>JAYESA010000004.1:325773204-326430704 GCA_036927795.1 Iris macrosiphon
TCCAAACCGAACCCGACCCGGATCCAAACCGTATGGAAACCCTAGGTTTCCTCCGCCGAAGGCTCCTGTAGCAGCCTATATAGAGCCTCCTCGGCGTCCGTGCCTCGCCATCCCCTAAACCTAAACCCCGCCGCCATCAAGTCGCCGACGATCATCGTGCTGCTCCGCCGAGCAGTTGACCTGAGACGCCGCCGCTTCCCAGCACCTGAACCCCGCTGCCGAGTTCGCCCAGACCGACTTCCCCCATCTCCGTCCTCCGCCTCGAACCCCGCAGTCAGGCCGACGATCCACGGTCGACGACCCCCGCGTAGATCCCCTCAGCCACCGCCCCCTTCGACTGAACCCGTGCCGGATCCCCTCATCACCGTGACTCAGCCATCCCTCCACCCGATCGTCCCAAGCGCCGAAGCCCTAGCCGACCTCGAGGCTGACCCCCGGCGAAGCCATCCGAGGACAGAGCCCAAGCTCTGACTCACCGCGGACACGAGGAAGCAGAAACTCTGAACCAGGACACGGAATTGACGCGTGGACACTTGGAATTCAGCATTCGCGGAACCCTGTTCAGGTACTGATTTCTCCCTCCTCGCAACTCCGATTTCAATTCCGTCAGTTGCTATGCGTAGACTGTATAACCCTCTCGGTGCCCGTGCAATTCGCTCGGTGCATCGCGTCTTGTAGTGGTCGTACACCGCGATCCAAAACAGGAAAAAACAACGCCCTGTTTCACCTCGGAACTGAGCCCGCCCCGCCAATCGGGATGACTTGGTCGCACGTGGTCTTTACCAAACTGTGCGCGACGTTGATACGGTCGTGTAGGATTTTGCAGAAGTCGATTCGGAGGTGCGTGCACCCCGGAATCAACGCGTATCCGCCGACGACACCCCGTATCCGTCGATTCTGAAACACGCTGTAACTTCGTGTACACACGTCAGATCGAGACGAAACTTGCGCCATCGGATCCGTAGTAATACGCTGGTCCTGTGAGCCAAGTTTGGTTCGATTCTGAGAACGTTGACAAAATCACGTATCGTGGGCCCCACAAGCTCCACTCGACGGGTGATTTTGAGATCGGCTCATCGGAATCCAATTCTGGAAGTTCCGTTGGGTTCGTATCATCGTTCCTGACTTGTAGACACTGAGTTTGTGGAAATTGGAGACCTTTGACCCAGACGCGCTTTTCGGTGCAAAGTGGGCCCACACGTGGAACCCGCTTTGGCCCAAAAATGACCTTTTTGCCCCTGTGTCCAAATTGGACGTAAGGACCGGCGTTTCTAGCTATTTGACACCTTCTGAGACTGTTGGTGATATTTATTACAGCTTTTGGAGTAGTTTCCACCAGATCCACAGATACCAGGACAGTTGTTGATACTCGGACATCAGGCAAGTGTACCTTGCCAAACTCTGCAGTTTAGTTATCTATTTTCCTTGCTTTATATATATTGCTGTGCATGCTCAACCTAGGACCGTGTGACGTACTTAGCGTCCGATTATCAGTCGGGTGCCGACACTGTATGCAGTGTTGGGTACGGTCATCTATAGATGGACATTCGTGACACTTTATATTCTCGTACTTGTCTTATCAAGTACCATATGACCCAGGACACTTGACACTATTCATGAGACAGGATTTTCCCGAGATATTCGTGGTGATTCTGTATAGGATACAGGACATGGACAGTATATTCTTAGGTACTTTATGACTTGTTGCATTAGCTATGATCGCGCTTGACATGGGCATGAGACGTTGTGGTCATGATATGCGTGGTTACATTGGGTGGGGAGAGACACACAGGCTACAGGCTGTATTTATGTATATCTTCTATTATTACCACTACCGGTTATTACCGCTACCGGCTCCCCGACACAGAGCTTGTAGTGGCTCAGCCTGAGACTAGTGATGCTCTCACTTGCATTTACACTTAGATGGTTACATATTTACCCCTCTGTTTCATTTAGTTATATATTGCTGCACTGCTTATCTGTATTTTTGGCATGAGCTTTCTTGTACCTTGCTATGTCCCCTGAGGACCTGGATCCGGATTTTTGTCCCCAGATTTTGCAGACGAGGTTTATCCCGAGGTTTACGGGACTGGAGCAGGAGCTGATCCAGGAGTTGTACCACCATCCGAGGACGAGGTCTTAGCTGAAGACTTCTCTTGAGCACCCTTGTTTATGCTCAGCTTTTATTATTTATTTCAGTCTTTCATATTCTGGTCAGATGAACCATTGTACTAGATATTTATCGGGTTGTCCCCGAAGTACTATGTGAGACTTGCTGTTGATTTACATTCCTTATTTATTCTGTGGATCATGTTTATATCTTGTGTGGATGAGATTATTTGTACCATGATTGTCGTAGACTTGTTTTACAGCTTAAGTATGCCCTGATGGATCCTTTATAGTGAGTTGGTCCATCGGTGCATACTGCTGGCCGTTGACACGCGTCTGGTCCCACGGTATTTTGGGACTGGGGCGTGACAACGTAGCAGGGTTGCATTTATATATTGGGATGCGAGATTACGTACTCGATTAGCTACCGGTGCGTGTGACGTGCATCACGGCTTAGCACAAATTCATGAAAAATTCAGGAAAGCTATGACTTGGCATTAGTTACATTGGGCGGGAAAGATAACTAGTAGACGTATGGGACACCCCCCTCCTTGAGTGTTATACCTTCGAACCATGCTCCTCGGAGATAGACGATTGCAGAGTTACCCATGTGTCTGGGGGCATATGACACATATACTAGCCAGTCACCACGATTGGTGAATTAAGTCAGCATATGTCTAGCCTACATTTTCCCATGTGTACTACAAGGTCTTCACTTTGCATTCACTTAGATGGTTAGCACACCCAGTATTTATTTATTCAGTATTTACATATATGGCATATTTTATGTATCTTGTTATGTCCCACTGAGGACCTGGTTCCCTTCCAGATTTAGATGAGGCATTCTACCCCACAGTATATGGATCTGGACAGGAGACCAGATATGCTACTAAGGAGGAGTTAGAAGAGCTGCTATCAGAATCTGCCTGATCCTAGAAGCTTGTTTACCTGGAGATGGAGCTACTTCCCTAGAAAGACGATACTTTAGTCTATCTTATTTTCTGCACTTTTATTATCTTTTGTAGTGGGTTTGTTCCCACCTGACATTATCTGAGGTGTACTATGATATTTCAGACTTAGCATCTATATATATTCAGCACTTATTTCTTGATATATTTTGTGGATGAGATTAGATTTACCTGTATTAAACTTGTAGTATTTTAGGACAGCGTAGCACGTTTCTATGGGTCCATTTAATTGGGTAATCCCTTAGTGACGTGTCAGCTGGCCAATGCCACGTGGCCTGGTTCCTTATATTTTGGGACTGGAGCGTGACATAGTTTTAGTGGTGGCCCATGCATGTCTAGTTATTTGCTAGTGGTATGATGACATGCCCAACAAGCCTGCTATAGGATATAAATACTAGGTCTCATCCACACTGACTTTATCCTTTAAAATTTTTTTTTGCATCCTGCTTTATTATTATTTTTCTTTGTACTTTTCTAATTATTCTATCTTCTTCAGAAATATGGACATACCCAGTGGACACGGAGCTGATGGGGTTGACCAAGCAACAGACCCCTCGTCGGATGTCCAAAGAACCCCAACCCCCCCGAGAGACCGATCCCCGAGAAGGATGCTGGTCTACCCGACGACCCCGTATATTCACCAGAACCCTACCCAGACAGCAACACCAGCCCAGCAGGGAGGGCAAACCTCCCAGGCACCAACACCGCAGGCGGAGACACCTTTGCCTCCACCTCCAGCCCTTCCTGCCCTGATGCCACAGCTTGAGGGACAACCTCAAATATTCCAATTCTTTCAAGCCATGTTGCAGGCATAGCGGCAACAGACGAAAGTCCTAAGGCAGAGCTTGATGACGGCTCTGGAGAGGATAACTGCCCCGGCACCAGCACCTGTCTAACCAGCTGGCACTGTCCGAGACTTCCGCCAGATGGGCCCGAGAACTTTTAAGGGCAGCGAAACTCCTGAGGAGATCTCAGACTGGATCTCCAACACAGAAATGTTGCTGGAAGGTTCACAGCTCCAACCCGACCTATGGATGACCGCCGTGAGGGCTCAACTCTTAGGCAACACCCAACACTGGTGGGATTCTATCGAGCGCAGCGTCGGCAAGACCCAGACTTGGGAACAATTCCTGGAGTACTTCAATGCAAAGTACTTTCCAGCCACGGTCAGAAATACCTTGTATTCCCAGTTCCTGCACCTAGAACAAGGGAACATGACCGTCGACACCTACGATGCAGAGTTCAGTCGACTGAGTTGATTCGGTGCCATCCTGATACCAAACGAGCTAGAGAAGGCCAGGAGATTCCACCACGGCCTTACCTTCGAGCTCCAAAGGTATACAACGACGCAGTCAAGGATCTCCTACGAAGAGGTTCTTTCAGAAGCAAGAGTACAAGAAGCTATTGGCCGAGGAGCAAGACGCTCTAACCCAACTACACCGGCCAGAAACCAGCCCGGAACAGGAGGACCAATCCGTCGTCTGTTTGTGGTATTAAACGAAAGAATGAAAGTGTATTTTAATGACAGGGTTTATACGAGACCCGTGCCCTTTGGTTTACAAACAAACTTGTACAATTTGATCCTATACGAGGATGTGGGAGTACAATTTATTTAATCTGGGTATAAATTGCTATAGGTGTCTGATCTGCAGTCGATCACTTTAGCCCTTGGACTACATGATGTTGAAGAAGTGCCGTGGAAGACAGGAAGCAGCTTCGAAGGTTGCAAAGAAGGGTGGATGCGCGATGCCGAAGTCGTCGATCCCTACTCTTTGCCTGAGCTCCGGACTCTTCTCTTCTTCTCTCTCCCTCTCTTGACCATTTTCCGACCTGGTTCGATCTTCAAGTTTGAAGTTTTTCGACCTTGTTCTGGTACTGGTTTTCTTGACCAATTTTCTGACTTGTTTCCCCATTGATAGGGGTCTCTATTTATAGAGTTTTGGTGACAGTGACCACTCCGTCGGTGTAAAAATCGAGGAGTGGACAGTACAGCACCCTTTTACACAACGGTTAAAATAACCAATGTCTTGCGTATAAATAACCTTTTGAGTGAGCATGTGACGCGTGTCCAACTAAGGGGACAAAATGCGTATATCTGCTGCGAAGATCACGGCGTAGAAGCCACGTAGGTAGGTATCCCTCGTGTAGAAGAGGTTGGCGTAGAAGCCAAATGACTGTCACCCTGGCGTGGAAGCAAAAATAGGCATAGAAGCCGAACAGGCGTAGAAGCCGAATAGGCATAGAAGCCGAATAGGCATAGAAGCCGAATGGTCGTAGAGACTGAGTAGGCATTTAAAGCCGAATGGGCGTAGAAGCCGCGTGAGCACAGATCCTGAATAGGCGTAGAAGCCACTGCGTACCGTGCCAGAGTGCTGATGTGGATGTCTTAGCTGGAATTACGGCTTTCGAAGATGTAATCAAATCTCTTACAGAGATTTACCACCATCATGTGCATTAAATGCGGAGACGTGTTCTGAAGGTCTGCAGTTCTTCTGTGCATCCGTCGCAGAGACGTGCCTCGAGGGAAATTGTCACCGCTCTGTGCAATTTGACGTAGAGACGTGCCTCGAGCCCTGTACGAAGTGCAGCTTTTGACGTGGCAGACGGTTTGCCTACTGCGGAGCGTAAAACAGCTCATGTTTGCCTGTGTAAAACAAGGCAGCGTATTCCCTTGTACGCGAAAGAGCGGTTTACGCTGGGGGGACTTTGGTAAACGACGGTTTGGTGATATTTTAACCAAATCCTCTGCATTAAATGCAGAGATCCACCATCATACTGTGGGGCGCATCCCGAGGGGTCTGCCATCGTTTCCAACCGTCGTCTGGGTAGCCGTGCAGCACTTTTTATCAGGAGTCAGAGGTCAGGTTCACTGCATGACTTGACAGGTTTATTTCGGGGAAGACGAAGCGTTCCTCGTACGCTTTAACGTTGCTTTGAGAGCGGCTGAGTTTTACGCCATGGAGGCGATGAAGAACCCTGTTTACGCTGGAGCGGCCTGGACGTACTGCACTTACGCGGACGGTCCTTCGAGCTTTATACTTCACGCTGTGTTTAGCAAAAAAAGCTATATTTTATGTTTGATGGCTCTGAAGGCTTCTGCTTATGCTGCTCTGCATCAAGAGGCTGCGTAGATCCTCCCAGCATATTTTTTATGCTTCTACAAGACCCCCTTCAAAGCTTTTAAATTTATTAGAATTTGAAACACTTTGAATGAAGCATGAACGGCCCCTCGTAACTCGAAACGTTTCTGAATGGAGCGTTGAAACGGTCGATGCTGACTTTATGGCAGATTTATTGGGGACCGCTGTGATCTCTTTTGCCTATAAAAAGGCTGGGGGGTGAACCTGTTTTCACCACATTCCCATCACCACGCAGAGATGATCGCCGGAGCTCGTCGGGTCGACCTGAGGAAGAAGGAGATCATGTTCTTCCAGCATGTAAGGAGCCGAAAAAGATGGCGTCTTCGAGCAAGTGTCCACTGCAACGATGGATCATGTAAGGATATCTTAGCTTCCCTTGCTCGGGATAATCAGCAACTTTGTATGGCGTTGCCCCAGGAGAGAGGAAGGGCCATATTGGACCACACTGCTTGCAAGCGGTGTCTTCTCCCGTTGCCTCCGGTGACGAGAGGCAGACAGACCGACTAGCGTGGTGGTGGTCTATAGGAAAGCAGAATTACCCTGCTTTCCTTCTTTTGGAGGATGGGTCATATGCCCAGTTTTGTATCCTCCTGCCACTGATCATCTTCTTGGAAGAAGAGGAAGATCACCAATGCGAGAACCTATCAGAACAGATTCCGAGGGCAGCCTTCAGACGACGAGGGAGTATCTCCTTTGTAGACGGAGTTTCCCTCATATGTAATCATGAAAAATAGAGAAAAATCCTTATAGATTGGATTTTCCTCATATGTAATCATGATTTTAAATCTTTAATAAAATTGTCTTCTTCTCCATATGATCGTCTTGCCATATGTTGCTGTGAATTCTGAATATGTGTAGCTTCGACACGTCTGAATCTTTATGCCGACTTTGATAGAAAGAGTATTAGGCCCTGTCCTTTACGCATAGCGAATAGTCCATAGAACGCTGTTGAGCATTTTGAACATTTATAACTGTCCTGTTGCTAGGATTGAGGGACCGCGTAGAATTTCTGAACTGTTGCTTCTCTGATGAGCGAAACTTTTGTTCAGACTTCGTCTTCAAGAATGATCTCTTGAAACTCCCTTAGAACAGGGTCGAGGTTTTTTTTTGGCTGTCAAATTGAAGTGCCACCTTGATAGACGAGATGTTCAGACTGGAGTCTGGATGAACCTCCAATTTTGGACCCGAGAAGAGTAATTTCTCAATGTTTGAACTATGTATGCTTCGGGTACTTGGGATGCTCTGGGTCAAGAACGAGTATCTTCTGTGTGAACTCTTTGCAATTGACCGCTTTGGGGACTGTTCGGATAGGCGGAAAGTCGTGGAGCGTGAAATCATCAGTCTGTAGCCTCTGAGCGTAAAAATACCATCGAGCGTGAAATCGTAGACTTGTGGTTCCTGAGCGTGAAGTCGTAGGTTTGTTGCCTCTCAAGCATAAAAGCTACCGAGCACAAAGGCATCCGGGCATAAAACCATAGACTTATAGCTGTCGAACGTAAAGCCGTAGATCCGTAGCTGTCGAGCGTAGAAAGCTTCTTTAGCGTAGGACTGTAGATCTGTAGTCTGTGAGCGTAAAACACCATCGAGCGTGAAATCGTAGACTTGTGGTTCCTGAGCGTGAAGTCATAGGTTTGTGGCCTCTCGAGCATAAAAGCTACCGAGCACAAAGGCATCCGGGCATAAAACCATAGACTTATAGTTGTCGAACGTAAAGCTGTAGATTCGTAGCTGTCGAGCGTAGAAAGCTCTTTTAGCGTAGAACTGTTTGATCTGTAGCTCCTGAAAAGAAAATTTCTTCGAGCATGAAGTTTGCGGATCTGTTGCTTCTGAGCGTAAACTGAGCGCCACCGAGCGTGAGATCATCGATTTGGTATCTGCTGAACGTAAAGTTGTAGGTTTGTGGCCTCTCGAGCATAAAAGCTACCGAGCACAAAGGCATCCGGGCGTAAAACCATAGACTTATAGCTTGCGAGCGTAAAACCGTAGATCCGTTGCTGTCGAGCGTAGAAAGCTCCTTTAGCGTAGAACCCGCTGAACCGTCTTGCACGAAAAACTTTTTGAATTCGCTGACTGTCCGTCTTTTAAGGGTAGTGGGCTGACGTAGCATCCAATCATAACCAACTATTAATTGCGAGATTTGGTTAGGGTCTCGAGGAGTTCGTCCGAGGATTCGAGGAGTCGACCCGAACTATATATATATCCCAAGCTTTTGAGAGAAAAACTTTTTATCTGTCTCCTGCGAAAGAGAGCTTTCTACTGTTCGAGTTTTTCTTCGTTCCTTCTCCGAGCACTTCGAGTCTTCAGAAATGGCGCCAAAACAAACCTCCTCCGCTAAGGGAAAGAGCATAGGTTCTTTGTCTCATTCTTCTGCCCCAGCGAGGGAGTCTCCGGTTGGGCAAGGTGAACTTCCTTCTGAGCGAAGTATCCCGCCGACGAGCAGCGCACCCGGCCTTAGAGGTAGAGCCTTTGGGATGACAAGAACGACGAAAAATCCTTCGCACACGTTGAACGTGACCGCGCTAGGTCATCTTCTATGCTGATAGCCTCTTTTGAGGAAGATGATGCACGGAGGCATTTTCATCTTTTACGTCCACATTTCTAATGTGCCAGCGTAAAAACTCCATATTTTCGTAGTTCTGAGCGTAAAAGCTCCGGCTACCGAAAACTGGCGTATATCGTAAAATTTGAGTTTTACGCTTATGGAGGAGACTTCCGGCGTAAAATGACCAAATTTGTACAATCTTGGCGTAAAGCACAGACTGTCGTTTCTTTGGTCTGTATGTTTGTGCAAGATTTGCAATGATATATTTTTTCTTGCACTTTTGTAATTGATTTGGGTGAATCTCCACTGGCCGAGGTGATGGGCTCCGCTGCCGGGATGCTGCACTCGAACTACCTGGAGGATCTGTCCCACGTGGCATTTCCCATCTCCGGACCCCAGTATCCTGAGGGAAGGAAGTTTTTGATATCGGCTCAGGGCGAGCGGATGTTGTTGAGCATGATCAATGGTGAGCCCCTGACATACGTAGACGGGAAGCAGTACATAAAGCCGGCTTTTCTCTTTGGGGACATGATTGACAAACAGTCCCAGACAAAGCCCAAGAGGGAGCCCTGGGTTTTCCTTGCCGGGAATTTGGTCTTGTACTTGCCAACGATGCCGAGGGATTATCCCATCTCGGCCTTCTTCCATGCGACGCATCCCAGGAAGATGTCGTGGACGCTGACTCCTGATCTTCACGGCAAGCCGGGGAAGATCTTTCATCTGAAAGGAGCTGACCAGGGGTCGTTTGTCAGCCGCCCTTCCGGCGTTGTGACGTTGTTCTGGAGACTGTGCCCGAACAGTGTCCCGAGTGAAGACAGCTCAGTGATCCAGCCGGTCTAATTGCCGACCTTCTGCAATGATTTCATGGGACGAGGTGGGGTATATCCCAAGGAGAATCCTCGGTGTAATGGGTGGATCGCCCCAACAAACTCCCGATGGACATGCCTAGTTGACTAGGCCTTGAAGCACTTCCGGAGAGAGCTATAGGGCATTGGGCTATATGCCGTTGTGAGTGCGACGAGTGTTGGGTTGCCTCCCAATGCTAACTTGTTCCTGGCACTGATGGAGCGGTACATTCCGCTTACCGGGACCTTCGCCACTCCACTGGGGGAGTTGGGACTGGCCCTCCATGAGATGGCAGTTGTCTCGAGACTGCCGATGGGGGATACCCCATATGAAGAGTATGTTCCCACCAACCGGGAGTTGGGGGATTTGGACTCTCGGGTGGCGAAAGTATATCAGGAGCTGATGTGTCAATACTTCACGTGCACCGCTTTTTATAACGAGCCTTCTGATTTGGCTTACACCACCAAGTGGATGTCCTACCTCTTCTTTCACCGAGCCAGGGCCGCCAAGTCGAAGAAAGCCTCGGGGGGCAAGAATGAGCCCGTAAACTGTTTGGGCGTGCTTAGTGCCCAAGTCGTCGAGGATCTTATGGAAGATGCCAAGGCTCCAGACCAGATTCTCGTTGAGGGGGTAGGAAAGTACCCTGAAGGTACTAAGGCCCACAGTTACTTGAGGCGCTGTCGCAGGCCTCTGTCTAAGGAAGCCCAGCTGGCCGATTTCCTCTCCATATGGCTGCGTCGAGTAGTAGTGCCCGGTATTGCGTCCGCGGACCGCATTCACCGGAACATCCTATGGCCTGCAGTGCGTCTGGTGTTTGGGGCAAGACTGGGCTTGCTTCCCGCCATGGTGTGCCGTATACAGGCTGGCCTGAGGGCCCTGACCGATGGGTTGCTCTTCGACGAAGCTCGGCGTGAGAGTTTTCCCAGGGTGGAATTACCATACCTGTACTTGATGGGATGGTTAATTCTCCACAATCCCCGGGTGATGTCTCCTGGCTCTGGTAGCAGCTCGGGGGGTATATTCTTGCTGAATTACAAGGATTCTCCCTGGAATGTGAATACAGTTTTAGACTGTCGGCTGGTGTTGAACCTCAGCCACGGCTGGAAGATCCTCTGCATTGTCCCCTCCGTACATCGCAATCAATCAGGGATGCGGCTTGAGGATTCAGGTGGAGAGAAGACCGACCTTTCCCCGAAAGCTTTTAACTGGTTGGTCTGTATTAGACCCTCCCATCTGCTGTACAGGAGCGAAGATCACTGCTTCTTCGAGCCCTACTTGCCTAGTCGGTTCGCCAGGCAATTTGGGTACGATCAGTTGCATGTAGGCAATGCCGTCACCAGCTTCAGGTCCAGGGGCGGACTCATTGATGGAGCTAGAGGGTGGCGATATTTCATCATGGGTTGTACGGGGGCAATCTTTATCGTGCCGGTCGTTACAACCTCCACGGAGCTGCGCATCCTTCACTCTTACGCCCAGTTTTATGTGGCGATTAACACCTTCCATCGCGATTTTGACATGCGTGGAAGCTTCAGGGTGCCTTCTTCCAAGTCTGGGGGAAGAGTTGAAGTCCCCTCGGTTTCTTCCGACGAGGGTGAGGAGTCTGGTACTCCGGACGAGCCTCTGGTGTCGGTGCCGAGGTGTGAAGTGCCTCCGCCTGCGGGGGCTCTGGTAGTCTCTTCTGGGAAGCGGCGGGCTTTTGCTCTGAAGGAAGCTTCTCTTCGTAAGAGGAGGAAGGAGACGGTTGCTCGTCCTATCCGCATTCTTAGTATTGAGGCTCTCGGGAGTGAGCCTGCATCTTCCCGTATCAGGGATGATTCTTTGGCTGGAGGTTTCTCGCCTTTTAGAGAGGGACCTTCTACAGTTCTGGCTGGCGGCGCCGGAGAATCCTCGCTAGAGGTTGCTGTCGCTGCTACTGCTCCAGGTAGCGGAGCGAGATTGCCTGCGTGGCCGAGGCAGATGGAAGAATCTTTCCCGAGGTCAGCAGCGGGTGAAGTTCCCGCTGTGTCAGCGAGTACGCCTGGCGAGGTTCCAGCTGACGAACCTCGACCGCATCTTGGTGAAGGCTTGACAGAACTCTTGGCAATGTCGGTCGGCCCACCTCCTTCTCCAGGTATGACGGTTCGTATTGCGTCATTAAGGCGTGGTTTAGCTACATCGGGTGCAGACGCGTCGTATATGCCGTTGGCTCCGGGTAAATATCGTCTTTATGTCTCCCCTTAGAAAGATTACTATCATATTGATATCCACCTTCTTGTCCTCTTCTCAGGGGATGATGTCCACGGGGAGTACAGCGTTGAAGCACCTTCTGGCTCTGCTCTGGCTGTTGGCGATGATGTGGAGGCGCCCGACTTTGAGGAGTAAATGTCCTCGGGGGCTAGCTCGCCCAGAGTAGTTCCGTCGTCTCAAGAGGAGGACGAACCCGTTATCGTGACCTCGTCCCTCGCGAGTATGCCGATGACTTCGATTGTTGTTGTCGCACCTTCTTCGGTCGCGCCACCCGTCGAGGCGGCGGCTGTGGCCACCTCTTCTGCAATTATCCCTGGAGAGGGACTTACTAGTATCGCGGCCACTCCTGGCGTTCAGTCGGATCTAGTTGCGTTGACCGAGCAGCATACCAGCCTCTTCTATACCGGTTTGAAAACGATGATATCAATGGTGCTGGTGCAGAGTCTAGACTTCGAGCGCCTGAAGAAGACTTCTCAGTTTTCGATCGGGGCTATTAGGGAGCTCGGTGATCTTGGGGTAGCTGACGCCCTGGAGGCGGTGGTTAATAGTTTAGAGCAACCCATTAACGAATATTTGCAGCTGACTCGGGGCAGCCTTGATGCTGATGTCCAGGCTCGATACGATCTCATGACTGTGCGGCTCACTATGAAGCTGGAAAGCCTAAACAACTCCATCCAGACTCATAAGCTGGAGATGGATAGGAGAAAAGCTGTCGTGGAAGAGGCTCTTGCTGTTGAGACGAAGTGTCGATCCGAGCATGAAGGGAATGCAGCGAGGGCCTCCAAGCTGAGGGGAAACTTGCTCGGGCAGAGGAGTGGACTTCTCAGTCGTTGGCAGGTTTAGAGGTAGCGACTGGTCGACTGAGCGCAGCGCGACGGGATTTGGACCGTGCAGAAGCTGCTCGTGCGGGCTGTCTTCGGGCAAGGGCTGATTTGTCCCTTACGAACACCCCCGAGGCACGGCTGGAGCAGGCTCGCGCTGATGCCTTGGTTCTTAGGAATGAAAGGATAGCTGTACTGGAGCGGCTGATTCGCGATCTAACTACTCCGCCACCATGATGTATCCTTTCCCTTTTTGCTTCCCCCTTTCCGCCGGAGTAGGTTTCGCAGGGCTGACGTCTGGCATGACGTGACCTTGCTCTGAAGGTTTGGTAGCTGGAGCGTCCGCCGGTGCGCCTTCCTGGCCTGCTCCGTTGTCGTTAAGGTAGGCCTTCCCTGAACGGGTTGCGGCAAATACCTCATCTTCATCTGATGCAGAAGAAGTTACGACCATGTGGCATGGTCTATATTTGGGGCTCTTCTTGGATGTAGGCTTAGTTGCCTTGGCCTCTTCCTCGAGCTCTGACACCAAATCTGGGTGAACCCACATAATTTTGCCCCGCCGGGTAGTTAGGGGTACCAGGTTGTGATTTTGATCCCTAGCTGGGGGAAGATTGACGATGTTCATCGTTGTCCGGGAGATAGGTGCAACGCCATCCGGGACCTCTTGGGGAGGCAGATTGCCGAACTGCAGAGAGATCATGTTGGCCGTGACCGTCTTCTCGGTGTTGTGCGGAGTGATGGCCTTAGCATCGATTAACCCCTGGATCTTCCTTTTCAGTATGTAACACGCCTTCGTTGGGTGATGTACGTATCTGTGGAAGACACAGTATTTGGGGTCGTTAGTATTGCCGACTTCCTGGGGTCGCCTCAGCTCTGGAAGGATGATCTTGCCACTTTTGACGAGATACTCGAATATACTTGGGATATCGTCGTCGTCGAAAGAGTAGACTTCG
Organism: Iris macrosiphon; assembly: GCA_036927795.1. Classification (NCBI taxonomy): domain Eukaryota; kingdom Viridiplantae; phylum Streptophyta; class Magnoliopsida; order Asparagales; family Iridaceae; genus Iris; species Iris macrosiphon. The sequence continues at coordinate 325,786,810 of JAYESA010000004.1, forward strand.
ACGGGCCTGGAAGTCCCGGGTCTTGCTTGCGTGGTTGCCGCAATCTTTGGTCTGGTCGTATTAATTGCCAGGGCTTCTTTTCCTTTGGGACCACGAGGATGGTCGCTGCTAGGAGATGACCTCTTGCCTCTGTCAGAGGCGGAGATCATGATGCCATTGTCTCGTGCCTTACGATTGTTGTCTTCGGCGGCTACTGCCGAAATGATGAACGAGGGCCAATCATAGAACTGATATGGTCCTGTGAACACCGAGACCACGGGGAGGAGGTTCTTCCTGCAAATGTCTACCAACGCAAAGTCTGGAACTCCTGGAGGCATCTGTAAGGTGGCCTGACAAAAACGTTCGATGAAGATACGAACGTCCTCCTTTTCCTTCTGTCTGACTTCGATGAGAGAGGACATAGACATGTCCATTCCTCTCTCGTAGAATCGTGTGAAGAATAAGGCTCTGAAGTCCTCGAAGGAGGTAATGCAGTTGTCTGTCAAGCTACGGTACCACTGATAGGCTACTCCTGAGAGACAGCCTTTGAACACCCGAGTGAGGAGGGCGTCGTTCCCTTGTAGCAACATCGTCATCATACTGAAATAGTTCATGTACTGACTTGGTGATATTTTTCCCTCGAACAGAGCCATAGTCTGAGGTTTGTACCTCGGAGGGAAAGGGACCTCCTCCCAGATGGCTGGGTAGGGCTGGTTGATTCCCAGTTTCTTGAACTGATCTTTGTGCTTCAAGGCGTCGAACTGGACTTTCAACTCCCGTACTGCCTGCATCGAATTTTTAGTCGGAAGCGGAGCTACGGAGTGGTGCGGAGTTGGTTGTATCGTAACTCCAGCGGGAGGTAAGGCATTCTCTGAGTGAGGAAGCGGAGGAACTGCTGACTCTTGATCTAGTGCAGGCCCTTGGCTCGGGTTGGATGTTGGTAAGTCTACCCCCACACGCATCTGAGTTGGCGGGACCGACGCTTGAGCCATGGCGGTTGCGTGCTGAGTTAGCATCATCTGGTGCATGTTCTCCATCGTGGATTGTATTTGTTTCAGAGATGTCTCTAGTATAGTGATGCGTTGTTCCGTATTTCCTGACGGCGAAGCTTCCTCGCGTTCATCTTCAACGGCGTAAACTCCCATCTCCCTGGGGGTCATTGAGGGATTAGTATAGGTCGCTGTAGAAGTCGACTCTATACTTTCAGCTTCTGATTCGGGAGCTTGGCGACCCCCGACGTCGGAATCAGAAGAGGACGAAGCTGGTTGTTGTGACCTTGCGCGAGTGTTCTGGAACACCCCGGCTTCAACGTCTCTGAGGAGCTCACTGAACCTCCTTCGGCTCGGAGGTCTAAAAGGATGACGTCTTGAGCTTAACCCTCCTCTAGGTATGTGTGAAGCCATGTTCACAGATGCATGCGCGGGTTTCTCTTCCTGGAAAGACAGCGAGTAGCTCAACCGGTCAAAAACCGATCATTTTGCTTTGGAACAGCAGCAATTAATCACAACCTTATGACTATTACAATAGTGTTCGCTAGGCGGCGTAATAGACATGTTGGAAGGTCCCCTTTCTTTATGCTTCTGAATTAGATATTTGCGCAGGTCAGGAGGATTTGCCGAAGAAGAAGACGAAGGCTTGTTCCTTCTGTTCCCCTCAGCGGGTACGTGGAGACTGGGCAAAACAGTTTTCCCTTTGCCACCTGTATACAACAGGTTGGCCATCTGGACGGCGGATAATCCTCTGGGAGGGTGTCTTTCCGCAATCTGAGCTTGTTTTACGCAGATGGACTGTGTCAGGCGTAACTTGAAAATTTGCTCAGTCTGGCATAAAGCTGGAGAGGCCCTCAGTCGGCCATTGGCCTCTCGCGTAATCCGGAGGGTAGGCAGATCATTCTCTTGCTGGCGTAAAGGCCGAGTAGTTGAGTATTCGCCTGCTTGCTTCCCCTTGCGGAGATCACAGCGCTCATCTGGTTCACCGTAGAGGTCAGATGTTGTCTTGTGCGTGGAGCGTGACCTGTACTTCTGATTTGGCGTTGAGGCATCATCAGAGGTTTTGTCTGTACCGCGTGTAGCGGGAGACTGATTTTTGCGCGTAAAGCGCAGTGGATACTCCTGGGTCAGCGCTAAGGCCTTGCCCGAAGTTTTGTCTGTACCACGCGTAGCGGGAGACTGATTTCTGCGCGTAAAGCGCAGTGGATACTCCTGGGTTAGCGCTGAGGCTTTGCCCGAAGTTTTGTCTGTACCGCGCGTAGCGGGAGACTGAATTTTACGTGCGGGGCACGGAGGGAATGATGCTACCACCTCATTGGTCGGAGAGATCAGAGAGATCGGAGAGTCCACAGGAACGGCGGAGGATGTCTTGGGCATCCACACTTTGTGCAGCTTCCTGTTGTCTTGGACGGAGAGAGACTGAGAGCTACCCCCAGTCCGAAGCATGTCTTCATAGGCGGACTGGTCAAAATGAACGACCAGTATCTTCTTCACGGTTCCTACAGATATCGCATCGTATTGAGCAATTACTTCCTCGTCAGAAGAGAAAGACGTCCCCAGCAGAGTCGCCATCTTGTTTGTGGTATTAAACGAAAGAATAAAAGTGTATTTCAATGACAGGGTTTATACGAGACCCGTGCCCTTTGGTTTACAAATAAACTTGTACAATTTGATCCTATACGAGGATGTGGGAGTACAATTTATTTAATCTGGGTATAAATTGCTATAGGTGTCTGATCTGCAGTCGATCACTTTAGCCCTTGGACTACACGATGTTGAAGAAGTGCCGTGGAAGACAGGAAGCAGCTTCGAGGGTGGATGCGCGATGCCGAAGTCGTCGATCCCTACTCTTTGCCTGAGCTCCGGACTCTTCTCTCCTTCTCTCTCTCTCTTGACCAATTTCCGACCTGGTTCGATCTTCAAGTTTGAAGTTTTTCGACCTTGTTCTGGTACTGGTTTTCTTGACCAATTTTCTGACTTGTTTTCCCATTGATAGGGGTCTCTATTTATAGAGTTTTGGTGACAGTGACCACTCCGTCGGTGTAAAAACCGAGGAGTGGACAGTACATCACCCTTTTACACAACGGTTAAAATAACTAATGCCTTGCGTATAAATGACCTTTTGAGTGAGCATGTGACGCGTGTCCAACTAAGGGGACAAAACGCGTATATCTGCTACGAAGATCACGGCGTAGAAGCCACGTAGGTAGGTATCCCTCGTGTAGAAGAGGTTGGCGTAGAAGCCAAATGACTGTCACCCTGACGTGGAAGCCAAAATAGGCATAGAAGCCGAACAGGCGTAGAAGCCGAATAGGCATAGAAGCCGAACAGGCATAGAAGCCGAACAGGCATAGAAGCCGAATGGTCGTAGAGACTGAGTGGGCATTTGAAGCCGAATGGGCGTAGAAGCCGCGTGAGCACAGATCCTGAATGGGCGTAGAAGCCGCTGCGTACCGTGCCAGAGTGCTGATGTGGACGTCTTAGCCGGAATTACGGCTTTCGAAGATGTAATCAAATCTCTTACAGAGATTTACCACCATCCTGTGCATTAAATGCGGAGACGTGTTTTGAAGGTCTGCAGTTCTTCTGTGCATCCGTCGCAGAGACGTGCCTCGAGGGAAACTGTCACCGCTCTGTGCAATTTGACGTAGAGACGTGCCTCGAGCCTTGTACGAAGTGCAGCTTTTGACGTGGCAGGCGGTTTGCCTACTGCGGAGCGTAAAACAGCTCATGTTTGCCTGTGTAAAACAAGGCAGCGTATTCCCTTGTACGCGAAAGAGCGGTTTACGCTGGGGGGACTTTGGCAAACGACGGTTTGGTGATATTTTAACCAAATCCTCTGCATTAAATGCAGAGATCCGCCATCATACTGTGGGGCGCGTCCCGAGGGGTCTGCCATCGTTTCCAGCCGTCGTCTGGGTAGCCGTACAGCACTTTTTGTCAGGAGTCAGAGGTCAGATTCACTGCGTGACTTGACAGGTTTATTTTGGGGAAGACGAAGTGTTCCTCGTACGCTTTAACGCTGCTTTGAGAGCGGCTGAGTTTTACGCCATGGAGGCGATAAAGAACCCTGTTTACGCTGGAGCGGCCTGGACGTACTGCACTTACGCGGACGGTCCTTCGAGCTTTAAACTTCACGCTGTGTTTATCAAAAAAAGCTATATTTCACGTTTGATGGCTCTGAAGGCTTCTGCTTATGCTGCTCTGCATCAAGAGGCTGCGTAGATCCTCCCAGCGTATTTTTTATGCTTCTACATCGTCCACAAAATCAGACACAGCAGAAGACGGGGCCCTATCAAAACAAGGAGCTTCCGACTTGTCACTATTGTGGCAAGAAGGGACATTATATCCGAGACTGCAGGAAGAAGTAAGGATTATGCCTGGTATGTGGAGATAGCCAGCACATGGCCAGAGACTGTCCACAACGCAAAGATGCAGCACCTCAGAATGGGCAGAAATCAGGAGCACCAGCCCAGAGGATGCTACCCTCAACATCTGGAGGATATCAGAGGGGAGCACCCCTGGCTACCCAGGAGACCCAGTTCAATAAAGTCAGATAGCAGTCTGGAGGACAAAGGTACGGGCAGGCCTTTGCATTAGCTGCAGTTGCAGAGGAGCCAGAAGGTGAAACCATCATAGGTACCATTTTAGTTGCATCATTATCTGTAACCGCATTATTTGATTCTGGCGCTACACTGTCTTTCATATCTAGTAGTTTCGTAGCCATGCACAAACTAGCCATTTCACCACTGCCTAAGTGTTGGAAAATTCTTACCGGAGGAGGCATCGTGCCGGTTACCAGCATTATTGAAACATGCTCGGTAGTCGTTTGTAGTAGAGAACTAAGAGCGCGATTTTTGGTACTCCCAATGCCAAACTTCGACGTTGTCTTAGGCATGGACTGGTTAAGCCAGTACAGTGCTATACTAGACTGCCGAAAGGGTAGTGTCACCTTTAGACCACCAGGTCACCCGGAGTTTGAATACGTACGAGGTACCATCGAGCAAGGAGTAGGCCAGACACCTAGAGCTTACATGGCGATGGAGACAGCACCCCCATCAATTGTAGCAGAGTTCGAAGATGTATTTCCGGAGGAATTGCCAGGCTTATCGCCTGACAGAGAAGTGGAGTTCACTATTGAGTTGATACCCGGAGCTGCACCAGTATCCTCAAATGTGTACCGATTAACGAAAAAGGAGCTTGACGAGCTGAAGCTGCAACTGGAGGAATTACAGATCAAAGGATTTGTTCGTCCTAGTACATCACCCTGGGGAGCACCAGTATTTTTTGTACCAAAGAAGGACGGAATATATCGGATGTGCATTGATTACAGAGCCCTTAATGCTTTGACAATAAAAAAACAAGTACCCCTTGCCGCGGATTGACGATCTGTTCGATCAACTGACAGGAGCAGTGGTATTCTTAAAGATAGACTTGAGATCAGGCTATCATCAGGTAAAGGTACGGAGAGAAGACATTCCAAAGACAGCATTCAGGACTCGTTATGGTCACTACGAGTTCCTGGTGATGCCTTTTGGACTGACAAATGCACCAGCCGTATTCATGAACCTGATGAACAGAGTCTTCCACCAATATCTGGACCAGTTCGTGGTAGTCTTCATCGACGACATCTTGGTGTATTCGAAGAGCCACGAGGAGCATGAAGAGCACTTGAGACTGGTGTTAGAGACGCTAAGACGTGAGAGCCTTTATGTTAAGCTAAGCAAGTGCGAGTTTTTCCTTGATCGTGTCGCTTTCCTTGGGCACGTGATCACAGGAGAAGGCATCTCGGTGGACCCAGCAAAGATCTCATCTGTAGAGACATGGCCAACCCCTACCAACGTCTCAGAGGTGAGAGGTTTTCTAGGACTTGCCGGATATTACCGGAGGTTCGTTGAAAACTTTGCAAGTATCGCAGAGTCGATAACCCGGTTGACCCGCAAGGAGCAGGAGTTCATCTGGTCTGAGGAATGTCAGATAGCTTTCGAGGAGCTGAAAAAGCGTCTGACTACTGTCCCCATCTTGACCATACCATCTAGATCCGGAGGTTTCGTAATCTATAGCGATGCATCCAGAAAAGGATTGGGTTGTGTCTTAATGCAACATGGGAAGGTTGTAGCTTATGCCTCAAGACAACTGAGGACTCATGAGAAGAACTATCTCACGCATGACTTAGAGCTTGCCGCAGTCATCTTTGCCCTGAAGCTATGGAGACATTATCTATACGGTGAACGAGTGGAGATATTCACCGATCACAAGAGCCTGAAGTACGTCTACACCCAGAAGGACTTGAACCTGAGACAAAGACGATGGCTCGAAGTAATGACAGATTTCGAGATCGATCTGCAGTACCATCCCGGGAAGGCTAATGTAGTAGCTGATGCTCTAAGCAGAAGACCCACGGCATTCTTTATGATCACCCAACCAGATCTATTGAGAGATCTAGAAAAGTTGGGTATAAAGTTCATTATGCCAGGAATTGACGGCCAATTGTCAAATTACCAGTTACAATCCACATTGGTCGAAAGAATCAAGGCTGCTCTGCCAACAGATGCAAGATTCCAGAAACTTCGACAAAGAACAGAGGCTGGAATCCAGACATGATGTCACATACACGAAGATGGAACTTTAAGATGTGGAGAACGTCTTTATGTTCCAAATGGAGAACTTCGTGAGGAGCTGATGTCAGAAGCTCACAGCTCAACGTACTCTATCCATCCAGGAGGTACAAAGATGTACAAAGATCTGCGTCAATATTATTGGTGGCATGGAATGAAGAGAGAGATAGCACGCTTTGTGGCAAAATGTCTGGTGTGTCAGCAAGTCAAGGCTGAACATCAGAGATCAGCAGGTCTACTTCAACCCCTCCCAATACCTGAGTGAAAATGGGAACACATTACTATGGACTTCGTGACGGACTTCCCAAGAAGTCCTAGTGGTCGTAATGCTGTATGGGTGATCGTAGACCGACTCACCAAGGCTGCTCATTTCCTACCTTTCAGAGTCGGACAATCTACAGAAGTCTTGGCGGACATGTATATGAAGGAGATCGTGCGTCTGCATGGAGTACCAGTCAGTATAGTATCTGACAGGGATACGAGGTTTACATCTTACTTTTGGCGAAGTATGCAAGAAAGTCTTGGTACCCGCCTAAAGTTCAGCACCTCGTATCATCCGCAGACAGATGGCCAATCAGAGCGCACCATTCAGACACTAGAAGATATGCTGAGAGCATGCATGCTTGATTTCAGTGGATCATGGGAAGATCATTTACATCTGGTAAAATTTTCCTACAATAATAGCTATCAAGTGAGCATTCAAATGGCTCCCTTTGAAGCATTTTATGGTAGAAAATGTCGTTCCCCAGTATGTTGGAGCGATGTAGGCGAAAGACAGATCTTGGGACCAGAATTGGTCGTTCGTACGGTGGAGAAAGTAAAGAAGATCCAAGGACACCTGCGAGCTGCACAAGACAGACAGAAGCACTGGGCCAACGTACATCGACGACCTCTAGAGTTCCAAGTGGGAGAGCATGTGTTCTTGAAGATCTCACCTACCCGAGGAACTATCAGATTTGGAGGAAGAGGAAAACTGAGTCCGAGGTACATCGGACCCTTCGATGTGTTGGAACGCGTCAGAGAAGTTGCTTACAAGCTAGCCTTACCTCAAACCTTGGAAGGAGTACATGACGTCTTCCACGTATCTCAGCTGAGGAGGTACATTCCAGACCCGAGTCATGTGCTGGACCATTCAGAGATCACCGTCGGCCCGAGCTTATCGTACCAGGAGGAGCCTGTAGAGATCTTAGACCGTAGCGAGAAGGTATTGCGAGGCCAGACTATCCCTCTAGTTCGTATTGCATGGAGACATCATGCACTAGGCGAGTCAACCTGGGAATGAGAAGAGGATATTCGACAGTGTTTCCCCCATCTATTCCAAAACCAGGGTATGTCCTAATATTTCAAATCAATCTTTAGTTCTCATTATATGTCTGTTTTTATTTCGAGGACAAAATATTCTAAGGAGGGTAGATTATAAACTCCCTCGACCAGATTTCAGTATTTAATATTAATTTAGGATTATTTTTAGCAAATTAGAATTATTGCTAACTTTTTAAATTTATTTTGCTTACATATCCTATTGATTTGTGCACCTGTCCATCACACAATTAATTAGAGCATTACACTGACTGTTATCCCCAAACAAAGTTCGCATACCTCTCCTAGAAATGTTAGTCTATTTTTCTGAACTTTGTGCAACTCCCAGATACTTTGTTTTGAGCCTCGTTTTAGTCGCACAATTATCGTTACAAACGTCCGTATTTATTTATTAATTAAATTCCTGATCTGTACCCAGCCCTGTTCCAATAGAGATTTGAGGCCCAACATGTACCAGTTTTGCCCAAACAAAAATACGTTATTATCCTACTCTGAGTATACTACATTTAGTATATTTACACCGTACTGAAATTATGGACCTACCTATTTTTAAATAATTGATAAACACCGTGCACATTAATTATTAATTAATTAATACGGTGACCCGTATCACCCAAAAATCAGGTCCAGCCCCTGCCCAGGCTCACCCCCACCCCCTCAGGGCCCTCACACAGCTTTCCCCTTCAATTTTGTACATTTTAGCATTTTTAGGAATATGGTGTTTTTTCCAGACAAATTACGTAATTACGTAATTTCCCAATTTATAGGACCTCTGTGCAATTTATGAAAATTTAGGAGTTTTTCTGCAAATTTCTAGTGTGAGGTGTCAACCTCCTATTGACCGGTGAACCTACACCGTCCATTTGGCAATGGGTCCCACCATAAAAATATCCTAGAAAATATATAAGATATTTAAATAAGAAAAATACCAAAAAAACCCTAAACCCTAACCCTATTTACAACTATGCCATTGACCTAAACCCTATAAAACCCGACCCCCTCCCCTCTCCCAAACCCCACACCACCCATCTCCGGCCACCACCACCCACCGGACCTCAGCCGAACGGTTCGCCCCTCCCCCAGCTCCCTTCCGTCCAAACTCCCACCCCCTCCGGCCGCCGTAATCGCCGCCGGCAGCCCTCACAGGCCCAACTCCCCACCCACACCAGCACACCACCACCACTCCCGACCGCCCCTCACCGCCACCCCGGCCACCGTGAACCACCGCCACCACCCCCATCCGCTTCGCCCCGACTTCCTCCACCGGACCAAACCACCCCCGCCACCCCACGACCACCACCCCGGCCGTCATCTCCCCCGCAGCGCCTCCTCCCTCACCCGCACCAGCAACACCTCCCCCATCCCGACCGCCTCCAACCACCACCACCGCCCCCACTGACCTCCGCCACCACCCCTACACCCTTCGCCACCCTCCCCTCTGTCGACCTGACCGCCTGCACCGCCGCCTCCGCCACCACCTGCGCCGCTGCAGCTCCTGCAAGCTGCCGCTGCTGCTGTCGTTGCTGACTACAGCTGCTGCTGTGACCGCCGTTCCGGCCAGCCACCGCCCGCTCCACCGCCGTCCTCCCGCCGGCGACAAGCCCGTGGGCCCCCCTGTCTGACAAGTATACCCCCCCCCCCACCCTCTCTCTACGTATATACCTATATATATACATATGTATGTATAAATACTTATATTTTATGTATAATTATATATATATTTATATATATTATAATATATATATTTATATATATTATTTAATATAATTATTATATACTTAAATACAGTATTTATATACAGTATAATATATATTATTGTATTAATATATATATATATATATATATTTTTTTATTTTATGTTTATATATATACATATATATATTTATATATATATGTGTGTGTGTGTGTATATTTATATATATGTTTATACATATTGTATTCTATAATTATATATTATATAATTATTAGATATTATAACAGTATATAATATATATTATAAATATATATGTATCATTATTATTATATATGTATATATTGTATATATATATATATATATAATATCTATATATGTATATATGAATTTATATATATGTATATATGTATGTATTATATTAATTATATATATATATACAGAAATTATTATATTATAATGTATATATATAATTATTATATATATACTATTATATTCTATTATATGTATATATATGCATTTTACTTTTATTTATATATATATATATATATATATGTATATGTATATGTATATGTATATATATAGTTATATATATATTTTATTACATATATGTATATATATTATTTATATATAAATATATTATATTTTACTCAGATTATACATTTATATTTATATATATATGTATTTATATTTTTATATATATAGTATATATGTATGTATATATGAATATATACTATTATATTCTATTATATGTATATATATGCATTTTACTTTTATTTATATATATATATATATGTATATGTATATATATATATAGTTATATATATATATATTTTATTACATATATGTATATATATTATTTATATATAAATATATTATATTTTACTCAGATTATACATTTATATTTATATATATATGTATTTATATTTTTATATATATAGTATATATATATATATATATATATATATATATATATATATATATATATATATATATATATATATATATATATATATATATATATTGTATTATATATTTATTATTATTATATATAAGCTATATATGCATATATATATATATATATATATATATATATATATATATATATATATATATATATATATATATATATATATATATATATATATATATATATATATATATATTTTGCCTTATTACAAATATGTATGTATATATATATTATTATATATATAAATACTATATAGTATATAAATATATATATAGCATGTATATTTTTTTCTTACAATGATATAAAGTATATATATATATATATATGGGTATGCATTGAGTATATAAATACAATATTTATATATTAATATATTCATGCTATAAACATGTAATATATATAAAATTTTATATATAATTATAAATATCTTTTATATATGCATAAGTATAAGTATATCCTATACGATTTAAGCTACGAATTAATCAATTATTAAATTTACGAGCCCTGTATGTCCTGAACAGAGTACCCCTACGACGCAGTCAGTGACCCCAGGTCACAGGACCCCTCAGACTTGAATGCAAGAACAGGTTCTTGGTACTTCCAGCACAGAGGTGTAGGCAAGTATACCTTGCCAAGTTTTACTGATTAAACATTAAACTGTTGTATTCTATTCTACTTCAAATTACATATAACTGTGTATTGTCAACAAATACGTTGACATGTAGTATAGCTAACTTAGACTCTAGCAGTCTTACCTAAAAACAACTGCGAGGGTATCCTAATATCCTCCTAGACTCTAACACGGGTACACGCAATAGGGTTGCATTTACATATTGGGATACGAGATTACGTACTCGATTAGCTACCGGTGCGTGTGACGTGCATCACGGCTTAGCACAAATTCAGGAAAAATTCAGGAAAGCTATGACTTGGCATTAGTTACATTGGGCGGGGAAGATAACTAGTACACGTATGGGACACCCCCCTCCTTGAGTATTATACCTTCGTACCATGCTCCTCGGAAATGGACGATTGCAGAGTTACCCATGTGTCTGGGGGCATATGACACATATACTAGCCAGTCACTACGATTGGTGAATTAAGTTAGCATATGTCTAGCCTACATTTTTCCATACGTACTACAAGGTCTTCACTTTGCATTCACTTAGATGGTTAGCACACCCTGTATTTATTTATTCAGTATTTACATATATGGTATATTTTATGTATCTTGTTATGTCCCACTGAGGACCTGGTTCCCTTTCAGATTTAGATGAGGCATTCTACCCCACAATATATGGACCTGGACATGAGACCAGATATGCTACTGAGGAGGAGTTAGAAGAGTTGTCATCAGAATCTGCCTGATCCTAGAAGCTTGTTCACCTGGAGATGGAGCTACTTCCCTAGAAAGACGATACTTTAGTCTATCTTATTTTCTGCACTTTCATTATCTTTTGTAGTGGGTTTGTTCCCACCTGACATTATCTAAGGTGTACTATGACATTTCAGACTTAGCATCTATATATATTCAGCACTTATTTCTTGATATATTTTGTGGATGAGATTAGATTTACCTGTATTAAACTTGTAGTATTTTAGGACAGCATAGCACGTTTCTATGGGTCCATTTAATTGGGTCATCCCTTAGTGATGTGTCAGCTAGCCAATGCCACGTGGCCTGGTTTCTTATATTTTGGGACTGGGACGTGACATGCATTATATATATATATATATATATATATATATATATATATATATATATATATATATCCAATTGAGGAACAATTGAACAACGATTATAAGAAAGTAATCTCAATGAGCTGCTGATTGCTACTGCCTCTCTATCAAAGTTTATCAAAAAATGTATGGCTCAGACTTTGGCATATCAAAGCATCAGTAATGTAAAGTTTATCAAAGTTTATCTAAAAATCTCAGACTTTGGCATATCAAAAAATGTATGTAATTCATCTCCTTCAAAGTTTATCAAAGTTTATCAAAAAATGTATAAAGCAAAGGAGTCCATTTTTGTTCACCCGGTAATGTAAAGTTATATAGATATCAAAGCATCAGTAAATAAAATATTACAATCTACAACAACAACAAAAATAATATAACAAACAAAGAAGGAGATGAATTACATAGCTCAGACTTTGGCAAGTATGGCTCAGTATCAGAGACATTGGCTCAGTATCTGACTACATAGCTCAGACTTTCAGAATCTTAGAGCTCAATTCATTTGAATGCCAATGTATATGCTCAAATATAGTATCAGAATAGCAGTATGCCAGTATCTGAGATATCAAAGAGCCAAATATCTTCTCTAATGCCTGCATCAGTAGAAGAATCAGCAGAGCCAGTTATGCATTCTAGCTGAATCAGCAGAGCCAAATATCTTCTCTAATGCCTCCACATCATCATTGCCATTGTAAATAAATAACACTGCAGTTGGGACAATCTTTTAGTTTAAAGCAATCTTTTAGTAGAGGCAGTTATGCATTGTAAATAAATCCCTTTACAAGATACAAAATGTTAATCATCGAGAGCCAGTTATGCTTCTAGCTGAACCCTCACCTTGTAGGCAAAACAAAATCAACCGGAACAATGGTTTTACTTGATTCTTGCTCCATATGGCAATATAATAAAGTTTGGCAACAAAATAGAATCCGAGTCAATATCTTCAGGAAGATACCCTATCGAAGTTGCACTCTTCGGTTCTTTAGAGAATAGAATTCGTCTATTATAGAATCCGAGTCAATATCTTTAGCAATTCCTCGTTCAATGTAGATAACCATAGCATCGGCTAAGAACTCATCTTCCATTTTACTTCTCAAATTAGTTTTAATAAGCTTCATAGCTGAAAATGCTCTTTCTGTAGTTGCTGTGGAAACATGAAGAGTTAAAACAAGACGAATCAACTTGTCGATCAAATTGTAATATTGTGACTTGTTTGTTTCAACTAATGTCTGACATAACTCAGAAATGGTTGATATATTTTGGAACTTCTCATGATGAAGTACATCAACCTGATAATGCTCCAATTGACATCTCAAATAATGCATATCTTGATCATTGAAATCAGCCGGATAAAATTTATCTGCAAGAATGCACAGATGATCAACATCAAATGATTTGAAGTGATCATTTGGTTGTAAAGCAGAGCTCAGATTAAGGATTTCTACTGCCTCATCATTGAATCTATTATTCAACTCTTCCAATTGAAAATCTATTGTAGAGTTGAATATATCAAAGTGATAATGATGCTCAAATGTAATGGAATCTCGTTGTTGGCAAGAACGACCTCTAGCTCCTCTGTAACAAGCATTCATATCGGGCATATCGATGTCATACTTTTTGCAAACCGATTCCACATAACTAAGAATACCACCAAAGCCATCATCTCTTAAAGTTTGAAGCAATCTTTTAGTAGAGGATACTAGATCCATTGCATTCAAGATGTCCAAAGATTTTTTTTGTAAGGTCCGACAAAGCAAGTTTGTAATCCCCATGACTTTATGCATCAAGTACAATATGAAATCAAATGACTTCATCACAAGCAAAAAACCAGCTGCTTCTCCACGCATAGAATTGGAGGATCCGTCATTTACCATGCTTTCAAGTACTTTAATAGTTGCTTGATACATATCAATTAGACTGCAAATAGAATCAAAATAAGAGCTCCATCGAGTACTTCCAGCCCTTTGCAAACTACCAATCTGATTAGCCCCTCTACTAGTATCACGTTCACCACTAGCCACCATATGTGCAATCTCAATAGCTTGAGCAGATTGTAACTCAGTATGACGCTTAGGAGAAGCACTAACAAGATTGACAATGGTAGTCAATTTTGAAAAGAATAGCCAAACTGAAGTCTCATTACTAGCCGCTGCAACTAGAGCAAGTTGTAGTCTGTGTGCAAAATAATGAACAAAATATGCGTATTGACAATCTCTAAGAAACAAAGCCTGTAATCCATTCCATGCTCCACGCATATTGCTAGCACCATCATATCCTTGTCCTCGCATATTGTGGATATGTAAGTCATACCGATCAAGTACATCAGATATTTGTTTCTTCAGGGTTGAAGCAATGGTGTCCCCAACATGCACAATCTCAAAGAATCGCTCCTTCAGAATACCATGAACATCAACAAATCTTAGAACAATAGCCATCTGCTCTCTGTTAGACGCATCTCTGGCTTCATCAACCAAAATACAAAACTTTGCATCCCCAATTTCTTCACGAATTTTACTTCTCACCCGGTTGGCCATGATATGCAAAATCTATTTTTGAATTGTCGGTGAAGTATACTGTGCATTCTTCGGAGCTTTCTCCAATACAACATCATCAATGTTGACATTCAAACTCCCCATTAATTTTATCATCTCTATGAAGTTCCCACGATTATTAGAAGTCAGTGACTCATCATGACCTCTGAATGCACATGCTTGCAAACTGAGCCACCGAATACTCTCAATTGTCGTCTTAAGCCGTAATCGATTCTTCAAAACTTCTTCAGAAGACTGTGCATTAATCACTTTATTAATATGTTGAGTAACATTTGATAAACCTTCCATAGCTTTCACAGAATATCTATGGGTAGATGTAGGACCTCCCATATGTGTCAAAAATGCACATCGAGTCCCATCATTAACTCTCTTCCAATTTTTAAATCCATCGACAGTCAATGTGCAATGGAGAGCATTATCACTTTCAAAAAGATAACATGGAAAACAAAATGTTGAATCCTTTGTAGGAGAGTACTCCAACCAAGGAAATTGTTGGAACCAAGAGTATTGAAATCGACGAGACTGTTTTCCGAACTCAGACGGTGGAAATACTGCCAATTTCGGCTGATATGGACCCATTTTGATATACGCCCGTATGATCTCATCCCTATGATTAACAGGATGTCCGCGTATCAGAATTCGTAAACCTGGATCTCGTTCAAGAGAATTTAAATCAACTATAACCTCATCCCTATGATCAACACTTGGGGTTGAAACATTAACATTCGAAGCCAGGAGAAGACTCTCACTTCCTGATGTTTCACCCCTTGGTTTAAAGAATGAAAAAGGGTTTTCTTTCTCTTGTTTCCTTGATTTTCCATTATATTCCAAAAACCTATAGTGAATTAAGATGAAACCAAACACCAAAAATTTGGGGTTAGGGTTTTACAAAATTTTAATTTGAAGATCCAAAGACAAGGAGGATGGTGATTGATGGCCTTACCAAAGCCGAGCCGAGCTGCCGAGTGCCGAGAGCGGAGAGTCGCAGGCGGCGCCGCGACAGGCCCGCAGAGCGGGGGCTCCTCCTCCGCCCCTGGCGAGTGGCGAGAGGGGGGCCGAGCAAACGCCGGTGAGCCGCCGACGGTCCGACGGTCCGACCGATGCGTGCAGAGCAGGCACCAGGGGCGGACGGAGCAGCAGTCCACTACAGCCTACAGGAAAGAAGGGAGAGAAAGAAAGGAAAGGAAATGGAACTCGGGAAAGGAAAGGAAAGGAAATAGCAACAGTTCATAGTGACTGGGCTGGGCTACAAGCCTACAAAACATTGGAAAAAAAATTACTCTTTATTTTTAGTTTGCACTGGGCTGTAGCCCAGTGCAGTCTCAATGTCCCTCCGCCCCTGCCTGGGGGCATGAGATGAAGCTGGTGATCGGTGACAAGCTGAGGAAGGCCTACGCTACGGCTGTGTTCCCCTTGGTGCGAAGCTTGGACCGGAAGTCCATCATAGATATCAATCCCAAGTCTGACGACGACGTCGTCGTCGGCCGGTGGGCTAACGGGTCCGGACTCGAGGATCCGAAAAGGAGAGTGATGTTCTTGGGGCCATGGAGCCACACATGATGAAGAACATGCATGCATATTTCAATGGTTAGGGCGCATGCATGATATTTAATCCCAAGTCCATCATATAATATGAAGGATGAAGAAAAATAATGGATAATTGGATACTCACTCCGTTGGAAAAGAAGTGTTGGATGTAATTAATTGAAGTATATGTCCACAAGTGAAAAAAATCTAAATTACTTGTGGAATTTAAACGGTTGGAAATAAAAAGAGAGTTTCTTTTGTTCCAACCACCTTGTCTATTTCAACCCTTACTTTTGACAGATTATCTCATAGTTTATTAATTAATTCTTCAAACAAAAATTTGCTGCACATATAAATATATAATAAATAAAGTATTTATAAATATTATAAAATATTTCTCCTTCTGCTTGTGAAAGAAAAACATGAAAAATGAAAACTTATATGACAAAAAAGTATCAATTGGCTTTGTCCATTAGTTGTTCATATCAAGGATTGTCTGGTTGCTTACTAGTGTTGTTGCAGTAATTGATATCGTACATTTTTTTTTAAACTGTAATAAATATCAATATCAATTATAACAACTTTTATTACAAAGGATTTTCGTATACATCTGGCCATACAGCTCCTAAGAGAAGATGGTCTATAGGAAGGAAAGTAAGGTTGAGTTGCTTACAGAACTTGTATGCTTATAAGCAACTGGGTAATTGATGTATTATTTTCTCTCTTATTTCACTTATGTGCTTCCAATACTCTGATTGAAAAATATTATGCTTAATTGAGTAACATATTAATTTTCAAGATATACGCAATAGTTGAAAAAGACTAAGTAGAGAATAATCATGTCAACCCCACAACTAGATCCATATCTATGGAACCAAAATCACATACATTCCCATATAGTCACATTATATATGGACGTTGTATCAGACCTCCAACGCTCTCTCCTTCCTCTTGATGACTCCTTCAACGGCCTCCGAGAACTCTCTTGCGGCATCCTCCAATCTTTCCCAAAGTCTGGAAGTAATCTGGACCGTTGCAGCTCCTTTAGCTCTGACCCGTTCCTAGATCCCACATATCCCGACTCTTTGTTGCGCCACTGATTTACAGCACAGTGAGAGAATTTTTTAAAATCCCAAACTTGTCGGAACAAAACTCACTTCACCGTAGTTAAAAATGAACCATATGGTTAATGAGGAAAAGAAACAGTAAGGGAATTAAAAATGTCTTCCAACAATCTTCCCTCAAATTTCTGCATATATCCCTTCAAATCTCTAAGAAGCCTTCGGATCAATAGGCAAATCACGCCGATCAGTCTGTCCATTCCACTGAGGGGCTCCATCTTCTGAAGGTGTAGTTAACTTCCAGATTTCCTTCTTGTAATAACAAGCACCAACAATTAGCTTGACGCTCCACATATCATTCTAAGTAACCCAAATATCAAAACAATATTGGTAAACTATATTAAGTAGTCAACCGGGAAACAAGCAGTAGAAATGAAACTAAGGTCTAATACTAATACAAGATTCAACTTTTAACAAAGCCAACAAGATTCTGGTCCTGACATGTAGAGATGGTAAATATCCCTTAATAGAGAAAACGAAGGATCCCTAGCAACAGAAAATTTTAAACCAAGTTCATTAAGCAGCTGCAGTTGCAGAAGCAGCAGCAGCAGCTCGCTTCCTAGCCTCTTCGATAATGGTGAGCTTGATACCCTTGCCCTTGGGAAGTGACACCCACGGCTTTGTTCCCTTGCCAATAGTAAAGACATTGCCCAGACGAGTTGCAAACTCGTGGCCAGTAGCATCTTGAACGTGGATGGTTTCAAAGGTTCCCTTATGCTTCTCCCTGTTCTTGATCACACCGACACGTCCAGTGTTCCGCCCACCAGTGACCATGACAACATTTCCAACATCGAACTTGATGGAGTCTACGATCTTGCCAGTCTCGAGGTCAAGCTTGATTGTATCGTTAGCCCTAATGAGAGGATCAGGATATCGGATGGTACGACCATCATAAGTTGACAAATAGGGGATGCCTTTTTGCCCGAACTGAACATTTCGGACCTTGCACAGCTTGAACTGCACAAATTAGTGAGAAATGTGTCAAATTCGTGAAGTGACAACCAGGAATAAACAAAAAATCAGTTATATAAAGGCATCTTGTGTTAATAAGTTGTAATTCATCTCCTATGAGAGAAATGTGCATGACTTGAGTGGGTTGGGTCAGATGTGTGGGGGTGGGAGAGAGGAGGTATATTTATTGTGGAAATAGTCATGGGTTGTTATCAGATGAAACCAATGAATAAGATCTTGACTGACAGTTGACAGGCTTAAAAAGTCGTTTGCTAAATTCAAAATAGTGCATATAGAGAAGATATGGAGGAGTAAAGCAGACAGGTATATGTACCTTCGCCTCTTCATCCCTGATTGAATGGAGGCGGAAACGGCCCTTGGTGTCATAGAGGAGGCGGAAGTTCTCATTTGTCTTGGGGATCGAAACAACATCTGAGGATTTACACAAATGCAAGATAAATAAGGTAATTCATTGGTAAAATTCAGAATGCTGATCCAACTAAAAAGAATAGAGAGTTCATAAAGTTTTCTGATCAAATAGCAATGAGGTATACACATGGTAAGAGGAGCTTCCATACCCATGAAACCAGCAGGATAAGTCTTGTCTGTTCTGACTTTAGCATCAACCATGACATGGCGTTGCATCAAAATTGATATCACTTCACGGTAAGTAAGAGCATATTTGAGCTTATTCCTTAGAATGAGAATCAAAGGAAGGCATTCCCTAGCTTTGTGAGGACCGGATGATGGCTTTGGAGCCTAAAATATGCCAAATTGCACAGTTAGATAAAGGTTGACAAAAGGCACAATTAATGTGAATTAAATAAAACATATTTCATAAGGGAAGGTGGAACTTACAAAGGCACCACCGAGCTTGTTGAGCATCCAATGCCTTGGGGCATTGAGCCTCTTCAAATGTTTCTTCAATCCCCTAGCCTAGAATGATCAAATAAATGGATAAAATTGGGGACAAAAAACATAACTAATGTCCAACTAGAATGAATTGATCGGTAAGACATCAATAATAGATAAACGAAGGGTTCGAAAGGACAAAGGATATAAGCTGGCTCAAACTTAAGAACAAGCAGTAATATTGCAACTATATGGTACTAGCAGATTTAAATCTTCTTTACAATTTTTAACTATCAGAATAGTGTGCCAGCCATCCATTGCATTTGAGTAATCCACCGAAGTCATAAAAAATGATGGAGGGGAGATTTCATAAAATCGTCATCAATACTGAAAAGTGATGCAAGGAACTGAAAATTTTGGCTGCATCCAACTGGGCTGATATTGTACCATATGTTCACAAAGTTCCTACAACTCATTAGTTGTTAATGAATACAAGACTTATTCAATCAATCTGAGCAAACTCTCATCCTACTGGCAAGACAGACTGGAGCAAAAAAAATTATCGATCAAGAACATTGACCTTGTGGGCCAATCAGAACCTACAGCCGGGACATATTTAAAACAAACTCCAGACTATCCGTCTTCTAGAAAACCTTGATTGACTACTTGCAAGTATCCCTTTTGGATCAAGAAAGCTTTACATATCAATATTCTTTGACGAGAGATAATGCTTAGTCTGCACATTGTTTCTTCCTAACATAAGCAATTACTCACAATTTATGTGAAAATAAAATTATAAAATCTTTCAGCAAGCTTACGGGCAGCAATAGTCTTTAGCAATATAATCTGTTACATAGAAAAAACGGGGTTACAATTTACATGATTCCCGGTTCACTAACTGTTTAAGCATATAACTTGTTAAAAAAATCTAAGTTAAAAAATTAAGAAAAATATGGTAAAGCTGGAATCTGAAGAGAGTTTCTTCAAATATGTTATCTTCTTACAAGGCCTCAACTATTGTTTTCAAAACAGAATACTTGAACAACAAAAATAAAAAATATATCAAGTAAAAAAAAAAAACACTAAAGAGCATATTTAATGTTTAATCATTCATGAATAGATACTTTGGAAACTTAATAAACATTTCTGAATCCTTCCAAGTCGATCTCTAAAGTCTAAAGCTAGACTGCACACAATGCCAAGCTTGGGTTGACTACAAAGAGCATTGATACTTTATCCAACTATTTTAGGGTAAAGAAAAACCAACTAAGATATGATTACCATGAAACTTGTTATGTCATATGCCTAAATAATGATGAAACAAATATACAATCAATTAAAACAGCAAGATGGATAGAAATGAGGTTTCATTATTGTCTAAACACATATGATAACAAACTTGTATAATGTTTCTGCCACAATCAAAATAACAATTATTGAGCAGCCTATCTATATAATAAAGTGTAGTAGTGTTTTCCGCCAAAAAATAAAAGGATAAAGGGTCACGATTAAAAAGATCGGAGGTATATCAAATGGCTAGGAATATGACAAATATATGTCAGTAAAAAACCTTAAAACTAATAAAAATATTATTCGGGATATTATTAAATGATATAAATGAGAAACAATTTCAAAAGGCACAGATATAACTAGTATCTCAACAATACACATCTAAGCAAACAGGTAGAGAGAAAAAAATTATAAACTTCTGTAGAAGTACATAGTCATCTGAAACTTGGTGGAGATTATAACACAGAACAAATATGGAAAAGGGAAGAATAATGAACTGAAAATTATGAAGCGGTAATACCCATTGCATCATGCACTACAAAGAATGGCAGATTTCTAGGGCCAAATGACACCAAAATACCACTCAAACATTATGATAGTAATCATCAACAACATCATTAAGATACTTTAATTGGCCTGTCCTCTAATGGCATTCTTGAAACAAAGGATGAACTGATCGCTCACTCTACCCTCAAGTTGAGATAAACAACAATTTTCATACCTATTAATTTACACCCCCCCCCCAAGTCATAGTACATATACAGTATTATTCCTATGTGAAATTGAATATCCAAATATCAAAAACGTAACAAGTACATTACGACGATGCCAATCAGAAACTCTCGGCATTAGCAAAGCACTAGCTACCACTGCACGAAGCACCGACACACCAAAATCAATGGTGTGTCCGTGTCAGTATCTTGTAATGTCATACTCTTGGCCTGTGAGAGATGACTACTCTAGTACCAAAATAGATAAACAAAAAAAAAATCCTAGTGTACTAAGATGGTAAGATTTGCAAACCTACGACAACATCAACATCTGAAACTAATTGTTCAGTGGATCATCAACAATTGTTGTCAAAAATCACAGGTTCGCCCATTTGATGAACTAAAACAACACTTCCTACTATCAAAATCACTGCCAAATTTTTACTGGAGAAATATGTTGGTTCATCGTGCACAAAATGTTGCCAAAAATCACAACTTTAATACTAAAAAGCAACGCCTCCGTTAAAATAATTCCCAAACACTACTAGTCAAATAAAGCAAAAAATATCTGTGAAACTAAAAGTAGCAATGGCGAAGATGATCTCTAAACCCTAGGCATGGATCGATGAGTAGAGAAATATTCAAGTCATTGCATTTAATAGGAATCGAAAATCTGGGGTTAGGGATTTGATCAGACGAACCATTTTCTACAGGTTTTTGGACCTCTTCTCCCTCCTCCTTCCTCTCGAGAGGCGGCTCCACTGGAAAAGAAATAAAACCCTAGCGCTACTTCCGTGTATATATAGCCAGGTCGAAGGGACCGTGTGGATTTGCTCGTTTGGTCGAACATAAGCTAGCCAACCGGGGCGGATCAGCTTTTCTGAGTTGAACCCGAACAAACCGGCTCGGCTATTTTTTTATTTTATTTTTTTCTACCCGAAATCCCGTCCACCTCTTAGTCGATGCCGGGGCTCGATGCCCGGACCTACTCGGTAATGTCCGAGTAGCTTTACCACAAAGTTACACCCTAGGGGACAGGACCGGCTCGGCTAAATCATTTCTTTTATTTGGCTGCATTAGTCATCTACTATAGAGATATTCTAATATTGTTTTAGCCAAGAGCGATATAAAATTTTCGTTATCTATACTAATATATAATTAAAATATTAAGGTATTATCAATTTACGCTTTTTGACTTGTTTATTTAAAAATAAAAAATTTATTAATTTATCCAATAATTCAAATTTTTATACTAATCTAAAAAAATTTAAACTCTCGCTATATTCCCCTTTTTACTATATTCACTTTCTTTCTCTCTCTTCGCTTTTTTCGTTCAAAATTACTTAAATTTATGTGTCCGGACCTCTAGTTAATCTTTATTTGTAAAACTAATTTTGAAATAAGAATATCCAAGACCTACATGAGAGGTAGGCATTAGAGTGTACAAAAATAAAACGACTACACAAACTCAAATAGGCATTTCAAATAAGTTGATGATACGTTGGGATATTTTTCTATTTAGGCTCTTGACTTTTTTCTGTTAAGATCCTTAAAAAAACCAAGAGATGAGATACATGTAATACAAGGTGCAAGTTTTTAAAATTATGAACTCATGAGTTCCTCTAGGATTTTTGGTTAATAAAACACTATTGTTGGAAATAAATAAAGGGTATAGTACTTCTCGCTATTAGAATAAAATATTAATACATAATGACAAAAAAATAAAGATGACTTCTATGTTATCTTGTTTTAGTTCATTGTATTGTTATGATTTTTATGTCATAACGATATCCTTAAAAGAAATTTTTATACATAACATTTAAATTAAAAGAAATTGGACTGGAAGTACAAAGTTAGAAAAAATTATGAAATGAGAACTAAAACGTCCAAATGGATGACATTTTCAAAACAAACATTCAAATGATATATGTTTCTCTTGTGGCTCTTGCTTACTGGGCAGATTAACAAATAAAAACAGGAGATAAAAAAAAACGTCATACCACCGGATGTTTAGAATTAGACTTTTTTGGTAAGGAAAAAAAGAGCCAAATTGTATGACATTTTTGTCAATTTTTTAACATATAATCAAACTCTCCCCAACCCCCCCCCCCCCCCCCCCCCCCCCCAACCAACATACACAACCAAAAAATACGCAATGGACGACGTTTTTCGTCCAATAAACGTCCAATGGATTGACATTTTTCTTGATCATATTTGTTGGAGATTAAAAAAAATGTTCTATGGTTTGGCATGAACGGAGTCATAATTTAAATTTCGGAGAGACAGTGCTTCTACATATAGTTATTCATAAAGTTGTCATATTAATTAAACTTTAATAGCCAAAAATATAAACAAAAATGAGAAAAAAAAAAAAGTAAAGTCAGCATTATCAAAGTGCATCTAAAAAAACATTATCAAAATATTACAAAAGAGAAAAAAAAATTATACATAAAAAATATTCAAAATGTGTAAAACATTAACAAAGATGTAATTTGAACTCATTCTCTCTCATTTAAAGCCAAAACGCTATCACTAGAACTAGCTTACTATTTGTACATTAAGAGACCAACATAATATATATTTAGAAAATATAGGAAAATTCTTTATAGTTATCGACATTTTGAAAAAAAAATTGGAACCCTCGATAAATCCAACTTGTGGTTCGGCATTTTAATTTTCATTCTCCAATTTTTATACTCTTATGTACACCATAAAATTTAATGCTCTCAACAAGAAATTCCGTATTCTTAATCTGACCTATGCATCCTAATTACCACTCTGTGAGTTGAATAAAATGAAAGATCTATGTAAAATTCAAAAAATATGTACCTATACAAAATTTGACCTAAACGACACAGAGAAGGGAACTAACTAAATATTAATCTCTCTTTTATCATGAGCACGTGGGTTCCTCCACTAGGAAAGCTGCAGGCATCCACTTGGTTATGTGATTATTTTGATCCATTAGATTTGCGCACATGGATTGTTGTGGGCTTGTCAACCGTTTTCTGGGTTTGGAAAAAAATTATTGCCACGTAAGAATAACAAGTTTTTATTTAAAAAGTCATTCTCTAATATAAATATTAAATAAATTATAAATGTGACATGACAAAGATATTGTAAAATTAATTGTGTTGTTCTAAAAGAGCATCTCCAACCATTGTTTTGTGTTATGATTCTTATGTGACATGAGACACAAGACAATATCTTTCCTATGTAACAAGAGTATATTCACACAAGACAATGAGATAGAAAAGTGTTCTCCAATACAAAAGTATTAAGAATATTATAACGTGGGTTACTAAATGATTGGATTTTCACTTTGTATTTTAGTCTCACATTGGTTAGAGATTAGTATTATGCCTTAATTGGATTGTATAAATAAGACATTTGTCTCCCACTATGTGATTACATCAATAAGAGATCTTATCTCATATTTTCTTCTTCCTTCTTCTACATTTATTCAAACACGTTATCAACATGAAGCTCTAACAGAAGAAAATAAGCAAGAGCATCTCAGCGAAGCCGCCATTTGCGGATTCTCCACTTCGGTAATATATATGGTTATTTATGTTTATTTTTTTTCTGTATATGCATACCCTAGGCGCAGCCTGATGTTAATTTTTATACATCTCTTGGCATTTCGCTAGGACAAAAAGAATAATTTTTATCCATTTATCTCACTTCTTTTAGTTAACTCTGATAGCACTCCGATGTTAATCGTATATAGATCTCTCAGAGAGAACTCTGGAGTTATTCTTTATATTTTTATTTTATATATGTTAATACATTCAGATCAAAACTATAGAGATCTGATGACCATGAACATGATTGTTTGGACTATATATATAAGACTTCTGGAACATCATTGTTCGAAGCATACCATATGTAGTATTTTTGAAAGTCTTCTTAAACATAATCATTGTTTGAAGCATACCATGAACATCTAGTGTTTGGTATTTACCTACGACTTCTGGAACATCATTGTTCGAAGCATACCATGAATAAGATTTGTTTGGTATAAATAGACTTCTAAAACATCATTGTTTGAAGCATACACCATTAACATGAATTATTTAGTGATTTACCAAGTTCTTATGTTAACTTGTTATTATTGATCTTATACAGCAATATGTCGAGTCTCACAAAGCATGATTTCAAGCCTCTAAACTTAGAAGGCCAGAACTTTCTCAACTGGAGATTGGATGCTGAATTGCACTTTCAAGACAAAAGCTTAAGTGACGCAATTGTGGCTGATAAGCCAATATCTGCACAAGATAAAGTAAAGACTTTAATTTTTCTAAGACATCATATTCATGATGATCTCAAGGTTGAGTACTTAACATTCAAGGACCCCTTGGTGATATGGAATTCTCTAGCTGAGAGATATGATCACCAAAAAATGGTCATACTACCAGGTGCACTCCATGAATGGCTCAATCTATATTTCCAAGATTATAAGACAGTTGCAACCTATAATTCAACTATGTTCATGATTACTTCACAATTGAAGTTATGTGGTGAAGAAGTGACAGAGTATTCCATGCTAGAAAAAACATTCACCATATTTCATGCGACTAATATGACCCTACAACAGACGTATAGGGAGAGGAATTTTAAGAAGTATTCCGAACTCATTGATGTCTTACTCGTGGCCAAGAAAAATAATGAGTTATTAATCAAAAATTACACTAGTAGACCAACTGGGTATGCACCAATTCCAGCTGAAGTGAATGCGACTAGTGCTCGAAAAAATATGACCAATACTAGGGGTCGAGAAAATCACAGAGGTAGAGGGCATAGACGTTGTGGAAGCCAAAGAAATGGCTACAATCCGGGTCCAAGGAACGATATACAGTTCAAAAAATAAGGGATTTAATACTCAAAGAAACAATGTCCACATTTTTAATCCAGCTGCTCCAACTGATATTTACAAACGTTGTGGAAGAGCTTGTCATTGGATGCGAAATTATCGCACCTCACAAAAGAAAGTGGACGAGTATGAAACCTCAAAGGGTATGGAGACTAATCTCATGGAGGGTACAACTAGGGCTGCAAATAAGCCAAGTCGTTCGCGAGCTGCTCGAAGCTCGGCTCGATAAAAGCTCGTTTGAGCTCGGTTCGTTTAGTAAACAAGCCAAGCTCAACCTTCATTTTCGAGCTCGCTTAATAAACGAGCCAAGCTCAAGCTTAGAAGTAATCGACTCGTATGAGCTCGCGAGCTGGCTCATTTAGAAGCTTGTCAGCTTACTTGTAAGCTGGCTCGTTTAAAAGCTTGTTTAGGAGCTCGTTGCTGGCAGTCTACCAATTTATTTGTTATTTCAATTTAAATTTGTTCTGTGTTGAATTCTAATTTTATGCATATTTGTATAACAATATGGTTGTGTGCATTATATATAATTATATGTCCTTAATAATTGATACTAAGGAAGTTTTTTATTAAATTTTTATAAATAAATTGTTAATATTATAGGTACTTGAATTCAAGCCAACTAGCTTGAAATCGAGTTTTTAAGCTCGAAATCAAGCTTAATAAAGCTCAAAATCTAGCTCGGTTGAGCTCGGTTCATTTAGTAAACAAGCCAAGTTCAACCTTCATTTTTGAGCTCATTTAATAAACGAGCCAAGCTCAAGGTTAGAAGTACTAACTGTCTCGTTTAGAAGCTTGTTAGCTGACTCGTAAGTTGTCTTGTTTAGAAGCTTGTTTAGGAGATCGTTGCTGGCAGTCTACCAATTTATTTGTTATTTAAATTTTAATTTGTTTTGTGTTGAATTCTAATTTTATGCATATTTGTATAACAATATGGTTGTGTATAATATATATAATTATATGTCCTTAATAATTGATATTAATGAACTTTTTTATTGAATTTTTATAAATAAATTCTTAATATTATAGGTACTTGAATTCAAGCCAACTAACTTGAAATCGAGTTTTTAAGCTCGAAATCAAGCTTAATGATCTTGAAATAAAATTGAACAATCTTGAAATCAAGGTTAACGAGCTTGAGTTTGAGCTTATCAAGCTTGTTTATCAAGCCAAGGTCGAGCTTAAACCAAGCCAAGCTCACGCTTAATATAAACAAGCTTGAGTCAAGCTCAAGCTCTAAAATAAAAAACTTATCAAGCTCAAGCTCGAGCTCGATTAATTCTAATCAAGCCAAGCTCAAGCTTATAAAAGCTTGGCTCGGTTGGCTCATTTGCACCCCTAGGTAAAACACACATGGATTTTAATAATTTCTTCCAAGATAAGGATTAAAACGCAATTTTGGAAGACCAGTTCAAAGCCATGATATGCGAAGTCAATGAATAGTTATTGTATGCTTATCTAAGTTTATTTACTTTCCACTTTGAATAAATTGGTCATTATATGATCAATAGTCTAGGTAGTTTACTTTCTTTGAAGCAGTTTCATTTAGATTTAGATCAAGTTGTAATAATTGACAATATGTCAAGTTTAACCATTTAGTAGCATATTAATATATTATTAATTTTTTCTTTTGAAAGGTATGGACAATGATGATGGCATATGCTTGATAGATAGTGCAACAACTCACACTATATTAAAAATAAGGAAGTTTTTCACAACATATGCCTCAAACACTGTCAAGGTGACCACCATTGCTGGACCCGTACAAATTATAGAAGGTTATGGCAAGGCCGATGTTGTGTTGCCAAATGGAACACACTTAGTCATTCGAAATGCATTATTCTCTAGTAGATCTAATATAAATCTACTCAGCTTTAGAGATATTCGAATGAACGGATTTCATGTTGAAACCATGAACGATGATAGCAAAGAGTATCTCTGTATCACCTCTAATGTTTGAAGCAACAAGCTCACATTAGAAAAGTGCAAGTTAATCTCCTCGGGGCTATATCAAACTACTCTGAAGGTAGTAAAATCTCACCCCCATCACTAGCAAAAGGCTAAAGGATCCATGGAATCTAATCCTTTGGCATGACATATTGGGTCATCCAGGATCGACTATGTTGAGAAAGGTCATCAACAATACCAATGGGCATAATTTATCATACCAAAGTCTTTTTTTTCCTACTGAACATTTATGTGTAGCTTATTCACAGGGTAAACACATTATAAGACCTTCACTTCTCAAAATAGATTCTGAATCACCATCATTCCTTCAGAGAATACAAGGTGATATTTGCGGACCAATTGATCCTGCTAGCGAACCTTTCAGGTATTTTATGGTTCTAATAGACGCTTCTAGTCGATGGTCAAATATTTTCTTAGTCTCATCTAGAAATTTTGCCTTCTCCAAGCTACTTTCTCAGTTGATTAAGCTTAAGACTCATTTTTCTGACCAACATGTTAAAATGATTCGACTTGATAATGCAGCAGAGTTCACTTCCTGTACTTTTGATGATTATTGTGCTTCCATAGAAATAGAAGTTGAACATTTTGTCCCTCATGTTCATACCCAAAATGGTTTAGCATAGTCATTGATTAAGCATTTTCAGCACATAGCAAGGCCTTTACTCATGCAATCAAATTATCCGTTTCAGCTTGGGAATATGCCATATTACATGCTGCTAAATTGATCATTGTTAGGTCAACTGCATATAATGAATTTTTACCATCACAACTTGTGACAAGCCATCAACCTAACATCTCTCATTTGCGTAAATTTGGTTGTGCTGTTTATGTTCCTATTCTCCCTCCTCAGCGCTCTAAAATGGGACCTCAGCGTCGTTTAGAAATTTATATTGGTTTTGATTCGCCCTCAATCATTAGATATTTGGAACCTTCAACTGGTGATTTTTTTACTGCTAGATTCGCAGACTGCCATTTTGATGAGACTAAATTTTTGCCGTTAGGGGGAGATAAGAAAGAAAAGAATGTTCTGACAGAACCATTCGCCACAAATAAATAACATGAATTATCGTAGGATAATCTCACTCTGTCTCATCTAGATCCTCGTACTAATCAATGTGAAACTGAGGTACGAAGGATATTGCATCTACATGAGATTGAAAATCAAATACCAGATGCATTTACTGATACAGCTAAAGTGATTAAATCATATGTGCCCGCTGCAAATGCGCCAACTCGAATTGATATCCCCGTAAGAAAAAATAGCAGAGTGGCTAATGAATCTACTGCACGCCATAAGCGTGGTAGACCTATAGGTTTGAAGGACTTAGTCCCTAGAAAAAGAAAATGCCCAAGTAACGCTCTTAAGGAGGTTACACATAACGCTCAAGAAGCGATTATGAATGACAGATCCATACTCTTTGAAAACTCAGAAGAGGTTATTGTCTTAGAAAAGACACAAGCCCAAGAGGAGACTCAGGTACCTGAAAGTAAAGAGATCACTATGTTTAATACATATACAAGAAGGGTACGGGATCGCAAAGATATAATAATATATGAGATATTCGTATTCTCAGTAGCAACTGAAATATCTAAGGGCATTGATGACACTGAACAACGTAGCATCGATGAATGTCGATAAAGAAAAGATTGGCCAAAATGGAAGGATGCTATTCAAGCAGAATTAGATTTTCTTAATAAACATGGAGTGTTCAGATCTATAGTACAAACACCAAAAGACGTCAGACCGGTAAGTTACAAGTGGATGTTTGTAAGAAAGCGAAATGAAAAGAATAAAATTGCTTGATTTTAGGCACGATTAGTGGCACAAGGATTTTCTCAGAGACCCGAGATTGATTACGAAGAGACGTATTCTCCCGTAATGGATGCAACAACGTTCTGTTATTTGATAAGTCTGACAGTTGAGAAAAAGCTGGACATGAGACTTATGGATGTAAACACCCTAAAATTTTCTGATATTCTAAAATCAATTTTTGGATTTAATATGCAATTTACATAGGACCTGTAGTGAGTTTGTAATTTTTAATTTTCAATAAATAACATTAAAATGAAAGGAAAATATGATTTTATGGTGTAAAATAGAAAACTGGACTTAGGGTAATTTTTTGGGATTTTATTGGGCATCGGACCTATTTTAAAAGCCTAAAAACTATTTTCCAAAAATTAAATTAATTATTTTATTATTATTATTATTATTTCTGTTTTATATTGTTTTTGGGCCCGGCCCGGCCCAGTGGGCCGAGCCCGTCAGCACCTATTGAACCCAGCCCGCCTAACCAGCTTAGCGGGTCGGGCGGGTCCGCTCACCCGAACCCGACCCGGACCCGCATCGTCCCCTCACCCTCTCCCACGTTCGACCCCGCGAAATCCGGCCGCGTTCTCCGGCGACGTGGCCGGAGAACCTCCCCACGACGCCACCCCCTTCGGACCCCTCGCCCACGACCCTCCCCCGACCTCGGCCTTCCCTCTCCCCGCCAACTCCCTATATAAACTCCCCCAAATCAGCCCCTCCGGCCACCGCATCCCCAAACCCCAGACCTCCTCACCGCCGTGCGCCACCGCCCGACTCCGGCCGACCTCCTCCTCCCAGCGCCTCGCCCAGCCCGAGCCCCTCCTTCTTCCTCCCTTCTCCTCCTCTCTCCTCCTCACAGCAGGCCCCGGCCGTTCGAGCACCGCTCGGGCCTTGCGCCGCCGACCCCCGCCGCTCCGGTGCGTCGCCGCCCTAACCAGCACCGCCCCCGGCCTCCTCCGCCCCAGTGCCTCCCCAGCCGCCGTCCCCGCCGCCGGCCAGTGAGCCCAAACCCTAACCCTAGCTTTCGATTTGGTATCCGACACGTGTCGGACACAACTCGAAACTCGGTTTCTCGGGTCCCCTTCAGGTACTCGTAACTTGCACCTCGGATCTCTGTTTTTGATTCTGTGAAATTCTACGCGAAGCCTGTATGACCCTCTCGGTGCCTGGACAAAACGCTCGGGGCATCGCGTCCTGTGGTGATCGCACACCGCGATCCAAAAACAGGAAAAAACCAGACCCTGTTTTACCCCGGAACTGAGTACGCCCCGCCAAACGGGATGACTTGGTCGCGTGCGGTCTTCACAGATACGTGCGCCTCGTCGATACGGACGTGTGGGATTTTGCGAAAGCTGATTCGGGTGTGCGTGCACACCGGAATCAACGCGTATCCGCGGACATCGCTCCGTATCCGCCTTTTCTGCATTTCACCCTAACTTCGTGCACACACGTCAGATAGAGACGAAACTTGCGCCATCGGACTCATAGCGATACGCTGGTCCTGTGGGTCAAGTTTGGTCCGATTCTGAGAACGTTGACGAAATCGCGTGTCGTGGGCCCCACAGGCCCCGCTCGACGGACGATTTCGTGATCGGCTCATCGGAATTCAAATCTGAAAGTTCCGTTGGGTTCGTATCAGCGTTCCTGACCTGTTGACACTAAGTTTGGTGAATTTGGAGACCATTGACCCTGACACATTTTTCGGTGCAAAGCGGGCCCACCGGTGGACCCCGTTTTGGGCCGAAATTGCCGTTTTTGCCCTTGTCTCCAAATTGGACCCAAGGACAGGCGATCCTAGCTGTTTGACACCTTCTGAGCATGATGGTACTATTTATTTCAGCTTTCGGAGACATCTCTAGAAATTTCCGAAACCAGGACCTAAGTGGAATCCAACCCCCAGGCAAGTGCACCTTGCCAATCTTGCAGTCATTATTTTCATATTTTTTGATAAAAATACTCTGTTGGATGTCTTGTGAAATTCATATAAACTGATTTAAACTGCTTAACCTAGGGAACGTATGACGTACCTAGTGTCCGATCATAGTCGGGTGCCGACACCGTACGCGGTGTTGGGTTCGTCATTTAGAGATGGATTTACGACTCCCTTACTTTGTACTTGACCTATCAAGTACCCTACAACCCAGGACACTTGACACTATCATGGACAGAATCTTCCTGAGTTATTCGTGGGGATTCTGAATAGGATACAGGACTTGACAGGGTTATTTATTTATAGACAGTATGACTTGTTGCATTAGTTATAATCCCGCTGACATGGACATGAGACGTTATGGTCATGGCTTGCGTGATTACATTGGGTGGGGAGAGACACACAGGCTACAGGCTGATCTATATATATCTACTATTATTGTGAGGTTGTAGACTCTCCAGCAGAGCTAGACCCTTTACGTGTTATTACTGCTACCGGCTCCCCGACACAGAGCTTGTAGCGGTCTCAGCCTGAGTACTAGTGTTGCTCTCATTTGCATATCACATAGATGGTTACTTAGTTTACCCTGCTGTTCATTTATTTATTGCACTGCTTATTCAGTTGGCTTGTTTTTATCTTGTGCCTTGCTATGTCCACTGAGGACCTGGAATGGATTATGTCCCCAGGTTTAGCTGATGAGCAGTATCCCGAGATATACGGGACCGGAGCTGAAGCTATTGCTGGAGCTGAACCGAACACTGAAGACGAGGTGACTGCCGATGACTTCTCCTGAGTGCCTGTCCCAGTACTCATTTATTTATTTCAAGTTTATATCTTTTGTCCCTGGCCTATGGAGCCAGTTATTTCAGACTTAAGTCGGTTTGTTGCTCCGACTGACTTGCAGTGATGTTGTTGATACATTATTTCCATTTGAATATGCAGTTTATTTCTTTATCTTTATGGATGAGATTTAGTGTGACTTGTGTAGTAGACCTTATTTACAGCTTAAGTACGCCCTGATGGTTCCATTAAATTGGGTTAACCATCGGTGTGTGCTACTGGCCATTGCCACGCATCTCCAGTCCCTCGGCATTTTGGGACTGGGGCGTGACATGGTTTTTGTGGTGGCCCATGCAGGTCAGAACTAAATTGTTCGGTTTCAACTTAGGGACCGGACAGGCCTGCAATAAGATAGGTTATAGGATCTCATCCATTGATTTAATCATTTTTGAACTCTATGTCGAATTCAATTAAATTGCTTGAACTACATCCTGTTTTGATTCCTCTGTGCGTTCTCATTATTTTCTTTTGATGCAGAGTTATGGATCCCAAACGTGGTGACGAGACCCCCTTGGGAACACCGACTGAAGCAGGGTTTACCTGCGAAGCTGGAATGACGCCAGATACCAGAGGACAATCCTCTCAGAGCAATCAAACTGGCCAGCCAAGTTCCAGGTTCAGGCGTGATGACATCCCGCCTCCTCCCCAGTTCCCTCCTGCGATGCCTGTCTTTCCCCCAGGACAGGCAATGGACGGTCAGCAAATGTTCCAGATGTTCTACGCCATGATGCAGGCACAACAACAGATTCAACAGGAGACCCAACGCCGAGAGGCCGAGAACCTAAGGAACAGCCTGGTCGCAGCATTGGAGCATGCAAATCCACCAAATAGGAGGCCAACGACGGGATCTATTACGGATTTCCGTCAACTCAAGCCCCGTACCTTCTCGGGCAAGGAAGGACCAACTGAAGTACATGAATGGCTTACAAACACACAGCATCAGTTGGAGGCCGCCGAACTACCAAGGGACAAATGGATGACTGCCGTCAGGATGCAACTGACGGACAACGCGCATCATTGGTGGCTGTCCGAAGAAAGAAGGCTCGGACATGATCAGGTTACCTGGGAGGAGTTCTCCAGACTCTTCCAGGAAATGTACATCCCTGCTGTGGCTCGGTCAGAACTCCGAGACAGATTCAACCGCCTGATCCAGGGCAACATGACGGTGGAGGAATATAACGCCAAATTTATTCGCCTGAGCCACTTCGCCCCTTCGCTAATTCCTACCGAAGAGGAGAAGGCGGAGAAGTTCTTTGATGGGCTCAGGTTCGAGCTTCAGAAGTTAATCGGATCAGTCGCGCCTACCTCTTACACCGACGTCCTAGCTGCAGCACGTCGGCTGGAGCGCGTTACTCGGAGGGAATCAAGCCTGAAATGTCCCTTCTCCTCGGCACCGTCCAAGTCATCACCAGGGGAATCTGCTAAACGGCCCCAGAAGAGCCCGCCTCCAAGAGCAGCAACTAAGAACCTGCCTACTTGCCACTACTGCAGCAAGGTAGGACATATTGAAAAGGAATGTCGACGCAAGCTGGGACTCTGCCTGGTTTGCGGATCTGGACAACACTTCTCAAAGGACTGTTCGGAACGTCGAGAGGGAGTTCCGAATCGACCAGCTCCACCTGCAGCTCTTCCAGCTGGGGGAGCAACACAGACAGGGCCTGGAGGAGCCAGGCCACCTCTACCACCTCAGGCAGCATTATTCCAACAAGCTCGTCAGCAAAGGGGTCCCGCTCAGGGACGAGGTCAGGCATATGCACTAGCAGTCGCTGAGGAAGCTACTGCAGGCGAAGTGATAGCAGGTACCATATTAGTAGCTTCAATTCCTACTGTAGCATTATTTGATTCTGGAGCTTCGCATTCATTTATTGCTGCTAGCTTCGTAGCCACACATAGAATAGCTATCGCACCTCTCTCGAAGATGAAGAGAATACTAACGGGAGGTGGAATTATCCCGGTTAGTGATACTTGTAGATCATGTTCGGTAGTAGTCTGTGGCCGAGAGATGCGAGCCCAATTTCTGATCTTTTCTATGCCTGATTACGATGTTGTACTTGGTATGGACTGGTTAAGTCAGTACCATGCGACACTGGATTGCCGGCTTGGAAAAGTGATATTTAGACCCCCTAGCCTTCCTAAGTTTGAATTTCTACGAGGAGCTGTAGAACAAGGGGTCCAGCCAACTCTTAGGGTATTGACTGTAGAAGAAGATTCAAGTTACCCAAGAGTCATAACGGAATTTGTGGATGTATTTCCCGACGACCTTCCAGGTTTACCACCTGATCGGGAGATAGAATTCACAATAGACCTAACTCCAGGAGCCGAACCTATCACTTCATCGGTATATCGGCTAGCACCAAAGGAGTTGGTGGAGCTGAAAACATAAGTTGACGACCTTCTGGAGAAAGGATTTATCAGGCCCAGTGTTTCACCGTGGGGAGCACCTATACTTTTGTACCCAAGAAGGACGGATCTGTACGACTGTGCATTGATTACAGAGCCCTTAATGCTGTAACTATTAAGAACCGATACCCATTACCATGCATTGATGATTTGTTTGACCAATTGAGTGGTGCTAAGGTATTCTCAAAGATTGACCTTAGATCCGGTTATCACCAGATTAGGGTGAAGAAGGAAGATATCCCAAAGACGGCCTTCAGAACTAAGTATGGGCATTATGAGTTCCTAGTTATGCCGTTTGGTTTAACCAACGCACCCGCCGTATTTATGAGTTTGATGAACGGGGTCTTCCATCAGTACTTGGATAAGTTCGTGGTGGTATTCATTGATGATATCCTAGTCTACTCCAAGAACCACGAAGAGCACGAGGAATACCTTAGAATTGTGCTAGAAACCTTGAGAAGGGAGAAGCTATATGCCAAACTCAGCAAATGTGAGTTCTGTATGGACAAGGTGCCATTCTTAGGGCATATTATCTCGGGTGAAGGACTGTCTGTGGACCCAGAGAAAGTCACTGCTATAGAAACCTGGCCTACCCCTACCTCGGTTGCGGAAGTGAGAAGTTTTCTTGGACTTGCTGGGTATTACCGACGGTTCGTAGAAAATTTTTCAAGGATCACAGAGCCGATGACTAAGCTGACACGGAAGGATCAGGAGTTCTTATGGACGGAAGAATGCCAGAATGCCTTTGAAGAATTGAAGAGGCGTCTAACAACAGCACCAGTCTTGACTCTTCCCTCAGGGTCAGGAGGTTTTGTTGTATATAGTGATGCGTCCGGTAGTGGACTAGGTTGTGTCTTGATGCAACATGGCAAGGTTATCGCTTATGCATCGAGGCAGCTGAAGGTCCACGAGAAGAACTACCCAACACACGACCTGGAGCTAGCTGCAGTGATTTTTGCATTGAAGATCCGGAGACATTATCTGTATGGAGAAAAGGTCGAGATATTCACTGATCATAAGAGCTTGAAGTATGTTTATACACAGAAGGAGCTCAACATGAGGCAACGGCGTTGGCTTGAGTTGATGGTGGACTTTGACATCGATCTGCAGTACCACCCGGGGAAAGCAAATGTTGTAGCCGACGCCCTCAGCAGAAAACCCTCGGCTTATTTCTTAACGGAGCAGCCTCAGCTATTACAAGACTTGCAAGATCTTCAGATAGAGGTTGTTCTACCTGGACAAAATGGTTTGCTGGCTAACCTTGAAGTGAAGTCATCGCTGGTAGAGAGAATCAAGGAAGCTTTGCCTAATGATGCCAGATTCCGAAGGCTGAGAGAGAGAACAGAAGCAGGCTTGCAGACGGGACTTCGCATCCACGAGGACGGAACATTAAGGTACGGGAATCGCCTATGTGTTCCAAATGGAGAATTAAGGCAGGAGTTGATGACAGAAGCCCATAGCTCCATATACTCGGTTCATCCAGGAGGAACCAAGATGTACCGGGACTTAAGACAATATTACTGGTGGCATGGAATAAAAAGGGAGATTGCCCGCTTTGTGGCAAAATGCTTAGTCTGCCAGCAGGTGAAGACCGAGCACCAAAGGACTGCAGGTATGTTGCAGCCACTTCCCATCCCTGAATGGAAGTGGGAGCATATTACCATGGACTTTGTCACTGGATTTTCAAGAAGCCCTAGTGGTAAGGATGC
Source organism: Iris macrosiphon (assembly GCA_036927795.1). Lineage (NCBI taxonomy): Eukaryota > Viridiplantae > Streptophyta > Magnoliopsida > Asparagales > Iridaceae > Iris > Iris macrosiphon. The sequence continues at coordinate 325,823,640 of JAYESA010000004.1, forward strand.
AGTATGGGTCATCGTGGATCGGCTCACTAAGTCGGCTCACTTCTTGTCGTTCAGAGTTGGACAATCCACGGAAGTACTAGCCGACATGTATATGCGTCAGATCGTAAAATTACATGGAGTGCCGGTTAGTATTGTATCAGATCGAGACTCGAGATTTACATCTCACTTCTGGCGAAGCCTGCAAGAGAGTCTCGGCACCAGGCTCAAATTCAGTACTGCCTATCATCCTCAGACAGACGGACAGTCAGAGCGCACAATTCAGATCCTAGAAGACATGCTGCGATCTTGTATACTGGACTTCGGAGGATCTTGGGAAGATCACCTGTGTCACGCCCTAGTCCCAAAATACCGAGGGACCGGACGCGTGGCAATGGCCAGCAGCACACACCGATGGACAAACCCAATTTAATGGATCCATCGGGGCATGCTTAAGCTGTAATATAAGAATATGTAGGTCCAATGATACAAGTCACAGTCTAAGCTAATCTCATCCACAACAGATAATCACATATCAAATGCAAGAATAATGCAAATAGGAATAACTAACAAATCTCAATAAAAGTGTCTCGGAGAACAATCCGAGAACAAGTCTGATACATCAATGCAATAGACTGGAAATAAAGGAACTGGAAATAGAAATAAATGAGTATCACCAGGCAATACCCAGGAGAAGTCCTCTAGCACAATCCCGTCCTCAGGTGTCGGTACAGCTCCTGTATCAACTCCTGTATCTGCTCCTGCTAATGCTCCTGTACTGTATAACTCTAGGTGGATCTCCTCTGCTAGTCCTGGGGACAAAGTCCGGATCCAGGTCCTCAGGGGACAGCAAGGTACAGAAAATACAAGCCAAAATAAATGCAGTGCAGCAGAGAATGAAATAAATAGGGTAAGCTATAACCATCTATGTGGATTGCGAGAGAGAACATCAAAAAGTACTCAGGTTGAAACAATTACAAGCTCTGTGTAGGGGAGCCGGTAGCAGTGATATCATGAGGTGGTCTAGCTCAGCGGGAGACTGAGTAGCCGGCATAATATAGTCAACCTGTAGCCTGCGGGTCTCTCCAGCAATAGATGGAACAATAAGGGAATACTAAAATAACCAGCTAAGTGATATGCAAGATGAGAGCAGCACTAGAACTCAGGCTGAAGCATACTACAAGCTCTGTGTAGGGGAGCCGGTAGCAGCAGTAATAATGAGTAATGGGCCAAGCTCGGGCTTCAGAGTCTTGTGCCTCACGATAATAGGGGTGTATATATATATGATCAGCCTGTAGCCTGTGTGTCTCTCCCCACCCAATGTAATCACACGTCTCATGTCCATGACACGCACAATCATATCTAATGCACAAGTCATCTAATGTCTAGGGATATAATATCAATGTCAGGTCCTGTATCCTATACAGAATCACCACAAATATCTCGGGAAGATCCTGTCTCATGAACAGTGTCAAGTGTCCTGGGTCAAGTGTACTTGGTATGACAAGTACGGGAATATAAAGGGTCACGAATGTCCATCTCTAGATGACAATACACAACACCGCGTACGGTGTTGGCACCCGACTGATAATCGGACGCTAAGTACGTCACACGATCCTAGGTTAAGCATGCACAGCACTATAAAGAAGCAAGAAAATATGTAACAATACTGCAGAGTTTGGCAAGGTACACTTGCCTGGGGTCCTGGCTCCAACTGTAGCTCTGGTCTCAGTGTGGTCTGCAGGTACTACTCCGGTTGCTGAAATAAACATTACCATTAGATTCAGAAAATATCAAATAGCTAAAAACGCCTGTACTTGAGTCCAATTTGGACACAGGGACAAAAAGGTCATTTCCGGGCCAAAGCGGGGTCCACATGTGGGCCACTTTGCACCGAAAAGCGCGTCAGGGTCAAAGGTCTCCAAATTCCGCAAACTCAGCGTCTACAAGTCAGGAACGATGATACGAACCCAACGGAACTTCCAAAATTGGATTCCGATGAGCCGATCACAAAATCGCCCGTCGAGCGGGGCCTGTGGGGCCCACGACACGCAATTTCGTCAACGTTCTCAGAATCGAACCAAACTTGGGTCACAGGACCAGCGTATCGCTACGAGTTCGATGGCGCAAGTTTCGTCTCGATCCGACGTGTGTACACAAAGTTAGGGCGTGTTCCAGAATCGACGGATACGGGACGGTGTCGGCGGATACGCGTTGATTCCGGTGTGTACGCACATCCGAATCGACTTCTGTGAAATCCCACACGTCCGTATCAACGTCACGCACGATTCGGTAAAGACCGCGTACGACCAAGTCGTCCCGTTTGGCGGGGCGTACTCAGTTCCGGGGTGAAACGGGGTGTTAATTTTCCTGTTTTTGGATCGCGGTGTGCGATCACCACAGGACGCGATGCACCGAACGGGTTGCACGGGCACCGAGAGGGTCATACAGTTTTCGCAACGTAATTGACGGAAGCAAAAACGGGATTACGAGGAGAGAGAAACGGTTACCTGAACAGGGCCCCGTGAATCTGATTTCCTGTGTCCGAGACGTGTCCGAGTCTCCTTCGTGTCCTGCGTCGACGAGTCCGGTACTGTGTCTGCCCTAGGGTTTACTGTTCTGAGCTGCGTCTAGGGTTGTGTCCGTGTCCAACTGTTGGTGGACACAGCAGAGGCGGCCAGAACTGCTCGCCGGACGGAGGCGGGGCACGTCGGGGACTCGGCCGGAGGCAGCGGGTCGTCAGCGGATCCGGGCAGCGGGTCAGGTGGATGGAGTCGGCGGGGAAAACCTTGGCTGTGGTGGGCTGGAGGAGGGATGGTTCGATGAAGGCGGCCGGACGGAGGTCAGGAACGATCGCCTGAGGCGGCTAGGGAGAGCAGCTGCGAGGGTTTCTAGAGGAGCGGCCGGCTCGGTTCTGGAGGAGGGAGGAGAAGACTGGTGACAGGCGGCGACGACTAGGGACGGGTGCGCCGGGCTCGGCTGGGCGGAGGACAGACGGGGGTCGCGGCGTCTGGTTGCAGGTGGCGGCGTCGGAGAGGATGAGGTCGGGTGCTTGAGAGCGGTGGACGGGGAACAGGGAGGCGGAGAGGGTAGCGGGCTCGGGCGGAGCGCTGCCTGCTGGGTGGCGCTGGACGCGGTGGCTGTGGCAGAGGAGAGCGGGAGGAGGAGGAGGATGCCGAGGAAGAAGGAGGGTCGGGCGGCGCTCGCGTTAGGGGAGTCGACGGCGAGCGGAGGGTCGGCGGGCAGAGGGCGGCCGGCGGCTTAGGGTTAGGTTAGAATTAGGGTTAGGGTTAGGGTTAGGGATTAGAATTAGGATTTGGGGGAAAAATTGGAGAATTAGGGTTTCCTCTTTCTTTTCTTTTTCTTGTGGAGAAAACTAGAAAATAAGTAGGTATTTATACATTACAGAAATTAGTATAGGGTTAGACCTAGGATTCGGGCTGGGTCAACGGGTCAACGCTCCTTGGGCTGGGCTTCGGCTCTCATGGGGATGTCGGGCGTTGGCACGGATTTAAATTCGGTTTAATTCTAAATTGGTTTCTAGGGCTTTAAACGGGTTTCCGGAGTCCAATAAATTCACGGAAAATTACCCTATGTCCGGTTTTCCATTTTACACCATAAAATATTATTTCCATAATATTTTAATATGAATTAACCGTAATTAAAAATCCTTTAATTACCAACGCCTAGGTTTTAATTCCCGAAAATACCAGAAAATTGGGGAAAAATCCGAAGTTCAAATTCTAAAAATCAGGGGGCTTACAATCTACCCAACTTATAAAAGTTTCGTCCTCGAAATTAAATAGGGTAGGGTTCTCTTTATCCAATCTCACTTGATTACAGTCTAAGGGATTCCTCTCAAGTGAACATTGCGGTCTCTACTCAACTTAGAATTTACCCATCTATCATCTAAGACTATATATCTAATAAAGCTATGCCCCAACTTATATAATCATGTTATGGAATCCTCAAGTCTTTAACACCAAACATATCACCTATGATATTCCCTTAATCATATATAAAAGGGTCACCAACAATGCGACCGGCCTGTAGGGTATATCTAGTACTGTCTATATATCAACTTATACTAGGCACGAGGTTTCGTCTTTCCGAAGGGAAGACGAAGATCAATAATAAAGAGTTCAAGGGCGAGGTAATAGAATAGAAGTATCAGGATCAAGGCGTTTAACAAATTCAAATGGGATTTGTCAAGACAATTGTGGATTGAAATCCTATTATGGTAATCCTTTGTTTGCATGCTCGTATTAGTACAGTTATATAACTGATACGATATGCTCAGATATATCTAGAGGGCAAGTATACTAGTCAACTATATATCTCAATCCACGTAAAGTAGTCGTGCGAAAAGGCGAACCAAAATGCACTAAGGTTGATCAGACCGTAATACACTGATTCTGAATAGACAACTGTATTAGTGTACGCGTCCAATAATACAGATGTCATGAACAAGCTCGATAAAAGGATAAGCTTGCAAAACTAGGCTATATTAGCAGCATAAGTCAAGTACAGCAAATTTAAGTACGCTAGATGATGATGAAAGGAGGTACCACTTAATTTCAAGTTCACAAAACAATAACAAGATAAGCACAATCACAAAAGACTCTATGATCTCTACTGTTATCAATTATAAGCAAGTTCAAAAATTACATAGGTTAAGTCTGAGGTCACGAACCAATAGGCACGAGATAAAATAAATCGATAAACAGATAACTACGACAAATTATGCGCATTAGCTACTCCATGGGTCTGCGCGTCTTCCAAAGTCATTGCTGGAGCTTGTTCACGTCCTTGTAGTTGATTCCTCTGTTGTTGTTGAGCCTGCTGGAAGAGTGTTGCTTGTGGTGCCAGGGGTGGCCTCGGCTGATTCCCTCCTGGGACTGGTGGTCTGACTCCTTCAACTCTCGTTTGTGGTGCTTCCAATGCTGGAGAGGCTGGCGTTGGTGCTGGTGACATTAGCGCTTTTTCTCGACATTCGGGGCATTCCTTCAGTGAATGCTGACTGGATCCGCAAGCTAAACATACTTTCCTTTTTCGTCTGCACTCGTCCTCAGTATGGCCTCGCTTGCGACAATATGGACAGACAGGTATTGTCTGTGGAGTTGCTTCTGGTGGCTGGTGTACTTGAGGTCTTTGTGTAGCTTCTTCTTGTGGTGCTCCGGCTGGTGCTGATGTAGTTGGTTGTTGAATCATCAAGGCTTTCTCTCGATGCTGAAGACAATCCTTGGCTAGGTGTTGACTGTTTCCGCAAATCAAGCATAATCCTAACTTGCGTCTGCATTCTTTTTGAATATGGCCTATCTTGCCACAGTAGTGACAAGTTGGAAGAACTAAGGCTCTTGGTGCTGCTCTCGGTGGTGGATTTATCTGTGGTCGCTTTGCAGCTCTTTTCTGTTGTGCTTGGTCCGGTGCTGATGCATACGGCCGCTTCTGGCTGGACTTTATCCTTGTGTTGCACTCCATGGGTCGTGCTGTAGCAAGAACATTCTCGTCTAAGGTAGTTGTAGTGGGGCTGATTAATCTCCGTAGCTCCGAGCTAAATCTGTCGATGAACTTCTCCGCTTGGATTTGCTGAGCTTCTTCCTGAACCTTCTGTTGGGCTTGCATCATCGCATAGAACATGCGAAACATCTGTTGTTCGTCCATAGCCTGCCCTTGTGGAATGGTAGGCGTCGGTGGAGCCAACTGCGTCGATGGTGGAACGTCATCTTCCGGGATTCTCGAGGCATGCTGACTTGCTTGCTGTGATGATGGACCTTCACTAACTGGTGTCACTTCATCTCCGTTGGTTACCACATCATCTCGTGGTGATCTGGCAGGAGTCTCGTTGTTTGTTCGTGAATCCATAACTCTGCAACCAAAATAAACAATAAGAGGCGCACAAGAATCGGCAGGATGCGAGTCAAAAATTTAAATTCGAATCTGATATAGATATCAAGAACGTTTCAAGCAAGTGGATGAGATCGTAGAAACTTATCCTATTCTTATTGCAGGCTTGCTCGGTCCCTAAGTTGAAACCGAATAATTTAGTCGTTGACCTGCATGGGCCACCACAAAAACCATGTCACGCCCCAGTCCCAAAATACCGAGGGACCGGACGCGTGGCAATGGCCAGCAGCACACACCGATGGACAAACCCAATTTAATGGATCCATCGGGGCATGCTTAAGCTGTAATATAAGAATATGTAGGTCCAATGATACAAGTCACAGTCTAAGCTAATCTCATCCACAACAGATAATCACATATCAAATGCAAGAATAATGCAAATAGGAATAACTAACAAATCTCAATAAAAGTGTCTCGGAGAACAATCCGAGAACAAGTCTGATACATCAATGCAATAGACTGGAAATAAAGGAACTGGAAATAGAAATAAATGAGTATCACCAGGCAATACCCAGGAGAAGTCCTCTAGCACAATCCCGTCCTCAGGTGTCGGTACAGCTCCTGTATCAGCTCCTGTATCTGCTCCTGCTAATGCTCCTGTACTGTATAACTCTAGGTGGATCTCCTCTGCTAGTCCTGGGGACAAAGTCCGGATCCAGGTCCTCAGGGGACAGCAAGGTACAGAAAATACAAGCCAAAATAAATGCAGTGCAGCAGAGAATGAAATAAATAGGGTAAGCTATAACCATCTATGTGGATTGCGAGAGAGAACATCAAAAAGTACTCAGGTTGAAACAACTACAAGCTCTGTGTAGGGGAGCCGGGTAGCAGTGATATCATGAGGTGGTCTAGCTCAGCGGGAGACTGAGTAGCCGACATAATATAGTCAACCTGTAGCCTGCGGATCTCTCCAGCAATAGATGGAACAATAAGGGAATACTAAAATAACCAGCTAAGTGATATGCAAGATGAGAGCAGCACTAGAACTCAGGCTGAAGCATACTACAAGCTCTGTGTAGGGGAGCCGGTAGCAGCAGTAATAATGAGTAATGGGCCAAGCTCGGGCTTCAGAGTCTTGTGCCTCACGATAATAGGGGTGTATATATATATGATCAGCCTGTAGCCTGTGTGTCTCTCCCCACCCAATGTAATCACACGTCTCATGTCCATGACACGCACAATCATATCTAATGCACAAGTCATCTAATGTCTAGGGATATAATATCAATGTCAGGTCCTGTATCCTATACAGAATCACCACAAATATCTCGGGAAGATCCTGTCTCATGAACAGTGTCAAGTGTCCTGGGTCAAGTGTACTTGGTATGACAAGTACGGGAATATAAAGGGTCACGAATGTCCATCTCTAGATGACAATACACAACACCGCGTACGGTGTTGGCACCCGACTGATAATCGGACGCTAAGTACGTCACACGGTCCTAGGTTAAGCATGCACAGCACTATAAAGAAGCAAGAAAATATGTAACAATACTGCAGAGTTTGGCAAGGTACACTTGCCTGGGGTCCTGGCTCCAACTGTAGCTCTGGTCTCAGTGTGGTCTGCAGGTACTACTCCGGTTGATGAAATAAACATTACCATTAGATTCAAAAAATATCAAATAGCTAAAAACGCCTGTACTTGAGTCCAATTTGGACACAGGGGCAAAAAGGTCATTTCCGGGCCAAAGCGGGGTCCACATGTAGGCCACTTTGCACCGAAAAGCGCGTCAGGGTCAAAGGTCTCCAAATTTCGCAAACTCAGCGTCTACAAGTCAGGAACGATGATACAAACCCAACGGAACTTCCAGAATTGGATTCCGATGAGCCGATCACAAAATCGCCCGTCGAGCGGGGCCTGTGGGGCCCACGACACGCGATTTCGTCAACGTTCTCAGAATCGAACCAAACTTGGGTCACAGGACCAGCGTATTGCTACGAGTCCGATGGCGCAAGTTTCGTCTCGATCCGATGTGTGTACACAAAGTTAGGGCGTGTTCCAGAATCGACGGATACGGGGCGGTGTCGGCGGATACGCGTTGATTCCGGTGTGCACGCACATCCGAATCGACTTCTGCGAAATCCCACACGTCTGTATCAACGTCACGCACGATTCGGTAAAGACCGCGTGCAACCAAGTCGTCCCGTTTGGCGGGGCGTACTCAGTTCCGGGGTGAAACGGGGTATTGATTTTCCTGTTTTTGGATCGCGGTGTGCGATCACCACAGGACGCGATGCACCGAGCGGGTTGCACGGGCACCGAGAGGGTCATACAGTTTTCGCAACGCAATTGACAGAAGCAAAAACGGGATTATGAGGAGAGAGAAACGGTTACCTGAACAGGGCCCCGTGAATCTGATTTCCTGTGTCCGAGTCTCCTTCGTGTCCTGTGTCGACGAGTCCGGTACTGTGTCTGCCCTAGGGTTTACTGTTCTGAGCTGCGTCTAGGGTTGTGTCCGTGTCCAACTGTTGGTGGACACAGCAGAGGCGGCCAGAACTGCTCGCCGGACGGAGGCGGGGCACGTCGGGGACTCGGCCGGAGGCAGCGGGTCGTCAGCGGATCCGGGCAGCGGGTCAGGTGGATGGAGTCGGCGGGGAAAACCTTGGCTGTGGTGGGCTGGAGGAGGGATGGTTCGATGAAGGCGGCCGGACGAAGGTCAGGAACGATCGCCTGAGGCGGCTAGGGAGAGCAGCTGCGAGGGTTTCTAGAGGAGCGGCCGGCTCGGTTCTGGAGGAGGGAGGAGAAGTCTGGTGACAGGCGGCGGCGACTAGGGACGGGTGCGCCGGGCTCGGCTGGGCGGAGGACAGGTGGGGGTCGCGGCGTCTGGTTGCAGGTGGCGGCGTCGGAGAGGATGAGGTCGGGTGCTTGAGAGCGGTGGACGGGGAACAGGGAGGCGGAGAGGGTAGCGGGCTCGGGCGGAGCGCTGCCTGCTGGGTGGCGCTGGACGCGGCGGCTGTGGCAGAGGAAAGCGGGAGGAGGAGGAGGATGCCGAGGAAGAAGGAGGGTCGGGCGGCGCTCGCGTTAGGGGAGTCGACGGCGAGCGGAGGGTCGGCGGGCAGAGGGCGGCCGGCGGCTTAGGGTTAGGTTAGAATTAGGGTTAGGGTTATGGTTAGGGATTAGAATTAGGATTTGGGGGAAAAATTGGGGAATTAGGGTTTCCTCTTTCTTTTCTTTTTCTTGTGGAGAAAACTAGAAAATAAGTAGGTATTTATACATTACAGAAATTAGTATAGGGTTAGACCTAGGATTCGGGCTGGGTCAACGGGTCAACGCTCCTTGGGCTGGGCTTCGGCTCTCATGGGGATGTCGGGCGTTGGCACGGATTTAAATTCGGTTTAATTCTAAATTGGTTTCTAGGGCTTTAAACGGGTTTCCGGAGTCCAATAAATTCACGGAAAATTACCCTATGTCCGATTTTCCGTTTTACACCATAAAATATTATTTCCATAATATTTTAATATGAATTAACCGTAATTAAAAATTCTTTAATTACCAACGCCTAGGTTTTAATTCCCGAAAATACCAGAAAATTGGGGAAAAATCCGAAGTTCAAATTCTGAAAATCAGGGGGCTTACAACCTGCACTTAGTAGAGTTCTCCTACAACAACAGCTATCAGGCAAGCATTCAGATGGCACCTTTCGAGGCATTGTACGGAAGGAAGTGCAGATCTCCAATATGCTGGAGCGACGTTGGCGAACGTCAAATACTGGGTCCAGAGTTGGTAACAGAGACAGTAGAGAAAGTAAAACAGATTCAGAACCATCTCCGTGCAGCCCAAGATAGACAGAAGCACTGGGCCGATGCACACAGACGACCCCTGGAGTTCAAGGAAGGAGAGCATGTATTTTTGAGGATCTCGCCCACTAGAGGTACTATCAGATTTGGCAGCAGAGGCAAGTTAAGCCCAAGGTACATTGGGCCATTTGATATCGTGGAGCGCATTGGTGAGGTGGCTTACCGTCTTGCATTACCTCCATCTTTAGAGGGAGTGCATGACGTATTCCACGTCTCACAACTGAGGAGATATGTGAGGACCCAAGCCATATAGTTGATCATTCTGAGATTTCAGTGGGACCTAGCCTGAGATACGAAGAGCAGCCAGTGGGTATACTCGACACCAGCGAGAAGACATTGCGTGGGCAGACAATCAGGCTGGTTCGAGTAGCTTGGAAGCAGCACTCTCCTAGCGAATCGACCTGGGAGCGAGAAAATATTATGCGGCAGCGTTATCCACATTTATTTGCAGAATCAGGTAGAACCTAAGCATTCTTTAATTCTGTAAAACTTGTCTTTATAGTTTACCCTTCGATTGCGAGGACGCAATCCTCTTAAGAGGGGTAGATTGTAAACACCCTAAAATTTTCTGATATTCTAAAATTAATTTTTGGATTTAATATGCAATTTACATAGGACCTGTAGTGAGTTTGTAATTTTTAATTTCCAATAAACAACATTAAAATGAAAGGAAAATATGATTTTATGGTGTAAAATAGAAAACTGGACTTAGGGTAATTTTTTGGGATTTTATTGGGCATCGGACCTATTTTAAAAGCCTAAAAACTATTTTCCAAAAATTAAATTAATTATTTTATTATTATTATTATTATTATTTCTGTTTTATATTGTTTTTGGGCCCGGCCCGGCCCAGTGGGCCGAGCCCGTCAGCACCTATTGAACCCAGCCCGCCTAACCAGCTTAGCGGGTCGGGCGGGTCCGCTCACCCGAACCCGACCCGGACCCGCATCGTCCCCTCACCCTCTCCCACGTTCGACCCCACGGAATCCGGCCGCGTTCTCCGACGACGTGGCCGGAGAACCTCCCCACGACGCCACCCCCTCCGGACCCCTTGCCCACGACCCTCCCCCGACCTCGGCCTTCCCTCTTCCCGCCAACTCCCTATATAAACTCCCCCAAATCAGCCCCTCCGGCCACCGCATCCCCAAACCCCAGACCTCCTCACCGCCGTGCGCCACTGCCCGACTCCGGCCGACCTCCTCCTCCCAGCGCCTCGCCCAGCCCGAGCCCCTCCTTCTTCCTCCCTCCTCCTCCTCTCTCCTCCTCACAGCAGGCCCCGGCCGTTCGAGCGCCGCTCGGGCCTTGCGCCGCCGACCCCCGCCGCTCCGGTGCGTCGCCGCCCTAGCCAGCACCGCCCCCGGCCTCCTCCGCCCCAGTGCCTCCCCAGCCGCCGTCCCCGCCGCCGGCCAGTGAGCCCAAACCCTAACCCTAGCTTTCGATTTGGTATCCGACACGTGTCGGACACAACTCGAAACTCGGTTTCTCGGGTCCCCTTCAGGTACTCGTAACTTGCACCTCGGATCTCTGTTTTTGATTATGTGAAATTCTACGCGAAGCCTGTATGACCCTCTCGGTGCCCGGATAAACCGCTCGGGGCATCGCGTCCTGTGGTGATCGCACACCGCGATCCAAAAACAGGAAAAAACCAGACCCTGTTTTACCCCGGAACTGAGTACGCCCCGCCAAACGGGACAACTTGGTCGCGTGCGGTCTTCACAGATACGTGCGCCTCGTCGATACGGACGTGTGAGATTTCGCGAAAGCTGATTCGGGTGTGCGTGCACACCGAAATCAACGCGTATCCGCGGACATCGCTCCGTATCCGCCTTTTCTGCATTTCACCCTAACTTCGTGCACACACGTCAGATCGAGACGAAACTTGCGCCATCGGACTCGTAGCGATACGCTGGTCCTGTGGGTCAAGTTTGGTCCGATTCTGATAACGTTGACGAAATCGCGTGTCGTGGGCCCCACAGGCCCCGCTCGACGGGCGATTTCGTGATCGGCTCATCGGAATTCAAATCTAAAAGTTCCGTTGGGTTCGTATCAGCGTTCCTGACCTGTTGACACTAAGTTTGGTGAATTTGAAGACCATTGACCCTGACACGTTTTTCGGTGCAAAGCGGGCCCACCGGTGGATCCCGTTTTGGGCCGAAATTGTCGTTTTTGCCCTTGTCTCCAAATTGGACCCAAGGACAGGCGATCCTAGCTGTTTGACACCTTCTGAGCATGATGGTACTGTTTATTTCAGCTTTCGGAGATATCTCTGGAAATTTCCGAAACCAGGACCTAAGTGGAATCCAACCCCCAGGCAAGTGCACCTTGCCAATCTTGCAGTCATTATTTTCATATTTTCTGATAAAAATACTCTGTTGGATGTCTTGTGAAATTCATATAAACTGATTTAAACTGCTTAACCTAGGGAACGTATGACGTACCTAGTGTCCGATCATAGTCGGGTGCCGACACCGTACGCGGTGTTGGGTTCGTCATTTAGAGATGGATTTACGACTCCCTTACTTTGTACTTGACCTATCAAGTACCCTACAACCCAGGACACTATCATGGACAGAATCTTCCTGAGTTATTCGTGGGGATTCTGAATAGGATACAGGACTTGACAGGGTTATTTATTTATAGACAGTATGACTTGTTGCATTAGTTATAATCCCGCTGACATGGACATGAGACGTTATGGTCATGGCTTGCGTGATTACATTGGGTGGGGAGAGACACACAGGCTACAGGCTGATCTATATATATCTACTATTATTGTGAGGTTGTAGACTCTCCAGCAGAGCTAGACCCTTTACGTGTTATTACTGCTACCCGGCTCCCCGACACAGAGCTTGTAGCGGTCTCAGCCTGAGTACTAGTGTTGCTCTCATTTGCATATCACATAGATGGTTACTTAGTTTACCCTGCTGTTTATTTATTTATTGTACTGCTTATTCAGTTGGCTTATTTTTATCTTGTGCCTTGCTATGTCCACTGAGGACCTGGAATGGATTATGTCCCCAGGTTTAGCTGAGGAGCAGTATCCCGAGATATACGGGACCGGAGCTGAAGCTATTGCTGGAGCTGAACCGAACACTGAAGACGAGGTGACTGCCGAGGACTTCTCCTGAGTGCCTGTCCCAGTACTCATTTATTTATTTCAAGTTTATATCTTTTGTCCCTGGCCTATGGAGCCAGTTATTTCAGACTTAAGTCGGTTTGTTGCTCCGACTGACTTGTAGTGATGTTGTTGATACATTATTTCCATTTGAATATACAGTTTATTTCTTTATCTTTATGGATGAGATTTAGTGTGACTTGTGTAGTAGACCTTATTTACAGCTTAAGTACGCCCTGATGGTTCCATTAAATTGGGTTAACCATCGGTGCGTGCTGCTGGCCATTGCCACGTATCTCCAGTCCCTCGGCATTTTGGGACTGGGGCATGACAATGGACGTTGTAACAGCCTATCTATATGGTGATTTAGATAGCGATATCTATATGAAAATCCCAGATGGATTTAACCTACCCAGCTCAAAAGCTAAGAACATGCATTCCATAAAGCTAAGACGTTCATTGTACGGTTTGAAACAATCCGAAAGGATATGGTACAGCCGTCTTAGTGAATATATGAAAAAGGGAGGGATATAAGAATAATCATATATGCCCATGTGTCTTCATAAAAAAATCTAAGGAGGGTTTTGCTATAGTTGCAGTATATGTCGATGACATAAACTTGATTGGGACAAGACATGAAATCAGTGAGACTGCAAACTATCTAAAAAATGAGTTCGAGATGAAAGATCTCGGAGACACGAAATATTATCGTGGATTACAAATTGAGCATTGCACTAATAAAATTTTAGTGTATCAATCCAAATACAAAAAATAAATAAATATTGAAATAGTTCAATATGGATAAAGCTCCATATCGAACTTTAGATATCAATAAAGGTCCATATCGTCCTAAGGACGATAATAAAATGGTGCTAGGACCCGAAGTACCGTACCTTAGTGCCATTGGGGCATTAATGTATCTATCATAATGTACAAGGCCAGACATATCATTCTCTGTCAATCTGTTAGCTAGATATAGCTCGGTGCCAACTCGCAAACATTGAAATGATATTAAACATGTAATGAGATATCTTCGTGGAACTACCAACATTGAATTATTTTATACTCGTGGTTTATCTGATATCGCGAATCTAGTTGGCTTTGCAGATTCAGGTTATTTATCTGATCCCCATAAAGGTCGTTCATAAACTGGATATGTGTTTCTTAATAGCAATGCAGCTATTTCTTGGCGTTCAATAAAACAGACAATGGTTGCTACCTCCTCAAATCACTCAGAAATATTGGCTCTCCATGAAGTAAGAGAGAATATATTTTGCTAAGATCGTTGATTCAACACATTCGTAGCTCCTGTCATCTTTTCCCTACCATAGATACTCCAATTGTTATTCATGAGGATAATGCAACATGTATTGCACAAATTCATGGTGGATTCATTAAAGGAGACAAGACTAAGCACATTTCACTGAAGTTTTTCTATACTCATGAGCTTCAGAAGAACTTTGATATTGACGTTCAACAAGTTCGCCCAAGTGATAATCTTGCAGACTTGTTCGCCAAATCGTTGCCAAAGTCAACTTTTCAGTAACTAGTTCATGGAATTAGAATGCGACGTCTTCATCAGCTGACTATTCAGGATCAACATTATCAGGGGAGAGTGATTATTTTCAGGGGAAGATACATTTTGTATGGACTATAACGCGTTGTACTCTTTTTCCTTAGTCATGAATTTTTTTCTATTGTATTTTTTCTGACAAGATTTTAATGAGATAACATTAAGCGTGTCCAACCCCCTATCTAAGTCATCCTAAAGATTGTACTTTTTTCTTTCGCACAAGTTTTTTACTAATGGATTTTTCTGGCAAAGTTTTAACGAGGCAATAGGCTTAGAGATGGTGGTCATCCAAAGGAAGAGTGTTATAACGTGGGTTAGTAAAGTGTTGGATTCCCAATTTGTATTTTAGTCCCACATTGGTTAGAGATTAGTATTACACCTTCATTGTGTTGTATAAATAAGGCCTTTGCCTCCCACTATGTGATTACACCAATAAGAGATCTTCTCTCATATTTTTTTTCCTTTTTCTACGTTTATTCAAACATAGAAGACAATAAAAAAAAATACTTTTTTCCAACTTCTAAGACAACTTTTTCACTTTATTTTTTTATAAATATTTTTATTCATATTGATGATGTGGAATAAAGTCATTATGAAGTGATTGTCAAGATCTAGACAACCAACTTCATATTGTCCTTGTCATGTCATTGCCATGTCAACTTCACAACAAACTTCACATTTGCATTAGAGAGTTTTTTTTTAAATAATAAGTCATGAATTCTATGTGGCAACCATTTTTTTCTAAACTCACAACATGGTTGGAGATGCTCTAAACAATGCACTTCACAATGACTTTACTTCCACATCATCAATTATATATAAAAATATTTATAAAAAAAATGAAGAAAAAAAAATTGTCTTGGAAGTTGAAAAAATATTTTTTTTGTCTTCTCAATACTTTTGTATTGAAGAACATTTTTTTATGTTATTATTTTAAGTGAATATAATCTAGCCACATAGAAAATACATCACATAAGAATCACAATACATAGTAATATAACAGGGTTGGATAAACCTTTCCCAAGGTAGAAGAGAAAATGCATCTGTACACATAACAAAGCAAAAAAGATCACTTGAACCTTGCTCCTAGTGCTTAATTACCAAATGAAGACCTACTTCTTGATATGCTCCTTCAAGAAATACCTTCTCACACCAGAACAGAAAATGATCTATACTAAAAACTATGCAAACCCAAATATCCTCTCAACCTTGCTGTTAAAAAACATCAGTTCAGGATACTAAAACCTTTTTTTTTTGAATTCCCAGCATAACGCTCGGAGCCCGAAGTAACGCTCGGGACTTTGTGCATACTGCATTGCATGTCTTTGGGCCCACTGTCCCCAATACTCCCACCATTTATAAATGGAAGGAATAATACGCCCCCGTGGCTCGATCCACTGATCTTCTGCCACCCAGCCAGGATCTTAGGGTCTTATACCTCTCCTTGGTAACCACAAGAACCACTTGAGTTCGGTAAGATACTAGAAACTATTGACTTAAATTGATCAAATACATAATTACTCAGACAACCAAAATTAAATACCATCCGAACTTAACAAAACATAATAAAAAAATGTTTGCGGGAAATTTGCATAAAATCTAGAGCTCTCATGGACTAACTACTGAAAAGGGAGAAACCATAACAAGTGCCTATTATTGTAGGGCTTCAACTTTCTTCTTAGTCCACAGCCTATCCAGGGCACCGTCAGCATCACCCTGAAAAAGAAAGTAACAATCACATAAGACCAGCCTCACCATGGAAAAGAAGATGGGAAGCCCGAGAAGAACAATTGATTTAACAACAATTTCTGAAGTAATTAAAAGGTATAGACAATATCTACACCTAAATAGTATCAAATTAATTGAAAATAGTATTATAAAATTAATTGAAAATAGTATATAGCTTAACTTTGAAAGACTATTCCCAAATGCAGACCATGTATCTTTGAATTAGCATAACAGATCAACATATTAAGCCGTAATATCGACAAAGTAGGATGTTCATATGTTTACCCTATTGCATGTAAAGCAACAGGTCGAGAGGTATAAAGATCAATAACAGTAACTTCAAAAGAGAAGATTCAAAGGTTATGTAGCTATGTAGCTTAATCAACCTAATACTGAAACAATCAGTTTTTGTTGGATGTCCAGATTGGATAAAAGTTTACAAATGTAGGATATGAAACTTTTATAGTTTATTGAAGTGCACTAATTTATTGAAGTGCACAAAATGGGTTATTTGGCATGGACAAAGTGCATCCCAACCCACCCAAACAAACCAGAGCAGAGGAAAGAGATCATGGTGGGCTGGCAGCAAAACATGCTGAATCATATGGCTCCAACGGCCATATAAAGCATGATAGCATTTGCATGTTATAGGCTGATTCACAGATAGCAAGGACTCCTGCATGTTGTATGGATGTGACGCCGGTGAAACAATTAGACATAAAAGAAAAGAACAATTCCTAAAAGGGTTATAACTAATAAATCAAATTCTATGGATTAGTTCAAATATGGATCGGTAATATAATTAGTATACCCTAAAGCACTACAGAATTCTCGTTGTGAGAATGTGGAAGTAAATTATCATCTTCTCCACAATTACCACAATGTACTATGGCATGTGATGCCACATGTACTTGAACATTCCTCACAGAAGAACATGCAACATAGTTCGCCTATGTTCCATAAATAGGCAAGCAATTTGTTTGAATATATGCATAAGTTGAAGTCACTTTCATATGCCAACAACAGAGACAAATGCTTATTATCATCACAAGATACACAATTTGAAGTCTATCGACTAGTTCAAAATAAAGTTTAGAAATGGTAAGACAATGAAGGAGAGAATTGATTTTTCTTTTATTAGTTTCATTGCAGTCATTACATTTTTAGACGATACAGATGAAGCTTGGTTACAGAGTTGTTCATTCAGGAAGGTTGGTTACAGATTTTGTTGGCCATGGTGATCAGGATAACCATCTAGAAAGTTTTCAGGAAAGTTGGTTATTAGAGAACTAATCGTAAATTGAGAAGAACCCAACGACTCAGAAAGAAACCATGTGCATTCAAATGATACAGCTGGTGTTGCCAACTATCGTTAAAATATCCTGCATGGTAATCTTAGTCACCTTGGCAAAACAAATTCTGTAACCAACCTTCCTAAACGGAAGACTATGTAACCAACATTCATATGTATTGTCTATAAATGTAATGACTACAATGAAACGAATAAAATAAAAACCAATTCTCTCAATCATTGTCTTACTATTTTTAAAATTAATTTTGGTATAAGTTACAACACATAATCCAACAAATCAGTACTCCCTTCGTATTTTCTTTCTTCCCACCCTCTCCATCCCAAAATTTGCTATGTCCACCTCAAACTTCCTCCTCAACACAACCATCATCAAGATCACCAACTTCCTCAAAGTCAAATTCAATGGTAATAACTACATTACCTGGCGGAGTCTCTTTCGACCAATCCTTAGTACCCACAATCTCATGCGATTCATCGACAACACCCACCCATGTCCACCACAAGGTAGTGTATACATGTAATGACTACAATGAAACAAATAAAATAAAAATCAATTCTCTCAATCATTGTCTTACTATTTCTAAAATAAATTTTGGTATAAGTTATAACACATAACCATTACTCCCTTCATATTTTCTTTTTTCCCACCCTCTCCATCCCAAAATTTGTTGTCCACCTCAAACTTCCACTGCAAGGTAGTGTATAAATTTATAAATGTAATGACTACAATGAAACGAATAAAATAAAAATCAATTCTATCAATCATTGTCTTACAATTTCTAAAACTAATTTTGGTATAAGTTAACAACACATAATCGAACAAACCATTACTCCCTTCATATTTTATGTTTTCCACCCTCTCCATCCCAAAAAAAACTTCCTCTTCAACACAACCATCACCAAGATCACAACTTCCTTAGTCAAATTCAATGGTAATAACTACACTACCTGGTGGAGTATCTTTCGACCAATCCTATTACCCACAATCTCATGCGGTTCATCAACAACATCCACCCATGTTCACCGCAAGGTCTTCCTAGGACTGAAAGCTCCTGCACCACCTTGGTCAATCCAGCTTATACTAAGTGGATCCTTAAGGACCAAGCCATCCTTATTTGGATAAATATCACTCTAGAAAATACATCATCTCCTTCATCATCAACTACACAACTTCACTAGATGTATGGAAAGCTCTTGAAACCCGATATGCGCATGTTTCGAGATCTCACACCATTTGTCTTAAAAACCAACTACAAACCTACACCAAAGGAGACAAGTTTGTCTCTGATTATCTTCAAGGGCTTAAGAATATTGATGATGACCTTGAGAATGTCAGGCATCTGGTTGTTGATGAAGATCTTGTGGCCTATATGCTTCACGACCTTTCACCTGAATACAATGCATTTGCCAACTCTGTTCGGGTTCACTTTGATGAATTCACCTATGCTCAAGTTCACATTCTAGCTCTTAGTGAAGAAGTGAATATCTCTTTCCGTGTTGCATCCATAATCAAACTTGACACTTCCCTTCTGCAATTTACTCTTATCTCATCTTCCTCTACGGGGCTGTTTGGTTTGGCGAAGTGGAGCGAAATAAAAAAAAATTCTTAAAATCGATATTTTGCATACGCATTACAGTATAGTGGAGCGAAGTGAAAAATTCTTCATTGGGTTCTTTGAAGAAGTGGAGATTATAAGTAAAAACCCTATAAGTTTGGTGTTTGGTTAGTTGTTGATAGTGGAAAAGTGTAACTTTTTGTCGAAGTGACATGAAAAGAAAATCTTCTTTTTGTTAAAGTGGAGAGGAAGTGATCTTCCAACCAAACGCACGGAGAGGGAATGAGAATTTCTGATGTCCGTGCTTCACTTTATAAGAAAAAAACTCCGATATTAAAACTCCGATTTTTAGCAAATAAGATTTACTATCCATATCAAATCAAAACAAATCTTGTCTGCAAATTCTCCAACCAAACACATAAAGTGGTCCAAAATCCAAATTTTGGCCACTTCCACACCGAATCTGCAAACCAAATAACCCCTAAGCCAAACTCCAGAAACAAAACACCATGCATCAACCTAACTACAAATGCAAACTTTAGAAACTACGACCTAAATTACAAACACCCTCATTCATCTTCCTCAACCTCCTCCACCACCTACAAATCGAAACCCTTCTCATCCACCCCCAATCATACCAACCACACCCACTACAATTCCTGTAGACAAACCAACTCCATCAACCCTTCCTCACAATTTACCACTCTTTTACCTCCATGTCAAATTTACAATTAAGATAGCCACATAGCCTCTGCATTGCGTCAATCGACTAAATTCCTAAGGTAGCATGTCTTCCGGACAACAATCACGAGCTAAGGTGGAACTTGTTGAGTAGTATCTCGTATATTCCTAAGGTATCTCCATAATGTGGTTCAGATATGGTAATTTGGTTGGATACGGTACTGAATGTGAGGAGCCGTGAGGAATTATTTCAAAGTTGGGTCTAACCATAGGGTCCAAGGTTAGCGCAAGACGTATGATTGGCACCCAACAACAGTGCAGATGAATGTGTCGGTTTAGCTTTGTAGTCAAATAGATCAAGATGATAATATATTGGATCTCCTGCCGGACACGAACTAAGGTGGAGATCATTGAGTTATATTTCGTACCCAATGAAACGCTCAAAAGGTGGTGACAATGGAGTTGGTAGTTTAGCGTAGTAGCATGATGTATAGGTAACTAAGATTGGTCCAAGGGAATTCCCTATTGTTTTGAAGGCAATGGGCCCAGTCCAATATCATACCTAGTGCACAGTGTTCCCAACACAACAATTCTAACAAAAAAATTAGTAACAATAAATTTCATAATTCTATAGCATATCTGCATAATGTTTGAATCATGAATGGGAAAAAGGAGGACCTGAGCACGGATGAACCCGGAAAACGCGAAGGTGGAGAACTGCCCATTGTAGACCCCGCTCTCGTCTACGTGCCCAATATTTATTTGGACCGACGCGTGGTCCTTCGCAGTAATAAGCCTATTTGTTGCAGAGCTGCAAACAAAAAAATTATCCCATTCGTATCATTTTGCACAGAAAAATTGAGGGTTTTAATGTTAAAAAAACAAATCAAGAAACTTCGACAAAACAATATGCACTAAAAACCCTAAAATCATACCATTTCCTTGGGATGTAGAGATCTACCAACTTGTTCTCATCGTTCCGCATCTTCTCGAGGAACTATTGGGGGCTGGATGTAAGAATCATTTTGCAAATAATTAGATCAAATTATAAATCTTGAAATGGAATTTATAAAATAATAAACGAAATTTTACATGAAGAAAATTGGGAGATCACAAAGAGAGCTCTGGTTGGTATTGGCAATAGGCGGCACGAACTGTTGATCGTATATATAGGGGAAACATAATTTAGGGCTCCCTTAAGTGTGTTGAGTCCGGTTCGGGTCGGATCGTATCCCTCCTACCCGTTTGATTATATAGCATGTGCCATTGTGATTTTTGCATTTATTTGATATATTTCATATCTTCTCGTTCGTTTTATAATAGTTTTATTATATAAATATATCAATTAATATTGGCAGATTTTAAAGGCACATCATTTTTTGTTCAGGACAGTTCATTAGGACTGTCAAATTTTTTGGCAGTCCTATCTGTCGGAAAGACTGTCAAAAAAAATTGATAGTCCTACCTATTAAAATGACTGTTAAGTTCTAAAAATTGGATTGTCCTGAGTAACTTTTATAGTGCCTTTTATAATTTGTCTTCATATTCTAAGTGCTGTTTGAGATACATTATTTAATTGTACGCAAATGGTGTTACAATATTTATAAATTTATTATTTGAAATTATATATTCAAAACATTTTATTGTAACTTTTGTTCTTCTAAACCGAAATTATTTTTTTACTTGAACGGAAATAAAAAATAGAAATAAAGGATAAGAGAACAATATTAATAAATATTGTTACATGTACTGTTTTGGTCATTTCATTCACGGAAAAACAATGATACTTATAAAAAGATTTAATAAAATAAATAAATAAAACTTGACATAATACGTCTTTTTATTACACCATACATCATTTATATAAAAAAATATCTCTATCTCTACTATTATAATACGACTTAGAAACGGCTCAAAAACGAACCATCTTAACCGTATGTATATCATCATTAAAATAAATTAAAATAATTAATAAGAAGATAAGTAAATAACTACCTAAATATTTCACTAATTATTTTAATAAACAAAACTTAACCAAGTATTTAAATACCTAATATGATATATTTATAACTAAATAACTTCAACTCAAATGGTTAAGGCGGAAGACATTTTTCTTGACTACTTGAATTCAATTCCTAAAAATGATATATTTTTTTATAATAAATTCATGTTTAATTTTTTACAATATTTTTTTTACGTATATGCAATACACGTACACATTAATAGTCAAAAATAGTGTGAGTACATTGTCTACGAAGAGTCTAAGTGTATTTAGTAACCATGAAATATTTAATTACAGCATTTATATACAAACAACAAAATATTGTAAATACATTATTGACCAAGTGTAAGTGTACTAATTAGTCGTAATATTTCTACTTACAAATGAAAAAAAACATAAATGTATAGCTCTAAATAAAATATTCAAGGTAGACATATAAAACAAATCTTGTAAGCGAATATGGATTTTTTGTTTTCCATCTATAACTACCTAAAAAAAACTTGTAAACATATTAAACGTTTTTTCTTTATGTATCTTTCAGTCCTCCCTACAATTTTTAAGATAAAAACGAGTTAAATACTTCACATATTTTCTCCACTACTTTAAAATTCAATTTTGACATGAGCTACAACTTGTTGTTGCGTACAATCTAGACCCGGTCATCCAACTGCATCCCACTTGTAAGTCAACTTCATAATATAAAGAAACAATGAATACTGACAATTAGAATCCGACTTTAAGAACAAAGGTCACATTTGGTTCACGAAAATTGCGGTCTTGGAAATGAAAAGCCAGTCATTTATCTTGTTTGGATATGAGACCCAAAAAAAAAAAAAAATTCAAAGAAGAAAAAATATAGAAGAAAATGATTCCCTCTATCCATCCAAAAAATGATTCAGTTTTTCTTCCAATTTTCTTAACTTTTTTCAAACATCAAAAAAAAATAAAAATTGAGGACTCACAATTTTCCAAAGAAAATGGAAGAATAAATAATTAATTTCCTTTAATTTCATTTCCAGTAACCAAACGAGACATAAAGGTAAAATTTGAAGTTGTGTTTATAGAACAATTAAACCCATCCATCAACTAATAACAAAACAATTATTATTATTTTATCGAACTCAACTGACATTTGTGGTCAGTGAAAAGAGGTATAATTTGTCTGGCTGGACGGAGGTATCGAGATCAAATCACTGAAAAGATGTGGGAACAGTGGATCCAAATGACATACAATTCAGCATGTGCAAAGTTCTATACGTATGGTCGGATATCTTAATTTTTATTATTTATTATTGTACTATCTACGGAAACCAGTTTGTTTTGGATTTGCTTTTATGCAATAATTAAGGCATTGTTTGATACTTTTGATATGTATCATATTTGTAAGTATATTGTTTACAAGTTGCAGCATAAACAACAATCATATATGCTGTTGTTAGTCTCACTTCACTGTTCAAATGGTGTCATCTATGCTGCTGTTATTCTCACTTCACTGTTCAAATGGAGTGTTGGAGTACAATTTTGGAATAACAATTCAAATTTTTTAGCACACGATATATATTTTAGGTGCAATAAATTGAAATTATAGGAGCATCCATTATTTAGTTTGCCACTGTTTGGTTCGACGAAGTGCGTCGAAGTAAAAAATTTAGAAATCGATATTTTGTGTATGCATTACGATGAAATAGAGCATCCTATAGTGAAATAAGTTTTTTTTTTTCGTTTGGGTGCTTTGAAAAAGTTACATTATAAGTGAGAAATAATAAAATTTGATGTTTTGTTTGTTCAAGTGAGTGAAAAAGTGAAATTTTTTGTTCAAGTTACATGAATAATATATATTATTTTTGTTAAGGTAGAGAGAAAGTGGTTCTCCAACTAAACGTACGAACAAGTTTTGATTTTTGCACTACATTAAAAAAAAACTTCAGATTTTGTAAGATTTATTGTTTATATATGTTATAATAAATATTGTTAGCAACTAACTAGCTAAACGTATATGTGGCGTTTGGTTCAAGTTTTTGGAGCTTGGAAATGAGTTTTAGATTTCTTATCCTTATTTGGTATGTGTAGGATTGATAATTAGGAGGAAAATATGATGGACTTCATATTCCTATTGTTGTGAGAAAGTAATTTTCAATGTCCCAATTGGAAATAGTTTTACTTTTCTATGAATGTTGTTTAAATATTTTGTTTGAACAATAACACCCTCATTTTACTTTCAAAATTTTAACTTCTATCACAAATATGTAAATTTGAATAATAGGAGCATTAAAAAATATTTATGGAAAACTAAATAAATTAACATTCATTTTTCATATTTTTAATCTAATTAATCTAACCAAACATGGGTATAGAAATATACAATTCCTTTTCCATTGAAAAGGAATGGAAAATAAATTCCTAGGAATAGAAAACCTTGATCCAAACGAGCCCATACAGTGGCATAAAATCCGAATGAAATTTTTTGAGTTACCTCCCACTTTATTTATCCATATTCAGGGTGCACCCCACATTATTTTCATAATGTACAAGTACTCACACTTTTGACGCAATCCGTCCATAATTGACGGTCAACCCATTTGACCGAGAATTTTGGACAAAAATACCTCTCTTTTCTCCCCTGCACTTGATCCCGCGCCCCCGAGCTCGATCCCGTCCTCCTTCCCCGCCGTCGCGCTTGCCCCCTCTCCCCGCCACCACCGCTGCCCTCCCTCCCCACCCCTTCTCTGCCACTGCCCCCCCCCCCCCCCCTCTTCCCTCTCAGCCCTCTCCTCCTCTCCACCTCCCCGCCACGGAGGCGGGGAGGAGGGGGTGAGAGGGAAGAGGAAGGTGGAAATAAAATATGAATATTTTCGTCAATCATAGTAACATGTGGTAAAGTATCAATATCACCACGCTGTGCTGGAAGTTGAAAAGTAGCAGCAAGAGGTATAATAAAAGGAATTCTAGGAATAGAAATATTATCAAAAGTTATATAATGTGTATTAAAAGGTGAATAATGACGTAGATTATCCATTCCAATAATACAATCCATGTCAAAATCTTTTGGTAGAAGAACAAAATCAAAGTTATAAGATTTTGTTGTTCCATGTATATCCGGAAAATAAACATGTAAATTTTTTACTTTATGATTTACTTGGACTTGTCGTCCCATGAAATCATTAAGTTTTCCTTTTTTATCGAGTTGGAGTCTAAGATTTTCAGGAATAAAACATTCTTGAAGTAGGCTAACTTCGGTTCCAGTATCAAAAAGGGCATGAATGGTAAATTCATTATACCCTTGGATACAGATGGTTAATGGAACATATATGTGTAGTTGAGCCTTGGATTGTAAGTCGATAGAGCGGACCATATTAACTTGATCATTCTGTCCAATATTGTTTTCATTTTCGAGAAAGTTTTCCCAACAATTGAAATCAATTGGATGATCTATACCATACTTCTTATGAAGATAGAGACTACATGTTTGAACATGGAGATCCTATTGGATTATTGGTAATACATAAATATGAAGACCTTCCAATGATTCGAGAAGAATCACCTGCTGAGACATCAGCAGAGCCCATAGTAACCAATCTCCGAGAGGGATCGAGAGAAAGTTACTATGAATTCAGAATCTATATGAATAAATTTTCATTAGAAGAAACTTCTAATTCAAGTTTCTCTGATAGTGAGGGAGAACATTTAGAGATATCAGATGAAGATTTAGAAAACCTAAAAGAATTAATTCCTCATTCTGATAAAAGAGAGGTTTATAAGCCTGTCTCTCTCCAATCTAGATTTTTAAATAAATACACATATATATTCGAAAGAATGCAAGGAAATATAGAACTAAAAGGAGATGAGGACTTTTCTTCAATACAGCTTCTTGACAAAGTTAAAATGGAACGATTACGAAGAAAATATCCTAAAATGAAATATCTTCATATAGGATTAATTCAACTTAAAATTACGGGTCTATTCAGATCAGGAATTGATACTCCCATTCTTTTAGTCTGTATGGACGAAAGAATTATAAATAATCCTTTAAACAGCATCATAGGAGGTGCTAAATCCAACCTAGTGAATAGACTATTTGGTATAAATATCCATCCAGATTATTGGAGTAGATTATCCATTCCAATAATACAATCCATGTCAAAGTCTTTTGGTAGAAGAACAAAATCAAAGTTATAAGATTTTGTTGTTCCATGTATATCCGGAAAATAAACATGTAAATTTTTTACTTTATGATTTACTTGGACTTGTCGTCCCATGAAATCATTAAGTTTTCCTTTTTTATCGAGTTGGAGTCTAAGATTTTCAGGAATAAAACATTCTGGCTTCATATGTTGTCTTTCTTCCCAAATAGACCAAATTCGAAACCTAAAAATTGTTTGGAATTTAGTAGAATGGAGGTTAACAGTATTGACACAAATATCCGGAATCATACCCTCATATTCCTCCGGATTCTTGATGTTAATATAAACTTCATGAACTAATCCTTTCTTAATATGGGATTTATATTTTGGAATTTCCTGGAAACATGCAATGATACAGAGCCTTCCCATAGGATTTCTGATCATGTCTTCATTATTTAAAAGCTGAAGTATATCAGTATCTTCAAGTTCTTTAAAGAACTTGATAAGTCGTTCTTCATTGATAACATTTTGTTGAAACATCGTCAACATTTGTTGAACCATGAGTTCAGCTTCTAATTCCTGGACGTGATCATTTTGGATCTTTAGTAGATTAAGTATTTCTACTAGTTCCTGCATCCGAATATTGACCATGTCGTTGGTCTCAAGTGTTTGAAGTATGAGTTTTAATTCTCCAGACCTAGTATCCTTTAGGATAGAATCTTCTTTAATAGCTAGGGCTCTGGATTTAGAGGTCGAAGAGAAACCAATCAGGTTTTCCAGGGCTCTAGTAACCTTGTGTAATTTTTCCTCGGCAATCCCCC
Source organism: Iris macrosiphon (assembly GCA_036927795.1). NCBI lineage: Eukaryota > Viridiplantae > Streptophyta > Magnoliopsida > Asparagales > Iridaceae > Iris > Iris macrosiphon. The sequence goes on from JAYESA010000004.1 coordinate 325,850,230, forward strand.
TCTTCTGTTCTTCTGGGAGGTGTTGCGAGAACTTTTCTGGTATCAGAGCCCGGTTTTGTGAATAAAGCTCTAGTATTCTGTGTGCATATCTGGTACGTGATTTTTCTTTTTCTTCACTTTTAAAGTTATGGTAGCTTAAAAACTAGTTTTCTCGGAATGCCCCCCAACTTCGAATAGTCTAACAAATTCTTTAGGTGTAATGGATTTAAAGGTAGGAGTAACATTGAGAGCCATCATATGTTCCCATTGTATTCCAATAACTTTTGATCCAGGCATTAATTCAATTCCTTGTAAATTTATTGATAAAGTAACAGTTTTTTCAATATTCTGATCATCGAGACTTATTGAAAAATCTGGATGGATATTTATACCAAATAGTCTATTCACTAGGTTGGATTTAGCACCTCCTATGATGCTGTTTAAAGGATTATTTATAATTCTTTCGTCCATACAGACTAAAAGAATGGGAGTATCAATTCCTGATCTGAATAGACCCATAATTTTAAGTTGAATTAATCCTATATGAAGATATTTCATTTTAGGATATTTTCTTCGTAATCGTTCCATTTTGACTTTGTCAAGAAGCTGTATTGAAGAAAAGTCCTCATCTCCTTTTAGTTCTATATTTCCTTGCATTCTTTCGAATATATATGTGTATTTATTTAAAAATCTAGATTGGAGAGAGACAGGCTTATAAACCTCTCTTTTATCAGAATGAGGAATTAATTCTTTTAGGTTTTCTAAATCTTCATCTGATATCTCTAAATGTTCTCCCTCACTATCAGGGAAACTTGAATTAGAAGTTTCTTCTAATGAAAATTTATTCATATAGATTCTGAATTCATAGTAACTTTCTCTCGATCCCTCTCGGAGATTGGTTACTATGGGCTCTGCTGATGTCTCAGCAGGTGATTCTTCTAGGTTGGATTTAAGATTAGCTCCAGACTCCTGTGTCGTTTTCTTTCCTCTAAGAAACGATGGAAGAAAAAAGTAAAAAAATTAAAAAGACAGCACTACCAAAAGATAAGGAATCTTCAAGCGATAGTGGACGACCAAAAAGAAAGAATTGAAGATAGGGATAAGCAGGTGGACAAAAGTAGAAAAAGTACAGAAAAAAACTAGAGAGAAGAGACTTCAGAGATCTCTGGTTAACCTTGGATTAGAATCAAATTCAGAGTTTGCTCTAGGAAATCTAGAACTTGATCCAATTTCATGGTTCGCAGCGGAAGCGTGGTGATATTGATACTTTACCATCTGTTAATATTATAGGTACAAATTTTGTCCTGCGTAGAAAGTTTGTCAATCATAGTAACAGGTGGTAAAGTATCAATATCACCACGCTGTGCTGGAAGTTGAAAAGCAGCAGCAAGAGGTATAATAAAAGGAATTCTAGGCATAGAAATATTATCAAAAGTTATATAATGTGTATTAAAAGGTGAATAATAACGTAGATTATCCATTCCAATAATACAATCCATGTCAAAGTCTTTTGGTAGAAGAACAAAATCAAAGTTATAAGATTTTGTTGTTCCATGTATATCCGGAAAATAAACATGTAAATTTTTTACTTTATGATTTACTTGGACTTGTCGTCCCATGAAATCATTAAGTTTTCCTTTTTTATCGAGTTGGAGTCTAAGATTTTCAGGAATAAAACATTCTTGAAGTAGGCTAACTTCGGCTCCAGTATCAAAAAGGGCATGAGTGGTAAATTCATTATACCCTTGGATACAGATGGTTAATGGAACATATATGTGTAGTTGAGCCTTGGATTGTAAGTCGATAGAGCGGACCATATTAACTTGATCATTCTGTCCAATATTGTTTTCATTTTCGAGAAAGTTTTTCCAACAATTGAAATCAATTGGATGATCTGTTGCTTCTAGGGCTAAATCTATATGATCCAAAGAGGTACTAGCAATCTCTTGGTCTAATATATTTTCAATATTGAGTATATCATGGAACCAAGGATTGGTAGTAAAGTTATTAATGTTTTTTTCTGTACTTTTTCTACTTTTCTGGTATCAGAGCCCGGTTTTGTGAATAAAGCTCTAGTATTCTGTGTGCATATCTGGTACGTGATTTTTCTTTTTCTTCACTTTTTAAGTTATGGTAGCTTAAAAACTAGTTCTTGAGTATGTAACGGCACTACTATTTAAAATATTCTCGAATTAATTGGTGTTTGGTTATCACGCAATGAGGTAGGAAACGAATCATTGCTGTGCTCAAATTCTGTGAAGCGATAGCTTAGGCTTGTGGTCATGCTCGAGGCTTAACCCCCTCATAAATCCACGAGAGATCATCGACCAAGTTGTCTTGATGATATGGGGAAGCTATGCCTAGCCGCAGAATTCTGGGTCAAACATTAACCAAACCCGATTATGACAAGAATATTTTAAGGTGTTCGTTTACATATTCAAGAACGATCATCATTTGTGATGAGCGATAATAACCCCATTACGGGAAATACTTATGTGTATGCTGACACCCACCAGTGTCATTATAAATTAGAAAAATCACATGATCACATTATTCATCTTCCTACAAAAGATAATGCTGATAATGGTATCTTTAATTATATGGTGGATATTCTCCAACAAATTCAGACAGATGTGAATAACATCTCTATTGATATGAATAATATCAAATCTGATGTGAATAACATCAAATATTGCGTGAATAACGCAAGCGTGAATAACGCTGACCGGATGAATAATCCACATGACAAGATGAATAATCTTGGAGCTCAAAGTATGATAAAACCTGAGCCAAGTCTCTATTGGAATATCAGGATGATAAAATATACTTCTGAAGGAAAAAATATGGTTGACACTCAGAAAATCCAAAAGGATTTCTACGAAACATTTTTAAAACTTCAAAGACAAGAGCTCTTAGGAGAAATAAGCAGTAGTCAAATCTATGCTTTCTATGAAGAGCATTCTTCGGCTATTGATTTTTATAAATGGAAATACAGTGACTATTCGGATGATGAAGATAGTCTTAATATTTTAAATAATGAAGAAGGTGAAAGTAGCAATCAAACACAGTTAATGTTACCAGGACCTCCTGGTCTCTATCCTACTTTCACTGGAAGAGAAGAGCCTATGCCTTCAGCTGAGGTAGAAACTCCTCAAATAAATCCTGAGATCAGTCTTGCTCACAGAGAGACAAGTACTGAACCAAATATTACTCCTAATATGCCTCTTTCTAATTTCAATCCTTTGACAAGAGATGATTGGGTTAATTATAGAACCCAAAAGAGTTACTATAAAAATAAACAAAATGACAATAATGATGGACTCATCCTTAACATCGACAATATTTCTCATAGAGAGATTAAAAGATATGTTGATAATTGGGGACAACAAATGTGTGGAACTATCTATTTCATCCATCAACCTTTAAATACTAAACAATTTCTCAATATGGCTACTAGTTATTGGAAGGGGGATGCCCTTGCATGGCTAAGAAGCCTTGAAGTTGGTAATAAAACTATGACTGACAAAATCCAAGCCATCGAAGATCCACAAAAGGCACTCGGGGAGTTTATTGCTCTCTTAGTAGCCGATTTCACGGGAGATGAAATCCATAGTGAGATCGATTATGAAAAATTGCTTCATAAAATAAAACTTTGCGATATTTGTATGCTAGAAGAATTCACGGCCAAATTTATTGGTCTTTTATTTCATCTAAAGGTGGTTAACCAAAAGGAATTCTGGTTAAAAGGATTTTTTACCAAAATACCCTATCCGTGGAATAATATTATACAGAAAAGGTATGATGAAATACGTAATAATACTCACACTACTGGTATGTTAAAAAGAGCTTGTATGGAAGCTATGGAAAGAATTTGTGAACAAGCCAAAGCACAAAAACAGATGAATAAAACAATTAAGAATTCTAAGCTGGGATATAATTGTTGTCCGAAATATGACGATGATATTAACGCCCAGTTTGGCTGTCCGCCAGAATATGGCAGGACGATTAAAAAGAAATATAAAGCTTTCCAGAAGAAAGGAAAAACTAAATATAGAATCACAAGAAGAAAATGGAAGCCTAATTTTAGGCGAAAGATTAAATCTGATAAAGATACAACTGGCAAGGATATAGTAAAAAAGAAGAAATTCATTAAAAAGAAAAAGTTTAGAAAAGGTTGTAAATGCTACTTTAAATGTAATAAGGAAGGACATTTTGCTAATGAATGCCCTACTAGCATTCAAGCAGTTATTATAAGAGATCTTGATGAATATGGTATTCATCTTGGAACTATTGATGAAATTAGCAGTGACACTTCTGCTTCATCTATATACGAAGTCGAAACTGACTATTCTGATAGTTCTGATTCGAATGATCTTGAGAATAGTCTGAATCATCTCAAAATCAATATGATTACTATAAATAAAACTCAAAATCAAATAAGGGTCACCTTATTAGATGTCCAAGCTATTCTTCCAAAGAAAGGAGGAATATCTGCTGGATATACTTTATATGTTAATAAAAATGTGAGACTTAGAAGATATCATATTATGAAAAATTTTCTTGATATTAGAATCTTTATACCAATGGGATATTACGGAATTATTCATAATATACCTCTACATGCCAGTAAGAATATCTTCATTACCTATGGTTTTATTGAACCTGTCTCTAAAGCCAATATTTCTATAATAATGAAAAATACTTCTTATGAAGATAGAGACTACATGTTTGAACATGGAGATCCTATTGGATTATTGGTAATACATAAATATGAAGACCTTCCAATGATTCGAGAAGAATCACCTGCTGAGACATCAGCAGAGCCCATAGTAACCAATCTCCGAGAGGGATCGAGAGAAAGTTACTATGAATTCAGAATCTATATGAATAAATTTTCATTAGAAGAAACTTCCAATTCAAGTTTCCCTGATAGTGAGGGAGAACATTTAGAGATATCAGATGAAGATTTAGAAAACCTAAAAGAATTAATTCCTCATTCTGATAAAAGAGAGGTTTATAAGCCTGTCTCTCTCCAATCTAGATTTTTAAATAAATACACATATATATTCGAAAGAATGCAAGAAAATATAGAACTAAAAGGAGATGAGGACTTTTCTTCAATACAGCTTCTTGACAAAGTCAAAATGGAACGATTACGAAGAAAATATTCTAAATTGAAATATCTTCATATAGGATTAATTCAACTTAAAATTACGGGTCTATTCAGATCAGGAATTGATACTCCCATTCTTTTAGTCTGTATGGACGAAAGAATTATAAATAATCCTTTAAACAACATCATAGGAGGTGCTAAATCCAACCTAGTGAATAGACTATTTGGTATAAATATCCATCCAGATTTTTCAATAAGTCTCGATGATCAGAATATTGAAAAAACTGTTACTTTATCAATAAATTTACAAGGAATTGAATTAATGCCTGGATCAAAAGTTATTGGAATACAATGGGAACATATGATGGCTCTCAATGTTACTCCTACCTTTAAATCCATTACACCTAAAGAATTTGTTAGACTATTCGAAGTTGGAATGGGTAAAACTATCCAACCAAGATTAGTGAAACTTGAACATTTAAAATTAGATAATGAAATGCAATTATTTGTTAAATCTCTAAAACCAAAAATTGAGGTTCCCACTGAATATTTCATTGCCTCAGGAAATACTATATCAACCTATGTTCATGGAAAACATCCTAAAGATATTTTTGGTTCAACAACAGAAAAGTAGAAAAAGTACAAAAAAAAACTAGAGAGAAGAGACTTCAGAGATTACAAGAGAGATCAGAAGAAAATAAGATCCAGAATTCGATGCCCCAAACAATGGGCATTCCTCTCTTATTTATAGGTCTAATGTGACCTACTAACCCAGAGTTTCCGGTTAGTTTACCGGATCATCCCATAGTGCGGTTGGTGGTAGTGCCCTTTAGTGCGGTTGGTGGTAGTGTGGTTGGTGTAGCTTTATCAAAAAGTCTCCGCCATGTTCAACAATTGTTGTAGTCTTTCAATCTTTCCTTCCAGCTCATCAATCCACTCAAAAAAGTTGTCCACCTGCTTATCCCTATCTTCAATTCTTTCTTTTTGGTCGTTCACTATCGCTTGAAGATTCCTTATCTTTTGGTAGTGCTGTCTTTTTAATTTTTTTTCTTCCATCGTTTCTTAGAGGAAAGAAAATGACACAGGAGTCTGGAGCTAATCTTAATCATAGGAATAGATATGGGTCCACTGCGCTTCTACAAGTGGTTCTACAAGCTTCTCATACTGCCTTCTAACCCTTCAATGTCATCTTCCGGATCGTTGGGCTCCACTGGTAGATCTTTCTCTGCAAGTCTGTCTTCGTATACTTGCAAAGCAATTCCCCCGAGATTAAGGTTTTCTGAGAAGTTATTAACCAGTTCATACTTATCATTATAATCTTGGTTACGAGATATAAAATCGATAAGCAGAATGTTCTGAGAAGCAGAGGCAGAGCTCGTTCTGTCGGTAGAAGTCATAGTGATCCGAGAGAAGAATTCTTCAGCTGCAAGCTTCCGGTCTCTATCTTCAGAAAAACTCTGTTTTTGGAATTTAACATAAGATAGACATGGGTCTTCGGTTACTTTAAATAACTCCCAGATCTGAACAGAGGGAAAGAGCTTGATATGTTGTCTTTCTTCCCAAATAGACCAAATTCGAAACCTAAAAATTGTTTGAAATTTAGTAGAATGGAGGTTAACAGCATTGACACAAATATCCAGAATCATACCCTCATATTCCTCCGGATTCTTGATGTTAATATAAACTTCATGAACTAATCCTTTCTTAATATGGGGTTTATATTTTGGAATTTCCTGGAAACAGGCAATGATACAGAGCCTTCCCATAGGATTTCTGATCATGTCTTCATTATTTAAAAGCTGAAGTATATCAGTATCTTCAAGTTCTTTAAAGAACTTGATAAGTCGTTCTTCATTGATAACATTTTGTTGAAACATCGTCAACATTTGTTGAACCATGAGTTCAGCTTCTAATTCCTGGACGTGATCATTTTGGATCTTTAGTAGATTAAGTATTTCTACTAGTTCCTGCATCCGAATATTGACCATGTCGTTGGTCTCAAGTGTTTGAAGTATGAGTTTTAATTCTCCAGACCTAGTATCCTTTAGGATAGAATCTTCTTTAATAGCTAGGGCTCTGGATTTAGAGGTCGAAGAGAAACCAATCAGGTTTTCCAGGGCTCTAGTAACCTTGTGTAATTTTTTCTCGGCAATCCCCCTCTTCTGTTCTTCAGTGAGAAAGAGTTTTTCCACCTGGGAGAGCCAATAACTAGTAGTTTTTATATCTGCAGATTGGAGGGCACGATAACAGTTATTAAAAACTTTCCATGCATCGGCTCTCAAATTTCTGTTATACCAGTCTTTAACCAATACATTGGCAAACTGTCTTTGCATTGGAAATGCTTGAGTCATAACAGCTCGTTGGTTATTCACCGTTTAATTTTGCGGGTTATTCACGCTTGGATGGTTATTCACCATTATTTGTGGGTTATTCACCCCAGATTGGTTATTCACCAATTGTTTCGGGTTATTCACCCTAGATGCTGTAGCAGCAGCAGCTGGTTTCTGGCTATTCGCCCCAGCGGTACTAGTACTGGCCACTCCCTTGTTCTTTTTGGAGCTGACCATTTCAAATTCGCCTTCTCTTTTCATTGTTTCAAGAAGTTTCCTGAAACGAGCTAGTTCGTCTTCATCCATTGTTCATAACCTGGTAAGAGTATCAGCAAGATAATTAGTATAACCAGGAATATATTCTACTTCATAATTGAAAATTTCTAAATACATAGCAATCCTAATCCTTCTAAGATTCTTTTCAGGATTATTGATTGTTCGTTTCTTTAAAAATTGAGAAACAGATTTGTTATCTGTTTGAATAAAGAAATTTCTATAAAGAAGATATATTTTTAAACTTTTAATAGCAAGCTTTACAGCTAATAATTCTTTATCATATGTGGCATATTTAAACTGTGTTTTAGAAAATTTTCCAGAGGTATAAGCCACAATCTCTTTATTTTTAGTAATGAGAACACCTGCCCAGAAATTATCGGAAGCATCGGTTTGTAAGATAATTTTCTCATTTTCCAATGGAAAATAAAGAATTTTTTGATCTTTGATCATTTCTTTGATTATAGCGATCTCCCTTTGTTCCTCAGGAAGAAGGGAAATAGGGATTCTACTAGTGTCCCATTTACGGGGCTGTTCGCCTGTAATCAATTTATAGTTAGCTTGTTCCTTTGTCAAACGTTCTTGTAATTTGTCAATTTTGGCAGAAAGATGAGGAATAAATTTTCTACCATAATTGAGAAGACCGAGAAAACTCTGTAATTCTTTTAAAGTTTTAAAAGTGTCAGGAAAGTTTTTTATCTTTGTATATATGTGTTGCTGAAGCTCAATCTGTCCATTTTTAATAAATTTGCCAAGGAAATCAATCTCCGTTTTGAAAAGTTCAATTTTCTTGGGACTAAGGGCAATACCATGATTTAGTAATAATTGAACAATATTAAGAAGATGTTGCTTATGGTCTTCTTCGGATTTAGAAAAGACTAATATATCATCAATATAAACAACAACATAATCAAGATGTCCAAATATAGAGTTCATCCATTTTTGGAAAATCTGTGGAGCATTTTTTAATCCAAACGGCATGACTAACCATTCAAAATGTCCCTGAGGACAACTGAAAGCAGTTAGTTCCATGGAGTATTTGTCTTGTAGTTTGAGTTGCCAAAAACCAGACTTGGCATCGAACTTGCTATAAAATTTGGCACCCTGGATCTGTTTGATTAAGTTTTCAGCAGATGGAATGAAGAATCCATCAAACTTGGTGTAACTATTTAGTTTTCTATAATTAATAACCATTCTTGGTTTTCCTCTTTTAATCTCAGCATGATTTCTAACCAAGAAAGCAGGAGAAGAATGGGGACTAAAACTTTTTTGTATAAGCTTTAGTTTGAGTAACTCATCAATTTGTTTAGCAAATTCTTGTTTATCAGTGGGGGTAACCATGATACTGTTAACCCTGATTTTTGAATCTTTATAAAGATCCAAGAGTTCAATTTTACAAAAACGAGGAGCTTTATCGAACCATTTTAACGGGTTGTCCGTGTAAAGGGGTTCAAGCATTCCATGAATTGTTTTGCTAAAATTATTATTAACAGGAATATTATAGGTACAAATTTTGTCCTGCGTAGAAAGTTTGTCAATCATAGTAATAGGTGGTAAAGTATCAATATCACCACGCTGTGCTGGAAGTTGAAAAGTAGCAGCAAGAGGTATAATAAAAGAAATTCTAGGAATAGAAATATTATCAAAAGTTATATAATGTGTATTAAAAGGTGAATAATGACGTAGATTATCCATTCCAATAATACAATCCATGTCAAAGTAGATTAAGGTAAAAAAGTAGAATTGAACTCTTGGATCTTTATAAAGATTATCCATATTTTTTGTCCCCATTCTGTAGAAAAGTAGAAAGTTTTATTGATACTTTACCACCTGTTATTGATACTTTACCACCTGTTTGTACCTTAATCAGCGTGGTAAAGTATCAATAAAAAGTTTTTATTGATATCAATCATAGTGGCCTTCTATCCATATTAAAAGTTTGTACCTTAATCAGCGTGTCAACCATAAGGTACAATGATTAAGGTACAAATTTTGGATTTTGGATTTTCTGTAGAAAAAGTACAGAAAAAAACTAGAGAGAAGAGACTTCAGAGATTACAAGAGAGATCAGAAGAAAATAAGATCCAGAATTCGATGCCCCAAACAATGGGCATTCCTCTCTTATTTATAGGTCTAATGTGACCTACTAACCCAGAGTTTCCGGTTAGTTTACCGGATCATCCCATAGTGCGGTTGGTGGTAGTGCCCTTTAGTGCGGTTGGTGGTAGTGTGGTTGGTGTAGCTTTATCAAAAAGTCTCCGCCATGTTCAACAATTGTTGTAGTCTTTCAATCTTTCCTTCCAGCTCATCAATCCACTCAAAAAAGTTGTCCACCTGCTTATCCCTATCTTCAATTCTTTCTTTTTGGTCGTCCACTATCGCTTGAAGATTCCTTATCTTTTGGTAGTGCTGTCTTTTTAATTTTTTTACTTTTTTCTTCCATCGTTTCTTAGAGGAAAGAAAACGACACAGGAGTCTGGAGCTAATCTTAATCATAGGAATAGATATGGGTCCACTGCGCTTCTACAAGTGGTTCTACAAGCTTCTCATACTGCCTTCTAACCCTTCAATGTCATCTTCCGGATCGTTGGGCTCCACTGGTAGATCTTTCTCTGCAAGTCTGTCTTCGTATACTTGCAAAGCAATTCCCCCGAGATTAAGGTTTTCTGAGAAGTTATTAACCAGTTCATACTTATCATTATAATCTTGGTTACGAGATATAAAATCGATAAGCAGAATGTTCTGAGAAGCAGAGGCAGAGCCCGTCCTGTCGGTAGAAGTAATAGTGATCCGAGAGAAGAATTCTTCAGCTGCAAGCTTCCGGTCTCTATCTTCAGAAAAACTCTGTTTTTGGAATTTAACATAAGATAGACATGGGTCTTCGGTTACTTTAAATAACTCCCAGATCTGAACAGAGGGAAAGAGCTTGATATGTTGTCTTTCTTCCCAAATAGACCAAATTTGAAACCTAAAAATTGTTTGGAATTTAGTAGAATGGAGGTTAACAGCATTGACACAAATATCCGGAATCATACCCTCATATTCCTCCGGATTCTTGATGTTAATATAAACTTCATGAACTAATCCTTTCTTAATATGGGGTTTATATTTTGGAATTTCCTAGAAACAGGCAATGATACAGAGCCTTCCCATAGGATTTCTGATCATGTCTTCATTATTTAAAAGCTGAAGTATATCAGTATCTTTAAGTTCTTTAAAGAACTTGATAAGTCGTTCTTCATTGATAACATTTTGTTGAAACATCGTCAACATTTGTTGAACCATGAGTTTAGCTTCTAATTCCTGGACGTGATCATTTTGGATCTTTAGTAGATTAAGTATTTCTACTAGTTCCTGCATCCGAATATTGACCATGTCGTTGGTCTCAAGTGTTTGAAGTATGAGTTTTAATTCTCCAGACCTAGTATCCTTTAGGATAGAATCTTCTTTAATAGCTAGGGCTCTGGATTTAGAGGTCGAAGAGAAACCAATCAAGTTTTCCAGGGCTCTAGTAACCTTGTGTAATTTTTCCTCGGCAATCCCCCTCTTCTGTTCTTCAGTGAGAAAGAGTTTTTCCACCTGGGAGAGCCAATAACTAGTAGTTTTTATATCTGCAGATTGGAGGGCACGATAACAGTTATTAAAAACTTCCCATGCATCGGCTCTCAAATTTCTGTTATACCAGTCTTTAACCAATACATTGGCAAACTGTCTTTGCATTGGAAATGCTTGAGTCATAACAGCTCGTTGGTTATTCACCGTTTGATTTTGCGGGTTATTCACCCTTGGATGGTTATTCACCATTTTTTGTGGGTTATTCATCCCAGATTGGTTATTCACCAATTGTTTTGGGTTATTCACCCTAGATGCTGTAGCAGCAGCAGCTGGTTTCTGGCTATTCGCCCCAGCGGTACTAGTACTGGCCACTCCCTTGTTCTTTTTGGAGCTGACCATTTCAAATTCGCCTTCTCTTTTCATTGTTTCAAGAAGTTTCCTGAAACGAGCTAGTTCGTCTTCATCCATTGTTCATAACCTGGTAAGAGTATCAGCAAGATAATTAGTATAACCAGGAATATATTCTACTTCATAATTAAAAATTTCTAAATACATAGCAATCCTAATCCTTCTAAGGTTCTCTTCAGGATTATTGATTGTTCGTTTCTTTAAAAATTGAGAAACAGATTTGTTATCTGTTTGAATAAAGAAATTTCTATAAAGAAGATATATTTTTAAACTTTTAATAGCAAGCTTTACAGCTAATAATTCTTTATCATATGTGGCATATTTAAACTGTATTTTAGAAAATTTTCCAGAGGTATAAGCCACAATCTCTTTATTTTTAGTAATGAGAACACCTGCCCAGAAATTATCGGAAGCATCGGTTTGTAAGATAATTTTCTCATTTTCCAATGGAAAATAAAGAATTTTTTGATCTTTGATCATTTCTTTGATTATAGCGATCTCCCTTTGTTCCTCAGGAAGAAGGGAAATAGGGATTCTACTAGTGTCCTATTTACGGGGCTGTTCGCCTGTAATCAATTTATAGTTAGCTTGTTTCTTTGTCAAACGTTCTTGTAATTTGTCAATTTTGGCAGAAAGATGAGGAATAAATTTTCTACCATAATTGAGAAGACCGAGAAAACTCTGTAATTCTTTTAAAGTTTTAAAAGTGTCAGGAAAGTTTTTTATCTTTGTATATATGTGTTGCTGAAGCTCAATCTGTCCATTTTTAATAAATTTGCCAAGGAAATCAATCTCCGTTTTGAAAAGTTCAATTTTCTTGGGACTAAGGGCAATACCATGATTTAGTAATAATTGAACAATATTAAGAAGATGTTGCTTATGGTCTTCTTCGAATTTAGAAAAGACTAATATATCATCAATATAAACAACAACATAATCAAGATGTCCAAATATAGAGTTCATCCATTTTTGGAAAATTTGTGGAGCATTTTTTAATCCAAACGGCATGACTAACCATTCAAAATGTCCCTGAGGACAACTGAAAGCAGTTAGTTCCATGGAGTATTTGTCTTGTAGTTTGAGTTGCCAAAAACCAGACTTGGCATCGAACTTGCTATAAAATTTGGCACCCTGGATCTGTTTGATTAAGTTTTCAGCAGATGGAATGAAGAATCCATCAAACTTGGTGTAACTATTTAGTTTTCTATAATTAATAACCATTCTTGGTTTTCCTCTTTTAATCTCAGCATGATTTCTAACCAAGAAAGCAGGAGAAGAATGGGGACTAAAACTTTTTTGTATAAGCTTTAGTTTGAGTAACTCATCAATTTGTTTAGCAAATTCTTGTTTATCAGTGGGGGTAACCATGATACTGTTAACCCTGATTTTTGAATCTTTATAAAGATCAAAGAGTTCAATTTTACAAAAACGAGGAGCTTTATCGAACCATTTTAACGGGTTGTCCGTGTAAAGGGGTTCAAGCATTCCATGAATTGTTTTGCTAAAATTATTATTAAGAGGAATATTATAGGTACAAATTTTGTGCTGCGTAAAAAGTTTGTCAATCATAGTAACAGGTGGTAAAGTATCAATATCACCACGCTGTGCTGGAAGTTGAAAAGTAGCAGCAAGAGGTATAATAAAAGGAATTCTAGGAATAGAAATATTATCAAAAGTTATATAATGTGTATTAAAAGGTGAATAATGACGTAGATTATCCATTCCAATAATACAATCCATGTCAAAGTCTTTTGGTAGAAGAACAAAATCAAAGTTATAAGATTTTGTTGTTCCATGTATATCCGGAAAATAAACATGTAAATTTTTTACTTTATGATTTACTTGGACTTGTCGTCCCATGAAATCATTAAGTTTTCCTTTTTTATCGAGTTGGAGTCTAAGATTTTCAGGAATAAAACATTCTTGAAGTAGGCTAACTTCGGCTCCAGTATCAAAAAGGTCATGAATGGTAAATTCATTATACCCTTGGATACAGATGGTTAATGGAACATATATGTGTAGTTGAGCCTTGGATTGTAAGTCGATAGAGCGGACCATATTAACTTGATCATTCTGTCCAATATTGTTTTCATTTTCGAGAAAGTTTTCCCAACAATTGAAATCAATTGGATGATCTGTTGCTTCTAGGGCTAAATCTATATGATCCAAAGAGGTACTAGCAATCTCTTGGTCTAATATATTTTCAATATTGAGTATATCATGGAACCAAGGATTGGTAGTAAAGTTATTAATGTCGGGATGTTCTCCACGATAGTGAGTAATATGTTTATTTAGAACCTGAAGGGTTCTATCTATATGTCGCATAACTATTGTTCGATAATTACTCAAATGAGTATCCTTTATGATACCCTTGAATTTTTTGAGTAGGTGAACCATATGATGGGCGTCTGTAATATTATCTTCAGTGTACCTCATATGATCAATATACCAATCGGGATATTTATTCTTTCTTTTAATGCTAGTGTTAGGATCGAAACTAACACTCTTTTTACCCTTATTAGTAGGTTTACTCATTTGTTACGAATTTGAGAAATTGGAACCTTTAGGATCATATCCCTTCGGTTCTTCTCTTGTTTTTCCTTTTCGAGAATTTGATGTGTTCTTCCTTCCAAAGGATTACTAACACTCATTCTTTGCTGTATATCAGAAATATTTTCAGGTAATAGCTCAATATTAACAAAATTATCAATAGACCTAGCTCTGGTTAACCTTGGATTAGAATCAAATTCAGAGTTTGCTCTAGGAAATCTAGAACTTGATCCAATTTCATGGTTTGAACCAGAAATATCTTTAGGATATTTTCCATGAACATAGGTTGATATAGTATTTTCTGAGGCAATGAAATATTCAGTGGGAACCTCAATTTTTGGTTTTAGAGATTTAACAAATAATTGCATTTCATTATCTAATTTTAAATGTTCAAGTTTCACTAATCTTGGTTGGATAGTTTTACCCATTCCAACTTCGAATAGTCTAACAAATTCTTTAGGTGTAATGGATTTAAAGGTAGGAGTAACATTGAGAGCCATCATATGTTCCCATTGTATTCCAATAACTTTTGATCCAGGCATTAATTCAATTCCTTGTAAATTTATTGATAAAGTAACAGTTTTTTCAATATTCTGATCATCGAGACTTATTAAAAAATCTGGATGGATATTTATACCAAATAGTCTATTCACTAGGTTGGATTTAGCACCTCCTATGATGCTGTTTAAAGGATTATTTATAATTCTTTCGTCCATACAGACTAAAAGAATGGGAGTATCAATTCCTGATCTGAATAGACCCGTAATTTTAAGTTGAATTAATCCTATATGAAGATATTTCATTTTAGGATATTTTCTTCGTAATCGTTCCATTTTGACTTTGTCAAGAAGCTGTATTGAAGAAAAGTCCTCATCTCCTTTTAGTTCTATATTTCCTTGCATTCTTTCGAATATATATGTGTATTTATTTAAAAATCTAGATTGGAGAGAGACAGGCTTATAAACCTCTCTTTTATCAGAATGAGGAATTAATTCTTTTAGGTTTTCTAAATCTTCATCTGATATCTCTAAATGTTCTCCCTCACTATCAGGGAAACTTGAATTAGAAGTTTCTTCTAATGAAAATTTATTCATATAGATTCTGAATTCATAGTAACTTTCTCTCGATCCCTCTCGGAGATTGGTTACTATGGGCTCTGCTGATGTCTCAGCAGGTGATTCTTCTCGAATCATTGGAAGGTCTTCATATTTATGTATTACCAATAATCCAATAGGATCTCCATGTTCAAACATGTAGTCTCTATCTTCATAAGAAGTATTTTTCATTATTATAGAAATATTGGCTTTAGAGACAGGTTCAATAAAACCATAGGTAATGAAGATATTCTTACTGGCATGTAGAGGTATATTATGAATAATTCCGTAATATCCCATTGGTATAAAGATTCTAATATCAAGAAAAATTTCCATAATATGATATCTTCTAAGTCTCACATTTTTATTAACATATAAAGTATATCCAGCAGATATTCCTCCTTTCTTTGGAAGAATAGCTTGGACATCTAATAAGGTGACCCTTATTTGATTTTGAGTTTTATTTATAGTAATCATATTGATTTTGAGATGATTCAGACTATTCTCAAGATCATTCGAATCAGAACTATCAGAATAGTCAGTTTCGACTTCGTATATAGATGAAGCAGAAGTGTCACTGCTAATTTCATCAATAGTTCCAAGATGAATACCATATTCATCAAGATCTCTTATAATAACTGCTTGAATGCTAGTAGGGCATTCATTAGCAAAATGTCCTTCCTTATTACATTTAAAGCATTTACAACCTTTTCTAAACTTTTTCTTTTTAATGAATTTCTTCTTTTTTACTATATCCTTGCCAGTTGTATCTTTATCAGATTTAATCTTTCGCCTAAAATTAGGCTTCCATTTTCTTCTTGTGATTCTATATTTAGTTTTTCCTTTCTTCTGGAAAGCTTTATATTTCTTTCTAATCGTCCTGCCATATTCTGGCGGACAGCAAAACTGGGCGTTGATATCATCGTCATATTTCGGACAACAATTATATCCCAGCTTAGAATTCTTAATTGTTTTATTCATCTGTTTTTGTGCTTTGGCTTGTTCACAAATTCTTTCCATAGCTTCCATACAAGCTCTTTTTAACATACCAGTAGTGTGAGTATTATTACGTATTTCATCATACCTTTTCTGTATAATATTATTCCACAGATAGGGTATTTTGGTAAAAAATCCTTTTAACCAGAATTTCTTTTGGTTAACCACCTTTAGATGAAATAAAAGACCAATAAATTTGGCCGTGAATTCTTCTAGCATACAAATATCGCAAAGTTTCATTTTATGAAGCAATTTTTCATAATCGATCTCACTATGGATTTCATCTCCCGTGAAATCGGCTACTAAGAGAGCAATAAGCTCCCCGAGTGCCTTTTGTGGATCTTCGATGGCTTGGATTTTGTCAGTCATAGTTTTATTACCAACTTCAAGGCTTCTTAGCCATGCAAGGGCATCCCCCTTCCATTAACTAGTAGCCATATTGAGAAATTGTTTAGTATTTAAAGGTTGATGGATGAAATAGATAATAATACTCACACTACTGGTATGTTAAAAAGAGCTTGTATGAAAGCTATGGAAAGAATTTGTGAACAAGCCAAAGCACAAAAACAGATGAATAAAATAATTAAGAATTCTAAGCTGGGATATAATTGTTGTCCGAAATATGACGATGATATCAACGCCCAGTTTGGCTGTCCGCCAGAATATGGCAGGACGATTAGAAAGAAATGTAAAGCTTTCCAGAAGAAAGGAAAAACTAAATATAGAATCACAAGAAGAAAATGGAAGCCTAATTTTAGGCGAAAGATTAAATCTAATAAAGATACAACTGGCAAGGATATAGTAAAAAAGAAGAAATTCATTAAAAAGAAAAAGTTTAGAAAAGGTTGTAAATGCTTTAAATGTAATAAGGAAGGACATTTTGCTAATGAATGCCCTACTAGCATTCAAGCAGTTATTATAAGAGATCTTGATGAATATGGTATTCATCTTGGAACTATTGATGAAATTAGCAGTGACACTTCTGCTTCATCTATATACGAAGTCAAAACTGACTATTCTGATAGTTCTGATTCGAATGATCTTGAGAATAGTCTGAATCATCTCAAAATCAATATGATTACTATAAATAAAACTCAAAATCAAATAAGGGTCACCTTATTAGATGTCCAAGCTATTCTTCCAAAGAAAGGAGGAATATCTGCTGGATATACTTTATATGTTAATAAAAATGTGAGACTTAGAAGATATCATATTATGAAAAATTTTCTTGATATTAGAATCTTTATACCAATGGGATATTACGGAATTATTCATAATATACCTCTACATGCCAGTAAGAATATCTTCATTACCTATGGTTTTATTGAACCTGTCTCTAAAGCCAATATTTCTATAATAATGAAAAATACTTCTTATGAAGATAGAGACTACATGTTTGAACATGGAGATCCTATTGGATTATTGGTAATACATAAATATGAAGACCTTCCAATGATTCGAGAAGAATCACCTGCTGAGATATCAGCAGAGCCCATAGTAACCAATCTCCGAGAGGGATCGAGAGAAAGTTACTATGAATTCAGAATCTATATGAATAAATTTTCATTAGAAGAAACTTCTAATTCAAGTTTCCCTGATAGTGAGGGAGAACATTTAGAGATATCAGATGAAGATTTAGAAAACCTAAAAGAATTAATTCCTCATTCTGATAAAAGAGAGGTCTATAAGCCTGTCTCTCTCCAATCTAGATTTTTAAATAAATACACATATATATTCGAAAGAATGCAAGGAAATATAGAACTAAAAGGAGATGAGGACTTTTCTTCAATACAGCTTCTTGACAAAGTCAAAATGGAACGATTACGAAGAAAATATCCTAAAATGAAATATCTTCATATAGGATTAATTCAACTTAAAATTACGGGTCTATTCAGATCAGGAATTGATACTCCCATTCTTTTAGTCTGTATGGACGAAAGAATTATAAATAATCCTTTAAACAGCATCATAGGAGGTGCTAAATCCAACCTAGTGAATAGACTATTTGGTATAAATATCCATCCAGATTTTTCAATAAGTCTCGATGATCAGAATATTGAAAAAACTGTTACTTTATCAATAAATTTACAAGGAATTGAATTAATGCCTGGATCAAAAGTTATTGGAATACAATGGGAACATATGATGGCTCTCAATGTTACTCCTACCTTTAAATCCATTACACCTAAATAATTTGTTAGACTATTCGAAGTTGGAATGGGTAAAACTATCCAACCAAGATTAGTGAAACTTGAACATTTAAAATTAGATAATGAAATGCAATTATTTGTTAAATCTCTAAAACCAAAAATTGAGGTTCCCACTGAATATTTTATTGCCTCAGGAAATACTATATCAACCTATGTTCATGGAAAACATCCTAAAGATATTTCTGGTTCAAACCATGAAATTGGATCAAGTTCTAGATTTCCTAGAGCAAACTCTGAATTTGATTCTAATCCAAGGTTAACCAGAGCTAGGTCTATTGATAATTTTGTTAATATTGAGCTATTACCTGAAAATATTTCTGATATACAGCAAAGAATGAGTGTTAGTAATCCTTTGGAAGGAAGAACACATCAAATTCTCGAAAAGGAAAAACAAGAGAAGAACCGAAGGGATATGATCCTAAAGGTTCCAATTTCTCAAATTCGTAATAAATGAGTAAACCTACTAATCCTCTGAGTCAGGTCTCGAAGAGCCTCTTCTATTCTAGATCTGGGAACCTAAAAGTGGTGAAAGCGGGGTTCGTAAGGGTAAAAAGAGTGTTAGTTTCGATCCTAACACTAGCATTAAAAGAAAGAATAAATATCCCGATTGGTATATTGATCATATGAGGTACGATGAAGATAATATTACAGACGCCCATCATATGGTTCACCTACTCAAAAAATTCAAGGGTATCATAAAGGATACTCATTTGAGTAATTATCGAACAATAGTTATGCGACATATAGATAGAACCCTTCAGGTTCTAAATAAACATATTACTCGCTATCGTGGAGAACATCCCGACATTAATAACTTTACTACCAATCCTTGGTTCCATGATATACTCAATATTGAAAATATATTAGACCAAGAGATTGCTAGTACCTCTTTGGATCATATAGATTTAGCCCTAGAAGCAACAGATCATCCAATTGATTTCAATTGTTGGGAAAACTTTCTCGAAAATGAAAACAATATTGGACAGAATGATCAAGTTAATATGGTCCGCTCTATCGACTTACAATCCAAGGCTCAACTACACATATATGTTCCATTAACCATCTGTATCCAAGGGTATAATGAATTTACCATTCATGCCCTTTTTGATACTGGAGCCGAAGTTAGCCTACTTCAAGAATGTTTTATTCCTGAAAATCTTAGACTCCAACTCGATAAAAAAGGAAAACTTAATGATTTCATGGGACGACAAGTCCAAGTAAATCATAAAGTAAAAAATTTACATGTTTATTTTCCGGATATACATGGAACAACAAAATCTTATAACTTTGATTTTGTTCTTCTACCAAAAGACTTTGACATGGATTGTATTATTGGAATGGATAATCTACGTCATTATTCACCTTTTAATACACATTATATAACTTTTGATAATATTTCTATTCCTAGAATTCCTTTTATTATACCTCTTGCTGCTACTTTTCAACTTCCAGCACAGCGTGGTGATATTGATACTTTACCACCTGTTACTATGATTGACAAACTTTCTACGCAGGACAAAATTTGTACCTATAATATTCCTGTTAATAATAATTTTAGCAAAACAATTCATGGAATGCTTGAACCCCTTTACACGGACAACCCGTTAAAATGGTTCGATAAAGCTCCTCGTTTTTGTAAAATTGAACTCTTGGATCTTTATAAAGATTCAAAAATCAGGGTTAACAGTATCATGGTTACCCCCACTGATAAACAAGAATTTGCTAAACAAATTAATGAGTTACTCAAACTAAAGCTTATACAAAAAAGTTTTAGTCCCCATTCTTCTCCTGCTTTCTTGGTTAGAAATCATGCTGAGATTAAAAGAGAAAAACCAAGAATGGTTATTAATTATAGAAAACTAAATAGTTACACCAAGTTTGATGGATTCTTCATTCCATCTGCTGAAAACTTAATCAAACAGATCCAGGGTGCCAAATTTTATAGCAAGTTCGATGCCAAGTCTGGTTTTTGGCAACTCAAACTACAAGACAAATACTCCATGGAACTAACTGCTTTCAGTTGTCCTCAGGGACATTTTGAATGGTTAGTCATGCCGTTTGGATTAAAAAATGCTCCACAGATTTTCTAAAAATGGATGAACTCTATATTTGGACATCTTGATTATGTTGTTGTTTATATTGATGATATATTAGTCTTTTCTAAATCCGAAGAAGACCATAAGCAACATCTTCTTAATATTGTTCAATTATTACTAAATCATGGTATTGCCCTTAGTCCCAAGAAAATTGAACTTTTCAAAACGGAGATTGATTTCCTTGGCAAATTTATTAAAAATGGACAGATTGAGCTTCAGCAACACATATATACAAAGATAAAAAACTTTCCTGACACTTTTAAAACTTTAAAAGAATTACAGAGTTTTCTCGGTCTTCTCAATTATGGTAGAAAATTTATTCCTCATCTTTCTGCCAAAATTGACAAATTACAAGAACGTTTGACAAAGGAACAAGCTAACTATAAATTGATTACAGGCGAACAGCCCCGTAAATGGGACACTAGTAGAATCCCTATTTCCCTTCTTCCTGAGGAACAAAGGGAGATCGCTATAATCAAAGAAATGATCAAAGATCAAAAAATTCTTTATTTTCCATTGGAAAATGAGAAAATTATCTTACAAACCGATGCTTCCGATAATTTCTGGGCAGGTGTTCTCATTACTAAAAATAAAGAGATTGTGGCTTATACCTCTGGAAAATTTTCTAAAACACAGTTTAAATATGCCACATATGATAAAGAATTATTAGCTGTAAAGCTTGCTATTAAAAGTTTAAAAATATATCTTCTTTATAGAAATTTCTTTATTCAAACAGATAACAAATCTGTTTCTCAATTTTTAAAGAAACGAACAATCAATAATCCTGAAGAGAATCTTAGAAGGATTAGGATTGCTATGTATTTAGAAATTTTCAATTATGAAGTAGAATATATTCCTGGTTATACTAATTATCTTGCTGATACTCTTACCAGGTTATGAACAATGGATGAAGACGAACTAGCTCGTTTAAGGAAACTTCTTGAAACAATGAAAAGAGAAGGCGAACTTGAAATGGTCAGCTCCAAAAAGAACAAGGGAGTGGCCAGTACTAGTACCGCTGGGGCGAATAGCCAGAAACCAGCTGCTGCTGCTACAGCATCTAGGGTGAATAACCCGAAACAATTGGTGAATAACCAATCTGGGATGAATAACCCACAAAAAATGGTGAATAACCATCCAAGGGTGAATAACCCGCAAAATCAAACGGTGAATAACCAACGAGCTGTTATGACTCAAGCATTTCCAATGCAAAGACAGTTTGCCAATGTATTGGTTAAAGACTGGTATAACAGAAATTTGAGAGCCGATGCATGGGAAGTTTTTAATAACTGTTATCGTGCCCTCCAATCTGCAGATATAAAAACTACTAGTTATTGGCTCTCCCAGGTGGAAAAACTCTTTCTCACTGAAGAACAGAAGAGGGGGATTGCCGAGGAAAAATTACACAAGGTTACTAGAGCCCTGGAAAACCTGATTGGTTTCTCTTCGACCTCTAAATCCAGAGCCCTAGCTATTAAAGAAGATTCTATCCTAAAGGATACTAGGTCTGGAGAATTAAAACTCATACTTCAAACACTTGAGACCAACGACATGGTCAATATTCGGATGCAGGAACTAGTAGAAATACTTAATCTACTAAAGATCCAAAATGATCACGTCCAGGAATTAGAAGCTGAACTCATGGTTCAACAAATGTTGACGATGTTTCAACAAAATGTTATCAATGAAGAACGACTTATCAAGTTCTTTAAAGAACTTAAAGATACTGATATACTTCAGCTTTTAAATAATGAAGACATGATCAGAAATCCTATGGGAAGGCTCTGTATCATTGCCTGTTTCCAGGAAATTCCAAAATATAAACCCCATATTAAGAAAGGATTAGTTCATGAAGTTTATATTAACATCAAGAATCCGGAGGAATATGAGGGTATGATTCCGGATATTTGTGTCAATGCTGTTAACCTCCATTCTACTAAATTCCAAACAATTTTTAGGTTTCGAATTTGGTCTATTTGGGAAGAAAGACAACATATCAAGCTCTTTCCCTCTGTTCAGATCTGGGAGTTATTTAAAGTAACCGAAGACCCATGTCTATCTTATGTTAAATTCCAAAAACAGAGTTTTTCTGAAGATAGAGACCGGAAGCTTGCAGCTGAAGAATTCTTCTTTCGGATCACTATTACTTCTACCGACAGGACGGGCTCTGCCTCTGCTTCTCAGAACATTCTGCTTATCGATTTTATATCTCGTAACCAAGATTATAATGATAAGTATGAACTGGTTAATAACTTCTCAGAAAACCTTAATCTTGGGGGAATTGCTTTGCAAGTATACGAAGACAGACTTGCAGAGAAAGATCTACCAGTGGAGCCCAACGATCCGGAAGATGACATTGAAGGGTTAGAAGGCAGTATGAGAAGCTTGTAGAACCACTTGTAGAAGCGCAGTGGACCCATATCTATTCCTATGATTAAGATTAGCTCCAGACTCCTATGTCGTTTTCTTTCCTCTAAGAAACGATGGAAGAAAAAAGTAAAAAAATTAAAAAGACAGCACTACCAAAAGATAAGGAATCTTCAAGCGATAGTGGACGACCAAAAAGAAAGAATTGAAGATAGGGATAAGCAGGTGGACAACTTTTTTGAGTGGATTGATGAGCTGGAAGGAAAGATTGAAAGACTACAACAATTGTTGAACATGGCGGAGACTTTTTGATAAAGCTACACCAACCACACTACCACCAACCGCACTAAAGGGCACTACCACCAACCGCACTATGGGATGATCCGGTAAACTAACCGGAAACTCTGGGTTAGTAGGTCACATTAGACCTATAAATAAGAGAGGAATGCCCAATGAAGATAATATTACAGACGCCCATCATATGGTTCACCTACTCAAAAAATTCAAGGGTATCATAAAGGATACTCATTTGAGTAATTATCGAACAATAGTTATGCGACATATAGATAGAACCCTTCAGGTTCTAAATAAACATATTACTCGCTATCGTGGAGAACATCCCGACATTAATAACTTTACTACCAATCCTTGGTTCCATGATATACTCAATATTGAAAATATATTAGACCAAGAGATTGCTAGTACCTCTTTGGATCATATAGATTTAGCCCTAGAAGCAACAGATCATCCAATTGATTTATATTGATACTTTACCACCTGTTACTATGATTGACAAACTTTCTACGCAGGACAAAATTTGTACCTATAATATTCCTGTTAATAATAATTTTAGCAAAACAATTCATGGAATGCTTGAACCCCTTTACACGGACAACCCGTTAAAATAGTTCGATAAAGCTCCTCGTTTTTGTAAAATTGAACTCTTGGATCTTTATAAAGATTCAAAAATCAGGGTTAACAGTATCATGGTTACCCCCACTGATAAACAAGAATTTGCTAAACAAATTGATGAGTTACTCAAACTAAAGCTTATACAAAAAAGTTTTAGTCCCCATTCTTCTCCTGCTTTCTTGGTTAGAAATCATGCTGAGATTAAAAGAGGAAAACCAAGAATAGTTATTAATTATAGAAAACTAAATAGTTACACCAAGTTTGATGGATTCTTCATTCCATCTGCTGAAAACTTAATCAAACAGATCCAGGGTGCCAAATTTTATAGCAAGTTCGATGCCAAGTCTGGTTTTTGGCAACTCAAACTACAAGACAAATACTCCATGGAACTAACTGCTTTCAGTTGTCCTCAGGGACATTTTGAATGGTTAGTCATGCCGTTTGGATTAAAAAATGCTCTACAGATTTTCCAAAAATGGATGAACTCTATATTTGGACATCTTGATTATGTTGTTGTTTATATTGATGATATATTAGTCTTTTCTAAATCCGAAGAAGACCATAAGCAACATCTTCTTAATATTGTTCAATTATTACTAAATCATGGTATTGCCCTTAGTCCCAAGAAAATTGAACTTTTCAAAACGGAGATTGATTTCCTTGGCAAATTTATTAAAAATGGACAGATTGAGCTTCAGCAACACATATATACAAAGATAAAAAACTTTCCTGACACTTTTAAAACTTTAAAAGAATTACAGAGTTTTCTCGGTCTTCTCAATTATGGTAGAAAATTTATTCCTCATCTTTCTGCCAAAATTGACAAATTACAAGAACGTTTGACAAAGGAACAAGCTAACTATAAATTGATTACAGGCGAACAGCCCCATAAATGGGACACTAGTAGAATCCCTATTTCCCTTCTTCCTGAGGAACAAAGGGAGATCGCTATAATCAAAGAAATGATCAAAGATCAAAAAATTCTTTATTTTCCATTGGAAAATGAGAAAATTATCTTACAAACCGATGCTTCCGATAATTTCTGGGCAGGTGTTCTCATTACTAAAAATAAAGAGATTGTGGCTTATACCTCTGTAAAATTTTCTAAAACACAGTTTAAATATGCCACATATGATAAAGAATTATTAGCTGTAAAGCTTGCTATTAAAAGTTTAAAAATATATCTTCTTTATAGAAATTTCTTTATTCAAACAGATAACAAATCTGTTTCTCAATTTTTAAAGAAACGAACAATCAATAATCCTGAAGAGAATCTTAGAAGGATTAGGATTGCTATGTATTTAGAAATTTTCAATTATGAAGTAGAATATATTCCTGGTTATACTAATTATCTTGCTGATACTCTTACCAGGTTATGAACAATGGATGAAGACGAACTAGCTCATTTCAGGAAACTTCTTGAAACAATGAAAAGAGAAGGCGAATTTGAAATGGTCAGCTCCAAAAAGAACAAGGGAGTGGCCAGTACTAGTACCGCTGGGGCGAATAGCCAGAAACCAGCTGCTGCTGCTACAGCATCTAGGGTGAATAACCCGAAATAATTGGTGAATAACCAATCTGGGGTGAATAACCCACAAAAAATGGTGAATAACCATCCAAGGGTGAATAACCCGCAAAATCAAACGGTGAATAACCAACGAGCTGTTATGACTCAAGCATTTCCAATGCAAAGACAGTTTGCCAATGTATTGGTTAAAGACTGGTATAACAGAAATTTGAGAGCCGATGCATGGGAAGTTTTTAATAACTGTTATCGTGCCCTCCAATCTGCAGATATAAAAACTACTAGTTATTGGCTCTCCCAGGTGGAAAAACTCTTTCTCACTGAAGAACAGAAGAGGGGGATTGCCGAGGAAAAATTACACAAGGTTACTAGAGCCCTGGAAAACCTGATTGGTTTCTCTTCGACCTCTAAATCCAGAGCCCTAGCTATTAAAGAAGATTCTATCCTAAAGGATACTAGGTCTGGAGAATTAAAACTCATACTTCAAACACTTGAGACCAACGACATGGTCAATATTCGGATGCAGGAACTAGTAGAAATACTTAATCTACTAAAGATCCAAAATGATCACGTCCAGGAATTAGAAGCTGAACTCATGGTTCAACAAATGTTGACGATGTTTCAACAAAATGTTATCAATGAAGAACGACTTATCAAGTTCTTTAAAGAAATTGAAGATACTGATATACTTCAGCTTTTAAATAATGAAGACATGATCAGAAATCCTATGGGAAGGCTCTGTATCATTGCCTGTTTCCAGGAAATTCCAAAATATAAACCCCATATTAAGAAAGGATTAGTTCATGAAGTTTATATTAACATCAAGAATCCGGAGAAATATGAGGGTATGATTCCGGATATTTGTGTCAATGCTGTTAACCTCCATTCTACTAAATTCCAAACAATTTTTAGGTTTCGAATTTGGTCTATTTGGGAAGAAAGACAACATATCAAGCTCTTTCCCTCTGTTCAGATCTGGGAGTTATTTAAAGTAACCGAAGACCCATGTCTATCTTATGTTAAATTCCAAAAACAGAGTTTTTCTGAAGATAGAGACCGGAAGCTTGCAGCTGAAGAATTCTTCTCTCGGATCACTATTACTTCTACCGACAGGACGGGCTCTGCCTCTGCTTCTCAGAACATTCTGCTTATCGATTTTATATCTCGTAACCAAGATTATAATGATAAGTATGAACTGGTTAATAACTTCTCAGAAAACCTTAATCTCGGGGGAATTGCTTTGCAAGTATACGAAGACAGACTTGCAGAGAAAGATCTACCAGTGGAGCCCAACGATCCGGAAGATGACATTGAAGGGTTAGAAGGCAGTATGAGAAGCTTGTAGAACCACTTGTAGAAGCGCAGTGGACCCATATCTATTCCTATGATTAAGATTAGCTCCAGACTCCTGTGTCGTTTTCTTTCCTCTAAGAAACGATGGAAGAAAAAAGTAAAAAAATTAAAAAGACAGCACTACCAAAAGATAAGGAATCTTCAAGCGATAGTGGACGACCAAAAAGAAAGAATTGAAGATAGGGATAAGCAGGTGGACAACTTTTTTGAGTGGATTGATGAGCTGGAAGGAAAGATTGAAAGACTACAACAATTGTTGAACATGGCGGAGACTTTTTGATAAAGCTACACCAACCACACTACCACCAACCGCACTAAAGGGCACTACCACCAACCGCACTATGGGATGATCCAGTAAACTAACCGGAAACTCTGGGTTAGTAGGTCACATTAGACCTATAAATAAGAGAGGAATGCCCATTGTTTGGGGCATCGAATTCTGGATCTTATTTTCTTCTGATCTCTCTTGTAATCTCTGAAGTCTCTTCTCTCTAGTTTTTTTCTGTACTTTTTCTACTTTTCTGGTATCAGAGCCCGGTTTTGTGAATAAAGCTCTAGTATTCTGTGTGCATATCTGGTACGTGATTTTTCTTTTTCTTCACTTTTTAAGTTATGGTAGCTTAAAAACTAGTTCTTGAGTATGTAACGGCACTACTATTTAAAATATTCTCGAATTAATTGGTGTTTGGTTATCACGCAATGAGGTAGGAAACGAATCATTGCTGTTCTCAAATTCTGTGAAGCGATAGCTTAGGCTTGTGGTCATGCTCGAGGCTTAACCCCCTCATAAATCCACGAGAGATCATCGACCAAGTTGTCTTGATGATATGGGGAAGCTATGCCTAGCCGCAGAATTCTGGGTCAAACATTAACCAAACCCGATTATGACAAGAATATTTTAAGGTGTTCGTTTACATATTCAAGAACGATCATCATTTGTGATGAGCGATAATAACCCCATTACGGGAAATACTTATGTGTATGCTGACACCCACTAGTGTCATTATAAATTAGAAAAATCACATGATCACATTATTCATCTTCCTACAAAAGATAATGCTGATAATGGTATCTTTAATTATATGGTGGATATTCTCCAACAAATTCAGACAGATGTGAATAACATCTCTATTGATATGAATAATATCAAATCTGATGTGAATAACATCAAATATTGCGTGAATAACGCAAGTGTGAATAACGCTGACCGGATGAATAATCCACATGACAAGATGAATAATCTTGGAGCTCAAAGTATGATAAAACCTGAGCCAAGTCTCTATTGGAATATCAGGATGATAAAATATACTTCTGAAGGAAAAAATATGGTTGACACTCAGAAAATCCAAAAGGATTTCTACGAAACATTTTTAAAACTTCAAAGACAAGAGCTCTTAGGAGAAATAAGCAGTAGTCAAATCTATGCTTTCTATGAAGAGCATTCTTCGGCTATTGATTTTTATAAATGGAAATACAGTGACTATTCGGATGATGAAGATAGTCTTAATATTTTAAATAATGAATAAGGTGAAAGTAGCAATCAAACACAGTTAATGTTACCAGGACCTCCTGGTCTCTATCCTACTTTCACTGGAAGAGAAGAGCCTATGCCTCCAGCTGAGGTAGAAACTCCTCAAATAAATCCTGAGATCAGTCTTGCTCACAGAGAGACAAGTACTGAACCAAATATTACTCCTAATATGCCTCTTTCTAATTTCAATCCTTTGACAAGAGATGATTGGGTTAATTATAGAACCCAAAAGAGTTACTATAAAAATAAACAAAATGACAATAATGATGGACTCATCCTTAACATCGACAATATTTCTCATAGAGAGATTAAAAGATATGTTGATAATTGGGGACAACAAATGTGTGGAACTATCTATTTCATCCATCAACCTTTAAATACTAAATAATTTCTCAATATGGCTACTAGTTATTGGAAGGGGGATGCCCTTGCATGGCTAAGAAGCCTTGAAGTTGGTAATAAAACTATGACTGACAAAATCCAAGCCATCGAAGATCCACAAAAGGCACTCGGGGAGCTTATTGCTCTCTTAGTAGCCAATTTCACGGGAGATGAAATCCATAGTGAGATCGATTATGAAAAATTGCTTCATAAAATGAAACTTTGCGATATTTGTATGCTAGAAGAATTCACGGCCAAATTTATTGGTCTTTTATTTCATCTAAAGGTGGTTAACCAAAAGGAATTCTGGTTAAAAGGATTTTTTACCAAAATACCCTATCCGTGGAATAATATTATACAGAAAAGGTATGATGAAATACGTAATAATACTCACACTACTGGTATGTTAAAAAGAGCTTGTATGGAAGCTATGGAAAGAATTTGTGAACAAGCCAAAGCACAAAAACAGATGAATAAAACAATTAAGAATTCTAAGCTGGGATATAATTGTTGTCCGAAATATGACGATGATATCAACGCCCAGTTTGGCTGTCCGCCAGAATATGGCAGGACGATTAGAAAGAAATATAAAGCTTTCCAGAAGAAAGGAAAAACTAAATATAGAATCACAAGAAGAAAATGGAAGCCTAATTTTAGGCGAAAGATTAAATCTGATAAAGATACAACTGGCAAGGATATAGTAAAAAAGAAGAAATTCATTAAAAAGAAAAAGTTTAGAAAAGGTTGTAAATGCTTTAAATGTAATAAGGAAGGACATTTTGCTAATGAATGCCCTACTAGCATTCAAGCAGTTATTATAAGAGATCTTGATGAATATGGTATTCATCTTGGAACTATTGATGAAATTAGCAGTGACACTTCTGCTTCATCTATATACGAAGTCGAAACTGACTATTCTGATAGTTCTGATTCGAATGATCTTGAGAATAGTCTGAATCATCTCAAAATCAATATGATTACTATAAATAAAACTCAAAATCAAATAAGGATCACCTTATTAGATGTCCAAGCTATTCTTCCAAAGAAAGGAGGAATATCTGCTGGATATACTTTATATGTTAATAAAAATGTGAGACTTAGAAGATATCATATTATGGAAATTTTTCTTGATATTAGAATCTTTATACCAATGGGATATTACGGAATTATTCATAATATACCTCTACATGCCAGTAAGAATATCTTCATTACCTATGGTTTTATTGAACCTGTCTCTAAAGCCAATATTTCTATAATAATGAAAAATACTTCTTATGAAGATAGAGACTACATGTTTGAACATGGAGATCCTATTGGATTATTGGTAATACATAAATATGAAGACCTTCCAATGATTCGAGAAGAATCACCTGCTGAGACATCAGCAGAGCCCATAGTAACCAATCTCCGAGAGGGATCGAGAGAAAGTTACTATGAATTCAGAATCTATATGAATAAATTTTCATTAGAAGAAACTTCTAATTCAAGTTTCCCTGATAGTGAGGGAGAACATTTAGAGATATCAGATGAAGATTTAGAAAACCTAAAAGAATTAATTCCTCATTCTGATAAAAGAGAGGTTTATAAGCCTGTCTCTCTCCAATCTAGATTTTTAAATAAATACACATATATATTCGAAAGAATGCAAGGAAATATAGAACTAAAAGGAGATAAGGACTTTTCTTCAATACAGCTTCTTGACAAAGTCAAAATGGAACGATTACGAAGAAAATATCCTAAAATGAAATATCTTCATATAGGATTAATTCAACTTAAAATTACGGGTCTATTCAGATCAGGAATTGATACTCCCATTCTTTTAGTCTGTATGGACGAAAGAATTATAAATAATCCTTTAAACAGCATCATAGGAGGTGCTAAATCCAACCTAGTGAATAGACTATTTGGTATAAATATTCATCCAGATTTTTCAATAAGTCTCGATGATCAGAATATTGAAAAAACTGTTACTTTATCAATAAATTTACAAGGAATTGAATTAATGCCTGGATCAAAAGTTATTGGAATACAATGGGAACATATGATGGCTCTCAATATTACTCCTACCTTTAAATTCATTATACCCTTGGATACAGATGGTTAATGGAACATATATGTGTAGTTGAGCCTTGGATTGTAAGTGGATCTTCGATGGCTTGGATTTTGTCAGTCATAGTTTTATTACCAACTTCAAGGCTTCTTAGCGAATATGTTTTGTCCTTCCATGTAGGACTGGGTCATTTGAGACAGAAATAGTTGATTTGTTGTCACAAAAAATTGTTGTTTGTCCTTGTTTGAACTTCATGTTTTCTAATACATCTTTCAGCCAAATACTTTGGCATGTTGTAGAAGGTGTAGCAATATACTTCGTCTCTATGGTAGAAGGTGCCATAATTGGCTGTTTCTTTGAACTCTATGAAAGTGCTCAGCTGTCAAGGTTGAAGACCTAATCATAAGTGCTTCGAGAATCATCAATGCTTTCTCACAAATCATTGTCAGTATAACCGACAAGTTTGACAGGAACATTTTCTTGATAGAAAATGCCACAGTCCGTAGTTCCCTTGACATATCGTAATATTCATTTAGCCGCTTCCCTGTGATTTGAATAAGACTTCTCCATGAATCGACTCACCAAACTTACTGCATACACAATATCTGGACTTGTGGCAGTCAAGTACATCAAATTTTCAACTAAGCTTCGGAACATAGTGGAGTTAACAAGCTTTCTTTCCTTCACCATTTTTACTTAAATTTAGTTTTGCTAAATAAGGAGAAGAAACTGGATTTGCATTCTCTATTATGTCCTTTTATCTATGCTACTTAATTTGCGTGTGCTGTCGACTAAAGTTACTTGTTCTACATCTAATATTTCATGAGGAGTGCAATGTGATTGTCTTAAGAAAGGAAACACGAAAGGACAGTGGCCTTCTATCCATGTAAAATTGAACTCTTGGATCTTTATAAAGATTCAAAAATCAGGGTTAACAGTATCATGGTTACCCCCAATGATAAACAAGAATTTGCTAAACAAATTGATGAGTTACTCAAACTAAAGCTTATACAAAACCTCCCCACCCCTTCTCTGCCACTGCCCCCCCCCCTCTTCCCTCTCAGCCCTCTCCTCCTCTCCACCTCCCCGCCACGGAGGCGGGGAGGAGGGGGTGAGAGGGAAGAGGAAGGTGGAAATAAAATATGAATATTTTCGTCAAAAAGAATTGGTCAAATAGGTTGACTGTAAATTCTTGATTGACTATAGACTCGGAATTCGAGTAGGGACAACCTATCCGTGAAAATGTGGGGGTAAGGCTGCACGCATCCTATTAACGGGAGTCTCTTGGCACGATAATTTTTTTCTAGAGCTTGGCCATGTAGGATACAAAGAGGATAATAATAGATGATTTGATTTTATTGGCCGAATAATCAACTTTGTTCCTTGCTACAAAACACTTGCATACATTACTATTTATATGACTCAAGATTCATCAAGCATAATGAAGATACATCAAGCATAATGAATATGACTCTTAGATTTTTTAAATACATTCATGTATGCAACAAAAACTTGACTCTTTGTGGAAAACAATTTGGTTTAGTCTTCCAACAATGCCTTCCGTAAACTAAATTTGCTTTTAACTCCTAAAACTTCGACATTTCTTCTGAAGACTTGTCCTCCTAGAGATTTTGTGAACACATCTGTAAGTTGATCTTCAGTTCTACAATTTTGATGTTAATTTTCTTCTTCTTCATTAATAAGTTCTTTTAGGAAGTGAAATCGCATGCGAATATGTTTTGTCCTTCCATGTAGGACTGGGTCATTTGAGACAGAAATAGTTGATTTGTTGTCACAAAAAAATGTTGTTTGTCCTTGTTTGAACTTCATGTTTTCTAATACATCTTTCAGCCAAATACTTTGGCATGTTGTAGAAGGTGTAGCAATATACTCCGTCTCTGTGGTAGAAAGTGCCATAATTGGCTGTTTCTTTGAACTCTATGAAAGTGCTCAGCTGTCAAGGTTGAAGACATAATCATAAGTGCTTCGAGAATCATCAATGCTTTCTCACAAATCATTGTCAGTATAACCGACAAGTTTGACAGGAACATTTTCTTGATAGAAAATGCCACAGTCCGTAGTTCCCTTGACATATCGTAATATTCATTTAGCCGCTTCCCTGTGATTTGAATAAGACTTCTCCATGAATCGACTCACCAAACTTACTGCATACACAATATCTGGACTTGTGGCAGTCAAGTACATCAAATTTTCAACTAAGCTTCGGAACATAGTGGAGTTAACAAGCTTTCTTTCCTTCACCATTTTTACTTAAATTTAGTTTTGCTAAATAAGGAGAAGAAACTGGATTTGCATTCTCTATTATGTCCTTTTATCTATGCTACTTAATTTGCGTGTGCTGTCGACTAAAGTTACTTGTTCTACATCTAATATTTCATGAGGAGTGCAATGTGATTGTCTTAAGAAAGGAAACACGAAAGGACAGTGGCCTTCTATCCATAGCAAAATTCGTTCTCAGTCGACCTTCGAAGGTGTGTGCTCCCCAAGCTGACAATCTTTGTTCCACTCCACCTATACAAATAGGAGATCATCCTCGCAAACACCTTTGGAAACAAAAAAGATAAATGTAAAGTTTCACTCATCTATTGCTTTAGCTTTGATCAACATACCCTTTGTTAACGGCCTAAGGGAGCATAGTGAATCAGGGATATCTTTAGTTTCAGGTATTTAGATGCCACAAAAGTATTTGGGGGCAGGTGGAGTTATCTGCTAAAAAGGTGTTTAGAGATATTATTTTATAAATAGCCAAAAAATTCTCCAACTCAATGGAACAGTTATTTCTGGAGGTTACTTTCTCTGATAATGACAACGACGAGGGACTTCAATAGAGGACATTTTTGTTGTGCAGTTTGACCATCTGTTTTTAATCAGAATAGGGAGAGTCACGGTAGAGAGTGGATTGAGGTACTCTCAAGCAAGCTCACTGCTGCTCGTATTCTGAATTGCTGACAGTGCTAACATAGGATTTTTTTTTTTTTTTTATCAACAGAAAATTGTTTGATTGTTGTCCTTTCCTTATCTATTATTTTTCCTATGCTGCTTGATTTTAGTGCGCTATCGACTGAAGTACCTCGTCCTACTTCTAATGTTTGGTGGGAAGTGTAACGGGACAGTCTCAAGAAGGAAACACGAAAAGGAAATGACCTTCCATCCGTAGCAAGGTTCCACAAGTCAGCCTCTTTATGGTGAGCTATTATTACTCAAGATTCCTCAACATTAATCTGGTTAAATAAAATGTAATGTATACAGTAAATTTGTTTGGGAATATTTAATGCTTCTGAATCATATATTGGTTTAACATTCCATATCATCTCTATTCAGCAGATAGGTTTGAGTTAAAAGACTCATTATATCTATGTCCGGAGTAGTTCTTATGGCTTCGTTTCAAATTAAGTTGTTTTATTTTTTCTATATGAATTCATATAAGAACCCAAACTTCCAAATCTTAGCCATGGAGTCATGGTCACGATATATTTGCAATGTCCTTTTCAAAGATGTTATACGTATCAGTCGGTAACAGCACCATGTCCTATAATGTAATCAAGTGTACTTGGAAGGAAGTGCTAATGGATTTTTCATTATGCTCGGCTATAGGGACATATAGCCTTAAGAAGCATGGACACCCCAAAAGTCATGCTGTGTCCATGTCGTGTTGTTTCGTGTCAGAGACACATATACGACACCCACATATATTCTAAAATATACTAGGACAAATCAAAATAGGTGCCGAATTTATGTCGTTGTATCTGAAACGTGCCATATCGAATCCGTGTCCATGCAACATAGCATAGAGCTATTTAAAGACCTCAGGTTTCTACTAATTTCTCATTAGCAAAAGTGTTAGCATTTGATCAAATTGATTAGCATCAGTGCATCACAGATAATTTGATTCAAGTTCTCTTCATTCTTCTAAACTTTATTAGATGAAGTTATATTAGTCTTTTTCCTCTTTTAAATATCTAACAATCCCTCTCTTTGGTGACCATTTTCAATAATATGAACGTATCTGAAGCCTTTGTTAATTGCATTGCTGGTTAAATGTATTGGAATCAAATGAACAGAAAACATTGTTTCATATTGCATATATTTTGCCATACCTGTGTCGTGTAAGAGCAACCACAACAGGAACACTTCAAATACATATTTTAAATTATTAAAAATTATATAAATTATTATTTTTGGAGTGTCCTTATGATATTGACGCGCAATTGTACACTCCGAATAAACATTCCAAATTAATCTTTTTTTTTCTCCATTTTTTTTTCTTTATTTTTTTTCCTATATGATAATATATTTTCTCTCTCTTTCTTTCTTTTTATTTTTTATTTTTTTTATTTTTTATTTGATTATTTTGAATAGACCCATCAATTAATATATTGTGAATACTGCCATCCAGATGATATTGACTTCTTGTTTCCCAAGGAGCCACTAAATTTGACATTAGATGCTTGCAAGTATAGAAAGATAACACACGTCACATGACTGTTTCCCAATAATGTTTTATTAATATGTCGGATGAGTATTAAAAATGAGGCACAATTGTTTGCGAGAATGACCAATGTATACTTGCAATCAAGTACCGGTATCTTTGCATCAGCTTGTTACCCATATATGTCTGAGAAAAGTTAGAAAAAATTGTAGAATATTTTGAAATTTA
Organism: Iris macrosiphon; assembly: GCA_036927795.1. Classification (NCBI taxonomy): domain Eukaryota; kingdom Viridiplantae; phylum Streptophyta; class Magnoliopsida; order Asparagales; family Iridaceae; genus Iris; species Iris macrosiphon. The sequence goes on from JAYESA010000004.1 coordinate 325,885,631, forward strand.
TATTTTTATTATAATCTCTTATATATATATATATATATATATATATATATATATATATATATATATATAGTCTTACAATTTTTCATTTTTACATAATTTTTTTAATACATCTTAATATACCAACACTTCTTTTCAAAATGGACGAAAGATATTCACTAAGTCCATCTTGTCACATCCTCTAATCATATCTACAGAACTAAGTCCCTTGGTCAGACTGTCTGCTACCTGATCCTGGGTTGGAACGTGGCCTAGCTCCAGTAGTCCACTGTCCAACTTCTCCTTGATGAAGAACCTATCGATCTCGATGTGTTTGGTCATGTCATGTTGCACTGGATTGTTGGCGATACTGATGGCTGACTGGTTGTCACACCACAACTTCATCTTGGCTCCTTGATCCAGCTTTAGCTCCACCAGGATGCTCTTCAGTCATAGCAGCTCTGCAAATCTCAAGACCATAGCTTTGTACTCCGCTTCAGCTGTCGATCTGGTCATCACTGACTGCTTCTTACTCCTCTAAGAGACCAAGTTACCTCCTACAAATATGAAATAGTCCGAGGTAGACCTCCTGTCATTAGCACAGCTAGTCCAGTCAGAGTCATAGTAGCCCTCGATGCTCATGTGATCATTCTTTCTGAATATCAGCCCCTTTCCGGGGACACCCTTCAAGTATCTCAAAATCTGGTACACTGCGTACATATGACCCTTCCTTGGGTCATACATGTAGCGGCTCGCCACACAAACAACATAGCAGATATAAGGGCGTGTGTGGCTCAAATAGATCAACTTGTCCACCAGTCTCTGGTATCTGTCCCGGTCAACTGGTTCTCCAGCCTCAGCAACCAGCTTGAATCTCTGATTGATCGACGTCGCTGCAGGTTTGCATCCCAACATCCTTGTCTCTGTGAGAAGGTCTAGCGCATACTTTCTCTGAGAAAGAATAACCTCCTCTGCTTCTCGAGCAATCTCAATCCCAAGGAAGTACCGAAGAAGGACAAGGTCCTTCACCTCGAACTCCTTGCCAAGCTTTCACTTGAGTCGGGCAATGGCCTACTCATCATCTCCTGTGATAATCATATCGTCCACATACACCGCAAGCATGGTGATATGGCATCCACTCCGATGGAAAAATACAGTGTGATCAGCGTTGATCTGCCGATATCTCATCCCTATCATCGTCCTCCAGAATCTTTCAATCTACGCTCGAGGAGACTGCTTTAGTCCAAAGAGCGACTTCTTTAACCTGCAGACCTTGCCCACTGTCTTATTATTGCAAAATCCTGGTGGTATCTCCATATATACCTCCTCCACTAGATTCCCATGAAGAAATACATTCTTCACATCCAGTTGGTGTAGCTTCCATCCATCATTCGCTGCCAAAGAAATCAGGGTCTTGACGGTTCTCATCTTCGCCACTAGTACAAAAGTCTCGTCATAGTCAATGTCGTACGCCTGACTGTATCCTTTTGCCACCAGTCGAGTTGTAAACCCCCTGATTTTTCAGGATTTTTAAAAAATATATTTTCACAAATTTCTGGATTTTTTAGTATTTTTAACTAATTAAAACTATGATATTTTAAAATTAAATAATTTTTAAATAATATTAAAATATTATAAGAATAATATTTTCTAGTGTAAAATGAAAAATTAGACATATGGTAATTTTTCGGGAATTTATTGGACCCCGAAAGCATTTTTAAAGACCTAAAAACCAAGTTTTAAATAAACCAAAATAAACCCTGGATTAAACCCGGTTCATTTGAACCAAACCAACCCGAACCAACCTAAACCGGTTTAACTAAACCGAACCAAACCGTAGCGGGTCGGGTCGGATCTAAACCCGACCCGAAATCCACTAACCCGAACCCACACTTATTCATTAGCGGATCGGGTCGGATCCCTTCCGCCCGACCCGGACCCAAACCCGACCCGACTGCTACAGTGCGACCCCATTCTTCCCCGACCGCTTCAGATCCCCGCCGTCGGCCGTTACGCCGCTCCGCCTGCCCCGCTGGCCGCCTGCCCCGCTGGCCGCCGCTTCGCATCCCCGCAACCGCCAGCTCCTCCTCTTCCCTTTTCCGCACCGGCCGCCCCTCCACCTCCCAGCTTCGGCCTATAAAACCCCAGCCGCTTCTCGCCTTCCTCCTCCCTCCGTCTGAACCCCGGTCGTCTTCTCCGGCGACCCCGAATTGAGAGCCGCCTCAGCCCTCTGCCGCCTTCGCCTGTCACCCGCCGCCCGAGCCCCCTAGGTCCGCCGCTAGCCTCCGTCTCTCTCTCCCCGACCCCGCAGCAGCTCCGACGAGCTTTCCCCAACCCTCTCCGCCAATCAGCAGCAGCCGCAGCAGCCCCGGCCGCCGTGCCACCTCCCCGCAGCCGAGTTGAGCCGCCTCCGGCTGAGCATCTCCGCCCCGAGCAGTTCCCTCCTCCAGCGAAGCCCCGACGAAGTCTCCGGCCGTCTGAACCCTAACCCTAGCTACAGTGCGCCGTGTCACAGTGTCGTGTCGACTCGCGGACACGAGAATCCCGGTTTTCACAGAGCCCTGTTCAGGTAACTTTTTCTCTCTCCTTGCTGCCCCATTTTCTATTCCGTCTATTGTGACACGAACTCTGCGTGACCCTCTCGATGCCCGTGCAACCCGCTCGGTGTGTCGTATCCTGTGGTGATCGTGAACCGCGATCCAAAAATAGAAAAAATAACACCCCATCCCCCCCGGAACTGAGTGCGCCCCGCCAAACGGGATGACTTGGTCGCGTGCGGTCTTCACCAAAATGTACGCGCCGTTGATACAGACGTACGGGATTTCACAGAAGTTGATTTGGATGTGCGTGCACACCGGAATCAACGCGTATCCGCCGACAACGCCCCGTATTGGCCTGTTCTGGATCTCGCTGTAACTTGGTGTACACACGTCGGATCGAGACAAAACTTGCGCCATCGGACTCATAGCAATACGCTGGTCCTGTGACCCAAGTTTGATTCGATTCTGAGAACGTTGACAAAATCGCGTATCGTGGGCCCCACGGTTCCACTTGACGGGCGATTTTGTAATCGGCTCATCGGAATCCGATTCTGGAAGTTCCGTTGGGTTCATATCATCGTTCTGGACTTGTTGACACTAAGTTTGACGAATTTGGAGACTATTGTTCCTGACACATTTTTTGGTGCAAAGCGGCCCACATGTGGACCCTACTTTGACCAGAAACTGTCATTTTTATCCCTGTGTCCAAATTGGACTCAAGGACAGGCGTTCTAGCTATTTGATATTTTCTAAATCTGATGGTGATGTTTATTTCAGCAATCGGAGAAGTACCTGCAAATCACACTGAAGTCAGAGCTACAGTTGGAGCCAGAACCCCAGGCAAGTGTACCTTGCCAACATTACAGTTCTTGTTACATAATTTCTTGCTTTATTTATATGTTGTACATGCTTGACCTAGGACCGTGTGACTTTACTTAGCGTCCGATTAATAGTCGGGTGCCAACACCGTACGCGGAGTTGTGTAAACGTCACCTAGATATGGATACCAAGACCCTATACTTCTCGTGCTTGTATTATCAAGTACGTCATAACCCAGGACACCTGACACTATTCATGAGACAGAATCTTCCTGAGACATTCATGGTGATTCTGTATAGGATACATGTTTCATGACATATTCTTTTGCTTAGATATTATATGACTGGATGCATTAGTTATAATCCTGCATGGCATGGACATGAGACGTTGTGGACATGAGACGTATGATTACATTGGCTGGGGAGAGTCACATAGGCTACAGGTTGATTATATTATGCCGGCATCTCAGTCTCTCTTCGAGCTAGACAACCACATGATATCACTGCTACCGGCTCCCCGACACAGAGCTTGTAGTAGTTTCAGCCTGAGTTCTAGTGCTGCTCTCATCTTCCATATCACTTAGCTGGTTATATATTTACCCTATTGTTTTATTTATTTGCTGCACTGCATTTATTTTGGCATGAGTTATTTTGTACCTTGCTATGTCCCCTGAGGACCTGGATCCGGATTATGTCCCCAGGATTAGCAGACGAGATCGATTTCGAGGTACACGGGACATGAGCATTAGCATTAGCAGGAGCAGGGACAGGAACAGGAGCATGCACTGGAGCAGTACCAGATCCAGTAGACGTTTGATCCCCGAGGGTAACTTCTGAGTATATACCTTGTCCATACTCAGTATTGTTGTTGATATCTTTATTCTTGTATCTTGATAGTTGTATCAGACTCATTATCGGGTTATTTCCTGAGTTTATGTTTTATTGTGATTGATCATGCTTATTGATTCTGATATTGTTGTATTTATATCTGTGGATGAGATTAGTATATTTAGACCCTATTGTTGTACTACAGCTTAAGTACATCCTGATGGGTCCATTCAATTGGATTTGGCCATCGGTGTGTGCTGCTGGCCATTGCCACGTGTCTAGTCCCTCGATATTTTGGGACTGGGGCGTGACATGGTTTTTGTGGTGGCCCATGCAAGTCAATGACTAAATTGTTTAGTTTCAACTTAGGGACCGAGCAAGCCTACAATAAGAATAGAATAAGTTTTTAGGATCTCATCCACTTTGCTTGAAACGTTCTTGATATCTATATCGGATTCGAATTAATTTCTTGAATTGCATCCTGCCTTGATTCCTGTACGCCTCTTATTGTTTATTTTGGATGCAGAGTTATGGATCCACGAGCAAACGACGAGACTCCTGCAAGATCACCACAAGATACTGTGGTAACCAATGAAGAGGAAGTAACACCAGTAGAAGAAGGTCAATCCGATCAACGTAGTCAAGCGAATCAGCATGCCTCAAGAATCCAACAAGATGATATTCCACCATCGACGCAATTTACTCCACCAATGCCCGTATTCCCACAAGGGCAGGCCATGGACGGGCAGCAGATGTTTCAAATGATCTATGCAATAATGCAAGCTCAACAAGAGGCTTTGAGTCGCAGCCTAGTAACCGCACTAGAGCAGGCAGATTTACCAGCACGACGGCCAACGACGGGCTCTATTTCCGATTTCCGCCAGCTGAAGCCCCGTACCTTCTCAGGCAAAGAGGAGCCCACAGAAGTTTATGAGTGGCTCACCAACACACAACATCAATTAGAAGCAGCTGAGCTTCCAAGGGAACGTTGGATGACTGCCGTCAGAATGCAATTGACGGACAATGCACATCACTGGTGGCTATCTGAGGAGACACGGCTCGGACCAGACCGAGTCACTTGGGAAGAGTTCTCTAGACTCTTTCAGGAGATGTACATTCCAGCCATCGCTCGATCAGAACTTCGGGACAAGTTCAATAGCGTCACTCAAGACAATCTGACAGTGGAAGAGTACAACGCATAATTCATTCGTCTGAGTCATTTTGCTCCTACCTTGATCCCGACAGAAGAAGATAAGGCCGAGAAGTTCTTCGACGGACTAAACATTGAGCTACAAAAACTAATTAGATCTGTTGCACCTACATCTTACTCGGACGTCCTTGCTGCAGCCTGACGCATGGAGCGCGTCACCAGGAGAGAGACCAGTCTAAAGAGGCCGTCCACATCAGCACCAGCCGGAGCACCACAGGAAGAAGTTACAAAGAGACCTCACATGCACCAGCCACCAGGAGCATCTCCACAGGCACTACCTATCTGTCAATATTGTCGCAAGCGAGGCCATACTGAGAATGAGTACAGACGAAAAAGGAGATTATGTTTAGCTTGCGGATCCAGCCAGCATTCAGTGAAGGAATGTCCTGAGCGTCGAGAGGAGCACCGATGGTTAACCAACAAGCGGTACCAGTACCGAGGCCAGCCTATCCAGTATTGGGAGCACCGCAAACGGGAGTTAAAGGAGTCCTACCACCAGCTCCAGGAGGGTATCAGCCGAGGCCACCTTTGATACCCCAGGCACTACTCTTCCAGCAGGCTCAGCAGCATCAGAGGAATTGACTGCAAGGACGCGGACAAGCTTTCGCGATGACTTTGGGAGACACGTAGACTCGTTGAGTAGCTAATGCGCGTAAGTGATTCGTAGCTATCGTTTCTAGTATTGTTTAGCTCGTGCCTGTTGGTTCGTGACCCTAGCCTTAACCTAGTAATTTTGAACTTGCTAATAATTGATAACCTAGTGATAACCTAATATATTTTTCTAAACTGTAGTTTTCTAGATTTTTTCATCCGAGAAATTGCATAACTTTTAATGCTTAGGGAAATAATTTTCCCTATGTGTTCTTCTCAAAACCCTCATCCTTGATTCTCCTTAATCGTGATGTACTTTGAACAATGTTTGCAATCGTGTCATCTCTGTTGACCAGTTATTCTTTGATTGCGAGGACACAATCCTCTTAAGGGGGTAGATTGTAAACCCCCTGATTTTTCAGGATTTTTTTAAAATAGATTTTCACAAATTTCTGGATTTTTCTGGTATTTTTAACTAATTAAAACTATGGTATTTTGAAATTAAATAATTTTTAAATAATGTTAACTAATATTAAAATATTATAAGAATAATATTTTCTAGTGTAAAATAAAAAATTAGACATAGGGTAATTTTTCGGAAATTTATTGGACCCCGGAAGCATTTTTAAAGACCTAAAAACCAAGTTTTAAATAAACTAAAATAAACTCTGGATTAAACCCGGTTCATTTGAACCAAACCAACCCGAACCAACCTAGACCGGTTTAACTAAACCAAACCAAACCTTAGCGGGTCGGGTCGGATCTAAACCCGACCCGAAATCCACTAACCCGAACCCGCACTTATTCATTAGCGGATCGGGTCGGATCCCTTCCGCCCGACCCGGACCCAAACCCGACCCGGCTGCTACAGTGCGGCCCCATTCTTCCCCGACCGCTTCAGCTCCTCGCCGCCGGCCGTTACGCTGCTCCGCCTGCCCCGCTGGCTGCCGCTTCTCATCCTCGCAACCGCCAGCTCCTCCTCTTCCCCTCCCCGTACCGCCCGCCCCTCCACCTCCCAGCTCCGGCCTATAAAACCCCAGCCGCTTCCCGCCTTCCTCCTCCCTCCGTCTGAACCCCGGTCGTCTTCTCCGGCGACCCCGAATCGAGAGCCGTCTTAGCCCTCTGCCGCCTCCGAATGTCACCCGCCTCCCGAGCCCCCTAGCTCCGTCGCTCGCCTCCGTCTCTCTCTCCCCGACCCTGCTGCAGCTCCAGCGAGCTTTCCCCAACCCTCTCCGCTAATCAGCAGCAGCCGCAGCAGCCCCGGCCGCCGTGCCACCTCCCCACAGCCGAGTTGAGCCGCCTCCGGCTGAGCATCTCCGCCCCGAGCAGTTCCCTCCTCCGACGAAGTCTCCGGCCGTCTGAACCCTAACCCTAGCTACAGTGCGCCGTGTCGCAGTGTCGTGTCGACTCGCGGACACGAGAATCCTGGTTTTCACGGAGCCCTGTTCAGGTATCTTTTTCTCTCTCTTCGATGCCCCGTTTTCCATTCCGTCTATTGTGACGCGAACTCTGCGTGACCCTCTCGATGTCCGTGCAACCCGCTCGGTGTGTCGCGTCCTGTGGTGAACCCGAATCGCGATCCAAAAACAGAAAAAATAATACCCCGTTTTCCCCCGGAACTGAGTGCGTCCGCCAAATGGGATGACTTGGTCGCGTGCGATCTTCACCGAAAGGTGCGCGCCATTGATACGGACGTGCAGAATTTCGCAAAAGTTGATTTGGATGTGCGTGCACACCGGAATCAACGCGTATCCGCCGACAACGTCCCGTATCGGCCTATTCTGGATCTCGCTGTAACTTGGTGTACACACGTCGGATCGAGACGAAACTTGTACCATCGAACTCGTAGCAATACGCTGGTCCTGTGACCCAAGTTTGATTCGATTCTGAGAACATTGACAAAATTGCGTATCGTGGGCCCCATGGCTCCACTTGACGGACGATTTTGTAATCGGCTCATCAAAATCCGATTCTGGAAGTTTTGTTGGGTTCGTATCATCGTTCTAGACTTGTTGACACTAAGTTTGACAAATTTGGAGACTATTGTTCCTGACACGTTTTTTGGTGCAAAGCGGCCCACATATGGACCCCGCTTTGACCAGAAACTGTTATTTTTACCCCTGTGTCCAAATTGGACTCAAGGACAGGCATTTTTAGCTATTTGATATTTTCTAAATCTGATAGTGATGTTTATTTCAGCAACCGAAGAAGTACCTGCAAATTACACTGAAGTCAGAGCTACAGTTCGAGCCAGAACCCCAGGCAAGTGTACCTTGCCAACATTGCAGTTCTTGTTACATAATTTCTTGCTTTATTTATATGTTGTACATGCTTGACCTAGGACCGTGTGAATTTACTTAGCGTCCGATTAATAGTCGGGTGCCAACACCATACGCGGAGTTATGTAAACGTCACCTAGATATGGATACCGAGACCCTATACTTCTCGTGCTTGCATTATCAAGTACGTCAAAACCCAGGACACCAGACACTATTCATGAGACAGAATCTTCCTGAGACATTCATGGTGATTCTGTATAGGATACAGGTTTCATGACATATTCTTTTGCTTAGATATTATATGACTGGATGCATTAGTTATAATCCTGCGTGGCATGGACATGAGACGTTGTGGACATGAGACATATGATTACATTGGGTGGGGAGAGTCACACAGGCTACAGGTTGATTATATTATGCCGGCGTCTCAGTCTCTCTCCGAGCTAGACAACCACATGATATCACTGCTACCGGCTCCCCGACACAGAGCTTGTAGTAGTTTCAGCCTGAGTTCTAGTGCTGCTCTCATCTTGCATATCACTTAGCTGGTTATATATTTACCCTATTGTTTCATTTATTTGTTGCACTGTATTTATTTTGGCATGAGTTATTTTGTACCTTGTTATGTCCCCTGAGGACCTGGATCCGGATTATGTCCCCAGGATTAGCAGACGAGATCGATCCCGAGGTACACGGGACATGAGCATTAGCAGGAGCAGGAGTAGGAACAGGAGCAGGCACTGGAGCAGTACCAGATCCAGTAGACGTTTGATCCCCGAGGGTATCTTCTGAGTATATACCTTGTCCATACTCAGTATTGTTGTTGATATCTTTATTCTTGTATCTTGACAGTTGTATCAGACTCATTACCGGATTATTTCTCGAGTTTATGTTTTATTGTGATTGATTATGCTTATTGATTCTGATATTGTTGTATTCATATCTGTGGATGAGATTAGTATATTTAGACCCTATTGTTGTACTACAGCTTAAGTACATCCTGATGGGTCCATTAAATTGGATTTGCCCATAGGTGTGTGTTGCTGGCCATTGCCACGTGTCTAGTCCCTCGATATTTTGGGACTGGGGCGTGACACGAGTCTTGTAGTGCTCAACCTGTCCATTTGGGTTCTGCTTTACAGTAAAGACCCATTTGCATCCGACTGCCCTCTTTCCCTCTGGCAGTTTTACCAGTTCCCAAGTGTGATTCTTCTCAATAGCTCATAACTCCTCGTGTATCGCCGCTTTCCACTTTGGATCGTTCTTGGCAACCTTCCAATTGTTAGGTACAGTAATACTATCTAAAGACGCAATGAATGCTCCATGAGAAGAAAAGATGTTATCATATAAAACAAAGTGGGCAAGGTCCCAAGTATCTATCAGGAGAATTTTTTGTATTGCTGTAGGTGGTCCTCCGTACTGATAATGGTGTGGGAGGGGTAGGAAGAATGATATCACCTGAAGGAAAATCTGGTAGTGGTGTAGGCAGCTCAGGAGTCGAGACGGACGCAGGCAAGGGGCTTGGTACTGGCACTATAGGTACTAGTCATGCAATTTGCTTCCCTTTTCTGCTGTAGGTAAGTAGCTCCCCCCCTGAGCTGGGAGCCTAACACCTCTCATCTCCTCCGATGTTCCTCTCCACTCTCCTCCTCAACCGTTCCTCCATGCTATACTCCTAAATCGGTCACCAAACTCTCACCAATCTCCCTCTCTCGCCTCATACTCTCAATGTCAGTGAGTTTTCCATGGATGAGGTTCCCTCATGACGATAGTATGGCTCAAGCTTCCTGAAGTGAACATCAATGCTCACAAACCTCTTCTTCTCTATCGGGCTCCAGCACACGTACCCCTTCTGAGTCGTCGAATAGCCCACGAAGACACACTTGACTGCTCTAGGGTCAAGTTTTCCAATAGATGGTCTGTTGTCCTTCATAAATTATACGCTGCCAAACACCTTCAGCGAAAGTATCCCACTATTATTTTTTTGCAATATCTCACATGGAGACTTCCATCCCAGTACTTTCAAGGGTATCATATTGATCAGTTGAGCTGCTGTTAACACTGCATGCCCCCACAGACTCTGTGGGACATTCATGGCGATCATCATGCTCCTTGCCATCTTCATGCTGTATCCCTTGGGCAGACAGGTATTCCTCAAGTGCTTTGTTGCTATACTCTGTCTCATTGTCATACCTCAATACCTTCACCACTGCTTTATACTGAGTCTGGACATGTTTATGAAAGTCCCAAAAATAGGCAAAGATATCACTCTTATTCTTCATCAAATGCAGCCATGTGACACGAGAGGAACAATCAATAAAAGAAATGAAATACTTGTAACCATTCATAGTAGTTGTGGCCCACGGCCCCCAAACATCAGAATGTATAATATCAAAAACAGAAGTGCTCCTATGGCCCGCACTAGCATATGAGCTCCTAGTAAGTTTGCCTAAATCACATGATCATATACTAGTTTCTCCTTATTTGCTTTCTCATAAATAGATGGATACAACCTACTCAAAATACCAAAAGAGGAGTGTCCCAACCGCTTGTGGTGGAGTATCAGTGTATCATCGGCACTCATCTTCTGTCACGCCCCAGTCCCAAAATACGTAGGACTAGGAATACGTAACACGTCCAGCCGTATGTATACGAACTCCAATATATGGATAACATATACACACGCACGCTGTACATGAATATTCAATCCACCAGTGGTAATATAATGTCACAATAAGTCTCACACAATCTATATCTCATCCACAGTATAAATAATCAATAGGAATAAAGAGCTGAATAATAACTGAATATCCAAGATAAGTATCAAGTCTGATAGTCGGGTGGAAACAAATCCACTACAAAATGACTATACTGAGGTAGCTACAAAATCTCTAAACAGCTATAATAAAATCACAGATACTCCGAGGGTAAGACCTCCTCAGTCTGGTAAATAGAGTCAGGTCCAGGTCCGTACTCCTGCGGATACTCCTGTTCGTCCATATCTGGAAAGGGACCAGGTCCTCAGAGGGACGTAACAAGATACATAATAACATGCTAATAAGTACTGAAATATAAACATCCAATGGGTCGCCTAACCGTCTAAGTGAATGCAGTTTGAGAACAACTTTCCAACACGTGAGCTATCTGGCCAATAATGGGATTGGCATGATTCTCTCGGAGAATCAGGGGCCTACAAGCATGTCATCTTTTGAACGGCAGAGGCCGCCTGAAAATATATAGTGGTCATCATCACCCGTTTCTCCGGCGGAGAATCCGGGCGTACAGGAGAAAAGTGCAAATGAGCCCAAACGCCTTACTTATTGTTCTCCCCACCCCATGCTCTAGGCATGTCATATCTATGACACGATAAAACCTCTAATAACTGCCATGTCTACTAGCATACAAAATTTCTATCAGCAGTCATCCCTAACGCATGGCTCATACGTACAGGCGGCCAACCCAATACGTAGTCCGGGATCTATATGAGACTCACAACTCATGTAACAACTGTGTCACAGCCAATGAACCTAATGATGCTCCATAATACTGGGGTGGTCTCATAAACAAGGTCCAATGCAAATACATAAATAAAAACAGAATCAGGCATCATATGGAATATAAAAACTTAGTACAATGGCAAGGTATACTTGCCGAGCAAAAGTTCTGTATAGTGTACATCCAATATTGTGTTTAGGTTTGATGAAAGAAGTGGGATTAGAGTTTGGAAGAGTTTGCAATATATATATAGAAATAAAGAGGCGGTGGAAAAACTTAGTGTTTAAGAAACTACTGTCGCTGCTGTTTCCTTCTTTCATTGGTTTCGATTTCGGTTGAGGGTTATTTAGTAATACTAGTGTTAAAGAGCGGTGGAATGAGAAGGCTCACACGCGCGGAGAAAAAGGAAAGTTGGTTTGCTACTGCTGTTGTTGATTTCTTACTTATTTTATTTCTTTCTTTCTTTCTTTCTTTCTTTCTTTGTTTCTTTGTTTTGTTTTGTGTTGGGGTGGTTAACGGGTTTGGGGCTAAGGGTTGCGGGTTTGGGTTTGGATCCATTAGGATCCAACCCATTTCCTTTTTCTTTTCTTTTCTTTTTCTTTTTCTTTCTTTTTCTTTTCTAATAATTATATATATATATATAAAATTCTAAAAATATATTTGTGTATACCATTAAGCTAGCAACTGTCCAAAGGGTCTCCTACATAGAATAAATTAGGAAAAAATTTATAATGGCTCCATAAATTCACTAGATGCACAAACACCTTAAATAAAATCAAATAAAATCTATTTCTTCTATTTAGCTCATAATTACTATAATTTAAATAATTAATTAATAATAAAAATATAGTTTTCAGAATTAGGGGTATTACATCTTCTGTCTTCCCATTCTTTCCCTCTCTGCCACAAACACCAATGCCGAATCTACCCTTCCTGATCCAGGTACCACAGTCCATCATGCCAAGTGCCAGTCCCAAGTCTTCGTCCCGTCTCCTTCTTTTAGAAGATCACCTTAGGAATATCAAAAGAGACAATGCATTTTAGTTGGAGGATTATAGAACTAATGGACAAAAGACTGACTAGAAAAGAAGGAGTATGCAAAACATTGAATAATTTTACTGAACCTGTACAATCAACAGTACCCTTACCGACCACTGGCTGGAAAGTACCATCAGCTGTTTGAATGTTGTCCGCCAATGCTAGGTGAGTGTAGGAAGAAAACTCACTAGCATTCCCTGTCACGTGTCGAGACGCACCCGAATTGATAATCCAGTCCGACGATCTAAGGGATGTCATATATGCAAGGGCGAGTGATTCGTCAGTACCTTTCGATGGATGGGCATACATGGCAGCGTTGTCTCTGGCGAAGACTGAGGTGGATACCTCCTTAGTCCCACTCCTCCTGTCTCCATCGTTTGACGTTCCCTGCTTTCTCCTGAGTACCTCTAGCATGCCCAACAATGTCTGATCCTCCTCAGTATAGGCGCCATCAGTTTCCTTCTCGTCTTCTGCTACCAGCAGGTTCGTCCGATAACCTCCTCGACCACCCCGTTGACCCCCACAACTACGATCATGTCCTCCAAACTGTCCACGTCCACCACCTGAATCTTCCTCCTTGGTGGTTTGTTCAATCATACCTCAGATGACCCACATTCCCGCAGTTGTAGCACTGTCGGGGGTCTCCCTTATGTCCTGTGCCGCATGAATTGGCATCCGCCAGTACTGACTTTACTTCAGGAGGACCACATATCCCTGCCTGCAGCTTGATGCGAGTCTCCTCCTGGATCATGGCCGAGATAACCTCCTCAAGTGTAGGGTTCTTCAGTTGGGCTAGAAGTAGTGATGTCCTCTGAGCAAACACTACAGCCAGTCCCTTAAAAAACTTTATCGTCCTCTCCTGCAGACATACCTCTCTCCTTACACTTCGGGTCCTCGCAGCTCGCCCGATATGAGGAGTGATCTAATCCAACCACAAATACTCCAACTCCGTGGCATACTCCTGTACCGTCTTCTCTCACTATACGGTGTCGTCGATCTCCCCCTTGATCTAGGAAATCCTCAAGTTATTTTCCACACTATCGTAGGTCCTCCTAAACTTCTCCTACACATCCTTTACCATCTCAATGCCATCCACTGTGGCGGCGATCGACTGGACTAAAGAATTGAGGAGCCAAATGAATATCATCATATGAGTGGACTTTCACTCGTCCTGTCCTGCCGAGCCCTCATCCGTCTCTGTCTTCTCTCATGACAAGAAATCCTACAGGTTCTTTCCTGCGAGGGTTCTCCTCACCGGTCGTGACCAACTCAGGTAGGTGGTCAGTCCATCAAGCTTCAGATCGATGGATGGAAGCTCCAACTTTTTAGGTGTTCGTGTCGCGCTCTTACCAGGCGACAGTTTCATCAGCTTCATCAACGTTGCGACCTCCGCGGGGTCCAACTTCTTGATAATCTCCTCCATCGATCCTTCTCTTCTTTGATCACCTCACACCCGTCCCACGATTCTCGTTCGTCCTCTTCGTCCTCTCCTAGAACCGATTATGCCTCTCCCTCATCAGATCTAGACCTTCGATGTCAATGTCCGGAACAACCCGCGGGAGACGCTGGTGTGTTTGATAATAAACGAAAGAAATATGACGAGGTTTATACGAAATCCGCTCTTAGGTTCACAAACAAGAAGTACAATTAATCCTATACGAGGATGTCGAGTACAATTTTTAATCTGGGTAAATATTGCTATAGGAGTCTGATATGCAGTCGATCACTTTGTTGGACCACACGATGATAAAGAAGTGCCGTTGAAGATGGAAAGCAGCTTCAGAGGTTATAAAAGAGGGTGGATGCTCGATGCCAAAGTCGTCGATCACTACTCTTTGCCTGAGCTCTGGTTTCTTCTCTCTCAAAGACTCTTCGACCCTTAGTTCTTCGACCTCTTTTTTTGATCTTGGAATCTTTTTATCCTTCAACTCCTGACCTCTTTTTTCTGACCTTTTTCTCCTTGAACCTCGTCAATAAAGGTATCTATTTATAGAGTTTTAGTGACAGTGACCACCCAGTCGACGTAGAAGCCGATGAGTGGAAAGTATAGCACCTTTTTACGCGATGGTTACAATAATCGTTGCCCGCGTATAAATAATCTCCTGAATGAGCGTGTGACGCGTGTCCCATTAAGAGACAATGCGTATAACTGCTGTGAAGATCACGGCATAAAAGCCACGTAGGTAGTTATCCCTCGCGTAGAGAAGGTTGGCGTAGAAGCCAATAACTGTCACTATAGCGTAGAAGCCAAAGAGTTATCAAACCGGCATAGAAGCCGAGTAGGCGTAGAAGCCGAACAGGCATAGAAGCCGAGTGGGCGTAGAAGCCGAGCAGGCATAGAAGCCGAGTGGGCATAGAAACCGAGCATGCATAGAAGCCGAGTGGGCATAGAAGCCGGGTGATGATGTGGACATCTTGGCCGAAATTACGGCTTTTGGAGATATAATCAAATCTCTTGCATTAAATGCAGAGATCTGCCATCATCCTGCGCATTAAATGCAGAGGCGTGTCTCGAAGATCTGCCACCATTCTGCACATTAAATGCAGAGACATGCCTCGAGCCCTGTACGAGGAGCAGCTTTTGACGTAGCAGCCTGTTTATCTTCTGCGGAGCGTAAACAGCTCACATCTGCCTGTGTAAAACTAGGCAGCTTATTCCTTATGCGTAAAAGCAGTTTACGGCGAGGAGATGTCACTAATCGACAGTTTTGTGACATTAATCAAATCTCTTGCATTAAATGCAGAGATCCGGCATCATCCTGCACATTAAATGCAGAGGCGTGTCTCGAAGGTCTGCCACCATTCTGCGCGTTAAATGCAGAGACGTGCCTCGAGCCCTGTACGAAGAGCAGCTTTGGATGTGGCAGCCTGTTTGTCTTCTGCGGAGCTTAAGCAGCTCACGTCTGCCTGTGTAAAACTAGGCAGCTTATTCCTTTGTATGCGTAAAAGCAGTTTACGCCAAGGAAATGGCACTAAACGACAGTCTGGGTAGTTGTGCCGCGCCATCATTATAGCCGTCGTCTGGGTAGTCGTGCAATACTCTTTGTCAGGAGTCAGATATCAGGTTCACTGCATGATTTGACAGGTTTATTTTGAGGAATACGAAGCGTTCCTCGTACACTTCAATGCTGCATTAAAAACGGATAAGTTTTACGCCATAAAGGCGATATAGCACCCTTTTTACGCTGAAGCAGCCTGGACATACTGCTTTACGCGGATAGTCCTTGAGCTTATATTTCATGCTGTACTTAGCGAAAAAGGCTCTGTTTGTACGTTGAGGGCTCCGAAGCCATATTCTATGCTGCCCAGCACCAATCATGCTGCGTATAGCTATCCAGCATATTTTTCATGTTTCTACAAGACCCCCTTCAAACTTTTCAAATTTCTCGTTATTTGAAACGTTTTGAATGAAGCATGAAACGGTCAAGTCTAACTCGTTCTTCAAGGCTGATTTCTTGGCGGATTCTCGGGGATTTATTGGGATTCAGTGTGTTCTCTTTTGCCTATATAAAGGCTGAGGAGTTAACCTGTTCTTTCTATATTTTCTTCACCACGCAGAGATGATCGCCGGAGTTCATCGGATCGACTTGAGGAAGAAGAAGTCCATGTTCTTCCAGCTTGTAAGGAGCCGAAAAAGAAGGCATCTTCGAGCAAATGTCCTCTGCAATGATGGATCATGGAATGATATCATAGCCTCCCTTACTAGGGATAATCAGCAACTTCATATGGCGGTTTGCCCAGGAGAGAGGAAGGGTCCCATTAGACCACACAGCTTGCAAGCTGTATTTTCTCCTGTCATTCGTGGACGAGAGCAGAAAAACTAGCTCTGTCCTCGATTATTGAGTTGGGTTAAATACCTCAACTCAATCTGTCATGGCGTATGGAGGATGGGCTCTGAATAATTTAGGCATGCCCAGTTTTGTATCCTCCCGCCATTAATTATTTTTTGTTAATCGGTCGCGGAAATCGACTAACTGCTAAAGAAGACGGAAGAAGTTCTTCACCATACTAGAACCTGACAGAACAGATTCTAGGGGTGGCCTTCCGATGACGACGAGGAAATCCTTTGTAGACGGGATTTCTCTCATATGTAACCATGAAAATGAAGAAAAACCTTATGTAGACCGGATTTCCCTCATATGTAATCATGATTTAATAAAATCGTCTTCTTCTGTGCATATGATCATATTGCCATATATTCTGCTATGATGAAGTCTGAATATGTGTAGCTTCGACACGTCTGGTAACTTTACGCCGACTCTGATAGAAAGAGTATTAGGTCCCGTCCTGTCTTTTACGCATAACTAAGGATGCACAGAAAGCCGCTTAGCATTTAAGTCGAGTATTCGAACTGTCCTGCTGTTAGGAATGGGGAGCCGCGTAGAATTCTGAACCGTCACTTCTGATGAGAAGAATTTTTGTTCAGACCATCATCTTCAAGAATGATTTCTCGAAAATCCCTTGATATAGGGCGAGAAACGGCTGTCAAATTGAGTCACCATCTTGAACTGTAGATGAAATATTCAGACTGGATCCTGGATGAACTTCCAATCGACCCAAGAAGAAGAGTCATTTTCAATGTTGAACTCTGTATGCTTTGAGTACTTCGGATATTTTGGGGCCAAGAAGGAGTATCCTCTGCGTGAACCCTTAAAATTGACTGCCCTGGGAGTTGTTCATATATATGTACGCATACTCTGGCTTGCGTATTTCTCAAATATGCAGAGAGTCATAGATCTGTAAATGTGGATGAGCATAATCATAAGTTCGTAGCCTCTCGAGCATAAAAGCTGCTGAGCATAAAAGCATCCGGGCGTAAAAACTGTAGATTTGTAGCCTCTGAAAAGGAAATCTTCCGAGCGTGAAGTTGTGGACCTGTTGCCTCTGAGCGTAAAAGCCAACGAGCGTGAAATCATAGATTTGTAGCTTCTGAGCATGAAGTTGTAGGTTTGTAGCCTCTCGAGCATAAAAGCTACCGAGCACAAAGGCATCCAGACGTAAAACCATAGACTTATAGCCTCTGAGCGTAAAACCGTAGATCTGTAGCTGTCGAGCATAGAAAGCTCCTTGGCGCAGAACCACGAATCTGCTTTGCACGAAAACTTTTCGAATTCGCTGACTGTCCGCCTTCCCTGAGTAATAGGCTGACGTAGTACCCAATCATAACCGAATATTAATTGTCGAATTTGGTTCGGGATTCGAGGAGTCCATCCGAACTCTATATATACCCCAAGGCTCTCAGAGAAAAACTTTTTATCTGTCTTTTGCAAAAGAAAGCCTTCGACTCTTCAAGTTCTCTCCTTCGTTTCCTCTCCGAGCATTCAGAGTTTTCAGCAATGGCCCCGAAACCGATCTCCTCCTCTAAGGGAAAGAAGACTGACTCTTCTTCTCGCTCCTCTGCCCAAGCGAGAGCGATTTTCATTGGGCAAGGCAAGCTTCATTCTGAATGAAGTATCCCGCCGACGAGCAGCGCACCCGGAGTTAAAGGTAAAGCTTTTGAGATGAAAAGAACGACAAAAATCCTTCGCACACGATGTACGTGAACGCGCTAGGTCGTCTTCTGTGCTGATAGCCTCTTCGAGGAAGATGATGCACAAAGATGTTTCATCTTATAAGCCCATATTTCTAAGGTGTCAGCGTAAAAACTCTATATTTTCACAGTTGAGCCTAAAAGCTTTGACTGTCGAAAACTTGGCGTATACTAAAAATTTGAGTTTTACGCTTCTGGATGAAAATTCTGGCGTAATAACTCAAATTTTGGCAATCTGGCGTAAAACACAGACTGTATACTGCCAACCTTGAATTTTACGCTTAGAAAAAAAATTCCAGCGTAAATGATTAAGTTTTCACAGTCTTGACGTAAAGCACAAACTATTGCCTCTTGGCATATGCTGCAAGATTGTAATGTCTAGTATAGAAACTGACGTATTTTTTTGCACTTTTTAGTTAACTTGCATGCATCTCCATTGGCTGAGGTGATGGGTTCTGCTGCCGGGATGCTGTATTCCAACTACCTGGAGGATTTGTCCCACGTGACATTTCTTATCTCCGTACCCCAGTATCCTAAAGGAAGGGGAATCCTGATATCGGCTCAAGACGAGCGAACGCTGTTGAATATGATCAACGGAGAGCCCCTGACGTACGTAGATGGGGCCCATTATATAAAGCCAGCTTTTCTCTTCGGGGACATGATTGACAAGCAGTCCCAGACGAAGCCCAAGAAAGAACTCTGGGTTTTTCCTGCCGGGGGCTTGGTCATGTATCTTCCCAAGATGTTGAGAGACTACCCCATCTCGGCATTCTTCCACGCCACACATCCCAGGAGGATGTCGTGGGTGCTGACTCCCAATCTTCACGGCCGACAGGGGAAGATATTTTACCAGAAAGGATCTGGCCAAGGGTCATTTGTCAGCCACCCTTCCGGCTATGTGATGCCGTTCAGGGGATTGTATCCGGGAAGTATCCCAAGTGAAGATAGTTTACTGCTCCAGCCGGTCCAATTAACGACTTTCTGTAATGACTTCATGGGTCATGGAGGAGTATACCCCAAGGTTAATCCTCGATGCAATGGGTGGGTCACCCCAATAAATCTTCGATGGGCTCGCTTAGCTGACTAGGCCCTAAAGCATTTTCAGACCGAGCTGGAGAGCATTGGTCTGTACGCAGCTGTGAATGCCACCAGTGTTGGGTTGCCTCTCAACCCCAACCTGTTTCTGGCTTTGATGGAGCGATATATCTCGCTCATCGGGACTTTCGCCACTCCACTGGGGGAGTTGGATTGGCCCTCCACGAGATGGCAGAGATTTCGAGACTGCCAATGGGGATACTCCTTATGAAGAGTATGTTCCCACAAACCGGAAGCTGGGGGATTCAGACCCTCGGGTAGTGGCAGTGTACCAGGAGCTGATGTGTCACTACCTGGCGTGCACCGCCTTTTATGGCGAGCCTTCTGATTTGGCTCATACCAACAAATGGGCGTCCTACCTCTTCTTTCACCGGGCCAGGGCTGCTAAGCCAGACAAAGTCTTGGATAGCAAGGATCAGCCTCTGAGCTATCTGAGCGTGCTTAGTGCTCAGGTAGTCGACGATCTTATGGAAGATGCTGGGGCTCCGGACCAGATTCTTGATGAAGGGATAGGGAAATATCCTGCAGGCACTAAGGCCTACAGCTATTTGAGATATTGTCGCAGGCCTCTGTCCAAGGAAGCTCAACTGGATGGCTTCCTTTCTATATGGCTGCCCCGACTGGTGGTACCCGGCATTGCATATGCGGACCGCATTCACCGCAATACCTTATGGCCCGCAGTGCGTCTGGTATTCGGGGCGAGACTGGGCTTGCTCCCTGCCATGGTGTGTCGCATACAAGCTGGCCTGAGGGCCATTACTGATGGGCTGCTTGCCGATGAAACTCGACATGATAGCTTTCCCAGGGTAGAATTACTGTACCTGTACTTGATGGGATGGTTAATTCTCCATAGCCCCAGGGTGATATCTCCCGGCTCTGGCAGTAGTTCGGGGGGGGGGGGGGTAGTTTCTTGCTGAATTATAAGAAATCCTCCTGGAACGTGACCACAGTTTTAGACTATCGACGGGCGCTGAATTTCAGTCACAGCTGAAAGCTCTTCTGCACTGTCCCCTCTGTACATCTCAATCAACAGGGGATCAGATTTCAGGATATAGGCGACGGGAAGACCGTTCTTTCTCCTGAGGCTATTAATTGGTTGGTCTACATTAGACCTTTTTATTTACTGTACAGAAGTGAAGACCAATGCTTCTTGGAACCCTACCTGCCTAGTCGGTTTGCCAGGCAATTTGGGTATGACCAATTGCACGTGGGCAACACCGTTACCAGCTTTAGGTCCAGGGGTGGACTCATTGATGGAGCGAGAGGATGGCGATACTTCATCATGGGTTGCACTGAAGCGACTTTTACCGTGCCCGTTATTTCACTCTCCACGGAGCTGCGCATCCTCCACTCGTATGCCCAGTTTTATGTGGCAACCAACACCTTCTATCGCAATTTTGACATGCTTGGAAGTTTTAGGGTGCCCTCCTCCAAGTCCGCGGGAAGAGACAAAATTCCCTCGGTCTCCTCTGACGAGGGTGAAGATTCCGTCAATCCAGATGAGCCTCTATTGGCGGTACCGAGGGGTGACATACCTCCGCCTGCAGGGGCTTTGGTCATCTCTGGTAAGCGAAGGGCTCCTGTTCCGAGGGAGGCTTCCCCTCGCAAGAAGAAGAAGAAGACGGTTAGTCGTCCTCTCAGGATTCCTGGCCATGAGGCTCCTAAAAGTGAGCCTGCTGCTTCCCCTGTCAGGGACGATTCTTTGATTGGAGGTTCCTCGTCTTTTAGAGAGGGACCCTCCACAGTCCCGGCTGGCGGTGCCGGAGAATTCCTGTTTGAGGCTGCTGTCGCTGCTACCGCTTCAGGTAGTGGTGCGAGATCGCCTACTAGGCCGAGCCCAATAAGGCTATCTTTATCCAGACCAGCAACGGAAGAAACTCCTGTCGTGTCTGTAAGTATACCCAGCGAGATTCCAGCTGACGAACCTCGATTGGATCTGGGTGAAGACTCAGAAGAATACCTGCCGATGTCGGTTAGCACACCCCCTTCTCCAGGTATGACAGCTCGCTTAGCATCATTAAGAAATGATTTAGCTGTACTGGCCGCAGACGCGACATATACACCATCGACCATGGGTAAATGTCATTTTACACCTTTTTTAGAAAAATTAACATCATGTCGATATTAACTTTCTTGTCTTCTTTTCAGGGGAAGACATCTTCGGGGAGGGCAGTGTTGACGTGCCTTTTGGCTCTGTTTCAGCTCCTGGCGATGACCTGGAGGTGCCCGACTTTGAAGAGGAAACATTCTCGGGTGCCGGCTCGCCCGAAATGGTTCCGATGTCTCAAGAGGAGGATGAGCCTGTCATTGCGACAATGACTCCTTTGAGTACGCCAGTCACTTCGTCCGTTGTTGGCGCAACTTCTTTCGTCGCACCATCTGTTGAGACGACGACTGTGGCAACATCATCTGCGATCATTCCTAGAGGGAGGTTCGCCAATATCGCAGCCACTCCCAGCGTCCATTCGGACCTAGCCCTGCTGACTGAGTAGTACACTAGTATCTTCTATACCACCTTGAAAACGCTAATATCAATGGTGTTGGAGAAGAATCTAAGCTTCGAGGCTCTGAAGAGGTCCTCTCAGTTTGTGATAGTACCGATCAGAGAATTCAGCGACACTGGGGTAGCTGACACCCTGGAGGAGATAGTTAATGGTTTGGAGCAACCCATTAACAAATATCTGCAGCTATCTCGAGGCAGCATTGAAGA
This sequence comes from Iris macrosiphon, assembly GCA_036927795.1. Lineage (NCBI taxonomy): Eukaryota > Viridiplantae > Streptophyta > Magnoliopsida > Asparagales > Iridaceae > Iris > Iris macrosiphon. The sequence goes on from JAYESA010000004.1 coordinate 325,907,741, forward strand.
CCTGGTCCAGGCTAAATACGACTCCTTGACTGTGCAGCTTGCTGAACAGATGGAAGGCCTAAATAAATCCATCCAGACACATCAGCAGGAGATGAATGAAGACAAAGCTGTCTTGGAGGAGGTCATTCCTTTTCAAACGAAGTGCCAGGCCGAGCATGAAGGGAATATAGAGAGGGTCTGCAGACTGGAAGCAAAACTCCCTCAGGCAAAGGAGTGGGCTTCTCAGTCGTCGGAAGCTCTAGATGTGGTGAATGGTCGACTGGGCATAGCTCAACAGAACTTGGCGCGTGCAGGAGTCGCCCGTGCTGGTTTTGTTCAGGCTTGATCCGAACTGTCCCTCCTGAACAATGAACAGGCACGGCTGGAGCGGGCCCGCGCTGATGTCTTGAATTCTAGGACTGAGAAGATGTTCGCACTGGTGCAGCAGATTCGCGACCTGACCGCTCCCCCCAAATGATGTACCTTTTTGCTTTTTAATGTAATTTTGCTCTTTCTGGGAATAATAAAGAGACTCTTATCTGACTTTGTGGACCCATCATTTTGGAATATAAATGACAGATTTTGGTGAAAGTGATATCAGAGGTAATATGGACGTGATATACTCTCGGTATGCTTCAGCAGGACATATCTATTCAGAGGTTATATGGACGTGATAGAATATGTTTCGACTAAAGTTTGTACACAAAACACTATCAGAGGTAATATGGACGTGATAGGTCTTGAGGTTCCAAATTAGTTAAACATATCTATTCAGAGGTTATATGGACGTGATAGAATACGATCCAACTAGTTTCGTTTTGGAAGTAGTATTGTCAGAATGAGATCTTCACCATACTCCATTTGAGCAAAGGAGGTTAAGCGTAGTACCTTTTCAGGAATTTGCCATTGATAGGAGCCATCAACAAGTCTCCGTTAGGCTTGGCTAACCTGTAAGCGCCGTTTGAGAATGTCATCTCGATCACATAAGTGCCTTCCCATTTGGGCTGGAATTTATCCTTACTCTTGTGAGTAAGAATCATTGGCTTTCTCACAGCTAAAACTAGCTCGCCAACTTTGAACACTCTTTCCTTTACTTTTTGATTAAAAGATCTGGAAATGCATGCCTGGTAGAATGCGATGCGCTGTTGAGCTTGAAGGCGTTTCTCGTCTAATCCTTCTAGCTCCTGAAGTCTTAACAGGTCATTCTTTTCTTGAGTCAACTTATTATCCACTACTATCCTGAGTGACGAAATTTGGAGCTCAATGGGGAGAACTGCTTCGCTCCCGTAAACCAATGAGAATGGGGTACAACCTGTCGGTGCTCGTACCGTTGTGCGGTATGCCCAGAGACATTCTCCCAGCTTCTTATTCCAATCTCTCTTGTTCGAAAAGACGAACTTCTTCAAGAGTTTGATAATGGTTTTGTTGAAACCTTCCGCCAAACCATTAGCAGCAGGATAATATGCCGTAGAGGCCACATTTTGTATTCAATTTTTATCGCAACATCGATGAAACGCTTGGCTGATGAATTGAGGCCCATTGTCATGAATTATCCTTCGGGGTATCCCAAAGCGATAAATGACATGATGCTTGATGAAGCTGATCACATTAGATGCCTTCACCTCAGCAAGAGGGATCGTCTCTGCCCATTTGGAGAAATAATCCGTGATGGCCAGTATGAACCGGTGACCTCTGGAAGAAGACGGGTGAATAGGACCAATGATATCCATACCCCATGCTTCGAAAGGCCAAGATGCAACCGTAGGATGTAGATGTTCAGAAGGTTGATGTATGAAGTCTGCATGAACCTGACAGGCTCTGCATTGTCTTGCATACTTTATTGCATCTGCGATCATAGTAGGCCAGTAATAGCCCATTCTCCTGATACGATCCTGTAGCTTAGGACCGGGTTGATGCGCTCTGCATACGCCGTCGTGAGCTTCACGGATAACCCGCTGGGCCTCGTCATCGGAGAGACATCTCAATAGCAGTCCGTCGTAGGTCCGGCGATATAGGCACTGTGAAGACGCATCAAAGTAGAAGCGTAATAATCGTCTTTTGACGAATACTGCTTCTTTAGGGTCCTCCAGTAAGATTCCGTATGCCACGAAATCTATAAAGGGACTTCTCTAGTCTCTCGTGGGAGGATCGGTGTTCACAGCGTAGCTGCGTTCTATGTGAAAGTTGTTTTTCACACAGAATAAATCTCTGTTAAGAAGGATCACCGAATTCTGCCTTCTTATAGGAATAGCTAAATCTGCATCTAGACTGGCTAGTGCATCAGCTTCCAGATTCTGAGATCGAGGTACATGCTCTAGGAAGAATCCCTTGAATGTCATGGCTATCTCGAACGTTGCTCGGTGATAGGGGATGAGGTCTGGATGCCAGACTTCATATATTTCTCTGACTTGATTGACGATCAGCAGAGAATTACCGAAAGCTTCCAGAGATTCGATGCCCAACTCTTTAGTGACTTGGAGCCCGATTAGTAGAGCGTTATACTCTGCAATATTGTTGGAACAGGGCTCGCTAAGAGAGTATGCTCGATAGATAACGAGTTTATCAAGAGTAACCAGGACAATTCCTACTCCTGAAACTACGTTTCCCCTGGGACCAGTCCTGGAGGCACCATCAAAGAATAGTTGCCATGCATCACTTTCCATTGCGAAATTACATTCTGCAACTTCGTCGGAAATGTCCTCGTATAGTTTGGAGGCCTCCGGGATCGGATGAGCAGCTAGAAAATTAGCCAATGCTTGGCCTTTGATGGACTTCTGAGGGACGTACACCATGTCATACGGTGTTAATAACATCGCCCAGGTCGCGAGTCGAGAATTAAGAACACTTGGCTTATTCATCAGTACCCGAAGAGGATTGATCCTGGAGATGATATGAATAGTCTGGCCTATGACATAGTGTCGTATTTTCTGAATAACGAACATCAGAACCAAGCATTCTTTTTCCACTGGGCTGTACCGGTGTTCAGCTCCGATCATCATCCTGCTTAGATAGTAGATAGCCTGTTCATGTCCTATATCGTTCTTCTGTGCGAGAAAAGCTCCCAGAGAATGATCTATCGCTCGAACGTACAGCAAGAATGGTCTTCCTATGACGGAAGGCACCAGAACTGGAGGATAAGTGAGGTAGCACTTGATATCATTAAACGCTTGCTGACAGGCTTCGTCCCATACGAAGGATACACCTTTCTTCATGAGACGAGAAAAAGGCTGACATCTCCCAGAGAGGTTAGATATGAATCTCCGGATATAAGCCAGACGACCTTGAAATCCCCTGAGTTCTCTCAGATTACGGGGCGGTCGCATTTCTAAGATGGCCTTGACTTTATCAGGGTCCACTTGAATGCCTTTGGCGGTAATGACAAATCCCAAGAATTTGCCACTAGATACATCCAGAAAGGACTGTGTAGGATTCATTTTGAGTTGATGTTGGCGCATCAACTCAAATACTGTCTTCAAGTCTTGGATGTGATTACCCTTGATGCGGCTTTTGACAGCTACATCATCCATGTAACATTCCACTATTTTGCGTAAATGTTCATGGAATATGTTACTCATAGCCCGTTGGTATATAGCCCCGACATTCTTCAATCCGAAGGGCATGACCGTATAGCAATATACCCCCAATGGTGTCCGGAAGGCAGTATGCTTCTCGTCTTCAGGATGCATCTTGATTTGATTGTATCCTGAAAATCTGTTCATGAAAGACATACGTTCAAAACCGCATGTATTGTCAATTATGACGTCCGTAATGGGAAGAGGAAACTCATCCTTGGGGCAGGCTGCATTCAGATCTCGGTAATCGATGCAGACGCGTACTTTCCCATTTTTCTTCATGACCGGGACAACATTGGCGTCCCAGTTGTGATGTTGTTCTTCTCGGATGAAACCGCAGGCTATCAACTTCTTGATTTCAGCTTCAATGGCGTCCATCATATCCGGGCGGAACCGACGTTGGTGCTGCTTCACAGGCTTCGAATCGGGCAATATGTTGAGTTTATGAGTAGCCACTTTTGGATCAAGTCCTGGCATATCCTCATAATTCCACGCAAAGACGTCGATATATTCTTTTATCAGCTGAATAACTTCTTCCCTTTCTTCTTCGGAAAGATTGTTACTGATAAATATCGGCTTTGGCGAAAGTTTATCCCCAACGTTAATCTGGATAACTTCATCTTCAGTGGGAGGTTCTCGCTGCTCGAACCGGAATTCCCATTGTGTATCCATTTGTTGAGCCCAATAGTCATTCTCAAATGGTTCAGATTCTTGTTCGTTTGCTTTGAAGGAATCTGCCACTACCGTATTTACTGATAATGTTCGTTCGAGAGCATCAGATGAGTCGGAGGGCGACGAGCTATTTTGAAAAAAGGAAAAGATATCCTCGTTCGACTCAGAAGTTGCAAGAGAGGTGGTATACCCTAACCCGAAACGAGTTCGTTGACAGTAGGGATCGCCGTGCAGCGACATTCGTCTGCCTTTTCCATAGTTGAGACCTGGTTCCAACTTCAAGTCGTAACCCATACTTTGCATGATCTTCAAAGCTTGTGGGCTGTATTTGTGAACCTGCATTTTACCAGCATCGTCATCGAAGTAATCTTCTTGTATAGTCGGTTCATTGTGCATACGGCCGAAGACTATTGAACGCTGACTGCTGCAGGCAGACGGGACAATGAAGATAGAATCCTGATGTGGTCCATATATCGTGACGACATTGGATGATGACGCTACTTCCTACACGTACGGATGATAGGAATCTATAGCTCCCAAGAATTTTTGTGCTATAGGTTCTATATCGTCATGGGGAGAGGATTCCTGATTTAGAATTTGAGCGTCAATATACTGGAAAAGAGGACCTTTATTATCATCTGAAACCGCGTTCCTGGTTGTGTTTACATCAATTGGCTGCCTGTTGCGCCGAAGGTTGATGACCAAGGGTGGAGGCTTCTGGTTCAAAGTGATCACTAGAGGATTACCCCCTCTTTCCGACCTGGTTTTGTTCAGGTGGATAGCCATAGGCTCCATGGCTTTTGGACGAGTAGTTCGCCCTTTCACCTTGATTGACAGAGGTTGCTTGGCAGAGGGTTCTTCTGGCTCCCGGTGGAATTCCTTCTCTGCTTCGCCTGACACCTCTTCCATGTAGTCTTGAGAGTACAACACGGCATCAGAGTAGTAGGATTCTACTCCTTATAAACGGGTTCAGGTTAGCAATCTCCGTTTGTACTGTTCCTTGAGTATCTATATATTTAAAGCATTGATGTAGAGTCGAAGGAACGATGTTGTGGTCGTAGATCCAAGGTCTACCCACCAGGATGTTGTAGGATATCTCTGAATCGATGACATAACATGTAGCCACTGATTTGAGGTCACTAATCTGGATCCTCAAGCGGATTTTCCCCAATGGCTTACTTTTTCTGGCATTGAAACCCACGATTGTAGTGGTGGTGTAAGCCAATTCGCTGGTAGGAATCCTCAGCGGTCTGAGCAGACTATGAGAAATGATGCTGATTGATGATCCCGGATCTATGTGAATCCGGTCTACCTCCATGGAACTGACGTATCCGGTGTAATAGAGGGGTCTGTCATGCCTGTTATGCTTTACCAGCATGTCATCTTGAGTGAAAGTAATATTCGGGACCACCTCCATCACACTGTGGCATTGAGGACATGCCATGGGCTCTTCGTCAGGGGACTTGAGCTGGGTCAAGTATGCATCTGCCTGCATTAATGCTTCACTCAGGGCTTGACGAGTGTCTTGAGAGAGCCTGAGTAGTTCGAAGATGGACAACCTGACTGGTGTATTGGCCAATTGGGCCAGGATGTCGAAGTTGTATGGCTTCTCTAAACCTTTATTTTGAATATTTTTTAAAGGTTTATCGAAACGCACTTCTTTTTTCTTTCCTTTGTCCACCGAAGTTGGTCTCGAAGGACCGGCCTCTGGTATGGCGGGCTCTGGTTCTGAAGGCTTGGCAGCTGAAGCGTCTGCCGGTGCATCTTCCTGACTTGCTCCATAGTCCTTGAGGTAAGCTTTCCCTGAACGGGTTCCTGTAGCCAAGACCTCGTCTTCTGATGTCGAAGATATAGCAACCATATGGCATGGTTTACATTTGGAGTTCTTTCTAGACTTAGCCTTAGTAGCTTGAGTCTCCTCCTCGATCTCTGATACCAGATCTGGATGAACCCACATAATCTCGCCCCGCTGGGTAGTTAGGGGTACCAGGTCATAATTTCGACCTCTAGCTGGAGGGAGATTAACGATGTTCATCGTTGTCCAAAAAATAGGTGTAATACCCTCCGGGACTTCTTGGGGAGGCAAATTGCCAAATTGCAGAGAGATCATGTTGGCTGTGACCGTCTTCTCGCTGTTGCGCAGAGTGATGGCCTTAACATCGATCAGCTCCTGGATCTTCCTCTTCAGCACATAATACGCCTTTGTAGGGTGGTATATGTATCTATGGAAGATGCAGTACTTGGGGTTATTAGTACTGCCGACTTCATTAGGCCGCTTCTCCTCAGGAAGGGTAATCTTGCCGCTTTTGACGAGACACTCGAATATGCTCGGAATATCGTTGTCGTCGAAAGAGTATATTTCAATGGGCCTAGAAGTCCCAGATTTTGTCTGTGTGGTAGCCACAGTCTTTTGCCTGGACGTATTGATCGCCAGAGCTTCTTTTCCTTTGGAACCATGAGGATGGTCGCTGTTGGGGGATAACCTATTGCCTCTGTCGGAGGCAGAGATCATGATGCCATTATCACGTGCCTTCCGACTGTTGTCCTCGGCGGCTACCGCTGAGATGATGAACGATGGCCAATCATGGAACTGATATGGTCCTGTGAACACCAAGATTATGGGAAGTAGGTTCTTCCTGCAAATGTCCACCAATGCCGAGTCTGGAACTCCGGGAGGCATTTGCAAAGTGGCTTGACAAAAACGTTCGATGAAGGTGCGAACGTCCTCTTTTTCCTTCTGCTTCACTTCGATGAGAGAGGACATGGACATGTCCATCCCTTCCTCGTAGAATCGTGTGAAAAATAAAGCCTTGAAGTCTTCGAAGGAAGTAATGCAGTGGTCCGCTAAGCTACGGTACCACTGATAAGCCACTCCCGAGAGACAGCCCTTGAACACCCGAGTGAGGAGGGCGTCATTCCCTTGTAATAACACCGTCATCATACTGAAGTGGTTCATGTACTGACTCGGTAATATTTTTCCCTCGAACAAAGTCATAGTCTGTGGTTTGTATTTAGGAGGGAAAGGGGCCTCTTCCCAGATAGCCGGGTAAGGCTGGTTGATTCCCAATTTCTTGAGCTGATCTTTGTGCTTCAAGGTATCAAATTGGGCTTTCAACTCCCGTACTGCCTGCATCAGATTTTCAGCCGGTAGCGGGACCACGGTGTGGTGGGGAATCTGTTGCATCACGACTCCGACGGGAGGTAATACATTCTCCGAGTGAGGAAGCGGAGGAACTGCTGACTCCTGATCTAGAGCAGGCTCTTGGATCGCGTTGGATGGTGGTAAGTCCACCCCCACACGTATCTGAGTTGGAGGGACCGATGCTTGAGCCATAGCAGCTGTGTGTTGGGTCAGCATCATCTGGTGCATATTCTCCATCATGGATTGCATCTCTTTCAGAGATGTCTCCAGTACAGTAATGCGTTGCTCAGTGCTCCCCGACGGGGAAGCTTCCTCGTGTTCATCTCCGATGGCATAAACTCCCATCTCCCTGGGTGTCATTGAAGGATTAGTATAGGTCTCTGTAGAAGTTGACTCTATACTTTCAGCATCTGATTCGGGAGACTAGCTTCCCCCAGCATCGGAATCAGAAGAGTACGAAGCCGGTTGTCGTGACTTCGAACGGGTGTTTCGGAATACCCCAGCTTTAGTGTTCCTAAGGAGCTCGTTGAATCTCCTTCGGCTTGGAGTTCTAGAGGGATAACGTCTTGAGCTCGACCTTCCTCTAGGTATGTGTGAAGCCATGTTCACTGATGCATGTGTGGGCTCTTCTTTCTGGAAAGATGGAGAGTAGCTCAACCGGTCGAAAACTGATCGTTTTCCTTCAAAACAGCAATAATTAACCACAATCATATGACTATTACAATAGTGCTCGCTAGGAGGCGTAATAGACATGCTGGAAGATCCCCTATCCTTGCGTTTCTGGATCAGATACTCACGCAGGTCAGGAGGAGTTACAGAAGAAGAAGATGGCTTGTTTCTTCTGTTCAACTCAGTAGGCATGCGGATATTGGGAACCATAGTTTTCCCTGTGCCATCCGTATACAACAGGTTGGCCATCTGGGTAGCGGATAATCCCCGAGGAGTGTGTCTTTCCGTAAATTAAGCCTTCTTTACACTGAGGGATTTCATCTGGCGTAATTTTGAGCTCTGCTCGGGCTGGCGTAAAGCTGAGGAGGTCCTCAGTCGGCCATCAGCTCCTCGCGTAACCCGAAGGGCGGGCAGATTCTTCCCTTGCTGGCGTAAAGGCCGAGAAGTTGAGCAGTCCGCTACTTGCTTTCCCTTGCGTAGATTGCATGGATCATCTGCTTCTCCGCGGAGGGCCAATGCATTTTTATGCGCGGAGCACGTTTGGAATTTCTGATTTGGCGCTAAGGCATTGTCAAAAATTTTGTCTGCCATGTCATCGACGGGAGACTGGATCTTATGCACAGAGCGCGGATTAGACTTCTGGACTAGCACTGAGGCATCGTCAGAAGTTTTGTCTGCCCTGTCAGCGACAGGCGACTGAGTTTTACGCGTAAAGTGCGGAGTGGACTTCTGGATTGGCGCTAAGGCATTGCCAGAAGTTTTGTCTATTTTGCCAGTGGCGGGAGACTGAATTTTACGCGCGGAGCATGAAGGTTGTGGAGCTACAACCTGGCTGGTCGAAGAGATCGGAGAGTCTGTAGGAATGGTAGGAGATGTCTTGGGCATCCAGACCTTATGCAGCTTCCTGTTGTCTTGGACAGAGAGAGAGTGAGAGCTACCCCCTGTTCCAAGCATATCTTCGTAGGCAGACAGGTCGAACTGGACGACCAGGGTCTTCTTCACGGATCCTACGGATACCGCATCGTGTTGAGCAATTGCTTCCTCATCAGAAGAGAAAGACCTCCCCAGCAGAGTCGCCATCTTGTGTTTGATAATAAACGAAAGAAATAGGACGAGGTTTATACGAAACCCGCTCTTAGGTTCAAAAATAAGAAGTACAATTAATCCTATACGAGGATGTCGAGTACAATTTTTTAATCTGGGTAAATATTGCTATAGGAGTCTGATCTGCAGTCGATCACTTTGTCCCTTGGACCACACGATGATGAAGAAGTGCCGTAGAAAACGGAAAGCAGCTTCGGAGGTTGCAAAAGAGGGTGGATGCTCGATGCCAAAGTCGTCGATCACTACTCTTTGCCTGAGCTCTGGATTCTTCCCTCTCAAAGACTCTTCGACCCTTAGTTCTTTGATCTCTTCTTTTGATCTTGGAATCTTTTTATCCTTCAACTCTTGACCTTTTTTTGACCTTTTTCTCCTTGAACCTCTGTCGATAGAGGTCTCTATTTATAGAGTTTTAGTGACAGTGACCACCCAGTCGGCGTAGAAGTCGAGCAGTGGAAAGTATGGCACCTTTTTACGCGATGGTTACAATAACCGTTGCCCGTGTATAAATGATCTCCTGAATGAGCGTGTGACGCGTGTCCCATTAAGAGACAATGCGTATAACTGCTGCAAAGATCACGGCATAAAAGTCACGTAGGTAGTTATCCCTCGCGTAGAGAAGGTTGGCGTAGAAGCCAATAACTGTCACTATGGCGTAGAAGCCAAAGAGTTATCAAACCGGCATAGAAGCCGAGTAGGCGTAGAAGCCGAGCAGGCATAGAAGCCGAGTGGGCGTAGAAGCCGAGCAGGCATAGAAGCCGAGTGGGCGTAGAAGCCGAGCAGGCATAGAAGCCGAGTGGGCGTAGAAGCCGGGTGATGATGTGGACGTCTTGGCCGAAATTACGGCTTTTGGAGATATAATCAAATCTCTTGCATTAAATGCAGAGATCCGCCTTCATCCTGCGTATTAAATGCAGAGGCGTGTCTCGAAGATCTGCCACCATTCTGCGCATTAAATACAGAGACGTGCCTCGAGCCCTGTACGAAGAGCATCTTTTGACGTGGCGGCCTGTTTGTCTTCTACGGAGCGTAAACAGCTCACATCTGCCTGTGTAAAACTAGGCAGCGTATTCCTTTATATGCGTAAAAGCAGTTTACGTCGAGAAGATGTCACTAATCGATAGTTTGGTGACATTAATCAAATCTCTTGCATTAAATGCAGAGATCCGTCATCATCCTGTGCATTAAATGCAGAGGCGTGTCTCGAAGGTCTGCCACCATTCTGTGCATTAAATGCAGAGACGTGCCTCGAGCCCTGTACGAAGAGCAGCTTTTGACGTGGCTGTTTATGGTGATAAACGAAAGAAAATATATAAGACGAGGTTTATACGAAACCCGCTCTTTGGTTTACAAACAAGCTTGTACAATTAATCCTATACGAGGATGTCGAGTACAATTTTTTAATCTGGTTAAAATATTGCTATAGGAGTCTGATCTGCAGTCGATCACTTTGTCCCTTGGACCACACGATGATGAAGAAGTGCCGTAGAAGACGGGAAGCAGCTTCGAAGGCTGCAAAAGAGGGTTGATGCTTGATGCCAAAGTCGTCGATCACCACTCTTTGCCTGAGCTCTGGATTCTTCTCTCTCAAAGACTCTTTGACTCTTGGTTCTGGCCTTTTTCTCCACCTTACGGTTTTTCGACCTTCAAGTCTTCGACCGATTTTTCGACCCTTGCTCGATCTTTCCGAAGTTCGACCTTTTGATCTTTTGACCAATTTTTTGACCTCTGGACCTCTGTCGATAGAGGTCTCTATTTATAGAGTTTTTAGTGACAGTGACCACTCAGTTGGCATAGAAGCCGAGCCGTGGAAAGTATGGCACCTCTTTACGCGATGGTTACAATAACCGTTGCCTGCGTATAAATGATCTCCTGAATGAGCGTGTGACGCGTGTCCAATTAAGAGACAATACGTATAACTGCTACGAAGATCACGGCATAGAAGCCACGTAGGTAGTTATCTCTTGCGTAGAGAAGGTCGGCGTAGAAGCCAATAACTGTCACTATGGCGTAGAAGCCAAAGTGTTATCAAACCGGCATAGAAGCGGAATAGGCGTAGAAGCCGAGCAGGCATGGAAGCCGAGCAATTCTTAGCCGGAATTACGGCTCTTAGAGATGTAATCAAATCTCTTGCATTAAATGCGGAGATCTGCCATCATCCTGTGCATCGGAGGCATGTCTTGAAGGCCTGCCATTATTCTGCGCAATAAATGTAGAGACGTGCCTCGAGCCCTGTACGAAGAGAAGCTTTTGATGTGGCAGCCTGTTTGTCTTCCGCGGAGCGTAAACAGTTCACATCTGCCTGTGTATAACTAGGCAGCGTATTCTCTTGTATGCGTAAAAGCAGTTTATGCCGAGGAGATGTCAGTAAACGACGGTTCGGTGACATTAATCAAATCTCTTGCATTAAATGCAGAGATCCGCCATCATCCTGCGCATTAAATGCAGAGGCGTGTCTCGAAGGCCTGCCATCATTATAGCCGTCGTTTGGGTAGCCGTGCAGTACTTTTTGTCAGGAGTCAGACGTCAGGTTCACTGCATGATTTGACAGGTTCATTTCGGGGAATACGAAGCGTTCCTCGTACGCTTCAATGCTGCATTAAAAGCGGATGAGTTTTACGCCATAAAGGCGATATAGCACCCTATTTACGCTGAAGCAGCCTGGACGTACTGCATTACGCAGATAGTCCTAGAGCTTTATATCGGGAAAGCTCTGTTTGTACACCGATGGCTCTGAAGTTAGCTTTTTTACGCTGCCCAGCATTAAAATCCTGCGTATAGCTACTCAACGTATTTTTTATGCTTCATGCTTCTACAGTGGCAGCCTGTTTATCTTCTGCGGAGCGTAAACAGCTCACGTCTGCCTGTGTAAAACTAGGCGGCGTATTCCTTTGTATGCGTAAAAGCAGTTTACGCCAAAGAAATGGCACTAAACGACAGTCTGGGTAGTTGTGCCGCGCCATCATTATAGCCGTCGTCTGGGTAGTCGTGCAGTACTCTTTGTCAGGAGTCAGACGTCAGGTTCACTGCATGATTTGACAGGTTCATTTCGAGGAATACGAAGCGTTCCTCGTACACTTCAATGCTGCATTAAAAACAGATGAGTTTTACGCCATAAAGGCGATATAGCACCATTTTTACGCTGAAGCAGCCTGGACATACTGCTTTACGCGGATAGTCCTTGAGCTTATATTTCACGCTGTACTTAGCGGAAAAGGCTCTTTTGTACGTTGAGAGCTTCGAAGCCATATTCTACGCTGCCCAGCACCAATCATGCTGCGTATAGCTATCCAGCATATTTTTCATGCTTCTACAGCCGGAAACCGCGACAGAAGGCTCCTGCGGGGTCCAGATGGGGGTCGCGGCTTCGCGGTGGTGGCAGAAGTGCGGCGGCGGCGGCGGTGGTGGGCGAACGGTACTGCGGCGGTGGTGGTGGCGCGACAGTGGTGGCTGCGGCTAGGGTTTGTCGGCTAGGATTTGTGGCGGCTAGGGTTTGTGTTCTGATTCCATGTAAAATATTTTGGAGTTCTATCTTTTTATTATAATCTCTTGGCTATATATATATATATATATATATATATATATATATATAGCCTTACAACCTTCCATCGTATATAAAATATTTTAATACATTCTAATATACCAACAAAAATAATTTACAGGTTCCTTATTTTAGATTCTTTTTCTTTATTCGAGAATATATACACAACAACAACAACAACAACAACAACAACAAAGCCTTTATACCAATATATGTAGAAATGTTGCATTATTATGCTTTTCAATCCAACTGAAATTTGGGATAAAGGTTATGTTGTTGTTTTTTTTAGATTATAATAATTTTTTCTTGATATTTGAACAAATGAGACTATTCATTTTGAGGGTTAGAGATCTTGGAACTGTATACCATTTAATACATGTACGTTTTAAGACACGGAGATCATAATTAACACTATAGATCATCCATGGCTGGCCCAGTAAGTGGATTTTAAGCTGACTCCTTGAGCCTAAGAGCAATAAAATATCAAAGACGACCGTATTCAAAAGTTATATTTACTATACTACTTTGTGAGCTATCGAATTTGCTTACCTCGGCTCGAATTTCTTTTATATTTTTAGAGTAGAATTTGGATATATCGAGTTTATCATCTATATTTGGGTGTAGTGAATAAATAGATAAAAGTCCCTTGGTTCCAATTCTGGTAAGAAACTAGAAAGCAATGAGCTTATATTCTTAATTTGAATGCTTACCCGATCTAATTATATCGTAAAAGTAAATTACTGCCAAATGTTGGAAAAGTGTAAGATGGGTTGTGAGCTTATATTCTATATTTATTTTCACAAATTGCATGGAAAAGGAAAATATTGATAACATTCATAAGATTGGTTTAAGGGAGAATGATTTTACTGTCAAGTAACTTGGAAATGATGGGTTAGCAGCATAAAAGTAACCTTGAAGCAAAAATTACCAGAGGTTCTCATTTCTAATATAACTGCTTTCCCATGCAAAGTTAATTCGTAATATTCCGGTGACATTCTTTCATGGATTTCAGGTTGGCGACTTCGAAATGCATATTAAGAGGGACGTAGGATCTCCCAAAGCTTCACCTCCTGTTGCACCTGCTATTGCTCCTCCGCCACTTTTTGTGTTAACACAGACCCGTTGGACCCGGACACACGGACACACCCTACGTGAAACCAAGTCCTCTGTGCCCACTCCAATCCCACACTGAAATACTAGATACCAATTATTATTACATGGTGTATATTACTTTTGAACCTAAATTGTCTGTTATTATTAACAACAACCGCTATCAAGTCTTTGTTTCATATTGTAGGGATCGGCTATTATAAACTACTCCCATATTTTTGATTTATAGTACAGAATATTCCTACTTTTAAACAAATATATTGTTATTTCTACATAGGTGAAGCCCTTTGTTCTTGGCATCGGTAACTGTTGTCTTAGTTTGTCCTAGTGCTTCACCCTAATGATGATATCAATGGCATTGATATTGAAATCAGGGTTGACACAGTTCCTGCGCTGTGCAGTGACCGGAATTTTTCTGCTTCTGGACTATGTGTGACTAGCTTTGAAGATGAAAGAATTTTTTTACAAAATGTAATAAAATTAGTCATGCTTTATGGACCAAAAATGTTAGACAAATAAGAAACATATTCATAAAGTTAATTTAACTGAAATGAGAATGTGTAGCAATTCATAAAAGAATATGATAAGAAATGAGTGGATTTGTTGGAAGTTAGTGCCATTTGAGGACAAGATATAAAAAAAATCAACTTATGTGGTTTGAGCATTTGCATCGCAGACCCGTAGATCTCCTGTTAGGAGAGGTGATAATATAGTAATTAATGGAGCCGCTGAGACTAGAAGTAGGTCCAAACTAACATTGTATGAAGGGTTAAAGAAGGATATTGATCTTGTTAGCATTACATAGAACATGACCTTTTAACATAGAGGAATGGAAGAAAGATGATTCGAACAACTGACCTCAGAATTTTGAAATAAAGACTTTGTTGTTGTTGTTGCTGTTGTTGTTGTTGTAATGTTTGGAAGTAAATATTTTGGAATAAAGACTTTTTTTAAAATTTTTCATTTTTTAAATAATTTTTGTTTCAGTTTTGTATCCTTTTTATATATATATATATATATATATATATATATATATATATTTTTTTTTTTACGAAGAGCATTTATATATTCATCAAATATGAAAATATAACTTTTGAGAGAATATAATATTTAAAATTTTGATTTTCGAAAATATAGAATTTGTGCTTATATAGTATTCTACATACAATATGTCTCCATGGTGATACCGTGACAAGATGTTGGACTTACAATGTTTATGTAAGATGTGAGATGATTGAGGATAGTTTCATATGACATTGCAAGAACAGTCAATTGAAGTAGAATGAACATAATAATGTGGACTGGGAATGAAAGTCCCTTTTATCTCTATGATTTGGAGTTTCTGAGGTGAAACTCTCAGGCCTCGATCGGCAAATTATGGGATTGAAAAAAAAAATTAATTAATTTTTCATATTTGTGTACCAAAGAAATTGGGAAGAAAACAAAAGTAAATTTCACTGAAAAGAAAACTGGAGAAGAAAATGGATCCCACCATCAAATCAAAGATTCAGTTTTCTGTCTCTAGGTATTCATTTTTTTTTTTTCAATTTTTTTGACATTTTCAAACACCGAAAAACAAAAATCGGTACAAATTATAATTTTTCAAAAGAAGAAAAACTAAAACTTAGATTTGATTTCCTTTTCTTTCTGTGAACCAAACTGGGCCTCAGTATTGAATGGTCTCACCTGGATGAAGTGCAGGGGAGAGAATTTCATGTGCAAAGGAGGGGATGAACATTGGGGAGTGAAAATTCTAAAGTTTAATGTTCCGTCGGTTGTTGAAGTGAATGAAAAGTATGCTTTTTTTTTATTTAAGTGACATTAATAATAAAATTTATTTTTGTTAAATTAGAGAAAGTGATTCTTCAATCAAAGTATCAAACGTACGAAGTGAAAATGATAATTTTGTTATTTTTGTGCTCCATTATATAAAAAAAAAAATTAGATGTCAACATTTTGATGTAAATTACAATAAATTTTGTTTGTAAATTTTTTAATCAAACAAGTGAAGTGATTACAAATTTCAATTTTGTCCCAAATCCACGAACGAAAGAATATTTTATCATCATCTCATTTTGCAGCTGCTATCATTACTGCATTTCCGTAATTATTTTTCTCCGAATTTGTTAGATTTAAATAAAAGTTTTTAAAAAAGTGTTATTTGCTAAAGGACGAAATTGTCCTCAAGAGAGAAAAATAAATGTATATAAACTCTACATTTGTAGCGGATACAGAAATAAGAAAACAATAGTTATAAAATTCTTCCGACAGCTATATTTGTAACAGAAAATTTACTGTAGCGAAATAAATTTATATTAAATTTATGCCAACGAAATAAGTTTGCTAATATTTGAAATACAAACATCGTCCGCCAACAGTGTTGGCGGAAAACACCATAAACGTCCACGTACGCAAAAAAAAAAAAAAAAAAAAAAATTTAAGTGGACCCCACAACCCAAATTCCGCCAACAGAGTTGGCTGAAATTGAGGGGGGGGGGGGGGCAATTTCAGCCAACACTGTTGGCGGAAATTGGGCTGTGGGCCCCCCCACGGATCAGTTGGTTTGGTTTAGTTGGTTTGGTTTGGTTTAGTTGGTTTGGTTTTAATTGATTTATTTTATTATTTTTTTAATTAGTTATATTTGTTTTCTATTTAGTTTTTTTCTATTTAGTTTAGTTTTGGATTTGATTTTTTTTTTTTTTAGTTTAACATCCAAAATAAAATATGTTATAATTGAACCCAAAAAAAAAAATCCAAAATGTTGGCTGAATTGTTGGCTAAAAAAAACTAAATAAAAAAACTAAATAAAAAAACTAAATCCAAAACAAAACCAAATAACCAAAAAAAACCAACCAAAACAAACCAATCCAAACCACCCCCAAAAAACCCGTGGGCCCCACTCCCCAAATCCGCCAACTATGTTGGCTGAATTTGGGTGGGGGGCCCACGGATTATTTTGGATGGTTTGGGTTGGTTTGTTTTGGTTGGTTTAGTTGGTTTGGTTTAATTATTTATTTTGTTTTATTATTTTTTTCATAATAGATATAAAATAATTAATTTAAATGTTTCTAAATTTTTTTTGGAGATCAAAACATCGGTTTAAATCCATGGGCCCCACATCCTATATAAATTTATTTCACTACAGTAAATTTTAAATATTAAAAAATAAGATTACCGAAAATCAAATTTGGAGGTCGAAACATCGTTTTTTTGCAATTCTAAAATTTTTTGAAGTCCGTCAAACGGTGAAACGGTTTATCCCGAAGTACTTTTCCATACGATCATTTTGGCTCAAACTGGAGCTTGTTTCGATCTCCCAGTCAAAAGTTATGATACTTTAAAGTTTTATATTTTATATTTTTGTCTGTAATATGTACGTCTTAATTCGGATGAAAATTCTCTCTACACGAATTGTGTTAGTCTCGTCAAAAACATACAAATCGACCTATTGTGTGACGAAAAACGATTTGAAAACAAATAGTTATGGTCGTTCGAAGTCTGATCGACGGCAGACCTAATATTCGTACGGTAGATTTTTTTTTTTGTCCAATGATAACATATTTTATTTTGGATGTTAAACTAAATAAAAAAAAATCAAAATACAAAACTAAACTAAATAGAAAAAAATATAACTAATTAAAAAAATAATAAAACAAATCAAATAAAACCAAACCAACTAAACCAAACCAAACCAACTAAACCAAACCAACTGATCCGGGGGGGGGGGCCCACAGCCCAATTTCCGCCAACAGTGTTGGCTGAAATTGGCCCCCCCCAATTTCAGCCAACTCTGTTGGCGGAATTTGGGTTGTGGGGTCCACTTAAATTTTTTTTTTTTTTTTTTTTGCGTACGTGGACGTTTATGGTGTTTTCCGCCAACACTGTTGGCGGACGATGTTTGTATTTCAAATATTAGCAAACTTATTTCGTTTGCATGAATATTATATAAATTTATTTCGTTACAGTAAATTTTCTGTATTTGTAACGGACGCGGAGAGACACCGACTTCCAGTCGTGGGCTCCACGAGAAGGAACCCTTCCTTATGTGGACCCAGCAGTCATGCGGACACGTCTGTCGGTACGTCAGCATTGTTGACTTGTCAACAGGGCAAGAGTACTCACGTCGTGGGCTGGCCCAGCCTTACTTCCTATGCATATTATTTGTACGTGTTTTTTTTTAGGTTTAATAACGTCCGTGGGGTTGCTGCCTAGGGCTTCTTGCAGAGCTGGTCTAGGCAGTTGGATTGCTCTAGCCGGAACCTTCGACTCTAAGAAGAAACCAAAAAATTGATGGCGAGTGGGATTCACAGTGACGTCGAAGTATTCGATTCTGACGGGCAGGTGGAACTCGGATTCCGAGTTCATTTCCTTGAGCTACTCGAGACATTTTCAATAGAAACTCAAATTATGGTTCTTGTGGATTGCTAGTTCAACTGACAAAGATGAGTTGGCGTGGACCGTGGAGGCTCTAATGACGGAGAGGTAGGGGCTTGGGGGTTGCCCTAACCAGGGGGGTTGTCCAAGCCCGATGATTTGTCAGGCTTACCCCAGAGCCGACCCTGGCTCATTGGAAACTTAGTTTCTAATCCAATAGAAATGACATATCAAAATAATTCTACTATATAATACTAAACGTGTCAAGCCCCGATCTCCCGCAGGTAATCAGCCGTCCCCGCTAGGCAACGAATCACCGCGTCAGTGCTCCCGCGGGACGATCTTTCCCATCTGGACGTGATGCCGCACGAGCGTAAGCCGCGTCCGTACAAGGCCATGATCCGAACATGCGGTAAGAGGTATAAGCCACATAGTCGCATAGATTGTTCGAGTGCAGCGGAATAAGAAACGCACAGGCGATTGGTAACAAGTTCACAGAGTCGTCAATATCGGAAGCATTAAATAACACAAGTATAGAAGTAAAACAAGCTCTTTATTGATATTGAACAAGTGTTACAAGCGGCGCTAGGCCGAGATTACAACTCGCTCAAGCCTCTCTCTCTGAAACAGTAAAAGCGTGCCAAGTGGCTACATTTGTAGAATGATACATAGATGATGTTCCAACATTATGTCTGTATAATTGCTCCAGTTCCAGATGCAACGTTCCAAGGCTCCAGAGTGAACTCCACGTCTTAGCACGCACGAAGGAGGCATCCGCACCGAACGAGATTCTCCCGCACCTGTAAACCCCCTCGACCAGAAATTAGGGTTTATTAATTTAATTAGTATGATTAGGGTTAACTTGAATTAATTAAGATTTATTATATAGTATTATAATACTTGTGCAATGATTTGATTATTTGGGATACTACCCTAGCAGTTTCCCTAAAATAAATTCCACACATTTGGCCTAGACCTGCCAACCCATCATATTGAACCTAGAACAAACCCCGGATACCGATTTTCGTGCCTGATTTTAGTCGCACAAAAGTCGTTACAAACGTCCGTACGTAAATTAATTAAATTGCGTAATTACGTTCGTTGTCCGTTCCAATCGAAATTGAGACCCCACCTCGATCCGTCTTGACCAACCCATATCACGATATTATTGTACACTGAGCCTACTACACTAATGACCCTTGTCCAACCAGATTTAGACCCCCAAATTTTTATTAAATTAAATTAGAAACACCGGTGCATTAATTATGAATTAATTAATGTGGTGACCTAACCTAAATTGAATTAGACCCAACTCCAACCCAAACCTACATCCACACCCACAAGCCTCATACAAAATACCATACACCATCCTAGCCCAATGAGGAACACCAAACATGGTGTTTATTTGCATTAAATCTCCAATTCCAGAAATTGTGCAAATACCAAATTGTTCAGGGGCCTATTTGCAAAATTGTAATGAGGTGTCCCCCTCTCATTGGCCAAGCATCATGGAGAAAAGAATTGGTCATGCCCTAACCGTATCCATTTATTTTTCCCCCATTCCTTTGTACTTACCTTACTTTATGTAGGGCACATCATGGCCCTACATTTGAAATGCCCCATTCCTAGCCCTCCCCTCATCTTGATGGACATCCCCAACTCCCCAAAAACTATGTCCAGCCGGCCCTAATTCCTAGGCAGCCCCCCCTCACTCTCTCTCCTATTTATACATTAATTTACCCCACATAGAGGGCACACAAACCTAGAAACTACTCATAAACCCTAGTTCTCCCAAAACCCCAACCCCTAGCCCGACCCCTGCAAACTGCCACCCGCCGCCTCCTACCGGCCAACCACCGTCTCTGGCCACCCCCATAGTCACCCGACCACCTTCGCCGGACCATCCCCCACCTGCCACCACCGCCACCCGCCGCCTAGTCGCCGGAGCAGCTCCCCCCAGCAGCTGTCCCCAACCCGACTGCCTCCTCCCGCACGCACAGCAGAGCCACTCGACCTCCCCGTACTCCGCCACCACGGCATCGCCGACCGCCCAACTCAGCCCCACTCTTCCCCGGCCAACCCCCTTCCTCCCCGCCGAGCCTCGCCGCCGGTCGACGCCTCAGCCACCCGCAATCGCCCCCGCAGCGACGGTTTTTCCTGAACCGCTGCTGCTGTGCCGACGTCCCCGCACGACGCCGGAGCTCCGTCTGGCCACCCCAGCCGACGACGGCCGGTCACCGAGACCCCCTCGACCTGAGGTACAATACAGTACATTATTTTATGTATAAATACATGTATTTTTATACGTATTAGGTGTTGCAATGAGTATATACATGTATTATATATAGGTTTCTATATTTTATCTTAGTATTTAAGTATATGTATTTTGTATTTACTGTATAAATATGTATACATATACTGTATTCAGTTGTATAAATATATATATATATATATATATATATATATATTTGTGGCTCATATTAGATATATATATATAGTATGTATTGTGTACATGATTTTAATACCTGGTTATATATTTAAAATCTAATATGTATAAGTATATAAATAAATATATATATGTGTATACGTATATGTATATTTTAGAAATACATTTTTTTTTATGTATATTACTGTACTCTTATATATTTATTATATATATTGCACATAATAATAAATATATATTAGTATATTATATATTTATACTATGAGGTATATATACATAAATATATTAATTGGTATATTTACTATTTTGTGTATATATATAAATATATATGTATTTTAGTATATATGTAAATATATATATATATATATATATATATATATATATATATATATATATATATATACATTGTGTAATTAGTATAATTATAGTGTATATGTATGTATTAAAATGAACATATGAGTATGTATATAAATATACTCTATGAAGTTAGTATAAAATGTGTATTATAAATATATTCAATATGTATATATGTACATATAAATATATATATGTACATACATTGTGTATTTAGGTATTTTAGAATATTAAATAAATATATATGGTATTGTGTATTTTAAATATATTAATATATTTAAAATATGTATGTGTACGTATTATTAAGCGAGATAAAGATGCTATTTTTAAATGTACTATTAAACAAATATATTATTTTAAAATAATAAGATTTAGAGTATATATATATACTTGTTTTAGCTATATATATATATATATATATATATATATATATATATATATATATATATACAGTCCCGACCCTATGTCAGTTGTAGATACAGCAGTGTGTTTTAGTCGTGCTATTGTAGCGACTAATATTGCCATTACTATATCATATATAGGACTACTGGACAGTACTGCCGAGGCATCAGGAGCAGGACTTTGGATTTCGCAGCTACCCGGGACAGGCAAGTATACCTTGCTGATTTACTGCTTAAAATTAAATGATAAATGTTGCAAATATGCATAAAACTGTGCGCGTCCGAGATTGACTCGGGTGCAGTCGACAATGCGTCGATGAGTAGTGTATCAGACCTAATTGCTAGCTGACTCACCTTCGACTGTGAGGATATTTTGATATCTTCCTAGACCTTGACACTTACACGTATCGCGATGGTACATTCATATTGGGATGCGGGTCCGCGTACCCGATTCGCTATCGGTGCGTACGACATACATCACGGATTAGCCTGTTTACTAAAGTAGTACAGTTAGATGAGACTTGGCATTTAGATACGGTACACTCACGTCGTGTATTCGACTTGCGTATCTACATTGGACGGGAAGGACAACTGATAAACGTATGGGATACCCCCACCGGATTCCGTGGTATCCAGAGGAACCATAGACCCGGTGACTCCCTATATTCAGACACCGCACTCTTCGGAGTGTTACAGACGTATATACATTTGCAGACACCACGGCCTTAGAGTGTGGACGTTATACATTTATACAGATACCTCATTCTTCGAAATGATGGACATTGCAGATACCACACTCTAGAGGACGTTGGCCGTTATGCCTACACCTACCTATACGTTCCGAGGTTGTCCTTACATTGCATTCACTTAGATGGTTAGCACACCCCTCTTTACTTTTATTCAGTACTATATCTAGCATGCATATTGTATCTTATTACGTCCCTCTGAGGACCTGGTTATCTTCCAGATCTGGACGAGGCCTATTATCTCACAGTTTATGGGCCAGGTGTGGAGACGAGGTTTGCTCTTGACGAGGAGCTAGAGGTACTTCCATCAGAGTACCCCTGATCAGATTGGTAGGCCTTCCGCCTATGACTGGAGCTCCTTACCTAGTTAGCCGTTGTTCCAGTCACTCTTATTATCAGTACTTTATTTCAGACTATCAGTACTTTATCTCCAACATTTGTAGTGGGTTTGTTCCCACCAGACATATTTCAGTTGTACTATGTCATTCGACTATGTCCTTATATTCCAGTCTTTCATTTCAGTATTTTACTTATTGTTTGTGGATGAGATTAGACACTGCCTGTTGTTTATATTAGACTTGTTAGATTTAGGACAGCGTAGCACGCTTCGCCAGGATCCATTAAATTGGGATATCCTCGAAGACGTGTCAGCTGGCCAATGCCACGTGGCCTGGTTCCATAATATTTTGGGACTGCGGCGTGACAGCACCCGACAAGCAATCCGGTGGATTATCAGTACATAAATGAACTGGTGGGGAGGCTTCTCGTCCGCTCGACAAATTCAAACACGTTATATAGGTTTCGTGCATAATCTGTCACGCCCCAGTCCCAAAATACCAAGGGACTAGCTACGTGGCAATGACCAGCAGCACAACTCCAATGGACAAACTTAATTTAATGGACCCGTTAGAGTGCACTTAAGTTGTATTACATTAAAAAAATGGTCTACGAATATCTGTCACAGTTTATATATCTAATCTCATCCACAATAAGTAACAAAATTACAAAGAGACAAGTCCAGTCACAATAATATAAAATGATCTGTCCAATCAAAGCAGTATAAATAATGTCACGGGGAACAACCCGTCATCAAAATAAAAAGAAAAATAAATCCAAGTACAATATCCAGAAGTTACTACAAGATCAAATATCCATAAACACTAAGCATAAATAATGAATGGTGAGAATATTGTGTGCTCAAGAGAAGTCCTCCGGAACAACCTCGTCCTTTGCAACCTGTACGTCTCCAATAGTAGCACCAGCCCTGTAAACCTCGGGATAGCTCTCCTCGTCTACACCTGCGGACATATTCCGGATCCAGGTCCTCAGGGGACATAGCATGGTACAATAAATGTAAACCCCCTCGATTTATTCTGTAGATAGTTAGAGTGGTTTTGGAAAATTTTTGATGGCAGATGTTGAGGTTTAGAGTAGAGGAAATTTACCTGGAATTTTAATCCAATTAATTTAAACCCTTGGCGCGCCCTATCTTTGTCTAGTTATTTAGAGCCCAATATCAGCCCATAAATTCCGTACAAATATTGTACTCTCGACTCAACTCGCCAACTTATGCAGTGGACTTTTCTGACTGTTAAAATCAATTTTTGTGTGCTCTAAATTAATTGCGCAACATTTCGAAAATCGTAACCCATATTTAATTCCGTGTCGGACACCTGTGTCGTTACTCTCGATTTTGGGATACCAATTTAACCCGTTGAGCCGGACCAATTAAAGGGTCCAAGACCGACTCCAAACCCCCACCATTTTTGGCTTTTGCGTCATTTTCGGATTTTGACCCCACGGGCCCCAAATTAAATTAAATTCGCGGGACGCGTTATCTCTATTTAAATCGGGATTTAACAACTTTGTAAATCCCATTTTAATCCTAATTAATCCCAATGCTCTCCTAATTAGACCCGCGCCTAACGCGCAACACACCCTCAATATGACAATTTTAAATATATTTTTCTCTGCAATTTTTGCGTCATTTCATGTGTCCATGCAAATTCCCGAATTTACGGGGGCTTAGTCGTAATTTTAAATTATTGGCAACATCCTATTGGTCATGAATAATTGAGAGGGTCCCAATATAGGGTCCCAATCTCACCCACCTATTCCTCACATGAAGAAACCCCTCTCTTCTTCATGTAAAATCCTATCCATCCAATCTACAAGGAATGATCCCAACCCTCCATTCAAACCTACACACTCCCCTATAAAGTGGCTCTCACACCCCACCCTCAACCAAACCTACCGGCCCTAATCCCAAAATCTCTCTCTCTCTCCTCCTTCATTTATTTCTTCATGCAAGAAGAAACTCAAACCTCTTCTCCCTCCCTACCCATTCTTGTTCTTCTTCTTCTTCCTTTACTACTCCTCTCTTCTTCTCACTGAGACTTCCCTCCGAGTCGACCCCTCCGGCCAACTCCGGTCAGGCGGCGCCGGCACCCCACCCCGCAGCAGCTGCTCCGCTGTAGCCTACGCCGGCCACCCTCCGTGCGTCCCCGCCCCACAGCAGCTCCAGACCGGAGCAGACCCTCGCTGTGCGACTTCCTCCGCGGCCAGAGTTCCCGTCTCACCACCACCACCGACCTGTGCATCCCGACCCTCCCCCCCGACCGGACCATTCCCAGCCGCACCGAGCTGCTCCCGACCCGCGCGGCCTGAGCAGCTCCGGCCGCTGCCACCGCAGCGTACGGTTCCCGCGTGCGTGCCGCTCCGGCAGCGGACTCCTCCCCCGCTGATACGTACACCACCTCCTTCTTCATACCACCTTCATCTACACCACCACCTGCCGTACTCCGTCGACATCGGCAAGGTCAACTCCCCCTCTCAATCTTTAATTTCCAGATTTTTAATATAGTTTTAAATAGGGATTCATTTATATATTCAGGTGTTAATACTAACTAGGGTTTAGGTTTCAATGTGGTATATGTTGTAGTGTTTTGAGCATATATGTAGATATGGTTGATAGGGTTTGATGGATATATTGTTGGCATATATATGGATGTGGAGATTTAGCTAGGGTTAGTATTTATTAATATTGTGTAGTTGTGGTGAAAGTTTAAATAATCATGTGTGCCTAGTGTTGATTAATGATCAGGTTGAATGAGGGGAATGTGTTTTAGATTATTGATGACTAAGGTCGATGATGATTAAGGTGAATATAGAATATAATGACTTGAGATTTAAGGTTTAATGGTGACCTTGGAGATTCATTCGTCATCAATATATTAAAATACATTTGAATGATGGACATTGAGATTTAGGGTTTAACATATTTATTTATGTGCATCAAAATCTGTGGGGATGAACAGTGATTGTGGGTGAAAGGATACGGAGGGTTGAGGAAGACCTAATATTTAATAAGTAAATACTGTCAGGGAGTGAGCACACCTGATACTGAACCATGTGATGATTATTGTCGAAATAAGGATTTGTCGAGGAGAGTGTAAATAGGACTAGTGATGGACTATCGTACCAACCGTCAACCGTAATCAACCCCCTAGTGACTTGTCCCTGAGAGTCGTGTTTGAGACTGAGTTTAGATATAGATGTGTGTAGCACACCTGTTTGTCTTAATTAGATTATTGATTCTGGTCTGTATATCTTCTCTAGGTACTGCGGGACCTGAGGACTTGGATGCGGTACTCGATCCCCGTCATCAGCAGCCGCACGCAGGCAAGTGTACCTTGCCACCCAGTATTTCAGTTTATAGATATTGTTATTCTTTTTGTACATTGTGCGCGTATTTACGTTGATGTCCGATATTCCGTGTCCGGTTCACAACCGGGTGTTGACATTCGACTTAACGTATTAGAATAATTACTGATGTCTCATAGCACCTCGATGCACGTACCAGAGTACATCGATACCCCAGGACACACTCATACACTGTGTTCGTGCCAGATTCCTGTATCCTGATACTGACATCATGACCAGAGACTGGGACGACCTTAGGGTCGCGTCTGTTGAGTTATTTTCATGTGTTAAGACTGTAGATAGAGGTTCAGGTTCAACGCACAATCGTTGACCGCTTGGGAAGGGGAAGACAGTTACTAGACGTTTGGGCTACTCTGCACGCGCTTATATATGTAGTATTTTCTAGTGATACCTGTATCTAGTGTAGCTGTTTCACCCGTGTGACTCTTTGCCCGGAGCTGCGGTACGTGCCGTGTGTTTCCGTGTCCGGAGCTACTGTTTTATATTAGAAAGCCCACGCATCGAACATTGTCTTTAAACTGTGTCACACTTGTTTGGTTGTACTAGTTTACCTTGTTGTTGCACTTGTACTATTTGTTTACCTGGCATGTTATTTTTTCTGTACCTTATTACGTCCCTCTGAGGATCTGGTTCCCTTCCAGGTGTAGGTCACGAGGATTACCCGGAGGAGTACGGACCGGGCATCTATCCAGCAGCTGTACTCACTGCCGAGGACGAGGTCATCCCTGAGGACTTCGCCTGACCGCTAGTAGTGACTCTTTCCTTGGGATGGTATCTTTACCTAGTTACCTGCTGCTGTCCCAAGTTATCTTATTGCTCACTTTCATTCCAGTCTATTTGTGCTAGCGGGTTTGTCCCCGTGTGACTACTCTAGTGTTTGTACTTGATACTTTTTGGATATTTCCTTCCTGCATATTAGTCGTTGTATTTCCTTCTATTGTGCTCTTATATTGCTGCCTGTGGATGAGATTTAGATTGAGTATATTTGTGTTATGTGTTGGGTTATTCATTGTACTTCACAGCTTAAGTGTACTCCGACGGGCCCATTAGATTGGGAAGCCCGCCGAAGTACACTGCTGGCCATTGCCACGTGGCTCGGTTCCTTATCCATGGAACCGGGACGTGACAATAAACACTCAAGCCAAATGAAATACAACAAGTAAATATAAATAGATCCTCAATGCAAGCTATGTAATCAGCTAAGTGAAATGCAAATGAGAGCATCACTAGTACTCAGGCTGAGACTACTACAGGCTATGTGTCGGGGAGCCCATATCAGCAAGTAGTATCACGACTCCAGTATATGTGCCAAAGATCTGAGAGTCTAAGGCACCTCCAGTAGTATATATATATATATATATATATATTATATATATATATATATAATTATCCTGTAGCATGTGTGTCTCTCCCCACCCAATATAACCTCATGTCTCATGTCCACGACATCTCATGTCCATAACACGCAAGATCATGACCTCTAGCTAGTACAACGAGTCATAATAATATCCATATAATATGCAAGTCTCATGTCACGAATCCTGTAAGCCTATACAGAATCACCCTGAATAACTTAGGAAAGATTCTGTCATATGAAATAATGTCAAGTGTTCTACGGTATGACGTACTTGGTAAAGCAAGCACGTAAAAATAGGATCATGGAATCAACTCTCTAAGTGAAGTTGCACGACTCTGCGTACGGTGTCGACACCCGAATCTCGTTCGGACGCTAAGCAACGTCTCACGGTCCTAGGTTGAACATGCACATCATAAAAGTATATATATATATATATATATATATATAGGAAGAACACAAGCAAATAAAATAACATGATCTCTGTAGATTTGGCAAGGTACACTTGCCTTGGTTTTGAACTTCGTCAAATGCTCCTGGAAAAGTGGAATCTGCACGTACCTCCGGATACTGAAACAAACATCACTAATATTCTCAGAATACATAAAATAGCTAGAATTGACTACCTATAAGTTCAATTTGGACACAGGGATAAAATTTGACAATTTTTGGTCAAAGTGGGATCCACATGTGGCCTACTTCGCACCAAAAATGTGTCGGAGATAAAGTTCTTCAAATTTGTTAAACTTAGTTTCTACGAGTCCAGAACGATGGCACAAACCCAATGAAATGTTCAGAACTGGATTCTGATGAGCTGATCATGAAATCACCCGTTATGTAGAACCGTAGGGCCCACAAAACGATATTTCGTCAACGTTCTCAGAATCAAACCAAACTTGGGTCACATGACCATTGTAACGCTGTAAATCCAATGGCACAAGTGTCGTTGCAAATCGACGAGTACACACGAAGTTATGGTGAGTGTCAGAATAGGCCGATACAGTACTTTTCGACGGATACGCTTTGATTCCGGTGTGCACGCACATCCAAATTAAATTTTGTAAAAGTTCACATGTCCGTATTTACGTTATGCGTCTTTTGATACAACTTGCACACGATAAAGTTGTCTCGTTTGTCGGGACGCACCCCGTATCAAAATTTTTAGGTATTTAAAAAATAAGTTTTTGGTCATTTTGGAACCAGAATAATTTAACCATTAAAGCAAACTAATAAAAACTAAAAGAACAGTAAAAATCTTGGTTATATTGTGAAGAAGTCCCTATAATTATATTTTGAAAATAATTAACGAGATGGTAGAAAATTGGACGTGAACAGGGGTACTTGGACTGAATTTTTGAACTATTGAACAGTTTTTCAGCCAACTTTCGGTCGATATTTTGACCAAACCCGAGTGCCTAAATTTGTTCCATTTGAAGAAAATCCTAGAGGGTTAGGTTGTGAACATACCAGCGAAGACGGTGCATGGAACAGATGAGCGAGGAGGGTGGAAGCTTTGCGCGAAGGGGGGGCGCACGGCTGTGTGCGTGCGCGCGCGCGGGAGGGGGGGAGGGGGTGGAGGCGGATCTGCGACGTCTGCTGCTGCTTCTCGCGCGCGGCGATCGTCAGGGATGCCGCGGTCGACGGAGTGACGGTGAAGGCGTGGGTGATGGTGGAGGTGGTGTAGGCGTGGGATTAGGATTTTAGGTTTGTTATGCGTATATATATATATATATATATATATATATATATATATGAGGGGGTTGGTTCTTGTATGCGGAGGGGGAGTTTAGAGTTTAGGTTTCGGGTTTAGTGTTAACGGGTATGGTTAGGGTTAATGGGTTTGGGTTTATTTATTTCTATTTTTCTTTTATTTATTTATTTTGTTTTATTCAATAATTAAATACAAAAAATTTCTAAAAATAGTTAGGCACTTGGATTTTTTTTAGAAAATTTATATTTCTTCCAAAAATAATTTATAACCCAATTTATATTAATTAAAAAGACATTTACTAAATATTAATAAATATTAAATTAATTAAATAAATTCATAAATTCTATTTTTTATATAATATTAAATTGGGAGCATGCAGGGGGTTCGAATAACGCAACTCGAGTGTCATGTACGTATAGGACCAGTTAGGCTCATAGCATGGATTTAGTTGGAAGCAATGGGTTGGGGTGGCGTGTTAAAATCGTACGCCACGATAAAATGGTTAATTAAATCATCGTTTTCTTGTAATTGTGTCGCAAAAGTTGTACGACCAAAATAAGACATGGAATTGCAAACTTGTGAGGGACAATCATAGCAGAAGCCTAATTTGACTCGTCTAAGTCGAGCATGCTAGGTTGGTTGGAAGGGAAAGGCTAGTATTGCACTCAAGATCTTAAAACCATGGTGGTTGGTTTCCAAAGTTCAATTAGATTATCGAATAAATATTAAAATAAAATAATTAATTATTAATTACCGAACTAATCCTATGAAAAAAATTTGGGTGCTCACAATCTACCCACCTTAAAAGAATTGCGTCCTCACAATTAAGAAAAATGAAACGTAACTGGTCAGGAAAGGTTTGCTCCAAAAGAGATGATGCGGTCGCATGACATTTGTTGAAGCGGTCGCATGACATTTGTTGAAGCACGACACAAAGGATAAAGGACCATGAACAAGAAAAAATTGAGAGAAAGGGTGAGGGTTTTGTTCAAGCAGAATACGTAAGGAAGCAATAAAAACTTCTCCTAGGCAATGAGATATGAGTAACTCAAGAGTAAAGGAGTCTGATTAGAGCAAGGATTAACTACAGCTTCTGAAAACTAGGGTACCTCTTACATATTATAGCTCTAGCCTAACAAGTTTATGCTAACATAATACTAGGTATAGGCTAGAAAATGGAACTAACATGCACATGCTAAAGTATTACTAGGAATATTCCTTACTATAGTTGGCTATGATAAGACTAAACCTTACCCATACTCGCTACACCTCGAGTCTGTGCCTCCTCCACTGTCATCTCCAAAGCTTGTCCACGTCCCTGTGGTGGTGCCCTCTGGTGTTGCTGGATTTGTTGGAAGATTGCTGCCTGTGGTATAAGGGTGGCCTCGGCTCGGTGTTGGTGGTCTGAATCCTCCATCTTCCGCCTGTGATGCTCCTGGTGCTGGATAAGCTGGTCGATGTAGCAGCTGGACTGGCTCCGGTGCTGGTAAAGCTAGTCAGTGAACCATTAGTGTTCCTCCCCGGTGCTCAGGACAATCCCTGGCTGAATGTTGACTGGATCCGCAAGCTAAACATAATCCTAATTGCGTATGCAATCTCTCAATATAGCTTACCTTGCCACATTAGTGACAAGTAGGAAGGGATGGGGCTCATAATGCTTCTCTCTGGGGTGGATTCATCTGGGGTCACTTTGTTGGCTCCCCGTGTGGTGCTCGAGCTGGTGCTAATGCATACAGTCTCTTCTGGCTGGACTCCCTCCTGTGGATGCGCTCCATACGTTGAGCTGCTACAAGAACATCCGTATAAGAAGTAGGTGCAACTGCGCCAATCTATCTCTGTAGTTCAAAGCTCAGTCCGTCAAAAAATTTCTCTACCTTCTCTTCATTTGTCGGGATCAGTGCAGGTACAAAGCGGCTCAATCGTATGAACTCCGTATTGTACTCTTTCACTGTCATATTGTCCTGGGTGAGACGATTAAACTTTTCTTAAAGTTTTGCCCGAGCAATAGATGGAATGTACATCTTCTGGAAGAGTCTAAAGAACTCCTCCCAAGTAACTTGGTCTGGCCCAAGTCATTTCTCTTCAGAGAGCCACCAGTGATGCGCGTTGTCCGTCAGCTGCATCCTAACGGCAATCATCCAGCGCTCCCTCGGAAGCTCATATGCTTTTAATTGGTGTTGGATGTCGGTTAGCCACTCATAAACTTCAGTAGGCTCTTCCTTGCTCGAAAAGGTACGTGGCTTCAATTGGTGAAAGTTCAAGATGGATCCCGTCGATGGCTGTATAACTGGTGGGGTTGCCTGCTCTAGTGCTGTCACTATACTTTCCTTCACGTTCTCTGCTGGCATTTTTGGGCCTCTTATTGAATTTGCTGCTAGGCTTGTATCATTGTATAGAACACCTGGAATAACTGATGCCCGTCCATAGTCTGCCCTGGCAGAAAAGCTGGTAGCGGTGGTATCAGGGGAGTAAATTATGATGGTGGTGGAATATCGTCTCTCCGAAACCTCGAGGCGGGCTGATCTGCAGGGTTTTTTTATAGTGTAGATGGATCTTGACCCCCTGGTGTTACCCCGTCATCGTAAGTAACCACAACACCTAGGGGTGCACCTGCGGGAGCCTCATCGCTGGTTCGTGGATCCATTACTCTGCTCGTGGATCCATTACTTTGCACACAAAGTAAACTATGAGGTTTTGACAGATGAATCAAGCATAATGCATGTCAAAAAATTAAGTTCGAGTTTGATATAGAGGTCAAGAACGTGTCAATATGTGGATGAGATCCTATAAATGTATTCTTATCCTAATTGCAGGCTTGCTCGGTCCCTTAGTTAAAACCAAAGCAATATATTCGTAGACCTGCATGGGCCACCACAAAAACTATGTCACGCCCCAGTCCCAAATCCAACGGACTAGCCACGTGATAATGGCCAGCAGCACAACTCCAATGGACAAACCCAATTTAATGGACCCGTTAGAGTGCACTTAAGCTGTATTACATACAAAAATGGTCTATGAATACCTGTCACAGTTTATATATCTAATCTCATCCATAATAAGTAAAGAAATCACAAAGAGACAAGTCTAGTCATAACAATATAAAATTATCTGTCCAATCAAAGCAGTATAAATAATGTCACGGGAAACAACCCGTCATCAAAATAGAACGGAAAATAAATCCAAGTACAATATCCAGAAGTCACTACAAGATCAAATATCCAAGAACACTAAGCATAAATAATGAATGGTGAGAATACTTTGTGCTCAAGAGAAGTCCTCCGGAACAACCTCGTCCTCTACAACATATATGTCTCCAATAGTAGCACACAGTATTCTCACCATAAAGTTCTTCAAATTCGTCAAACTTAGTGTCTATGAGTCCAGAACGATGGCACAAATCCAACAAAATGTCCAGAACTAGATTTCGATGAGCCGATCACAAAATCTCGCCCGTTATGTGGAACCGCGGGGCCCATAAAACAATATTTCATCAACGTTCTTAGAATCGAACCAAACTTGGGTTACAGGACCAGCGTTACGATGCAAATCCAATGGCATAAGTTTCATTACGAATCGATATGTACACACGATGTTATGACGAGTGTTAGAACATGTCGATACGGTACTTTTTGATGGATACGCGTTAATTCCGGTGTGCACACACATCTAAATCAAGTTTTGTGAAAGCCCACACGTCCGCGTTTACGTTACGTGCCTTTTGATATAATTCGCACATGACGAAGTCACCTCGTTTGGCGGGATACACCCCGTTTTAAAGATTTTAGGTATTTTAAATGGCACCCTGTCCATGCAGAACTCATATTTGCTGAGTTTGGCATACAACTTCTCCCGTCTCAATGTCTCTAGCACAATTCTGAGGTGCTCCTCGTGCTCTTCGTGGTCCTTGGAATAGACTAGAATATCATCAATAAATACAACCACAAATTTATCCAAGTACTGATGGAAGACTCCGTTCATCAAACTCATAAATACGGCTGGCGCGTTGGTTAAACCAAACGGTATTACTAGGAATTCATAGTGTCCATACTTAGTTCTGAAGGCTGTCTTCGGTATATCTTCCTTCTTCACCCTAATCTGGTGATAACCGGATCTAAGGTCAATCTTCGAGAATACCCTAGCACCACTCAATTGGTCAAATAAGTCATCAATGCATGGTAAGGGATACCGGTTCTTAATGGTTACAATATTTAGAGCTCTGTAATCAATGCACAAGCGTACAGTTCCATCCTTCTTTGGTACAAAAAGTATGGGTGCTTCCTAAGGTGAAATACTGGGCCGGATAAATCCTTTCTCCAGAAGATCGTCAACTTGCTCTTTTAACTCCACTAACTCCTTAGGTACTAGCCGATATACCGATGAAGTGATAGGTTCGGCCCCTGGAGTTAGGTCTATTGTGAATTCTATCTCCCGATCAGGTGGTAAACTTGGAAGATCATCAGGAAATACATCCACAAACTCCGATATGACTCTTGGGTAACCTGACTCCTCTTCTACAGATAATACCCTAAGAGTTGGCTGGACACCTTGCTCTACAGCTCACCAAAGAAATTCAAACTCAGGAAGGCTAGGGGGTCTAAATATCACCTTTCCAAGCCGGCAATCAAGAGTCGCATGGTACTGACTTAACCAGTCCATACCAAGTACAACATCATAATCAGGCATAGAAAAGATCAGAAATTGGGTTCGCATCTCTCTGCCACAGACTACTACCGAACATGACCTACATATATCACTAACCGGGATAATTCTACCTCCCGTAAGAATTCTCTTCATCTTCGAGAGAGGTGCGATAGCTACTCTATGTGTGGCTACGAAGCTAGCAGCTATGAATGAATGCGAGGCTCCAGAATCAAATAAAGCTACAGCAGGTAATGAAGCTACTAATATGGTACCTGCTATAACCTCGCCTGCAGTAGCTTCTTCCTCGACTGCTAGTACATATGCCTGTCCTCGTCCCTGGGCTGGACCTCTCTGCTGACGAGCCTGCTGGAATAATGCTGCCTGAGGTGGTAGTGGTGGTCTGGCTCCTCCAGCTCCTGTCTGTGTTGCTCCCATAGCTGGAAGAGTTGGCCTTGGTGCAGGTAGAGCTGGTCGATTTGGAGCTATCTCTCTACGCTCCAAGCAGTCCTTTGATAGGTGCTGGTTGGATCCGCAAATTAGGCAGAGTCCCAGCTTGCGTCTACATTCTCTTTCAATGTGACCTACTTTGCCGCAGTAATGACAAGTAGGTAGGTTCTTTGACGCTGTTCTCTGAGGCAGGTTCTTCTGGGATCGTTTGGCAGAATCCCCCTGTGATGACTTGGACGGTGCTGAGGAGAACGGACATTTCAGACTTGACTCCCTCCGAGTAACGCGCTCCATACGATGTGCTACAGCAAGGACGTCGGTATATGATGCGGGCGCGACAGATCCGATTAACCTCTGGAGCTCGAACCTGAGTCCATCAAAGAACCTCTCCGCCTTATCTTCTTCGGTAGGAATTAGAGAAGGGGCGAAGCGGCTCAGGCGAATGAATTCGGCATTGTATTCCTCCACCGACATATTGCCCTGGATCAGGCGGTTGAACTTGTCTCGGAGTTCTGACCGAGCAACAACAGGGATGTACATTTCCTGGAAGAGTCTGGAGAACTCCTCCCAGGTGACTTGATCATGTCCGAGCCTCTTTTCTTCGGATAGCCACCAATGGTGCGCGTTGTCCGTCAGTTGCATCATGACGGCAGTCACCCACTTTTCCCTTGATAGTTCAGCGGCCTCCAACTGGTGCTGCGTGTTCGTAAGCCATTCATGAACTTCAGTTGGTCCTTCCTTGCCCGAGAAGATACGGGGTTTGAGTTGACGGAAATCTGTGATAGATCCCATCGTTGGTCGCCTAGTTGGTGGATTTGCCTGCTCCAATGCTGCTACTAGGCTGTTCCTTAAGTTCTCGGCCTCATGACGTTGGGCCTCCTGTTGGATCTGTTGTTGGGCCTGCATCATGGTGTAGAATATCTGGAATATTTGCTGTCCGTCCATTGCCTGCCCTGGGGGAAAGACAGCATCGATGGAGGGAACTGTGGTGGAGGTGGGATGTCGTCACGCCTGAACCTAGAACTTGGCTGGCCAGATTGGTTGCTCTGAGAGGATTGTCCTCTGGTATCTGGCGTCACCCCAGCTTCACAGGTAACCACAGCTTCGGGTGGTGTACCCAAGGGGTTCTCGTCACCACTTCTGGGATCCATTACTCTGCATCAAAAGAAAATAATGAGAACACACAGAGGAATCAAAACAGGATACAATTTAAGCAATTAAATTGAATTCGACATATAGTCCAAAAACGATTCAATCAATGGATGAGATCCTATAACTTATCCTTATCTTATTGCAGGCCTGTTCAGTCCCTAAGTTGAAACCGAACAATTTAGTCGAGGACCTGTATGGGCCACCACAAAAACCTTGTCATGCCCCAGTCCCAAAATATCGAGAGACTGGACACGTGGCAATGGCCAGCAGCACGTACCGATGGACAACCCAATTTAATGGATCCATCAGGGCGCACTTAAGCTGTAAAATAAGGTCTACAACAACAAGCCACAACTAATCTCATCCATAAAAGATAAATATAATCAACTGCATAATGAAATGGAAATAAGTAGCCACAAGTCTCAACAAGTAGGTCGGAGAAACAATCCGACATAAGTCTGAATACACTGGTTCCATAGACCAGGAACAAAAGAGTGAAACATAAAGTAAATACTGAGCACGAAATCAGGTACTCAGGAAAAGTCTTCGGCAGTCACCTCATCCTCAGGGTTCGGTTCTGCTCCAGTGTCAAGTCCAGCAACAGCTTCAGCTCCTGCCCCGTATACCTCGGGATACTGCTCCTCAGCTAAACCTGGGAACAACATCCAGAATCCAGGTCCTCAGGGGACATAGCAAGGCACCAAATAATACAATCCAAATAAATGCAGTACAAGTACATAAATAAACAATGGGATAAACTATGTAACCATCTATGTGATATGCAAGTGAGAGCATCACTAGTACTCAGGCTGAGACCGCTACAAGCTCTGTGTCGGGGAGCCGGTAGCAGTAATAACACGTAAAGGGTTTAGCTCTGCTGGAGAGTCTACGACCTCACAATAGTAGTAGATATATATATGGAATAGCCTGTAGCCTGTATATCTCTCCCCACCCAATGTAATCACGCATATCATGACCATAACATCTCATGTCAATGTCAGCGGGATTATAGCTAATGCAACAAGTCACATAATGTCTATGAATAGAATATCTCTGTCAAGTCCTGTATCCTATACAGAATTACCATGAATATCTCAGGGAGATTCTGTCCATGTATAGTGTCAAGTGTCCTGGGTTGTAATGTACTTGATAAGGCAAGTACTAGAGAGTAAGGGTATCGAATGTCCATCTCTAGATGACGTACCCAATACCGCGTACGGGGTTGGCACTCGACTATAATCGGACACTAAGTACGTCACACGTTTCCTAGGTTAAGCATGTACAACAATTATATTTAATACAAGTAATAGGAAAATAAAAACTGCAAGTTGGTAAGGTACACTTGCCTGATGTTTGAATTCCAATTACTGTTCTGTTACTCGAGAAATTTCCAGAAATATCTCCGGATACTGAAATAAATATTAGCATCATGCTCAAAAGATATCAAATAGCTAAAAATGCCTGTCCTTGATTCTAATTTGGACACAAGGGCAAAAATGACCATTTCGGGTCAAAATGGGGTCCGCATGTGGGCCCGCTTTGCACCGAAAAATGTGTCAGGGTCAAAGGTCTCCAAATTCGTCCAACTTAGTGTTAACAAGTCAGGAACGCTGATACGAACTCAACGGAACTTTCAGAATTGGATTCCGATGAGCCGGTCACAAAATCGCCCGTCGAGTGGGACCTATGGGGCCCACGACACGCGATTTCGTCAACATTCTCGGAATCGAACCAAACTTGGGTCACAGGACCAGCGTATTGCTATGAGTCCGATGGCATAAGTTTTGTTTTGAACCGACGTGTGTACACAAAGTTATGATGCATTCCAGAAAGGGCAGATACGGGACGGTGTCCGCGGATACGCGTTGATTCCGGTGTGCACGCACATCCGAATCGACTTCTGCGAAATTCTATACGTCCGTATCGATGTCGCGCACGTTTCGGTAAAGACCGCGTGCGACGAAGTCGTCCCGTTTGGCGGGGCGCACTCAGTTCCGGGGTGAAATAGGGCGTTATTTTTCCTGTTTTTTGGATCGCAGTTCGCGATCACCACAGGACGCGATGCACCGAGCGGGTTACACGGGCACCGAGGGGGTCATGCAGACTACGTGTTGCAACTGACGAAATCGAAAACGGAGTTACGAGGAAAAAGTTATGAGTACTTGAACAGGGCTAAAAAAACCCGATTCTCGCGTGTCCGAGTGTCGAGTCTCTGTATCCTAGACGTATCCTGATTATGGCACAGATCCCTACGTCGTGTCCGCATCCACGGCGGCCCTAGGGTGCTGGAGACTGGCCGGGGTGGCTCGCTGGAGGATGGTGGCTCGCCGGAGGAGGGCGGCTCGACGAGGGGGCTTCTGACGGGTGGCCGGAGGCAGCGCCGGGGTCGGCTCGCTCGGGGGATGGCGGCTCGACGAGGGAAGAGCTGGGAGGAAGGAGCTCGGGGAGGGCGGCTCGACGGCTGAGCGGGGCAGTGAAGGAGGAGGAGGGGTAGGTCGCGGCGGCTCTAGGGGAAGGGGATGGCCGGAGTAGGGTTCCGGCGGCTCTAGGGTTTTGGTTTGGGGGGGAAAAGGAGGGAGGAGATGGGGGGATTTATAAGGGGAGGGCTGTGCTGGACGGCCGGGTGAGGCGGAGGGTGATCCGGGGTCGTGGAGCGAGGGGCGCGGGTCGCCGACGACGTGGCCGGAGGAGGCGGTGTGGGACGCGGGCACAGCAGGTCGTGGGGGAGAAAGGTTCTCGCGGGTCGGGTCTGCGGGTTCGGGTCTGGCCGACCCGACCCGACCCGATAGCCAACCGGGCCGGGCTCGGTTTGGGCTGGGCTCGGATGGGCTGGGCTCAGTCCGGCTTAGGGTTTATTTGGGTTTTTAAATAATAAAATAATTAATAATAATAAAAATATAGTATTTAGGTGATATAAAATAGGTCTGGGGCCCAATAAATTCCAAAAAAATTACCCTAAGTCCAGTTTTTTATTTTATGCCATAAAATCTTATTTTTATCATATTTTAATATTAATTATTAGCATTTAAAAATCATTTAATCACCAAAACACCTTGTTTTAATTTCTGAATAATACAGAAAAATCCCAAAAATTATTTTTAACATATTTTGAAAATTTAGGGTGATTATACCGTACAATATATAAAGGAACACGACAAGACTTACCAACTTACCATTCATCCTTCCCTATCCAAGGCAAACTAAGTTAAATCAAGCACGAGCATATATATAATGAAATCCAGGGCAATAACATAAGCATGCAAAGTGCCATATGCGATATGCTATTTTGGAGGCACGAGTTACACGAATTTTTAGGTATGTTGCAAAAGATGTTCAAGTGTTCGATTATACACAAGTATATCATATTCATATCGTTCATGTGTTTTCGATTACTTGATACGATGCAATAAACTGCACACGGATTACCGCTAACCGATGATGACTTATCTATATGAATAAAAGTCGATGGCATAGCCATAAAGGACGAGCTTTAATTACGGGACAGAAATGGTATGCAACACGGTGATGAGCCCCGCTACATGCCATTTCTTCTTCCAACATACAATTATTATTTAGTCTAAGAGCGAGAATGGCATGAAGGAAGGTTTATAAGGTGCCATACACCATCCTTGCCCGACAGACAGACTAACAAATATTTTGTCCGGATTGGATCAGCTCCTGTGCTCCGACGACCGTCCGCAGGAACACATTTAATACCTTGTGCACAAGTTGTCCGCAACATGCAAGTCTTGGGTCTCAGATTTACAGAATTTATGACATATTAACTCTTGATTCTTGTTCAGTACGAGTATGCTCCTCGAGCTATGATGTTGATATGATTCTCTTTCAGTGTTCAACTTGACTTGATGTATTTCCCTAATTCGGGGATTGCCTTGGCGACCTAACGGTCCCGAATACTTGCAGGTTCATATTGCACAGAAGAACTATTTGATAGTCTTCTGGCTAACTGGATGCATACACGATACGCGATAATGTTACTTGATTGTGGCATAATATAAGTGACAAGCATTGAAACAAGGCAACAAGTACAAGTTAGCATCTAAGCAGGAAAGCATGCATTTGTGTAAACATAAGCATTTACGTTGGCACGGGTCTAGGTAAAGCGAGGAGTGAAACCGTAAAGGAACATACCGAGCGACATAATTTAGGGACGTACAGTGTAAACAAGTGAATAGTGCCCTACAAAGAGTATATATCGTTCTACTCGAGGCATAGCGGGGTCTACTTGCACAAGGCAAAGGTAGCATGCGAGGGTCCATTTATAAGCAAATTTATATTTTTATGTTCTAACACAAGGAATTCAAGTTGGGATTATTCCCTTAGCTAGGTGCGTCGTATTCTTTATTAGCATACTGGTGGTGAATTACCTAGCAACTAGCATGTATCATCCATATTTTAAGTGTGCTGGCTAAGCAAAGACAAGTTCATCGTAGCCACCCACCTTAGCGATGATTTATCTCGGTCGAGCGATACTCCGAACGAGCCTCTGAAAGTCTAAGTTCCAAACTCCTGAAGGGCCAAGTCTAGAAATCCTTTGCCTCAAACGAGTCTTCTCGCTGAACAAAGCGGGTCGGGTCATTGCACTTGTCCCATTTGAATCGGCTGTCCGTTTGAACGAAACGGGTCATTACATTATACACCACTCAAAAAAAGTCTCGTCCTCTAGATTTTCTCAGCATCAGCTATTTTATCGCACTATCAAATCTATCTCAAGCATAGCAATCGGTACCACTAGATCCGTTTGGATATAATTTTCTACTCGTTCCTTATTATCATGTTGCATGTATGTTGGGTCGATCTTATTGAATGACTCTTTCATTCAATCCAAGATCTGACCTGGTCTCTATTGCGTCTTAGTGCGGAACGTATTTCTTAAAGCGAGGTATGTTATGATCCATCTTGAATAATGATCTAAGGCTGAGGCAAACTTATACAAGCCGTTATACTTGTCCATGCGGATCTAACATATTCACTTGCACTAGCATTCGAGATCAGTATATCCCGAGTCTGGATTGTGTACATATTCAAAGCATCTTTCAAATATATGCATGTCAACCAACTTAGCGATAGCAAAGTCTTTGCACTCGAGTTCTACATATCATTGAGTCTTGGATCGTGCACACGTTCAAGGCATCCCTCAAACATATGCATTCAACCAAACTTAGAGATAGTAAAATCGGACAAGCTACTTGCAAAAATATCAAGGGTTGTCGTCTTACAAATCATAAGGATACTTCCGACAGGGTCAATAAAATTCTAAGTTCTTTCCATTCTAACTAAAATTAAGTATTTGCACTACCGTTAAGCATGATCTCTCTGACTTAACCGATTAGCGTCCATCCGTTTGGGTCAAACATAGCGTACACTTACCATTTCCAGTCTAACTCTAAGTCTTGCTGCCCCAGTTCTATGACTTATTCAAGCAATATTCTAAAGTCGGTTACACAGTTCTTTCACTCGACATATGGTCATCTGCCTAATTACTAGGTCAGCTCACAAGGTTATAGGTACAACTTCAAGTACACGATTTATCGTGCAAATTTGTCGCACGATGCTCACCCCAATTCCTAAGGTCAAACCATTATTCATTTGCATGGGATATTCTAACCAAGCTCATTTTACTCAGATTTCTAAACATCGAGCACAGATTATCCTACGCACATTAATACGTTCGTTTGCACAGGATTCGAGCCCGTTCAGTAAAATCCATGATCTCTAAGTTGTAGGACAAGCCTAGCAATTCGCATAGTCTATCTCCTTAATCATGTTTGATAGAATCTATATATCCATTCCAAGTCTAGACTACCAAGCTATTATTCAGTTCTAAACCTTTGTTTATAACTCTAAGTCGTTCAACATGATTTATGTATCTGTTCACGAAACCATCAAGCATAATTTACTCCAGGTTTTAGGCTAACTTATCCCTAAAATACTTTCGATTCACTTGCATTTCTAAATTTGTCTTATCGTATCGAACCATAAGTCAAGATGATCCATCAGTTGTCACGCTCCGGTCTCCCACAAGTTTGATCACCCTCGTTTG
This sequence comes from Iris macrosiphon, assembly GCA_036927795.1. Classification (NCBI taxonomy): domain Eukaryota; kingdom Viridiplantae; phylum Streptophyta; class Magnoliopsida; order Asparagales; family Iridaceae; genus Iris; species Iris macrosiphon. The sequence goes on from JAYESA010000004.1 coordinate 325,948,937, forward strand.
GATGTGAGATCACCACGCCAATGCTTTCGCTTGATAATCGTCCTAATCCGAACATGACGCATGTACGAGCATAGAGTTAAGCTCCCACAAGACAAGAATGTCGAACATTATGGCTATCATCGAATGATCGAGACCCCTTATCATTTTACTTTGCTCCATCCAAGTTATATATATAAAATCTATCAAGTCATGTCCGTTCATGCAGTGATTATAATTCTTCTAGTAAAATTATCCAACTTTAGTGTTACCGTTTGGTAAATTCATAGTCTTACTTCTGGCAATCCTTGTAGAAGCATAAAATACGCTGGGGAATTGTACGCGTATTATACAGTCAAAACCCCCAACATACATGAAGTCCGTGTAAAACAGAGCTTCAGAGCTGTTTGGCGTAAATAAGAGCTTCAGAGCTGCCCGCGTAAAATAGAGCTTCAGAGCTGTTTGACATAAAGTAGAGCTTCAGAGGTGCCTGCGTAAAACAGAGCTTCAAGGCTGTGTGGCATAAAATATGGCTTCAGAGATGCCCACATAAAACAGAGCTTCAGAGCTGTTTGGCTTAAAGTAGAGCTTCAGAGCTGCCCGCGTAAAGCAGCGCTTCAAGGCTGTTTTGGCGTAAAAGTTTACTATACCTTCCGGCATAAAGTTTAAAATACGTTTGTTTTTAATGCAGCGTAAAGTTATACGAGAAACTCTTCGTATTCCTCGGATAAATTTGTCAGATAAATCAATGAACCTGACTCCTGACAAAAGTACTGCACGATGATCGAGAGGACGACTGTGATGATGATTTTGCACAGAGACCCAGGTTGTCGTTTAGTGATATATTCTTGATACAAGTCATTTTTATGCATTCAAAGAATACGCTGCCTATTCTACATGGACAAAAATAAGTTTTTACGCTTAAGATAAGACAAAATCAGACGCCACGTCAAAATGTGTTTCTCGTACAGAGCTCGAGGCATATCTCTGCATTTAATGTACGAGATAGAGGCATATCTCTGCATTTAATGCACGAGATCTTATTCTATTTTTAATTTTTTTGTCATGACTGGGGAAGCTAAAACTGTGGCTAATACGCTCATATCACCATCCTTATATTTTACTCCAACCAGGCTATTTTCAACTATAGGAGTACGCCGTATGCTATCTCCTCGAAATACGCCAACTCGGCTATATTTGCAAAGGTACGTGATAAGGCTATTTAGCCCAGAATACGCTTAAGACCTCAGTCATGATGGATAATTGGCTATTTTATGTTGGTTATCTATTATTCATGCATCAGCAAGTTTTACGCAGAGTTTGGCTTTTACGCCAATAAGACAAATTATTTGGCTTTTACGCCAACCATCTTTACGCAGGGGCAGTTACCTACGTGGCTTGCATGCCATAATCCTCGAGAAGTAGTTATACGCGTTACCCCATAAAGGGACACGTGTCATACACAGATTCAGAAGACTATGGGAACGCGGGTAGTAGTTATCATAATCGCAGCGTAAAATAAGTATTCTTCTTCACAGTTTGGTCTTTTACGCCAACAAGACAGTTATTTGGCTTTTACGCCAACCATCTTTACGGAGGGGCAGTTACCTACGTGGCTTGCATGCCGTGATCTTCGAGAACCAGTTATACGTATTATCTCATGAAAGGACACGTGTCATACGCATATTCAGAAGACAATTGGAACGTGGGTAGCAGTTATCATAACCGCAGCATAAAAGATATAACTTTTTTTACAGTGTGGCCTTTTTATGCCAACAAAACAGTTATTTGTCCTTTACGCCAACTAGACAGTTATTTGAATGATCTCTATAAATAGAGACCCTTGGTCACAGGGTAAGAAACAACCGGACATGGCATAATCAGATATCAGAGAGAAAAAGAGCACAGACAGAGAGTTTTGGTTGACAACTTTGGCAACAAGAATTTAATCCTACTTGCAACACTTGAAGCTTATTCTATAATACTTCTTTATCATCGTGTGGTCCAAGAAACAAAGTGATCGACCGCAGATCAGACTTCTATAGCAATACTTTTCCAGAATTATTTTATTGTACTCAACATCCTCGTATAAGATTAATTATACTCTTTTTCTTGTTTGTAAGCAAAAAAAAAAAGGTTTCGTATAAACCCTCTTCCTTATTTTTGTTTATCATCAAACAAAGATGGCAACTCTGCTGGGGATGACTTTCTCTTCTGACGAGAAAGCAATTGCTCAACACGATGCTGTATCAATCGGATCAATGAAGAAGACTTTGGTCGTCCAGTTCGACCAATCTTCTTATGAAGACATGCTTCATGCAGGGGGTAGCTCTCATTCCTCCTCTGTCCAGAACAAAAGGAAGCTGCGTAAAGTGTGGATGTATAATACGTTTTATACCCTTCCTGTAAGCTCTCACTCTCTGATTAACAAGGTTGTGACAACACAGCCAATACGTCCTGTGCGTAAAGGTTTGTCTCCCGTCTGTGACGTGGTAGACAAGACTTCTGGCAATGCCTCAGTGCCAATCCAGAAGTCTCAGATGCGCCCTGTACATAAAACTTTGTCTTCCATTTGTAACGTGGTAGACAAGACTTCTGGCAATGCCCCAGTGCCAATCCAGAAGTCTCAGTCGTGCCCTACGCGTAAACCTTCGTCTCCCATCTGTGACGTGGCAGACAAAATTTCTGGCAAGGCCTCAGTGCCAATTCGAAAATCTCAAACGCGCCCCGCGCGTAAAATTATATCTCCCGTCTATGATGAGGCAGATGTACCCTTTGATCACATCAAAGGAAAACAAGTGGTGAATCTCCCAACCTCTAGGCTTTTACGCCCACAAGAGAAGAAAGTTCCCACTCTTCAGATTACGCGTGACACTGGAGGCCGTTTGAGAACTTTCCCTGTTTTACACGAACCTATGCAGAACTCCAAATTATGCCAGGATAAGTCTGTCTGCGTAAAGAAGACCCATTTTACGGGAAAATACGCTCCTAAGACGGATGATGGATCATATGCTACTCACATGGATGAACTGCTGTATTCTTATGACAGAGAAATGGTTATGGTTCCTAATCTCCACTTTCCTACTGATGTAAAAAGGCAGAATAAGCCTTCTTCTTCTTCTTCTTCTTTTTTGGTTAATCCCCCTGATTTGCGTGATTTTTTGATCCAGAAATGCAAAGACAGGGGATCTCCTAATATGTCTATTATAACCCCTAGAGAACATTGTTGTAATAGTCGTAAGGTTGTAATTAACTGTTGCTGTTCTAAAGCAAAATGGTTAATTTTTAACCGGTTGAATTACTCTTTGTCATTACAGGAAGAAGAACCAACATTTGCTTCAGTAAACATGGCTTCGAATATTCCTAGAGGAAAGTCGAGTTTAAGACGTCATCCCTCTAGAACTCCGAGCCAAAGGAGATTAGACAGACTCATCAAGACTTTCGAAGAAGGTATTTTTTGAAATACTCGCTCGTGGTCACGACAATCAGCCTCATATTCTTCAGATTCTGACACTGGGGGTCGCCAGTTTTTTGATTTTGATGCTGAAAGTATAGACTCAATCTCTACAGAGATCTATACTAATCCCTCAGTGGCATCCAGAGAAATGGGAGTTTATGCTGTGGGAGATAACATGAAGAAGCTTCCCCATCAGGAAGTACTGAACAACGCATCACTGCATTGGAAACATCACTTAAAGAGATGCATACCATGATGGAGAGTATGCACCAAATGATGGTGACTCAACATACAGCTGCAATAGCTCAAACACCTATTCCTCTGACTCAACTACGTATGGGGGTAGACATACCACCAGCCAATGCAAGCCAGGAGCCTGTTCAAAACCAAGAGTCAGCTGCTCCTTAACCTCTGAACCCGGAGAATGTATTACCTCCTATTGGAGTTACAATACATCCAATGTCTCAACTTTCTGCTGTCCCTTTCCCAACTAAAGATCCAATACAAGTAGTTCGGGAATTAAAAGCCTAATTTGATGCCTTGAAGCATAAAGATCAGCTCAAGAAGTTGGGGATTAACCAGCCATATCCAACTGTCTGGGATGAGATCCCTTTCCCACCAAAATATAAACCACAGGCTATGGTTTTATTTGAGGGAAAGATATCGCCAAGCCAGTACATGAACTACTTCAGCATGATGACGGTATTGTTGCAAGGAAATGATGCCCTTCTCACTCGAGTGTTTATGGGCTGTCTGTCTGGAGTAGCTTACCAATGGTATCGTAGTCTATCGGACAACTGTATTACTTCTTTTGAAGATTTCAAGACTCTATTCTTCGCTCAATTCTATGAGGGAGGGATGGACATGTCTATGTCATCACTCATCGAAGTAAAGCAGAAGGAAAAAGAAAATGTTTGTACTTTTATTGAACGCTTTCGTCAGGCTACTTTGCAGATGCCTCCTAGAGTTCCAGATTCAGCCTTGGTGGACATTTGCAGGAAGAACCTTCTCCCACTGATCTCAGTATTCACGGGACCATATCAGTTCCATGATTGTCCCTCATTTATCATATCGGCAGTAGCCGCTGAAGATAACAGTCGGAAGGCTCGTGACAACGGAATCATGATCTCTACCTCTGATAGAGGGAAGCATTCATCTTCCAATAATGACCATACTCATAGTTCAAAAGGAAAGGAAACCCTGGCAATCAACACGTCCAGGCAAAATACTCCGGTAACTATGCAGACGAATCCTGGAACTTCCAGACCTAAAGAAGAATATTCTTTTGACTACGACGATATTCCAAGCATATTTGATTGTCTAGTCAATAGTGGCAAGCTTACTCTACCCGAGATAAAGCGTCCAAATGAAGTTGCCAGTACAAATAATCCTAAGTACTGCATTTTCCACAGATACATACATCACCCCACAAAGATATGCTATGTACTGAAAAAGAAAATCCAGGAGTTGATCGACGCCAAAGCCATTACTCTACGTAATAACGAGAAGATGGTCACTGCTAATATGATCTCACTCCAATTTGACAATTTCCCCCCTCAAGAGGTACCGGATGGTGTGGTACCTATTCCACGGGCAATGATGAATATTGTTAATCTCCCTCCTACCAGGGGTCAAAATCAAGATTTAGTGCCCCTAAATACCAAGCGTGGAGAGATCATGTGCGTTCACCCTGATCTAGTATCAGAAATTGAGGAAAAGACTAAAGCTGCTAAAGCTAAGGCTAAGAAGAACTCAAGATGTAAACCATGCCACATGGTTGGAATATCCTCGATATCAAAAAAAGAGGCTTTAGCAACCGGAACCTGGTCAGGAAAAGCCTACCTCAAAGACTATGGAGGGAATCATGAAGAAGCAACGGCAGACACTTCGGCTACCAAACCTCCAGAGCCTGAACCTGTAGTACCAGAGGTAGGTCCTTCTAAATCAACTTCGGTAGACAAAGGCAAGCAAAAAGAAGTTTATTTCGATAAACCTCTGAAGAATATTCAAAATAAAGGTTTAGAGAAACCATATAACTTCGACATCTTGGCTCAGTTCGTTAATACTCCAGCCAAATTGTCTATTTTTTAGCTACTTCGGCTATCCAAAGACACTCATCAAGCCTTGAGTGAAGCATTAATGCAAGCAGATGTATGCTTGACCCAGCTCAAGTCCTTTGATAAAGAGCCTGTGGCATGTCCTCAATGCTATAGTGTGATGGAAGTAGTCCCTAACATCACTTTCACTCAAGAGAATATGTTGTTGAAGCATAACAAACATGACATGCCTTTTTATTATACATGATACGTCGGCTCCATTAAGGTAGACCGGATTCACATAGATCCGGGATCGTCGATCAGTATTATCCCTCATAGTCTGCTAAGACCATTGAGAATTCCTACCAGTGAACTGGCTTACACTACCACTACAATTGTGGGCTTTAATGCCAGGAAAAGCAGACCGTTGGGGAAGATTCGTCTGAGAATCCAGATTGGTGACCTTAGATCATTGGCTACGTGCTATGTCATTGATTCAGAGGTATATTACAATATTTTGTTGGGTAGACCATGGATCCATGATCACAATATTGTTCCTTCAACTCTACATCAATATTTCAAATATGTAGACGCTCAAGAAATAGTGAAAACAGAATTCGCCGATCTTAATCCGTTCAAGGGAGTTGAATCCTACTATTTTGATGCCATGTTGTACACTCAAGACTACATGTCACCACCCCATTTCCAGAGCCGGGTATTTTTTTTATTTTAATTTAGTTAATTGTGCATTATTTTTAATTAATTGTATTTATATTTAATTATTGATTGTATTATTTTTATTGGTTGTTTTAGGATTTTGGCTAGCCTGGACCCATGTTAGACCCTAGTGGACCCATGTTCGACCCAGCCCATACCCCTGTGAGACTTATTTTTGGGTTTAGAATATTTATTATATTTTTAGAAGGTTAGTGGGAGAGATTTGAAGCTACTTTGAGTGCTTTTGGAACCCAGAACCCGAAACCAAGTCAAGTAGGGGCGTTTTGGGAATTTGGAACTTGTAAACCCCTTTATTTCTACATGGCCGGCCTCTACCTACCCCCCCAACCCGTGGAACACAGCAGCCCTCTCCCCTCTTGGTTCTTCTTCTTCATTCTACTCTTCTTCTTCACTTCTTCTTCTTCTCCACTTCTTTCTTCTTCCTTCTTCTTCAAGGTGAGTTTCTCTTCCATTTTCTTTCTTCTTTCTTCCATTTCTTCTTCCTAATTGAACCCTAACCCTACTTTTTCCCCAAACTAGGTGGGTAGAGCTTAGATTTGGTATTGGAGCTAGATTTGGGAGCTTGGAAGCTTGGTTTGGTGGATTTGGAGCTTTTTGAAGATTTTGGCTTGGGATTCCAACTCCCAAGAGGTAACCTTAATTTTCCCCCTTGTAATTACTTTTATATAGTATAATTAATAGTTTAGAACCTTCCTAGACCCTTAGGCTACCCGTGGAAGGAAGTTGGAACTAGTTTGGTAGTGTTTGGAGACTTTAACACTAGGTTTTGTTTCAATTTCGGGTGGAATCCAAATTTGGCCCAATTTTGGGTGATGCCCTAGGTTAGACGGACCTAGGTAGATGTTGTCGGGTGTCTTAAGGGTGAGTGCGTGTCCCCGTTCGGACACGGAAAGCTGTGTCGCAGAGAAACGGGCATTTCGGGCCTTTTTGGGGTTTTCGTCGTCGCCGATTCGAAGTACGTGCGCGTTTCCGCCACGGACCTAGAATCGACGCAAGAGTACTTTTTCTAGGATCTAGGCATCATTTAGAATGTGTGGGTAAATTTTGGGCCGATTCTGAGTTCGTTTGGTGTGCGTTTCAGGAGATTTTCTGAACCGCGCACCGCGTGTTCGTCGAAATGACCGAACGGCCATTTCGACTTGGTTTCCTTGTTTCGGACATGTGCGCGCATTGGGTTAGTATCGGGGAGTGTGTGCTAGAGTTTTCGAGTTGTATTTTATATATTTTAGGGTGTTTGTGAGTGTCGGGGTCGTTGGGCGTGAGAGGGGCGTGTTGTTTGTGTGTTGTGGTTGTGGTATTTGTGTCTTTATATATATATTTATAAGTGTCTATATATGTATATATATTTATATATATATATGTATGTGTGTTTATGTATATATATTTATATATATATATGTGTATTTATATCTATGTGCTTGTGTACGTATATGCCTATGTGTATATATATATATATATATATATATATATATATATATATATATATATATATATATATATATATATATATATATATATATATATATATGTAGATGTGTAAGAGTGTGTGTGAGTGTGTTGATATGTATATATATATATATATATATATATATATATATATATATATATATATATATATATATATATATGTGTGTGTGTGTGTGTGTGTGTGTGTGTGTGTGTGTGTGTTTATAGATATATATATATATGATTATGAGTTTGAGTTTATGTATATATGTATATATATTTATATATATATGTATGAGTGTTAGTGTGTGTGGTTGTGTGTTTGTGAGAGTGTGTGCTAGTGTGTGTGAGAATGTGTGTGTGAGGGTGTGTGAGTGTGAGTGTGTGTGAGGATATATATATATATATATATATATATATATATATATATATATATATGTATGTGTATGAGTGTATATATATATAGAGATGTATGTATGTATAAATAGATAGGTAGATATTAGATAGCTAAGTAGTTAGATAGATGCATAGATAGATAAATAGATATATGATAGATAGATGGATAATAGGTAGTTAGATAGATACGTATATAGATAGATAGATTAATAGGTAGATGGATAGATAGACGGATTGATAAATAGTTTGATAGATAGATAGGTAAATGGATAGATAACTAGATCTATAGTTAGATAGATATTAGAGATTATTGATAGATAGACATATAGATAGATAGGTAATAGAAAGATAGATAGATATATAGTTATATAGCTAGCTAGCTAGATAGATATCTATAGATAGGTAAATAGGTAGATTAATAGATAGATAATTAGATAGATAGTTAGATAGGTAAATACTAGATATAGATAACTAGTTAGATAGTTAGATAGATAACTAGATAGGTAGAGGGATAGCTAGATATATAGATCTATATGTATAGGTATATACATATAGCTAGGTAGATAGTTTAGATATCTAGATATAGAGATACATATATATTTATGAGGAGGGTAAGGTAAGGTAAGGTAAGGTAAGGTTTGTAGATACCTAGATATATGCCTATATGTATTAGATATATATATTTTAGCCTAGATTATAGCTAGATATATATGTTTATGCATAGTTAGTTAGCTAGAGGGGTAGTCGGGTTGAGTTTAGAGAGGTATCTCAATACCTTGAGATACCAAGGTATCTCAATACCTTGAGATAACCAAGGTATTGAGTTTCGAGCGGGATATTTGAGCAATAGCCTAGGAATAGTATTGGAGTAATTTTTATATGCTTATGTGTATATATTTATGCGTGCTAGCATATGTTTTAGCGGGTTTAGGCGGGGTATATAGCGTAGGTTGAGGTATCGGATACCGAGGGTATCCCGGTATCTCAAGGAGGCGAGTTTGTGAGTTTTCTAGCTTAATGACCTCGGTTTGACCTAGAATTTCAAGAACACCCTAGTTTGACCTAGACTTGACCGTAGTTGACTCGGTTGACCGCCAAAGTCAACGATTGACCTAGTTTTGACCCAGAGTTGACTTTTTGGACCAAAAGTTGACTTTTTGACCCAAATTTTACCGGTTTGACCCGTTTGACCTAGAACGACCCTAGAAGCCTATTTTTAGTTATTTTATATCTGTTTAACTTATTAGAACCCTGTTTAACTTTTCTTTTCGCATTAGGTCCTTGCGACACCGGTTCGGATCGCCAGTTGCTCAGAACATCAGGCGAGTACATTCTCTGATTGTTTTCGTTATCTGATGATTATTATGATTCAGCTTCTAGTATAGTATCATCTGATTATTCTGGCACAACACGGGACACTGACTAATATTTCTGAATTTATTTACTTGCGACACGTACATTTCATGTTTCTGGCCTCTATTCTGGAATCACTACTGGCATCACCTACAGGCATCACTACAGGCATTATTCATGTTCAGGCTGAACTCATCTTGATTTGCGTGTCGGGTCTTGGATTCACTTGTATTAGTCGGGGCGGGGAAATACTCGAGTAGACATGTAAACATTCCTATCTGGCATCATCAGGAATTACTCCCTCTGGTCTAATCTGGAATGATAGCAGCCGCGCACCCAGTGCGCGGTGAGCCGTACTTACCCCTAGCCGTTTATATGTCGAAACAAGTATTTCAAAGACACCGAGTTCATTCTTTATAGTCTGGACTCACTTGCATTCTTGTTGGTCTCACTTACATATTTCTGGACTTGACTCACTACATATTTTTTATGCTGGACTCACTACACGTTCTTATGCACGGACTTGATCTTAGCTTAGATTTTCTGTATCTTGCAGTTATTACTATCTTGCTCTGATATCCATGCATCTTTACCTTTATGCACCAGTGATTTATATATATTTCTTGTTTCATACTTGCTTCATTCTTCTTGCTACTTGCTATAACTGTTTTATAGTTTTTATCATTTAAATGGAACTGCTGTTAGAGATGTACTTGCTCCAGTCCTGACTGGACATATTTTTTAGAGTATCCGGAGGAGTGGTGTCCGACGTTTTATGGACCTGAGCCTGTCGATGGTGTAGACAGGGACCCTCTAGCTTAGGGGTGATTTCCGGGTTGGTAGCCGGGATCACTGAGACCTTGTTGTTGATTTTATTAGCTTTTAGCACCGGATTTGTCTCCGATTTTGGATTGAGATCTTGTATTGTATATTATTTTGGATGATGTATTATTTTTATTGATGTTGTGGTTGTTGTAGTAGTTGCTGCTGGTTAGACTTTATAGTTGTTAGTCTTCTTTGTCATCTTATCGTGCTTAGACTCGTGATTGAGTACTTGAGATTATAATTATGATATTTGCTCCTCCGTTTGGAGTTGAGATCTTGACAGGTTTATATATTGATTGCGTGGTTGCCCTCATTTTGGAGAGGTCATGGCAGATTTTTTTTGTGAGTTATCTAGATAGTTGACCTAGACAGCGTTCTACCGCCGATGCTGCGGCGTAGGCTGGACGTACCCACGACTCATGCCCGATTTTCCGGGTGTGGGTTGTGACACGTTTTAGGTGGCGGCCCCATGCAGGTCTCGATTCGCAATTAGTGCGATGTCGTGGTAGTACAACAACTTAGTTGTACTGCTGCGAGCCTGCTATAGGATCTAGGATCTAGGATGAGAGTGTAATCAATCACGACTAGGAACAATTCCCATCTAATTATTCTGAATTTGCTTCTTTTGAAATATTACTGTCCTTCTTTGATGATATCGTATCTTGCGCCGTATTGACTTCTTTTGATCTGTGTTCAGGATGCCTCCGAAGACACGATTCTATCGTACCGTTCCAGCAGTTGCCACTGAGAGGTCTGCTACCTCTCGTCCAGCTCGTATTCAGGCAGCTGCTACCGCTCCACTTACCACTCCTGTGATTGAGGGAGCATCTGCTTCTCTCGGGGATCCTCCTTCACCTGTCGATTCGAGGACTACCCCAGTCGTTTCGGTGGTTCCTCCACCACTTCCTGCTCCAGTAGATGCCACGCAGTTGTTTGCGTTCTTCAGGGAGATGATGGACGTGCAGCACCGTCAGGTGGATGTGATGAGGCTGGGCATTGAGAACGCCCACCAGGTGGCCATGACAGCAGTGGATAGGGTGGCACAGATTCAGCCGCAGGCAGATCAGAGTCAGCATCCGAGGCCGGACAGTATCATTGACTTTCAGAGGATGCGACCCAAGGAGTTCCGTGGTACAGAAGGGATCCTGTACGCGGACGACTGGATAGAGCAGATCGAGGGGATCTTCAGGCTGGCGCAGATTCCAGACAGCATACAGATAGAGGCAGCGGGTAGCCAGATGTTCGACCTCGCTTTGATATGGTATCGTACTGATACGAGGATTGCAGCGCCAGAGCTTACTTGGGAGGCTTTCAAGAGGCTTTTTAAGGAGAAGTTTTTCCCAGATGTGGCGCTCAGTGCTTTGGAGAGCCAGTTTGAGGCACTCGTCCAAGGGAGCATGACAATGGACGAGTACGCAACGGAGTTTTGCCGTCTGGGCAGATTTGTAGATGGCTTGAGTGAGGCAGCAAAGGCGAGGAAGTTTCGCAAGGGCTTGGTCATGGCGGTCAAGTCTTTGACCAGGAGCGACCGCGAGGCGACTTTCGAGCAGATAGTAGGAGATGCTCAGAAAGCAGAGGATGACTTGGAGCTCAAGTCCAAGAGAGGCAGGGATGATTCAGGTAGTGCGAGTGGTAGTGCGGGACCAGCTAAGCGTCCCTATGTGCAGAAGGCAGTGCAGCAGGGTCAGGATCAGAGGGTGCCCACTTGTGACTACTGTAGGAAGACAGGACACACTTGGGATGTTTGTAGGAGGAGGCTGAAGGTGTGTTTGTTCTGTGGATTCGCTGCTCACCAGATGCGAGATTGTCCCACTGCACCTCCATTGGGTGGAGCACAGGATCAGAGAGTTGGAGCTAGGCCACCTGTGGCACAGCATCATGCCCCGCACCAGCAGAGGGATACACCCTAGCAGGGCAGGGCTTATGCGTTGACGGTCGATGAGGCCGATGTTACGGGTGTCGGGTTAGCAGGTCTGTCTCTTTGTTCTTCTTCCTGTCCCTTTCCATTCCTTGTGGTGTGCTTCATTAGTACCTATTAGATTTTTTCTTTTGTGCTGTGATAGATAGTGTAGTAACCCTAATTGAGACTGTGATAACACGACCAGTAGGACCCTGATCTTGTATGCTGTATAGGTAGAATTTTTTTGACTGTGATTGTTGGGGGTTTGACCTAGAAGGAGTGTGATTGACTTTAAATTTCGAGGACGAAATTTTCTAAGGAGGATAGGCTTGTCACCACCCCATTTCCAGAGTCGAGTATTTTTTTTATTTTAATTTAGTTAATTATGCATTATTTTTAATTAATTGTATTTATATTTAATTATTGATTTTATTATTTTTATTGGTTGTTTTAGGATTTTGGCTAGCCTGGACCCATGTCAGACCCTAGTGGACCCATGTCCGACCCAGCCCACACCCCTGTGAGACTTATTTTTGGGTTTAGAATATTTATTATATTTTTAAAAGGTTAGTGGGAGAGATTTGGAGCTAGTTTGAGTGCTTTTGGAACCCAGAACCCGAAACCCGAAACCAAGTCAAGTAGGGGCATTTTGGGAATTTGGAACTTGTAAACCCCTTTATTTCTGCATGGCAGGCCTCTACCTACCCCCCCAACCCGTGGAACACAGCAGCCCTCTCCCCCCTTGGTTCTTCTTCTTCATTCTACTCTTCTTCTTCACTTCTTCTTCTTCTCCACTTCTTCTTTCTTCTTCCTTCTTCTTCAAGGTGAGTTTCTCTTCCATTTTCTTCCTTCTTTCTTCCATTTCTTCTTCCTAATTGAACCCTAACCCTACTTTTTCCCCAACCTAGGTGGGTAGAGCTTAGATTTGATATTGGAGCTAGATTTGGGAGCTTGGAAGCTTGGTTTGGTGGATTTGGAGCTTTTTGGAGATTTTGGCTTGGGATTCCAACCCCCAAGAGGTAAACCCTAATTTTCCCCCTTGTAATTACTTTTATATAGTGTAATTAATAGTTTAGAACCTTTCTAGACCCTTAGGCTATCCGTGGGAGGAAGTTGGAACTAGTTTGGTAGTGTTTGGAGACTTTAACACTAGTTTTTGTGTCAATTTCGGGTAGAATCCGAATTTGGCCCAATTTTGGGTGATGTCCTAGGTTAGACGGACCTAGGTAGACATTGTCGGGTGTCTTGAGGGTGAGTGCGTGTCCCAGTTCAGACACGGGAAGCCGTGTCGCAGAGAAACGGGTGTTTCGGGTCTTTTTGGGGTTTTTGTCATCGCCGATTCGAAGTGCGTGCGCATTTCCGCCACGGACCTAGAATCGATGCGGGAGCACTTTTTCTAGGATCTAGGCATCATTTAGAGCGCGTGGGTAAATTTTGGGTCGATTCCGAGTTCGTTTGGTGTGCTTTCAGGAGGTTTTTCGAACCGCGCACCGCGTGTTCGTCGAAATGACCGAACGGCCATTTCGACTTGGTTTCCTTGTTTCGGGCTTGTGCACGCGTTGGGTTAGTATCAGGGAGTGTGTGCTAGAGTTTTCGAGTTATATTTTATATATTTTAGGGTGCTTGTGAGTGTCGGGATCGTTGGGCGTGAGAGGGGCGTGTTGTTTGTGTGTTGTGTTTGTGGTGTTTGTGTCTTTATATATATATTTATAAGTGTCTATATATGTATATATATTTATATATATATGTATGTGTGTTTATGTATATATATTTATATATATATGTGTGTATTTATATCTATGTGCTTGTGTATGTATATGCCTATGTGTATATATATATGTAGATGTGTAAGAGTGTGTGTGAGTGTGTTGATATGTATATATATATATATATATATATATATATATATATATATATATATATATATATATATATATATGTGTGTGTGTGTGTGTATGTGTTTATAGATATATATATGATTATGAGTTTGAGTTTATGTATATATGTATATATATTTATATATATATGTATGAGTGTTTGTGTGTGTGGTTGTGTGTTTGTGAGAGTGTGTGCTAGTGTGTGTGAGAGTGTGTGTGTGAGGGTGTGTGAGTGTGAGTGTGTGTGAGGATATATATATATATATATATGCATGTGTATGAGTGTATATATATATATAGATGTATATATGTATAAATAGATAGGTAGATATTAGATAGCTAAGTAGTTAGATAGATGCATAGATAGATAAATAGATATATGATAGATAGATGGATAATAGGTAGTTAGATAGATACGTATATAGATAGATAGATTAATAGGTAGATGGATAGATAGACGGATTGATAAATAGTTTGATAGATAGATAGGTAAATGGATAGATAACTAGATCTATAGTTAGATAGATATTAGAGATTATTGATAGATAGACATATAGATAGATAGGTAATAGATATCTATAGATAGGTAAATAGGTAGATTAATAGATAGATAATTAGATAGATAGTTAGATAGGTAAATACTAGATATAGATAACTAGTTAGATAGTTAGATAGATAACTAGATAGGTAGATGGATAGGTAGAGGGATTGCTAGATATATAGATCTATATGTATAGGTATATACATATAGCTAGGTAGATAGTTTAGATATCTAGATATAGAGATACATATATATTTATGAGGAGGGTAAGGTAAGGTAAGGTAAGGTATGTAGATACCTAGATATATGCCTATATGTATTAGATATATGTATTTAGCCTAGATTATAGCTAGATATATATGTTTATGCATTGTTAGTTAGCTAGAGGGGTAGTCGGGTTGAGTTTAGAGAGGTATCTCAATACCTTGAGATACCAAGGTATCTCAATACCTTGAGATAACCAAGGTATTGAGTTTCGAGCGGGGTATTTGAGCAATAGCCTAGGAATAGTATTGGAGTAATTTTTATATGCTTATGTGTATATATTTACGCGTGCTAGCATAGGTTTTAGCGGGTTTAGGCGGGGTATATAGCGTAGGTTGAGGTATCGGATACCGAGGGTATCCCGGTATCTCAAGGAGGCGAGTTTGTGAGTTTTCTAGCTTAATGACCTCGGTTTGACCTAGAATTTCAGGAGCACCCTAGTTTGACCTAGACTTGACCGTAGTTGACTCGGTTGACCGCCAAAGTCAACTTTTGACTTAGTTTTGACCTAGAGTTGACTTTTTGGACCCAAAGTTGACTTTTTGACCCGAATTTTACCGGTTTGACCCGTTTGACCTAGAACGACCCTAGAAGCCTATTTTTAGTTATTTTATATCTGTTTAACTTATTAGAACCCTGTTTAACCTTGCTTTTCGCATTAGGTCCTTGCGACACCGATTCGGATTGCCAGTTGCTCAGGACATCAAGCGAGTACATTCTCTGATATTTTTCATTATCTGATGATTATTATGATTCAGCTTCTAGTATAGTATCATCTGATTATTCTGGCACAACACGGGACACTGACTAATATTTCTGGATTTATTTACTTACGACACGTATATTTCATGTTTCTGGCCTCTATTCTGGAATCACTACTGGCATCACCTACAGACATCACTACAGGCATCATTCATGTTCAGGCTGGACTCATCTTGATTTGCGTGTCGGGTCTTGGATTCACTTGTATTAGTCGGGGCGAAAAAATACTCGAGTAGACATGTAAATATTCCTATCTGGCATCATCAGAAATTACTCCCTCTGGTCTAATCTGGAATGATAGCAGCCGCGCACCCAGTGCGCGGTGAGCCGTACTTACCCCTAGCCGTTTACATGTCAAAAGAAGTATTTCAAAGACACCGAGTTCATTCTTTATAGTCTGGACTCACTTGCATTCTTGTTGGTCTCACTTACATATTTCTGGACTTGACTCACTACATGTTTTTCATGCTGGACTCACTACACGTTCTTGTGCACGGACTTGATCTTAGCTTAGATTTTCTGTATCTTGCAGTTATTACTATCTTGCTCTGATATCCATGCATCTTTACCTTTATGCACCAGTGATTTATATATATTTCTTGTTTTATACTTGCTTCATTCTTCTTGCTATAACTGTTTTATAGTTTTTATCATTTAAATGGAACTGCTGTTAGAGATGTACTTGCTCCAGTCCTGACTGGACATATTTTTCAGAGTATTCGGAGGAGTGGTGTCCGACGTTTTATGGACCTGAGCCTGTCGATGGTGCAGACAGGGACCCTCTAGCTTAGGGGTAATTTTTGGGTTGGTAGCCGGGATCACTGAGACCTTGTTGTTATTTTTATTAGCTTTTAGCACCGGATTTGTCTCCGGTTTTGGATTGAGACCTTGTATTGTATATTATTTTTGGATGATGTATTATTATTATTGATGTTGTGGTTGTTGTAGCAGTTGTTGCTAGTTAGACTTTATAGTTGTTAGTCTTCTTTGTCATCTTATCATGCTTAGACTCGTGATTGAGTACTTGAGATTATCATTATGATATTTGTTCCTCCGTTTGGAGTTGAGATCTTGACAGGTTTATATATTGATTGCGTGGTTGCCCTCCTTTTGGAGAGGTCATGGCAGATTTTTTTTGTGAGTTATCTAGATAGTTGACCTAGACAGCGTTCTACCGCCGATGCTGTGGCGTAGGCTGGACGTACCCACGACTCATGCCCGATTTCCGGGTGTGGGTCGTGACACATTTTAGGTGGCGGCCCCATGCAGGTCTCGATTCGTAATTAGTGCGATGTCGTGGTAGTACAACAACTTAGTTGTACTGCTGCGAGCCTGCTATAGAATCTAGGATCTAGGATGAGAGTGTAATCAATCACGACTAGGAACAATTCCCATCTAATTATTCTGAATTTGCTTCTTTTGAAATATTACTGTCCTTCTTTGATGATATCGTATCTTGCGCCGTATTGACTTCTTTTGATCTGTGTTCAGGATGCCTCCGAAGACACGATCCCATCGTACCGTTCCAGCAGTTGCCACTGAGAGGTCTGCTACCTCTCGTCCAGCTCGTATTCAGGCAGCTGCTACCGCTCCACTCACCACTCCTGCAGTTGAGGGAGCATCTGCTTCTCTCGGGGATCCTCCTTCACCTGTCGATTCGAGGACTACCCCAGTCGTTTCGGTGGTTCCTCCACCACTTCCTGCTCCAGTAGATGCCGCGCAGTTATTTGCGTTCTTCAGGGAGATGTTGGACTCGCAGCACCGTCAGGTGGATGTGATGAGGCTGGGCATTGAGAACGCCCACCAGGTGGCCATGACAGCAGTGGATAGGGTGGCACAGATTCAGCCGCAGGCAGATCAGATTCAGCATCCGAGGCCGGGCAGTATCATTGACTTTCAGAGGATGCGACCCAAGGAGTTCCGTGGTACAGAAGGGATCCTGTACGCGGATGACTGGATAGAGCAGATCGAGGGGATCTTCAGGCTGGCGCAGATTCCAAACAGTATGCAGATAGAGGCAGCAGGGTAGCCAGATGTTCGACCTCGCTTTGATATGGTATCGTACCGATACGAGGATTGCAGTGCCAGGGCTTACTTGGGAGGCTTTTAAGAGGCTTTTTAAGGAGAAGTTTTTCCCAGATGTGGCGCTCAGTGCTTTGGAGAGCCAGTTTGAGGCACTCGTCCAAGGGAGCATGACAGTGGACGAGTACGCAGCGGAGTTCTGCCGTCTGGGCAGATTTGTAGATGGCTTGAGTGAGGTAGCAAAGGCGAGAAAGTTTCGCAAGGGCTTGGTCATGGCGGTCAAGTCTTTGACCAGGAGCGACCGCGAGGCAACTTTCGAGCAGATAGTAGGAGATGCTCAGAGAGCAGAGGATGACTTGGAGCTCAAGTCCAAGAGAGGCAGGGATGATTCAGGTAGTGCGAGTGGTAGTGCGGGACCAGCTAAGCGTCCCTATGTGCAGAAGGCAGTGCAGCAGGGTCAGGATCAGAGGGTGCCCACTTGTGCCTACTGTAGGAAGGCAGGACACACTTGGGATGTTTGTAGGAGGAGGTTGAAGGTGTGTTTGTTCTGTGGATCCGCTGCTCACCAGATGCGAGATTGCCCCACTGCACCTCCATTGGGTGGAGCACAGGATCAGAGAGTTGGAGCTAGGCCACCTGTGGCACAGCATCATGCCCCGCACCAGCAGAGGGATACACCCCAGCAGGGCAGGGCTTATGCGTTGACGGTCGAGGAGGCCGATGTTACGGGTGTCGGGTTAGCAGGTCTGTCTCTTTGTTCTTCTTCCTGTCCCTTTCCATTCCTTGTGGTGTGCTTCATTAGTACCTATTAGATTTTTTCTTTTGTGCTGTGATAGATAGTGTAGTGACCCTGATTGAGACTGTGATAACACGACCAGTAGGACCCTGATCTTGTATGCTGTATAGGTAGAATTTTTTTGACTGTGATTGTTGGGGGTTTAACCTAGAAGGAGTGTGATTGACTTTAAATTTCGAGGACAAAATTTTCTAAGGAGGATAGGCTTGTCACCACCCCATTTCCAGAGCCGGGTATTTTTTTTATTTTAATTTAGTTAATTGTGCATTATTTTTAATTAATTGTATTTATATTTAATTATTGATTGTATTATTTTTATTGGTTGTTTTAGGATTTTGGCTAGCCTGGACCCATGTCAGACGCTAGTGGACCCATGTCCGACCTAGCCCACACCCCTGTGAGACTTATTTTTGGGTTTAGAATATTTATTATATTTTTAGAAGGTTAGTGGGAGAGATTTGGAGCTAGTTTGAGTGCTTTTGGAACCCAGAACCCGAAACCAAGTCAAGAAGGGGCGTTTTGGGAATTTGGAACTTATAAACCCCTTTATTTCTACATGGCCGGCCTCTACCTACCCCCCCAACCCGTGGAACACAGCAGCCCTCTCCCCCCTTGGTTCTTCTTCTTTTTCTTCATTCTACTCTTCTTCTTCACTTCTTCTTCTTCTCCACTTCTTCTTTCTTCTTTCTTCTTCTTCAAGGTGAGTTTCTCTTCCATTTTCTTCCTTCTTTCTTCCATTTCTTCTTCCTAATTGAACCCTAACCCTACTTTTTCCCCAACCTAGGTGGGTAGAGCTTAGATTTGGTGTTGGAGCAAGATTTGGGAGCTTGGAAGCTTAGTTTGGTGGATTTGGAGCTTTTTGGAGATTTTGGCTTGGGATTCCAACTCCCAAGAGGTAAACCCTAATTTTCCCCCTTATAATTATTTTATATAGTATAATTAATAGTTTAGAACCTTCCTAGACCCTTAGGCTACCCGTGGGAGGAAGTTGGAACTAGTTTGGTAGTGTTTGGAGACTTTAACACTAGGTTTTGTGTCAATTTCGGGTGGAATCCGAATTTGGCCCAATTTTGGGTGATGTCCTAGGTTAGACGGATCTAAATAGATTTTGTCGGGTGTCTTGAGGGTGAGTGCGTGTCCTCGTTCGGACACGGGAAGCCGTGTCGCAGAGAAACGGGCGTTTCGGGCCTTTTTGGGGTTTTTGTCGTCGTCGATTCGAAGTACGTGCGCGTTTCCGCCACGGACCTAGAATCGACGTGGGAGCACTTTTTCTAGGATTTAGGCATCGTTTAGAGCTCGTGGGTAAATTTTGGGCCGATTCCGAGTTCGTTTGGTGTGCGTTTCAGGAGGTTTTCCGAACCGCGCACCGCGTGTTCGTCGAAATGATCGAACGGCCATTTCGACTTGGTTTCCTTGTTTTGGGCTTGTGCGCGCGTTGGGTTAATATCGGAGAGTGTGTGCTAGAGTTTTCGAGTTATATTTTATATATTTTAGGGTGTTTGTGAGTGTCGAGGTCGTTGGGCGTGAGAGGGGCGTGTTGTTTGTGTGTTGTGGTTGTGGTATTTGTGTCTTTATATATATATTTATAAGTGTCTATATATGTATATATATTTATATATATATATGTGTGTTTATGTATATATATTTATATATATATGTGTGTATTTATATCTATGTGCTTGTGTATGTATATGCCTAATATATATATATATGTAGATGTGTAAGAGTGTGTGTGAGTGTGTTGATATGTATATATATATATATATATATATATATATATATATATATATATATATATGTGTGTGTGTGTGTGTGTGTGTGTATGTGTTTATAGATATATATATATATATGATTATGAGTTTGAGTTTATGTATATATGTATATATATATTTATATATATATGTATGAGTGTTTGTATGTGTGGTTGTGTGTTTGTGAGAGTGTGTGCTAGTGTGTGTGAGAGTGTGTGTGTGAGGGTGTGTGAGTGTGAGTGTGTGTGAGGATATATATATATATATATATATATATATATATATATATATATATATATATATATATATATATATATATATGTATGTGTATGAGTGTATATATATATAGAGATGTATATATGTATAAGTAGATAGGTAGATATTAGATAGTTAAGTAGTTAGATAGATGCATAGATAGATAAATAGATATATGATAGATAGATGGATAATAGGTAGTTAGATAGATACGTATATAGATAGATAGATTAATAGGTAGATGGATAGATAGACGGATTGATAAATAGTTTGATAGATAGATAGGTAAATGGATAGATAACTAGATCTATATTTAGATAGATATTAGAGATTATTGATAGATAGACATATAGATAGATAGGTAATAGAAAGATAGATAGATATATAGTTATATAGCTAGCTAGATAGATAGATATCTATAAATAGGTAAATAGGTAGATTAATAGATAAATAATTAGATAGATAGTTAGATAGGTAAATACTAGATATAGATAACTAGTTAGATAGTTAGATAGATAACTAGATAGGTAGATGGATAGGTAGAGGGATAGCTAGATATATAGATCTATATGTATAGGTATATACATATAGCTAGGTAGATAGTTTAGATATCTAGATATAGAGATACATATATATTTATGAGGAGGGTAAGGTAAGGTAAGGTAAGGTAAGGTAAGGTAAGGTATGTAGATACCTAGATATATGCCTATATATATTAGATATATGTATTTTAGCCTAGATTATAGCTAGATATATATGTTTATGCATAGTTAGTTAGCTAGAGGGGTAGTCAGGTTGAGTTTAGAGAGGTATCTCAATACCTTGAGATACCAAGGTATCTCAATACCTTGAGATAACCAAGGTATTGAGTTTCGAGCGGGGTATTTGAGCAATAGCCTAGGAATTGTATTAGAGTGATTTTTATATGCTTATGTGTATATATTTACGCGTGCTAGCATAGGTTTTAGCGGAATTAGGCGGGGTATATAGCGTAGGTTGAGGTATCGGATACCGAGGGTATCCCGGTATCTCAAGGAGGCGAGTTTGTGAGTTTTCTAGCTTAATGACCTCAGTTTGACCTAGAATTTCAGGAGCACCCTAGTTTGACCTAGACTTGACCGTAGTTGACTCGGTTGACCGCCAAAGTCAACTTTTGACCTAGTTTTGACCCAGAGTTGACTTTTTGGACCCATAGTTGACTTTTTGACCCAAATTTTACCGGTTTGACCCGTTTGACCTAGAACGACCCTAGAAGCCTATTTTTAGTTATTTTATATCTGTTTAACTTATTAGAACCCTGTTTAACCTTGCTTTTCGCATTAGGTCCTTGCGACACCGGTTCGGATTGCCAGTTATTCAGGACATCAGGCGAGTACATTCTCTGATAGTTTTTATTATCTGATGATTATTATGATTCAGCTTCTAGTATAGTATCATCTGATTATTCTGGCACAACACGGGACACTGAATGATATTTCAAGATTTATTTACTTGCGACACGTACATTTCATGTTTCTGGCCTCTATTCTGGAATCACTACTGGCATCACCTACAAGCATCACTACAGGCATCATTCATGTTCAGGCTGGACTCATCTTGATTTGCGTGTCGGGTCTTGGATTCACTTGTATTAGTCGGGGCGGGGAAATACTCGAGTAGACATGTAAATATTCCTATCTGGCATCATCAGGAATCACTCCCTCTGGTCTAATCTGGAATGATAGCAGCCGCGCACCCAGTGGGCGGTGAGCCGTACTTACCCCTAGCCGTTTACATGTCGAAACAAGTATTTCAAAGACACCGAGTTCATTCTTTATAGTCTGGACTCACTTACATTCTTGTTGGTCTCACTTACATATTTTTGGACTTGACTCACTACATGTTTTTCATGCTGGACTCACTACACGTTCTTGTGCACGGACTTGATCTTAGCTTAGATTTTCTGTATCTTGCAGTTATTACTATCTTGCTCTGATATCCATGCATCTTTACCTTTATGTACCAGTGATTTATATATATTTTTTGTTTCATACTTGCTTCATTCTTCTTGTTACTTGCTATAACTGTTTTATAGTTTTTATCATTTAAATGGAACTGTTGTTAGAGATGTACTTGCTCCAGTCCTGACTGGACATATTTTTTAGAGTATCCGGAGGAGTAGTGTCCGATATTTTATGGACCTGAGCCTGTCGATGGTGCAGACAGGGACCCTCTAGCTTAGGGGTAATTTTTGGGTTGATAGCCGGGATCACTGAGACCTTGTTGTTATTTTTATTAGCTTTTAGCACCAGATTTGTCTCCGGTTTTGGATTGAGACCTTGTATTGTATATTATTTTTGGATGATGTATTATTATTATTGATGTTGTGGTTGTTGTAGTAGTTATTGCTGGTTAGACTTTATAGTTGTTAGTCTTCTTTGTCATCTTATCGTGCTTAGACTCGTGATTGAGTACTTGAGATTATCATTATGATATTTGCTCCTCCGTTTGGAGTTGAGATCTTGACAGGTTTATATATTGATTGCGTGGTTGCCCTCCTTTTGGAGAGGTCATGGCAGATTTTTTTGTGAGTTATCTAGATAGTTGACCTAGACAACGTTCTACCGCCGATGCTGCGGCGTAGGCTGGACGTACCAATGACTCATGCCCGATTTTTCGGGTGCGGGTCGTGACACTACATAAAAGAGGTGCCAGGCAAGATGGAGGAAGAATTCCACCAGGAGCCTGGAGAACCATCTGCTGAGCAACCTTTGTCAATCCAAGTGAAAGGGCGGACTACCCGTCCAAAAGTCATGGAACCTATAACTATTCACTTGGGCAAAACAAAATCGGGAGGAGGAAATGATCCTCTAGTGATCAATTTGAACAAGAAACCTCCACCTTTGGTCATTGACCTTAGGCGCAATAAGCAGTCAGCTGATGTAAATGTAATCGGGGACGTATTTTCTGATCATAATAAAGACTCTCTTTTCCAGTATACTGACGCCCAATTTTCTAATCAATAATCTTCTCCTCATAACGATATAGAACCCATAGCACAAAAAATTCTTGGAAGCTATAGATTTCTATCATCCGTATGTGTGGGAAGTAGCATCAACATCTAATGTCGTCACGACATATGGGCCACATAAAAATTCTATCTTTATTGTTCTACCTACTCTCAACGATTAGCATCCAATAGTCTTCGGTCGAATGCAGAATAGACCAATTGTACAAGAAGATTCTCACGAGTCTGATGTTGGGAAAATACAAATCCACAGATATAGCCCACATGCTTTAAAGATTATGCAAAACATGGGTTATGATTTAAAGTTGGAGCAAGGCCTCAATTATGGAAAATGCAGACGAATACCGTTGCATGGTGACCCTTACTGTCAATAAACTCATTTCGGGCTTGGGTATACCACATCTCTTGCAACTCCAAACAACTCTGAATTAAATGATGAGACCATGTCCTCTTCTCAAGATGATTTGTCATCCTCCGATTTAGATGATGGATTCGAACTGGGATTATCAGTAAATATGGTGTTGACAAATTCCCTGGAAGAAGAATCTGAACCATTTGAAAATGAACCTTGGGCACAGCAAATGGATACACAATGGGAACTCTGGTTCGAACAAAAAGAACCACCCACTGAAGATAAGGTTATCCAAGTTAATGTTGGGGATGAATTCTCACCGAAGCTGATATTTATCAGTAACAATCTTTTTTGAAGAAGAAAGAGAAGAAATGATCCAGCTGATAAAAGAATATATCGATGTCTTTGCTTAGAATTATGAGGATATGCCAGGTCTTGATCCAAAAGTGGCTACCCATAAACTCAATATACTATCTAATTCAAAGCCTGTAAAGCAACACCAACGCCAGTTTCGCCCGAATATGATGGATGCCATTGATGCTGAAATCAAGAAATTAATAGCCTGTGGGTTCATCCGAGAAGAACAACATCCTGATTGGGTCGCTAATGTTGTTCCAGTTATGAAGAAAAATAGAAAAATACGTGTCTGCATCGACTTCCGAGATCTAAATACGGCATGCCCTAAAGATGAGTTCCCTCTTCCCATTACAGACGTCATGATCGATAATACATGCAATTTTGAGCGCATGTCTTTCATGGACGGATTTTCGGGATATAATCAAATCAAGATGAATCCTGAAGATGAGAAGTATACTGCATTTCGTACACCATTAGGAGTATACTGCTATACAGTCATGCCTTTTGGATTGAAGAATGCCGGGGCTACATATCAACGAGCTATGAGTAACATATTCTATGAGTATTTACGCAAAATGGTGGAATGTTACGTAGATGATATTGCTGTCAAAAGCTGCCTCAAGGATAATCACATCCAAGACTTGAAGACAATATTTGATTTGATGCACTAACATCAACTCAAAATGAACCCTACAAAGTCCTTTCTTGGTGTATCCAGTGGCAAATTTTTGGGGATTTGTCATCACTGCTAAAGGCATTCAAGTTGACCCCGATAAAGTAAAAGCTATCCTAGAAATACGACCGCCCCATAATCTCAGAGAACTTAGGGGATTTCAGGGTCGAGTAGCTTATATCAGGAGATTCATATCCAACCTCTCTGGAAGATGTCAATCTTTTTCTCGTCTAATAAAAAAAGGTGTGTCATTTGTATGGGACGAAGCCTGTCAGCAAGCGTTTAATGACATCAAACACTATCTTACTAATCCTCTAGTTCTGGTACCTCCTGTCATAGGAAGACCATTTTTGTTGTATATTCGAGCAATGGATCATTCTTTAGGGGCTCTCCTCGCACAGAAGAATAATGAGGGTCATGAACAGGCTATTTACTATCTAAGCAGGATGATGGTCGGAGCATAACACAGGTATAACCCAGTGGAGAAAGAATGCTTGGCCCTAATGTTTGTCATTCAGAAGATGCGACATTACGTGACAAGCCAAACTATTCATATCATCTCCAGAGTTAATCCACTTCGGGTATTGATAAATAAGCCAAGTATTCTTAATTCCTGACTCGCAACTTGGGCAATACTATTGACACCGTATGATATGGTGTACGTCCCTCAGAAATCCATAAAAGGTCAAGCCTTGGCTGATTTCTTAGCTGCCCATCCAATTCCAAAAATCTCCAAATTATATGAGGACATTCTCGATGAAGTTGCAGAATGTAATTCGGCAATGGAAGGTAATACATGGCAGCTATTCTTTGATGGTGCTTCCAGAACTGGTCCCAAGGGAAACATGGTTTCAGGAGTAGGAATTATTCTGGTGACTCCTGATAAACTCGTCATCTATCGAGCATATTCTCTTAGTGAACCATGCTCTAATAATGTGGCAGAGTATAATGCTCTATTAATTGGGCTTAAAGTTGCTAAAGAATTAGATGTTGAATACTTAGAAGCTTTTGGTGATTCTCAGCTGATCGTCAATCAGGTCAGAGGAATATATGAAGTCCACAATCCAGATCTCATTCCTTATCACCGAACAACGATCGAGATAGTAATGTCTTTTAAAGGATTCTTCTTAGAACATGTTACTCGATCTCAAAATTTGGAAGCTGATGCTCTGGCCAGTCTAGCTGCAGATCTAGCTATTCTTATAAGAAGGCAGGATTCGATGATCTTTCTTAACAGATATTTGTTTTGTGTAAAAAATAATTTTCACATAGAATGCAGCTATGCTATAAACACAGGTCCTCCTAAGAGAGATTGGAGAAGTCCTTTTATAGATTTCGTGTCATATGAAATCTTACCAGAAGATCCTAAAGAAGCAGCATCTATCAAAAGACGATCGCTACATTTCGATTTTGATGCTTATTCACAAATTTTGTATCGCTGAGCATATAATAGAATATTGTTACGATGTCTCTCTGGTGATAATGCAAGACGGGTTATCCGAGAAGCTCATGATGGTATATGTGGAGCACATCAACCCGGTCCTAAGTTATAGGATCGTATCAGGAGGATGGGTTCCTACTGGCCTACTATGATTGTAGATGCCGTGGAATATGCAAGAAAATGCAAAGCCTGCCAGGTTCATGCAGATTTTATACATCAACCTTCTGAATATTTACATCCTACTATTGCATCATGGCCCTTTGAAGCATGGGGTATGGATATCATTGGCCCTATTCATCCTTCATCTTCTAGAGGACATCGGTTTATATTAGCTATCACCGATTATTTCTCCAAATGGGCGGAGGTAATTCCTCTCGCCGAGGTAAAGACATCCAATGTGATCAGCTTTATCAAGCATCATGTCATTTATCACTTTGGGATACCCCGAAGGATAATTCATGACAATGGGCCTCAATTCATCAGTCAAGCATTTTACCGATTTTGCGATAAGAATCAGATACAAAATATAGCCTCAACGGCTTATAATCCTGCTGCTAATGGTTTGACGGAAGCCTTCAACAAAACCATCATCAAACTCTTGAAGAAGTTTGTCGCTTCGAACAAAAGAGATTGGAACAATAAATTAGGGGAATATCTGTGGGCATACCGTACGACGGTACGAACACCAACGAGTTGTACCCCATTTTTATTAGTTTACGGGTGTGAAGCAGTTCTCTCTATTGAAATTCAAATTCCATCACTCAAAATAGTAGTAGCTAATGAGCTGACTCAGGAAAATAATGATCATTTAAGACTTCAAGAGCTAGAAGGGTTAGACGAAAAATGCCTCCAAGCTCAATAGCGTATCGAGTTCTACCAAGCACGCATCTCCAGAGCTTTTAATCAAAAAGTGAAGGAAAGAGTGTTCAAAGTTGGTGAGCTAGTTTTAGCTGTGAAGAGGCCAATGATCATTACGCACAAAAGTAAGGGCAAATTCTGGCCCAAATGGGAGGGCCCTTATGTGATTGAAACAACATTTTCAAATGGCGCTTAAAGATTAGCCAAGCCTAATGGAGATTTAATAATGGCTCCTATCAATGGCAAATTCCTGAAGAAGTATTATGCCTGATCTCCCTTACTTAACGGACTATGATGAAGATCTTATTCTGATGATACTACGTACAAAGATTAGCTGAATCATATTCTATCATGTTCTTATGACCTCTGAATAGATATGTTTAACTAATTTGAAACTTCAAAACCTATCATGTCCATATTACCTTTGATAGTATTTTGTATACAAATTTAGTTGGATCATATTCTATCATGTTCATATTACCTCTGAATAGATATATTCAGCTAAACCTTATCGAAAGTATATCACGTCCATATTACCTCTGATATCACTTTTATCTTAGCCTATCATTTATATTCTAAAGTGATGGATTAACAAAGTCAGAAAATATATCTTTATTATCTCTGGGAATAGCAAATTACAAAAAAAAGTACACCATTGGGGAGGAGCAGTTAAATCGATGATCTGTTGTGCCAAAGCAGCCATCCTTTCATTCCTGGAGTTTAAAATGTTGGTGCGAGCCAGTTCCAGCCTTGTTTCGTCATTGCTCAAGAGAGATAGTTCGGACAGAGAATCAACAAAACTTGCATGGATGACACCCACATATGTCAAGTTCTGTTGAGCTGTATTCACTTGGCCCTCCAATACATTACGAACTAGCGATACTTTGAGAAGCCTCTCCCTTGTTTGAGCAAGTTCAGCTTCTAATTCTTGAACCCTCACTTCATATCCCTCATATTCTGCATAGCACTGAGCTAGCTGAGGAATACTCTCCACCAATACTGCTTGCTCTTTTTCCATCTCTTATTGATGTTCCTGGATAGATTTGTTTAACGTTTCTGTCTTCTGAGCAA
The DNA here is from genome assembly GCA_036927795.1 of Iris macrosiphon. Classification (NCBI taxonomy): domain Eukaryota; kingdom Viridiplantae; phylum Streptophyta; class Magnoliopsida; order Asparagales; family Iridaceae; genus Iris; species Iris macrosiphon. Next base: position 325,977,091 of record JAYESA010000004.1, read on the forward strand.
ATTTTGCAGTTAGGGAGTCATACTCAGCCTGAACCAAGTCATTGGTGCTGCCTCGGGATAGTTGTAAATATTCGTTAATGGGTTATTCTAAACCATTAACCATTTGCTCTAGCGCATTAGCTCTTTCAGCATCATTAAAATTTCTAATCTGTGCTATGGTGAGCTTGGAGGATGTCTTCAGAGCATCAAAGCCTAGATTCTTCTCCAGCACCTTGGATATCAATTCTTTTAAAGTGAGGTAGAATATGCTAGTGTATTGTTCAACTAGCATAGCAAAGCTTGAATGGACGCTGGGAGTGGCCACAATATCGGTAAATCTCCTTTCTGGAATGACTACAGAGGATGTTGCCACAGTCGTTGCTTCAATAGATGGCGCGATAAAAGAAGAGACACCAAAAATAGTTGAAGTTGCTGGCATGCTCGACGAAGGAGGCATAGTCGAGATGGTGGGTTCATCCACCTCTGATATTATTTGAACTGCTGCCGACGGGATTATATTCGAGAATGTTGCAGATGAAAGATCAACGGCTTCAAGTTATGCTTCTTCGACGATGGTCACCGCCGTTTCATTAGCTGGATCCGCAATAAAATCAGAGGTTGTTTCAGCTCTGCCCTCCCCAGAAATGTCTTCGCCTGAAAATAAGATAAGAGAAAGTTAATATCAATTTGATGTTAAATTTTCCTGAAAAAAGCATAAAGACAACATTTATCCATGTCCGATGGTATGTATAGTGCGTTTGCAGCCTGTATAGCTAAATCATTTCTTAATGATGCTAAACAAGCTATCATACCTGGAGAGGAGGGTACACCGACTGACGCTTGAGGTTCGTCATCCCAGTCATCACCCAGATCTACTCGAGGTTCATCGAGTGGAATCTCGCTTGAAATACTTACAGATGAAGGAGGGGCTAGTCCCATTATTTGTCTTGTAAAAGGTATATTGATTATTGGCAAGCTCGGCCTCGAAGGCGATATAGAAGCATCACCAGTAACGATGGTAGCGGCAGCAGTCGCGGGCAAAGAATCTCCAGCACTTTCAGCTGGGATTGTGGAGGCTCCTTCTTTAAAAGGCGAATGACCCCTAATCAAAGAATCATCCCTAACAAGAGAAACAATAGGTTCACTCCTGGAAGAGGCCCCCTTGGTGGAAGTCTTTTTAGGACCTCTGGTAGTCTGCTTCTTCTTACGGGGGGAAGGCTCTTTCAGAGTAGAAGCCTTTCGTTTATTGAAAATTATGAGAAGCTCTGCCGGGGGAGCTATTACGCCTCTCGGTAAAATTAATAAATAATCATATGCACCAGTAGTTTCATCACCTTCATCAGAGGAGACAGATGGTATCTCCTCTCTTCCAGTGGACTTATGGAAGGGCATTTTGAAACTTCCATATACATCAAAATCACGATGGAAGGTATTGATGGACACATAAAACTGTGCGTATGAATGGAGAATGCACAACTCCATGGAGAAAGAAGTCGCGGGCACAGCAAAGGTTGCTCCAGTACAACCCATGATGAAATATCACCATCCTCTAGCTCCATCAATAAGACCACCTTTGAATTTGAAGCTGGTGATGGGATTCCCCACGTGCAACTGATCATATCCAAATTGCCTGGCGAAACGACTAGGCAGATAAGGTTCCAAGTAGCAGTGGTCCTCACTTCTATACAACAGGTAGAAAGGTCTAATGTAGACCAACCAGTAAAAGGCTTCAGGAGAAAGAATAGACTTTTTCTGACCTACATTCTGAAGCTTAGTCCCCTGTTAATTGATATGTACGGGGGGAACGGTGCAGAAAAATTTCCAACTATGGGCAAAATTTATTGCTAGCCGACAATCTATGACGCTAGTCACATTCCAAAAAAAATTCTTGTAATTCAACAAGAAGTTATTGCCCGAACCACTGGCAGATCCGGGAGACATCACTCTGGTGTTGTGAAGAAGTAACCATCCCATCAGATATAAGAATGGTAATTCTACTCTAGGATATCCTTCACGCTGTGTAGTATCGGCCAGCAGCCCATCAGTAATAGCCCTCAGGCCAGCTTGTATCCTGCATACCATGACAGGGAGTAGGTCCAATCTTGCCCTAAATACCAAATGCACTATAGGCCATAGGGTGTTTCGATGAATACGATCCGCAGACGCAATGCCAGGCACCACCCATTGGCATAGCCAAATAGAAAGGAAGCCAGCCAGTTGAGCTTCTTTTGACAGAGGCTTTCGACAATGCCTCATATAACTGTAGGCTTTGGTTTTGCAGGATAACCCCCTATCTCTTTATTAATAACACAATCTGGAGCCTCTGCATCTTCAATGATATCATCGATTGTGTTGGTATTAAGAATGCTCAGGGGGTTCAAAGGTTTGTCTTTGCTATCTACAACCTTATCCTGCTTGGTATTTCTAGCCTGATGGAAGAAGAGGTAGGATACCCATTTGTTAATATGGGCTAAATCAGAAGGCTCTCTGTAGAAGGTGGTGCATGCAAGATAGTGGCTCATCAGCTCTTGGTATACAGCCACTGCCCGAGGGTTGGTATCCTTCAACTGTCTGTTGGTGGGGACATATTCTTCATAGGGAATATCTCCCATGGGCAGCATTGAGATATCTTCCATCTCATGAAGGGCTAGGCCTAACTCACCTATCGGAGTGACGAAAGTCCTAGTTAGCGAGTTATATCGCTCCATCAAAGCCAAGAACAAATTGGTGTTGATAGGCAGCCCAACACTAGTAGCACTGACAGCCTCAAACAAGCTAATACTTTCTAGCTCCACTTCAAAGTGCTTCAGGGCCCATTGAGTTAAACTGGCCAACGAAGATTGTGGGGGTTAAGCCATCCACTGGTGCGAGGGTTAACCCTGGGATATACTCCTTCCTGCTCCATGAATTCATTACAGAAAGTGGCTATTTGAATTGGCTGGAGCAAGGAAGAGTCCTCACTAGGGACGCTGCCTAGTAGTAATCCTCTGAAGGGCATAATAGGACTTGAGGGACTACTTACAAAGGATCCTTAGTTTAATCCTTTCTTATAAAAGATCTTCCCTGGCTGGCCATGAAGATCATGAGTCAGAGTCCATGCCATCCTTCTAGGATGTATGGCATGGAAGAAGGCAGAAATAGGATAATCTCTGGGCATCTTTGGCAGATACATAACCGTGCCATCAGCAGAAAATACCCAATCTTTCTTCTTGGGCTTTGTCAGGGATTGTTTATCAATAACATCCCCAAATAAGAAAGCTGGTTTCTTATACTAAGTTCCATCTATGTATGTCAAGGGTTCCCCACTGATCATACTCAGCAATATTCTTTCTCCTTGGGCCGAGATCAGAGTTCCCCTTCCTTGAGGATACTCGTTTCCAGAGATGGGGAAAGTCACATGGGACAAGTCCTCCAAGTAGTTAGAATTCAACATTCCAGCAGCAGAGCCCATTACTTCAGCAAGAGGGGGGATCTGTAGGTCCACCGCAAAAAGCAAGAGAATAAGTCAGTTTTATGCTGGAATTTACTTTCAGCGCATAAAATGTAAAGTGCTACATTCTTGCAGTATACGCCAAAACTTGACAGTCTGAATTTTTACGCTAGACTGCAAAAATTTGAGTTTATGTTAGAATTTACTTTCAGTGCGTAAAACGCAAGGTTTGCAGTATACGCCAAAACCTAACAGTCTGAGTTTTTATGCCAGACTGCAAAAATTTGAGTTTTACACTGGAAAGTGCAGTATACGCCAAAACCTAACAGTCTGAGTTTTTATGCCAGATTGCAAAATATGGAGTTTTATGCTGGAATTTACCTCCAGTGCGTAAAACGCAAGGTTTGTTGTATACGCCAAAATTTTAATAGTCTGAGTTTTTACGCCAGATTACAAAATATGGCTATTTTACGCTGACACGTTAAAATGTGGGCGTATTTGCGCATACACGTACAACGTGTGCGAAGGGTTTTTATTTCTCTCAAAGTTTTAACTGTGATGCCCAGTGCACAGCTAGATGGCGGAGCACTTTGTTCAGAACGAGGCTCGCTTGGCCTAGTAGGAGTCTCGCGTGCTTGAGCAGAGGAGCAAGATGATGAAGCGGCTTTCTTTCCTTTAGCAGCGGAGGTCTGTTTTGGTGCCATGGTGAATCTGAGGTTTTTCAGAAAGAGACAAAGAGTTTTCAGAAAGAGACGAAGGATTTTTCAGAGAGAGATGAAGGGTTTTTCTCTCTCATGACCTAGGCCTATTTATAGAGTTCAAATGACTCTCCGAATCCTTAACCAAATTCGATTTTTTAATAGTCAGTTATGATTTGGGACCACGTCAGCCGATCATTTGAAAAGGAAGATAGATAGTCATGCTGCGTAAAGGATCTACAATTTAACACCCAGAAGCTTTTACGCTTAGAATCTACAGATCTACGATTTTAAGCTCAGAAGCTACAGATATATGATTTTACGCTCAGAAGCTACAGATATACGATTTTACGCTCAGAAGCTACAGATCTACGATTTTATTCTCAGATGCTACAGATCTACGATTTTACGCTTAGAAGCTTTTACGCTCAGAAGCTACAGATCTATGATTTTACGCTCAGAATCTACAGATCTACGATTTTACGCTCAAAAGCTACATATCTACAATTTTACGCTTAGAAGCTGCAGATCTACGATTTTACGCTAAGAAGCTGCAGATCTATAATTTTACGCTCAAATGCTATGGATCTATGATTTTACGTGCATTTTAAATTATGCGGGACAGATCTGTAACCCCCTGATTTTTTAGAAAATTTTAATTTGGATTTTTCATAATTTTTTATAATTTTCTAGGATTTTCAAGAATTTATTTTAGATTCAAATATAATTAAAAATATTCTAAACTTTTATTTTAGGTTCTAAATAATAAAATATATTTTCTAGAAGTTTTTGGGAATTTTCTGAGTATTTTTAGTATTTATTGGGATATATTTAGGCTAATAACTAATTTTTAGGACTTGTAGAATTTATGGTGCAAGATCAGAAATATAGAATGGACCCACGTTATTTTTTAAGGTTTATAATATTATTATATATTTTCTGGAATTATTTCAAAATTTTTGGAATAATGTTATTATTTATTTTTAGTTTTATGGCAAAACTAATTTTTAGAGCTTCTCCTAATTATAGTAGGAAATCTGTAAATATATAATTATTCCAAATATTTTTTTAGGTTTTTTAGGTTCAAAATATATTTTCTGTAATTTTTCCAAATTTTTATGATTATTTTTAATGTTTATTTTGAGTTATTTAGATTTAAAATGACTTAAATAATGTTTTGATAAAGGCAAATCAAAATAAATAAATAATATAACCAAAACCATCCAATCAAATCATGACACGTGTCACCCTATCAACTTTCATTCAGCCTCTCAACATCCCTATATATATATATATATATATATATTATTATAACCCTAATTATCCCATTATTTTTAGAGAGAGAGATTTTGGAGAATTGCCATCTAGGGTTTCTTCATCTTCCAGAAGCCATTGCGCATAGCTCCGGACTCCAAACGAGGCCTAGTTTCTTGCGTTAGAAAGATATTGAGGTTAGCTTTCTGATTATATAATTTGTTTTACAAAATTATGAGTATTAAATTCTAAAAAATTCGTAGAGCACAACATGTCTAAAAATAGACGTGTTTCAATGTTTTCGCGATTTCGGGAGAACCAGGAATCAGAATCATGAACCGTTTAAAGTTTTGGAAAGCTAATATCGAGATCATTAACATATGTTTTAATCAGAATTTAATTCGATGTATTTTCATACTGTTAATTCTGTAGAACTTTTAGGTTAGAATTTAACCATCGGTGCACAATACAAAATTTGTATGTGCCATAATTCCCAAACGAATTTGAATTCGGACGAGCCGTAAATTCTAGTATATTTTTGATGCTGAAATCTACAGGAAATCATGCATGAAAGTCGAGTTTGTGTCGGTTGACTTTTTGGTCAACAGATTGTCTCGATTTGCGTGCCATGAGTCTCGAGTTGATAAAATTCAGTTTCTTTGGACAAAACTTAGGAATTAACATAAAAATCAGAATAATAAGATTAAAATAGGATTTTAGAATAATTATTCCAGAATTAAATAAATTAAAATAAATTATCTTTTGACGTGATAAATTTGTAATACATAGGCTATTTGGACTGTGACTTGGACTCTGATTCATACCAGCAACAGGACCCCAGGCAAGTGTACCTTGCCAAACTCTGCAGTATTGTTACATATTTTTCTTGCTTCATTTTTATTACTGTGCATGCTCAACCTAGGACCATGTGACGTACTTAGCGTCCGATTATCAGTCGGGTGTCAACACTGTACGCAGTGTTGGGTACTGTCATCTAGAGATGGACATTCGTGACACTATATATTCTAGTACTTGTCTTATCAAGTACCATACGACCCAGGACACTTGACACTGTTCATGAGATAGGATATTCCTGAGATATTCGTGGTGATTCTGTGTAGGATACAGGACTTGACAGAGATACTATTTCTATAGATACATATGACTTGTTGCATTAGAGATGATCCCGCTTGACATGGACATGAGACGTTATGGTCATCATATGCGTGATTACATTGGGTGGGGAGAGACACACAGGCTACAGGCTGTTTTATTATATATATCTTCTACTATTGTGAGGTCGTAGACTCTCGGAGCAGAGCTAGACACATTACTTGTTATTACCACTACCGGCTCCCCGACACAGAGCTTGTAGTGGCTCAGCCTGAGTACTCGTGATGCTCTCATCTTGCATTTCACTTAGATGGTTACTTACTTGCCCTATTTATCTTATTATTTGTTGCACTGCTTATATTTTGGCTTGTATATTTTCTGTACCTTGCTATGTCCCCTGAGGACCTGGATATGGATTGTGTCCCCAGGATTTGAGGACGAGATCTATCCCGAGGTATACGGGACTGGAGCAGGAGTTGATCCAGGAGCTGTACCGCCATCCGAGGACGAGGTGTTAGCCGAAGACTTTTCCTGAGCATCCATGCTTCATGCTCAGTATTTATTTATTTATTTTCAGTCTTTCATATTCTGGTCTGTGGAACCATTGTACTAGATTTTTATCGGGTTGTTCCCCGAAGCACTTGTGAGACTGATTGATGATTTACATTTCTTTATTTACTCTGTGGATCATATTTTATATCTGGTGTGGATGAGATTAGTTGTACCATGATTGTCGTAGACTTGTTATATTACAGCTTAAGTATGCCCTGATGGATCCATTAAATTGGGTTTGTCCATCGGTGCGTACTGCTGGCCATTGCCACGCGTCCGGTCCCACGGTATTTTGGGACTGGGGCGTGACAAGATCAGCTAGCAGAATATGCGTATATCTTGATAATTTGGGTTTTACGCTTGAAAAAGCCAGTTACAAGAGTTTACGCAGAAAATGATCTTCTTCCTCAGTCGAAAGGACTTCATCAGACGAAGGGCCAAGGGGTTCCCTGAAAGTGCCTGTCTTTACTAGAAGATGACTTTTCTTTCTTGGCCATTGATAGTTCATTCGAAGTTTAGCCAGAATCTAGTTCAGGGATGGCCTGTTTGGCGGATATTTCTTGCCTTGTCTCGAGAATCTTTCGAGAAGGCATTTTTGAAGATGATGTTCTGAACAAATGTTCTTCGTATTTATGAAGGGAAAATGATAGTTCAGAATTCTATGTGACTCCTTGTCCAAAAACAGCATGACAATTAGATTTTTAAGACAATTTAATGCTAAAAGTGTTTTTACGCATCTTATTTTATGCGTAAAATTTAGAACGTGACTGGAGGCATATTTGTCAAAGTCAGCGTAAAAATTACTCAAGCGTGTTGAAACTGCGCATTACAAGACTTCCTCACAAACAATATGGCAAAATCAATAGTGCGTAAAAGAAGATAAGTTTATTAATCATGATTACAGATGATGGAAATCCATTTTATTATAAAGGATTTTTTATTAATATTCAAGATCACGATTACATGTGATGGGAATCTATTACGCTAGGTTCTCGTCCGATGGAGAACTTCATTTCTTCTTCTATAGCACTTCTTCGGCCGGGGGGCCAAAAAAATGGTGAATGGAGGGAGGATACAAAACTGGGCCTGTTTAAATTATTCAAGCCCACCCCCCATATGTCATCGGCGGTCATGCTTAGAATTATGATTGGGAATCAGACCCAACACAATACTAGAAGACACGGCCAAGCTGCCCATCAGGGTCCAGCTTCATAATAGGGGAAAATACAGCTAGCAAGCTGTATGGTCTAATGTGACCCTTCCTCTCTCTTTGACTAATCGCCATATAAAATCGCTGATTATCTTGAGCAAAGGAAGCTATGATATCCTTCCATGGTCCATCATTGCAGAGAATATTTGCTCGAAGATGTCACTTTTTATGGCTCCTTACGTGCTGGAAGAGCATAATCTTCTTCTTTCTCGGTTCAGCCCAATGAATCTCAGCAGCCATCTATGTGGTGAAGGAAGTATGGAAAAACAAGTTTATTTTCTTGCCCTTATATAGGCAGAAGAGAACATACAAATCCCAACTGTCACCCCCACTTTTCAGATTAAGGGTATTTTCGTCTTTTTGTAATTAATGAGTAAATGATTGCATGATAATTAATTTTATTTAAATTACGGTAACCTTAATTAATTGTTGTGCTTTATCGTTATTCGATAATTAGAACGCTACGCTAGCCATTGTCTTCCAACAGATTCACACCGTTGTCCTAAACATGCCAGACCATTAATCGATGCTTGTGTTCCACTTAAATCCAGCCCTTTGTACTTCTATTTAATTGTAGAACACCTCCTTGCATTTTATTTAATTAATTAAACAATAAATCTATTTCGTGCAATTTTCCAAATTATTGGGCACTTTCATTCAAAAGCATATTAAGGTGTCCACCCCCTTGGACACGACACATGAATAAAACCCATTTCTCCCTCATTCATATTTTTCTATGATTTTTTGGGAGTGTGTAATGGAACACCAACCTCCTTAAGACCATGGCCCTTCAAACCTTGACCAATTAAATCCTAGCTTTTATTTGGAACCCACGATAATCATGACCCTTGAAATTATCCATGGCAACCCAATCCCAAGAGGGCCTTGACCAAACCTAATTCTAGGTCAACCCAAAGTCTACTACCTATATATATATATATATATACATAATATTGCTTCCCTTCCTTTATCAACCTAACCCTAAGCTACAGCCAACCCCGCCCATCTTCTCCCTCTCGTGAAACCTAAATCGCCGGAGCTCAGCGTGTCGGAGGCCACAACATCGCTGCCCTCGTCTGAACACCCCGGATAACCGCCTGATCCCAGTCGAACTCGCCGGAGTCATTCTCTCCCCGGCATGACTGCACCTCCAACGGTCCCTGCTAAACTCGACACCCTCAACCATCGTCGGAACCACCCTACTGTCGACCCTCGATGACTGAACGCTGGAGATCGGCCGGACCCGCTGTCCCTAAGCCGTCTGGATCCCGTCGACCGAGAGCTCGCCTGTACCGCTTAAATGCCGGACGACCGCTGTACCTCGTCAACCGGAACTCGACCCGTGGTCGACCTTGCTGCGTCGATTACACGCCGTCGACCGACGACCGACTGCACAGAGCCTCCCCGACTGCACAGAGCCGCCCCGACTGCACGCTGCCGCCGACGACCACTGTGCTCGACCGAAGACCGCTGACCTCGCTGAATCCGACCGGAGCAGCCCTTTGACTCGACGACGCTGCGACACACATGTCTCGTTCCCGCGCACAGGTTCAAGGTCCTTCTCGCATATACGTGCACGCATAAGTATAGTTCTCCAGTTGCCTTCGTACTTTGCTATATTGAGATACGCATACGGTATGTTGGTATATAGATATATAAATTGGTGTATGAAGGTACGTATTAGTATTGGTATACGTATATGGTTATTATGTGTACATCGATATATATGTATAACCATAACGTATGCGAACCTAATTAGTATATACGTAGGTTACATGTATTAGAATAGGGTTAAATGTGTTTTGGTATGTATTTATTGTATATATCTCCCTAGTACATGTTTAAGATAGATACAAGGTTAAATTCTATTTAAAGTATATGTACATACATATATCTAATATAATTGTAACTAATAGATATTTATGTATATGTTAGATAATATTATGTAGATGACTTTAATGTAACCACGGATACCCACCTGTGACCATGTAGCGTGTTAGACGACTGCCATATGTACATTGACGTACTGGCAAGACCGTACCACTGACTGTCTGTTATGAACAGCAACGACAGACGTGACCACCTAGCGTAGTCCCTAAGATCATGGTGTTGATTGTGTATTGGTGTAATATCTGATGCAATATTGTGTTTATGATATATCTATAGGACTGTTGGATCACTCAGATGATACCTTGGAACCCGGACATTGGTATTGCCAGCTAAGGACCACAGGCGAGTACATTCTCTAACAGTTTCTATTATATTAATTATCTCTATAACTCTTGTTGTATAGCGTACATGACTCTGACACTATTGTTCACACGAGTTGGCATCATTGAGACCTGTCACGAGGAGTCGTGATTGGAATCCATCGTGCTAGCTGGGGATAAATGGGAAAATATTAGTAGCTTATGTGATCATACCCAAACTTTACATGCATCATAGCTCATCCACACCTCACGTCGGTGCAGCCTTACTATTACATGCCTCATCGCTGTTATATGTGGTTAGCCTGACCTATTAGGGATGATCGCTAATCAATTTAATGAGTCATATAGTCCCAAGCCGATCACATAATATGCTGATATTTTATACACTTAGTTAGATAATTCTTGACATGTATCTCTAGTATATTGATCTAGCACCTTCATATGTTCTAGTTATTGTTCTTGTACACACTTACATACCAGTTCATTATTCTTGCGTGTACTTGTATTCCTATTTCATTGCTAGATGTATATTGATGATGATGTTCCAGTATTCCTTTATTCCAGTATTCTTATTGCTAGTTATTCATATCTGTCTTGTATTTCTTTACACTGCGTTATAGTTTTTGTCAATATATGTGGAACTGCTGTTAGAGGTGTATTTCGTTCCAATCCTGACTGGATATATTTTTTTAGAGGATCTTGAGGAGTTCTGTACCACACACTACGGACCAGATATAGATGCAGACTATGCACCAGAGATCGTAGAGGAGACTATGCCTCTAGATGAGACATTACCTGCAGCTATCTAGATAGTATTTATGATGCTTTGAGACTTATTGAGGTTATTTCAGTTTATGTTTAGACTCATGTTAAGTTTAATTGGAGACTTGTGTTGGACAACTATACTGTGAGTTATCGTTATGTTTGAGACATGGTGTTTAACTACGTCATTTTCTTTTATTTTTTATCGTGCCTTATAGTTGTTGTGATTGAGATTATTGTGAGACGCATATTGACCTCCTTATGGAGATGGATATCATTGACATGTGTTTAGTTATATAGTATTACTGTGACCTAGACAGCGTTCTACTGCCGAAGCTGCGGCGTAGGCTGGACGTACCCACGCTCTCGTGCCCCTATACCGGGTGCGGGTCATGACATATTTTTTAGTGGTGGCCCATGCAGGTCTAATTTTACAAGTTATGCGATATCGTGGTAGTACGACAACTTAGTTGTACTGCTACGAGCCTGTACTAGGATATAGGAAATAGGATCTAGGATGAGAGTATGCTCAATCACACTAGGAAATTCTGAACTCCATTTTGCTATTGATTGCTTCTTTTCTGTCATTCCTTGATAATATCATACCTATCATTGATTCTTTTGATCCGTATTCAGGATACCGCCGAATACTAGATCCATGAGAGTGGAAGCATCAACTTCAGAGAGGTCTGCCACCTCTCAACCTGACAAATAGACACCTGAACTTTCTCCTACATCTCCTGTTCGTATGGGAGTATCTGCAGCTAACGAGATTCCTCCTCCACCTATTCTGGGGATTACCCCAGCTATAACAGACAACCTTCCACCACCACCGACACCGATTCCCGGAGGAGTGCCCACTGACGGGGCACAGATATTCGCACTAATGCAGGGCATGCTAGAGGCCCAGAGAGTAACAGCAGAAGCTTAGCGTGTTCAAGCTGAAGCTCAGAGAGTGCAAGTAGAAGCACACCAGGCACAAACAAAACTGATGAAAGAGAGCATGAAGAATGCTCACCAGGTGGCTCTCCAGGCTGTGGAGAGAGTAGCACGACAGCTGCAATATCAGGGTCAACAACAACAGAGGCCTGGTACTATAGTGGACTTTAAGAGGATGATGCCTCGAGAGTTCAAGGGCACAGAAGGAATACTCTATGCTGATGAATGGTTAGAGGACATAGAGAGGAACTTGCGCTTATCACAGATCCTGGAGACTCTTCAGATAGAGGCCGCTGGCAGTCAGATGTTTGATATCGCACTGACGTGGTATCGTACAGAGCCGAGACTCGCCGCTGAAGGGCTTACTTGGGAGGACTTTAAGGAGCTCTTCAAGGAGAAATTCTTTCCTGACGTAGCCTTGGGAGCATTAGAAAGTCAGTTCCATGACTTAGTCCAAGGAGGTATGTCAGTCGACGAATATGCCGCAGAGTTTTGTCGATTGAGTCGATTTGCGCCATCGATGATTCGAGATCCAGGAGATATAGCACGAAAATTCAGAAAGGGGTTAAATAGGAGATCAAATCTCGTACTTCGGGATAACGTACTGCTACATTTGAGAGTATTCTAATGGATGCCCAGATTGCCGAAGACGACTTGGACCTCAGGCCTAAGAGAGGACGTGATACTTTTGGAGCATCAGGAGGTAACACAGGACCAGCCAAGCACCCACACTTTCAGCAGCAACAACAACAACAACAGAGGCCACACCAGCAGCAACACCAGCAACAGGCACCAGTTCGAGGATATGCTCAACAACAGCAACCACAGAGACATAATCAACTCGTTGCCCCATGTTCGTATTGCAGAAAGATGGGACATACAAGAGACATCTGCAAAAAAAGGTTGGGCACTTGCTTGTCGTGTGGATCAGCAGCACAACAGCTGAGGGACTGTCCAGCTATTCAGACTCGCCAGGGAGGAGCAGCAGCTCAGAGAGGACCAGCCAGAGCACCTATTATACCTGGAGGCCAGCAGAGAGGACCTCCACTTCCACTACAACAGTAGAGATTTGCTCAGCACCAGCAGCAGCAGAGAGGAGCACCCCAGGGACGAGCGTACGCCATGACTACTGAGGAGGCCGAGCCAGCTGGAGACGTGATTTCAGGTTCAGTTTTACTCGATTCTATTCCAGCACTTGTGTTATTTGATTCTGGCGCTTCCCATAGTTTCGTATCTGTATCTTATGCCCTTAAGCATCATTTAGAAACGGAACCATTAGATAGGACTTGCAAGATCACGACAGGAGGAGGCATTATCCTAGTCCGTGATTGTTGCAAGGATCAGAGAGTGTCATTGGAAGGCCGAGAGTTGAGCGTGAGTTTACTCGTCATGCCAGATATTGTACTCAGAATGGACTGGTTAAGTAAACACCATGCTTCTATAGATTATTACGGAGGTAGAGTAGTATTTCGACCACCAGGAGAGCCAGAGTTTGAGATTGCCAGAGGAGCAGAGGAGCAGAGTAGAGGCACTTTTTGCGGATCCAGGATAGAAGAAGAAGAGTTACCATATCCACTTATAGCGGAGTTTCTGGATGTATTTCCAGAGTAGTTGCCAGGTTTGCCGCCAGACAAAGATGTTGAGTTCTCTATAGACTTGATACCAGGAGCGAAGCCTATTTCACAATATGTCTATAGAGTTAACAACAACGAGTTGGTAGAACTGAAGAAACAAGTAGAGGAGCTGCAAGACAAAGGTTTTATTAGGTCCAGTTCATCGCCATGGGAAGCACCGGTATTATTTGTACCGAAGAAGGATGGCACGGTACGCATGTGTATCGATTATAGAGCCTTGAATAACCTCACTATCAAAAATAAATATCCGCTGCCGAGGATAGATGATCTTTTCGATCAATTGAGCGGAGCGAAGGTGTTTTCAAAAATAGACTTGAGGTCAGGATATCACCAGGTGAAGGTAAAGGAGGAAGACATACCGAAAACAGTCTTTCAGACCAGATATGGCCAGTTTGAATTTACAGTAATACCGTTTGGTTTAACCAACGCACCAGCCGTATTTATGAAATTGATGAACAAGGTATTCCACCAGTACCTTGACAAGTTCGTAGTGGTATTTATTGACGACATTCTAGTATATTCAAAAACCCCAGAAGAGCATGAAGAGCACCTGAGGATAGTCTTAGAAACTCTCAGGAGAGAGAGAGATTGTACGGGAAGCTTTCAAAGTGTGAGTTCTTCCTTGACAAGGTTGAATTTCTTGGACATATGGTAACGGGTGACAGAATTTTACTTAACCCAAAGAAGATAGAGGCAGTGGAGTCATGGGCTACCCCCAGTATGGTAGCTGAGATCAGGAGATTTCTTGGACTAGCAGGATACTACAGAAGATTTATACAAGACTTCTCCAAGATTGCAGAGTCAATGACTAGGCTGACCAAGAAAGATGTAGAATTTGTCTGGACAGAAGAATGTCAAGTCGCATTCGATGATCTGAAGAGGAGATTGACGACAGCACCAGTTTTAACATTGCCGTCAGGGACAGGTGGATTCACTATCTATAGTGATGCTTCAGGAAAAGGTTTGGGATGCGTTCTTCAACAACACGGGAAAGTAATTGCCTATGCTTTAAGATAATTATGCCCTCATGAAAAAAACTACCCTACTCACGATTTGGAGTTAGCGGCAGTTATCTTTGCCCTAAAGCTGTGGAAGCACTATCTGTACGGAGAGCGTGTGGAGATCTTCACAGACCACAAGAGCTTGAAGTACGTGTTTACACGAAAAGAGCTGAACATGAGACAGAGACGGTGGTTAGAATTGATGAAAGACTTTGATATCTCATTACAGTACCATCCAGGAAAGGCTAACGTAGTCGCCGATGCCTTCAGCAGGTATCCAATGGCTATGTGCTTGACTTCGGATAGACATTTATTAGCTGATCTTGAGAGCCTGGGAATTGAAGTATTAGTTCCAGGAGCTGAGATTCAGATGTGGGGACTGCAAATACAATCAGAGCTGATGGACAGAATTAGAGTTGCGCAGTATAATGACGAGACTCTAAGGAATATTATAGCACAAGTTCAGACAGGATTGATAGACGACTTCACTATTGCGGATGATGGATCCTTACGACATGGCAGATGATGGATCCTTACGACATGGCACGAGGATGTGTGTGCCAAGTGGAGAGCTGCAAGAAGAAGTTTTACAGGAGGCACACCGCTCTCAGTACTCGATGCATCCCGGAGCAACAAGATGTATCGAGATTTAAGGGAGCATGTATGGTGGTATGGTATGAAGTACGAAGTAGCACGCTTCGTATCCCGATGTTTAGTGTGCCAACAGGTGAAAGCAGATCGACAGAGGCCAGGAGGATTGCTTCAACCTTTACCCATTCCAGAATGAAAGTGGGAGCACGTGACTATGGACTTCGTTTCGGGACTTCCTCGTTCTCCAGGAGGAAAAGACGCAATTTGGGTCATCGTAGATAGGTTGACCAAATCAGCCCACTTCTTACCTTTCAAAGTGGGTACATCGACGGAGAAGCTAGCAGAGATGTACGTAGAGCAGATTGTCAGATTACATGGAGTTCCTGTGAGTATTGTCTCAGATCGGGATAGTCGTTTCACTTCCCATTTCTGGAGAAGTCTGCAGTCTAGCTTGGGCACTCAGCTCAAGTTCACTACCGTGTATCACCCTCAGACAGACTGGCAGTCTAAAAGGACTATTCAGACTCTTGAAGATATGCTACGCACTTGCGTATTAGATCTCAGAGGTTCTTTGGAGGATTATCTACACTTGGTAGAGTTTGCTTATAATAACAGCTACCAGGCCAGCATTGAGATGTCACCATTCGCGACTTTATATGGACGGAGGTGTCGTACACCTTTATCTTTGGATGATATCAGAGAAAGAGCCTTGTTAGGACCAAAAATGGTCATGGATGCAGCAGAAAAGGTGAAACTTATCAGAGACAGACTGCGAGTGGCGCAGGACAGACAGCGGCATTGGGCCGATAGCCACCATAGACCCCTAGAGTTTCAGGTATTGTTTTGATTTGTTTTTGTTTTATTTTTGTTTGTGGTTTTTTTAATTAGATTGCGTGTTAATATTATTGTTCTAGGTTGGCGATTTGGTGTTCCTATGGATTTCTTCGACATGGGGCACGATTCGCTTTGGCAGAGGCGGGAAGCTTAGTCCACGATACATCGGGCCCTTCCGTATTCTTGCAAGGGTCGGTGCAGTAGCCTATAGACTTGACTTACCGCCTACTCTAGATGGAGTTCATGACGTGTTCCATGTGTCGCAGCTGAGAAGATACGTGGAAGATCCTAGTCACGTACTAGACCACTCGGAGATCGAAGTTGGACCGACACTCAGCTATCCTGAACAACCCATTAAGATCTTGGATCGTAGAGAGAAGGTATTGCGGAACCAAACTATCCCTTTGGTTCGTATTGCATGGAGAAATCACTCTCCAGGAGAGTCAACTTGGGAGAGAGAGGACGAAATGCGCGAGCAGTATACGTATCTCTTCGAGACTTGAGGTATAATTCCTTGTTGATTGTTTGTTCTTGTGCTAGTTTATTTTAATTTCGAGGACAAAATTCTTTTAAGGAGGGTAGACTTGTCACCCCCACTTTTCAGATTAAGGATATTTTTGTCTATTTATAATTAATGAGTAAATGATTGCATGATAATTAATTTTATTTAAATTACGGTGACCTTAATTGATTGTTGCACTTTATCGTTATTCGATAATTAGAACGCTACGCTAGCCATTGTCTTCCAACAGATTTACACTGTTGTCCTAGACATGCCAGACCGTTAATCGATGCTTGTGTCCCACTTAAATCCATCCCTTTGTACTTCTATTTAATTGTAGAACACCTCATTGCATTTTATTTAATTAATTAAACAGTAAATCTATTTTGTGCAATTTTCCAAATTATTGGGCACTTTCATGCAAAAGTATTTTAAGGTGTCCACCTCCTTGGACACGACACATGAATAAAACCCGTTTCTCCCTCGTTCATATTTTTCTATAATTATTTGGGAGTGTGTAATTGAACACCAACCTCCTTAAGACCATGGCCCTTCAAACCTTGAACCAATTAAATCCTAGCTTTTATTTGGAACCCACGGTAATAATGACCCTTGAAATTATCCATGGCAAACCCAATCCCAAGAGGGCCTTGACCAAACCTAATTCTAGGTCAACCCAAAGTCTACTACATATATATATATATATATATACAAAATATTGCTTCCCTTCCTTTCTCAACCTAACCCTAAGCCACAGCCAACCCCGCCCATCTTGTCCCTCTCGTGAAACCGCAAACCGCCGGAGCTCAACGTGCCGGAGGCCATAACACCGCTGCCCTCGTCTGAACACCCCGGATAACCGCCTGATCCCAGTTGAACTCGCCGGAGTCATTCTCTCCCCGTCGCGACTGTACCTCCAACCGTCCTTGCTACACTCGACCCCCTCAACCATCGCCGGAACCACCCTACTGTCGACCCTCGACGACTGAATGCCGGAGATCGGCCAGACCCACTGTCCCTGAGCCGTCTGGATCCCGTCAACCGAGAGCTCGCCTTCACCGCTTGAACGCCGGACGACCACTGTACCTCGTCAACCGGAACTCGACCCGCGGCCAACCTCGCTGTCCCGATTGCACGCTGTCGACCGACGACCGACTGCACAGAGCCGCCCCAACTGCACAGAGCCGCCCCGACTGCACGCCGTCGCCGACGACCACTGTGCTCGACCGAAGACCGCTGACCTCGCTGAATTCGACCGAAATAGCCCTTCGACTCGACGATGCCGCGACACGCACGTCTTGTTCCCACGCACAGGTTTGAGTTCCTTCTCGCGTATACGTGCACGCATAAGTATAGTTCTCCAGTTGCCTTCGTACTTTGCTATGTTGAGATACGCATATGTTATGTTGGTATATAGATATATAAATTGGTATATGGAGGTACGTATTAGTATTGGTATACGTATATGGTTATTATGTGTACATCGATATATATATGTATAACCATAACGTATGCGAACCTAATTAGTATATACGTAGGGTACATTTATTAGAATAGGGTTAAATGTGTTTTGGTATATATATATATATTGTATATATCTCCTTAGTACATGTTTAATATAGATACAAGGTATAAATTCTATTTAAAGTATATGTATATACATATATCTAATATAATGGTAACTAATAGATATTTATGTATATGTTAGATCATATTATGTAGATGACTTGAATGTAACCACGGATACCCCGTAGTTACATCAACCTGTGACCATGTAGCATGTTAGAAGACTGCCATATGTATATTGACGTACTGGCAAGACCGTACCACTGACTGTCTGTTATGCACAGCAACGACAGACGTGACCCCCTAGCGTAGTCCCTAAGATCATGGTGTTGATTATGTATTGGTGTAATATCTGATGCAGTATTGTGTTTATGATATATCTATAGGACTGTTGTATCACTAAGATGATACCTTGGAACCCGGACATTGGTATTGCCAGCTAAGGACCACAGGCGAGTACATTCTCTGACAGTTTCCATTATATTAATTATCTATACAACTCTTGTTGTACAGCGTACATGACTCTGACACTATTGTTCACACGAGTTGGCATCATTGAGACCTGTCACGAGGAGTCATGATTGGAATCTATCGTACTAGCTGGGGATAAGTAGGGAAATATTAGTAGCTTATGTGATCATACCCAAACTTTACATGCATTATAGCTCACCCACACCTCACGTCGGTGCAGCCTTACTATTATATGCCTCATCGCTGTTACATGTGGTTAGCCTGACCTGTTAGGGATGATCGCTAATCAATATAATGAGTCATATAGTCCCAAGTCGATCACATGATATGCTGATGTTTCACACACTTAGTTAGATGATTCTTGACATATATCTCTAGTATATTGATCTAGCACCTTCACATGTTCTAGTTATTGTTCTTGTACACACTTACATACCAGTTCATTGTTCTTGCATGTACTTGTATTCCTATTTCATTGCTAGATGTATATTGATGATGATGTTCCAGTATTCCTTTATTCCAGTATTCTTATTGCTAGTTATTCATATCTGTCTTGTATTTGTTTACACTGCGTTATAGTTTTTGTCAATATATGTAGAACTGCTGTTTGAGGTATATTTCGTTCCAATCCTGACTGGATATATTTTTCCAGAGGATCTTAAGGAGTTTTGTACCACACACTACAGACCAGGTATAGATGCAGACTACGCACCAGAGATCCTAGATGAGACTATGCCTCTAGATGAGACATTACCTGCAGCTATCTAGATAATATTTATGATGGTTTGAGACTTATTGAGGTTATTTTAGTTTATGTTTAGACTCATGTTAAGTTTAATTGGAGACTTGTGTTGGACAGCTAGACTGTGAGTTATCGTTATGTTTGAGACATGGTGTTTAACTATGTCATTTTCTTTTATCTTTTAACGTGCCTTATAGTTGTTGTGATTGAGTTACATTATGAGATTATTGTGAGACGTATATTGACTTTCTTATGGAGATGGATATTATTGACAGGTGTTTAGTTATATAGTATTACTGTGATCTAGACAGCATTCTACCGCCGATACTGCGGCGTAGGCTGGACGTACCCACGCTCTCGTGCCCCTATACCGGGTGTGGGTCGTGACACCAACAACTTCTTAAATATCGCCAAAAAATCAGCATCGAAGAACGAGTCAAATTTGACCATTTCATGCTTCGTTCAAAGTATTTCAAATTACGAGGAATTTGAAAACTTTGAAGGGGGTCTTGTAGAAGCATAAAATATGTTGGGGAATTGTATGCGTATTATACAGTCAAAACCCCCAACATACATAAAGTCCGCGTAAAACAGAGCTTCAGAGCTGTTTGGCGTAAAGAAGAGCTTCAGAGCTGTCCGCCTAAAATAGAGCTTCAGAGCTGTTTGGCGTAAAGTAGAGCTTCAGAGCTTCCCGCGTAAAACAGAACTTCAAGGCTGTGTGGCATAAAATATGGCTTCAGAGCTGTCCACGTAAAATAGAGCTTCAGAGCTGTTTGGCGTAAAGTAGAGCTTCAGAGCTGCCCGCGTAAAGCAGCGCTTCAAGGCTGTTTTGGCGTAAAAAGTTTACTATACCTTCCGGCGTAAAGTTTAAAATACGTTTATTTTTAATGTAGCGTAAAGTTGTACGAGGAACTCTTCGTATTCCTCGGATGAATTTGTCAGACAAATCAATGAACCTGACTCCTGAAAAAATTACTGTACGATGATCGAGAGGACGGCTGTAATGATAATTTTGCACAGAGACCCAGGTTGTCGTTTAGTGACATATTCTTGATACAAGTCATTTTTACGCATTCAAAGAATACGCTGCCTATTTTACATGGACATAAATGAATTTTCACGCTCAAGATAAGACAAAATCAGACGCCAGGTCAAAAGCTGTTTCTCGTACAGAGCTCGAGGCATATCTCTGCATTTAATGTACGAGATAGAGGCATATCTCTGCATTTAATGCACGAGATCTTATTCAATTTTTAAATTTTTTGTCATGACTGGGGAAGCTAAAATTGTGGCTAATACGCTCACATCACCATTCTTGCATTTTACACCAACCAGGCTATTTTCAACTATAGGAGTACGCCATATGCTATTTCCTCGAAATACGCCAACTCGGCTATATTTGCAAAGATACGTGATAAGGCTATTTAGCCCGAAATACGCTCAAGACCTCAGTCGTGATGGATAATTGGCTATTTTATGCTGGTTATCTATTATTCATGCATCATTAAGTTTTACGCAGAATTTGGCTTTTACGCCAACAAGACAAATTATTTGGCTTTTACGCCAACCATCTTTACGCAGGGGTAGTTACCTACGTGGCTTACATGCCATAATCCTCGAGAAGCAGTTATACACATTATCCTATAAAGGGACATGTGTCATACGCAGATTCAGAAGACTATGGGAACGTGGGTAGTAGTTGTCATAACCGCAGCGTAAAAGAAGTCTTCTTTTTCACAGTTTGGTCTTTTATGCCAACAAGACAGTTATTTGGCTTTTACGTCAACCATCTTTACGCAGGGGCAGTTACCTACGTGGCTTGTATGCCGTGATCTTTGAGAAGCAGTTATACGCGTTACCTCATAAAGGGACACGTGTCATACACATATTCAGAAGACAATTGGAACGTGGGTAGCAGTTATCATAACCGCAGCGTAAAAGATGTAACTTTCTTCACAGTGTGTTCTTTTTATGCCAACAAAATAGTTATTTGGCCTTTACGCCAACTAGACAATTATTTGACTGATCTCTATAAATAGAGACCCCTGGTCACAGGGTAAGAAACAACTGGACAGGGCATAATCAGAGATCAGAGAGAAAAGAGAGCACAGACATAGAGTTTTGGTTGACAACTTTGGCAACAGGAATTCGATCCTACTTGCAACTCTTGAAGCTTCTTCTACAGCACTTCTTCATTATCGTGTGGTCCAAGGAACAAAGTGATCGACCGCAGATCAGACTTCTATAGCAATACTTCCCCAGAATTATTTTATTGTACTCAACATCCTCGTATAGGATTAATTGTACTCTTTTTCTTGTTTGTAAGCAAAAAGAAAGGTTTCGTATAAACCCTCTTCCTCATTTTTGTTTATCATCAAACAATCCTCAAACAACTAAGTTTCAAATATTTAAGCCAAAGTCTATCCACTTTTGATATATTTTATTCATCGATCTCGTTTGGAATAATTACCGAACATGTTCCTATGAGTTCGATAATCCCCACCGTAAGTGAAATTACCATGCTGGCGCTTCCGTAGGATAGTCGTTCTTGTTGAGACTGATTTCGAAGGTTATCTTTTTAAACTAGATTCAAGATCATTCTTCCAAACTCTAAATCAAATCCGTTATCGCTCATCTCTTTCATCGAACCAAAATATTTGTCCTCGGACTAACTTCTATTCGAGCGATATTCTAATCGTTCAATCCATTTGATTTAATCCAAAATTGCTCGTATGATCCTCTAAGTTTCCAACAAGTTTCCTTAACCAGGATATCAATTTCCATTTTCATGAATCCCTATTTGATAAGCCTTATCATTCGTTCAAGATATTCTCTAATCGTTCGATCCGACTATCGCACGAGACCTATGAATCCGTTTGGACATTTCTAAATTGAACCATATACCATTCAGGAATCGAGTCACCCAATCAAATCCTCAATCGATGTTCGCATCAATTGCTAGCATATTCACCAAGTCATTCCTTAGAATTCTTGTATGATACCTAAGCATCACCTGATAATTTTATAGTCTCGTATATATTCCTGTTGATAGTCATCAAAGAAAACCATATTTGATTTGTATCTTCGGACACGAAATACCGTCCGAGCTATTTTCTAAAATTCAAGCACGATTCTCTATGTTCGTCTTAGCGATAATCTTGTAATGTTCTATCGGTTTCCATTCTAAGTCTGACTTATCTTATTCCTGAATGATATTCTAATCTCGTTTGCAACTAGCTTGCACCAAAAGGGTCTTGGTGCATGGTACTCAACACAATTTAGCCGAAAGGCTGTGTGTATAACTAACCATTCGAACGATATTATATTATGCACACTAACCAGTTGGGTAATCATGTATAGGTATTCGGGTTTGCACATAACTTGCAAATTCTAGCACTAGTTCTGGAGTGACTGCCGGAAGATTTAGCCAGATTCACTAGTTAGCATAGTTAGTTCTCTTTAGCAATTTGGTACCAGATTTTTTTGCGGCATATATTTAAGATTTGGATATCATTTCTATTTGTTGTTGTTATATTTTTTAACTACATAGTTATATTAGACTTCTGTGGTATCTTCTCATGCTATAGAATTATGATTGAATATTATGTTGAATTAAGTTGATTACACTCTTCTTGGAGTTGAGATATTATTGGAGGTTTATGCTTTATTGTAAGATAATTAGATAGTATATTTGATCAAGATAGTGTTCTACCGCCGATGCTGCGGTGTAGGCTGGGCGTTGTTCCTAACTTGTATCCCTACACCGGGTGCGGGTCGTGACAGTGATGCCGCACGAGCGTAAGCCACGCCCGTGCAAGTTCATGATCCGAATATGAGGTAAGAGGTCTAAGCCACAGAGTTGCACAGATTGTTCGAGTGTAGCAGAATAAGAAATGCACAGGCAATTGGTAACAAGTTCACATAGTCATCAATAGCAAAAGCATTGAATAACACAAGTATAGAAGTAAAACAAGCTCTTTATTGATATTGAACAAGTGTTACAAGCGATGCTAGGCCGAGATTACAAGTCGCTCAAGCCTCTCTCTCTGAAACAGTAAAAGCGTGCCAAATGGTTAGTTACATTTGTAGAATGATACATAGGCGATGTTCTAACATTATGTATTGTCTTTGTGCTTCAGTTTCGGACGCAACATTCCAAGGCTCCAGAGTGAACTCCACACCTTAGCACGCACGAAGGAGGCATCCGCACTGAACGAGGTTCTCCCATACCCAACAAGCAATCTGGTGGGTTATCAGTACATGAATGCACTGGTGGGGAGGCTTCTCGCAATCTCGACAAATCTAAATATGTTATATAGGTTCCGTGCACAATATATTAAGTTATCTTTCTAGTCTTGCCTTAGGATCAGTTTTATGGCAATGATGTAAAGCCTAACTCGTATGGCAGCACGCCGTGCGATATACAAAGGAACACGCCGAGACTTACCAACTTACCATTCGTCCTTTCCTGTCTAAGGCAAATCAAGTTAAATCAAGCACGGGCATATATATAATAAAATCCAGGGCAATACATTAGCATGCAAAGTGTCATGTGCGCGGTGCTGTTTCGGAGGCACGAGTTATACTAATTTTCAGGTGTTGCAGAAGATGTTCAAGTGTTCGATTATACCCAAGTATATCATATTCATATCCTTGTGATATTTTTGATTACTGGATACGATGAAATGACTCGCACACAGATTACCGCTAAGCGAGGATAACTTATCTATATGAACATGAGTCGCTGGCATAGCCATAAAGGACAAGCTTTAATCACGGGACGAAAATAAAATTATTTTGCGGTGGCGAGCTCCGCTACATGCTATTTCTTCCTCTAACATACGATTATTATTTAGTCTAAGAGCGAGAATGGCATGAAGGAAGGTTCACAAGGTGCCACACGCCATCCTTGCCCGACAGACATACTAATAGACGTTCCGTCCGGATTGGCCCCGGTGTCCCGACGACCGTCCGTAGGAACACATTCAATACTTTGTGTACAAGTTATCCGCGAAATATAAGTCTTGGGTCTTAGATTTACAAAATTTATGACATGTTAACTCTTGATTCTTGTTTAGTATGAGTATGCTCCACGAGCTGTGATATTGACATGATTCTCGTTCAGTGTTCAACTTGACTTAATGCATTCCCTTGATTCGGGGATTTCCTTGGCGACCTAACGGTCCCGGATACTTGCAGGTTCATATTACACATAAGAACTATTTGATAGTCTTCCGGCTAACTAGATGCATGCACGACACGCGATAGTGTTACTTGATTGTGGCATAATATAAGTAAAAAGCATTGAAATGAGGCAACGAGTATAAAAGTTAACATCTAAGCAGGCAAGCATGCATTTGTGTAAACATAATCATTTACGTTGGCACGGGTCTAAAGGTAAAGCAAGGAGTGAAACCGTAAAGGAACATACCGAGCGACATGATTTAGGGACGTGCAGTGTAAACAAGTGAACAGTGCCCTACGAAGAGTATATATCGTTCTACTCGAGGCATAGCAGGGTCTAGTTGCACAAGACAAAGGTAGCATGCGAGGGTCCATTTATAAGCAAAGTTTTATTTCCATGTTCTAACACAAGGAATACAAATTGGAATTATTTTCTTAGCTAGGTGCGTTGTATTCTTTATTAGCATGCATGGGGTGAATCACCTAGCAACTAGCATTTATCGTCCATAATTTAAGTGTGCTGGCTAAGCAAAGACCAGTTCATCGTAGGCACCCACCTTAGCGATGATTTGCCTCGGCCGAGCGATACTCCGAGTAAGCCTCTGAAAGTCTAAGTTCCAAACCCTTAAAGGGCCAAGACTGGAAATCCTTTGCCTCAAACGAGTCTTCTCGCTGAGCAAAGCGGGTTGGGTCATTGCACTTGCGTCGTTTGAATCGGCTGTCCGCTTGAACGGAACGGGTCGTTACAAAAAATGGACTTCACCGTAAAAATTTACTTTCTGAAAATACTCTTTATTATATTTAATAATTAAAAAACTTAACTAAAATTAATAGGGGCTATCTAGGTAAATACAAGAGTTGTTCTTTGGTATTCTTAATTACAATAACTCTTAAATGAATTTGGTATCTAAAAAGGAGGCATTGAAAGGTGGGCTTTGTTAAGCATCATTCATTCATTGAAAAATGAATAAATTTTGACTACAAGTTTCTTTTAATCTTTTTAATAATAAATATGTGCAACGTACATGCATATATGCTAATAATAATAATAACAAACAACAACAACAATAATAATAATAATAATAATAATAATAATAATAATAATAATAATAATAATAATAATAATAATAATAATAATAATAATAATAATAATAACAACAACGTCTATTCTTCTTTTCTTTTCTTTTATTTTCTATAATAAAATATTAAAAATATTGTCTCTTTCTATTTTTTATATCTATTTTATTTACATTTAATGCTTACTTCTCAATATATTTTGGGGTGAGCATTTAATGCTTACGTTTGTGGGGACTTGGCCTGTTGGTTATAATGGAGGGCTACCGTGGAGATGGGCACAGTTTCAACAAAACCGAAATACTCAAAACCAAAATACTAAGAACTCAAAATCGAAATCGAACCGAAATTGACCAAAACTGAACCGAATAATCTATTTGGTTTATTTAGTTTGGTCGGTTGCGTTATTGCTATTGTTTAATTGATCGGGTCCAAAGATAGGACTGTGGTTAAATTATATTAAAAATTATAATTTTTATACGCACATTTGTTGTATTTTAAAGTTGTTTCCAAAGTTAGATTAATTATTAAATCACCAAAATTGGACTTCAAAAAAAATACACACACACACACACATACATGTTATGGAACCAATCTATGTTACAACCGTTGAATTTAAAATTTTGCAAGGTTGAAATTTAAAGGTGAGAGTGTCTACTTAAAAGTAATTTTAGCATTGTAATCAAAATATACACATTTTTAATCATAAAATATGTATATAATTGGGTATTTACATAATTGCATAAATCTTATTCAATTTTGGATCAAAACTGAAACATAAAACTGAAACCGAATAGTTTTTTTTGTATTTTCAAAACATTTGGTTCAGTTCAATTTTTGGTCAAAAATTGAATAATGCTCACCCTTTAGTATATGTAGACTTTATACACAATAATTTTTTTTATTGACTTAACAACGTAGCGGGGGCGTATTTGGTTTACAAATTTTTTTATAGTAAGGGATAAATTTTGATTTATTTGAGAAATTTTTTAAAAATAAATAAATACAATTAGAGGGATGAAACACCATTGGTAGTGGCGTCCCAAGAAAAAAGTGTTGACGCCCCTTAATGAGAATTTTATGGGATATCATCTCCAATGGCGTCCCATAATGAGAAATATTTTTTTTTATCTTGGTCAATAAGATAGGCCCGGCCCGAAGCTAAGGCCTGGTCCAACCCGACCCAGTCTGAGGCCCAGTCCAGTATGAAATTGAAGTTCGGCTAATTAATTACCTAGATATATAGTGGGAAATAGTTTGTTATATTGGCCAATAAAATTAATTTTTATATTAGTCAAATAATTACCTATATATAGTAAAAAATTAATTTTCTAGTTAAAGTATTTTTTATGGCCGCTAGAATTTAGTGTAAAATAGATTTTACAAGTTATAGTGGAAAATATATTTTTTATATTGGTTGGTTTTACTTTATTTGGTCCAAACCTGATCTGATTTAGGTTCGACTCGTACCGAATTCCACTATATCGTGGGCCACGTGTCGAACTAGACCAATATTTCTACCCTTAAGTCCTATCCGATCTGCTAGAATGCATGAACCCAAGAGTCCGGCAGGGACCTAGTTTGACCCACCCAAATTTACCAAACCAAATATTTATGTTAGAATAAACATAGAAGAAGGAAGAATAAAATATGAGAGAAGATCTCTTATTCGTGTAATCAAATAGTAGGAGGCAAAGACCTTATTTATACAACCCAATGAAGGTGTAATCCTAATCTCTAACCAATGTGCGACTAAAAATAAAGTGTGAATCCAACCCTTTAGTAACCTACATTATAACACTCCCCATTTGGATGAACACCATCTTTAAGCCTATTGCCTCGTTAAAACATTGTCAGAAAAATCCATTATGACTAAACCTGTGCGAAAGAAAAGAGTACAATCTTTAGGATGACTTAGATATGTGTTGGACACGCTTAATGTTACCTCATTAAAACCTTGTCAGGTAAAAATCTAATGAAAAAAATTCATGACTAAGGAAAAAGAGTACAACACGTTATAGTCCATAGAAAATGTATCTTTCCCTGAAAACAATCACTCCCCCTGATGATGTTGATCCTGAATAGTCAGTTGATAAAGACGTCACATTCCAATTCCATGAAATAGTTTATAAAAAATTGACTTTGGCAACAATTTGGTGAACAAGTCTGCAAGATTATCACTTGAGCGAACTTGTTATCACTTGAGCAAATTTGTTGGACGTCAATATCAAAGTTCTTCTGAAGCTTATGAGTATAGAAAAACTTTGGTGAGATGTGCTTGGTCCTGTCTTCTTTAATGAATCCACCTTGAATTTGTGAAATACATTATGCATTATCCTCATGAATAACAGTTGGAGTATCTATGGTAGGAAGAGGTGACAGGAGCTACGAATGTGTTTAATCAACGATCTCAGCCAAATACATTCTCTACTTGCTTCATGGAGAGCCAATATTTCTGAGAGATTTAAGGAGGTAGCAATCATCGTCTGTTTTGTTTAACGCCAAAAAATAGTTGTATTGTTATTAAAAAACATATATCCAGTTTGTGAACGACCTTTATGGGGATCAGATAAATAATCTGAATCTGCAAAGCCAACTAGATTCGCGATGTCAGGTAAACCACAAGTATAAAATAATCCCATGCCAGTAGTTCCACGAAGATATCTCATAACATATTTAATGTTATTCCAATGTCTGCAAGTTGGCGCCGAGCTATATCTAGCCAACATATTGACAGAGAATGATATGTATGGCCTTGTACATTATGATAGATACATTAATGCCCCAATGGCACTAAGGTACGATACTTCGGGTCCTAGCATCATTTCATTATCATTCTTAGGACGATATGGATCTTTATTGATATATAAAGATCAAATAACCATTGGAGAGCTAAGGGGATAAGCTTTATCCATATTGAACTATTTTAATATATTTTCTGTGTATTTGGATTGATGTACTAAAATTCTATTAGTACAATGCTCAATTTATAATCCTCGATAATATTTTGTGTCTCCGAGATCTTTCATCTTAAACTCCTTTTTCAAATAGTTTGCAGTCTCATTGATTTTATGTCATGTCCCAATTAAGTTTATGTCATCGACATATACTGCAACTATAGCGAAACCCTCCTTAGATTTCTTTATGAAGACACATGGGCATATTCTTATATCCCTCCATTTTCATATATTCACTAAGACGGTTGTACCAGATCCTTCCGGATTGTTTCAAACCTTACAATGAACATCTTAGCTTTATGTAATACATGTTCTTAGATTTTGAGCTGGGTAGGTTAAATCCATATAGAATTTTTATATAGATATCGCTATCTAAATCACCATATAGATAGGCTGTTAGAACGTCCATAAGTCTCACGTCCAGCTTTTTCTCAACTGTCAGACTTATCAAATAATAGAACGTTGTTGCATTCATTACGGGAGAATACGTCTCTTCGTAATCAATCTCGGGTCTCTGAGAAAATCCTTCCGCTACTAATCGTGCCTTAAATCGAGCAATTTTATTCTTTTCATTTTACTTTCTTATAAACACCTACTTGTAACCTACTGGTCTGACGTCTTTTGGTGTTTGTACTATAGGTCCGAACACTCCATGTTTATTAAGGGAATCTAATTCTGCTTGAATAGCATCCTTCCATTTTGGCTAATCTTTTCTTTATCGACATTCATCGATGCTATGTTGTTCAGTGTCATCAATGCCCTTAGATATTTTAGTAGCTACTGAGAATTCTAATATCTCATTTATTATTATATCTTTTCGATCCCATACCCTTCTTGTATATGTATTAAACATAGAGATCTCTTTGCTTTCAGGTACCTGAGCCTCCTCTTTGGCTTGTGTCTTTTCTAAGATAATAACATCTTCTGGGTTTTCAGAGAGTATGGATCTGTCATTCATAATCTCTTCTTGAGCATTATGTATAACCTCCTTAAGAGCGTTACTTGGATATTTTCTCTTTTTAGGGACTAAGTCCTTCGAACCTATAGGTCTACCACGCTTCTGACGTACAGTAGATTCATTAGCCACTCTGCTATTTTTTCCTACGGGGATATCAATTCGAGCTGTCTTATTTGCATCAGGCACATATAATTTAATTACTTTAGTTGCATCAGTAAATGCATCTGGCATTTGATTTGCAATCTCGTATAGATACAATATTCTTTGTACCTCAGTTTCATATTGATTAGAACGAGGATCTAGATGAGATATAGTAGAATTATCCCATGATAATTCATGCCATTTATTTATGGTGAATGGTTCTATAAGAATATTCTTTTCTTTCTTATCTCCCCCTAACGACGGAAATTTAGTCTCATCAAAATTTTAGACTACAAATCTAACAGTAAAAATATCACTAATTAAAGGTTCTAAATATCTAATGATTGAGGGCGAATCAAAACCAATATAAATTCCTAAACGGCGTTGATGTCCCATTTTAGAGCGCTGAGGAAGTCGAATAGGATCATAAACAACACAACCCAATTTACGCAAATGAGAGATGTTAGGTTGATAGCCTGTCACAAATTATGATGGTAAAAATTTATGATATACAGTTGGCTTAACAATGATCAATTTAGCAACATATAATATGGCATGTCCCCAAGCTGAAACGAGTAAGTTTGATTGCATGAGTAACGGCCTTGCTATGTGCTGAAAATGCTTAATCAAGGACTCTGCTAAACTATTTTGGGTATGAACATGAGGGACAGAATGTTCAACTTCTATTCCTATGGAAGCACAATAATTATCAAAAGTACGGGAAGTAAACTCAGCTGTATTATCAAGTTAAATCGTTCTAACATGTTGGTCAAAAAAATGAGTCTTAAGCTTAATCAACTGAGAAAGTAGCTTGAAGAAGATAAACTTTCTGGATGAGAGTAAGAAAATATTTGACCATCGACTAGAAGCATATATTAGAACCATAAAATACCTGAAAGGTTTGCTAGCAGGATCAATTGGTTCACAAATATTGCCTTGTATTCTCTGAAGGAATTATGGTAATTCAGAAGCTATTTTGAGAAGTGAAGGTCTTGTAATGAGTTTACATTGTGAACAAGCTACACACAAATATTCAGTAGGAAAGAAAAAACTTTGGTATGATAAATTATGCCCATTGGTATTATTGATGACCTTTCTCAACAAAGTCGATCTGGATGACCCAATCTGTCATGCCAAAGGATTAGATTCCTTGGATCCTTTAGACTTTTGCTAGTGATGGGGTAAGATTCTACTACCTTCAAAGTAGTTTGATATAGCCCAGAGGAAATTAACTTGCACTTTTCTAATATAAGCTTATTTCTTCCAATATTAGATATGATACAAAGATACTCTGTCATGATCCGCACACAAAATTTAGGCATGAGCCATGGGTACGTCCAGCCTAAGCTGCAACATCGACGGTAGAACGCTGCCTAGGTCTCAAAATACTAGTACAACTCACAAAATAACCTGTCAATGATCTCAACTCTATCAGGAGGACAAGGTGAATATAATATAATGTCTACTCAATCACAACAACTATACAGAAGGTAAATGGCACGATAAATATATGAAAAGATATAAAAAAAAAGTTCCGACATAAGTCTAGAATACAACTCAACTAATAACAATAAGTCTAGAGTCTTGCTACCTCAACATAAATAATGTCTCAGCATAATACAACTCAAGTCTCAAAGTTTAGAATAATCCAATACATAAATAAACTGGCTAAGTGCTGTCTAAACAACTGCTGGTGGTATCTCCTCTATGTGAAGTGGCTCCTCTGAAATCTCCGAGATATAATTATCATCTACTCCTAGACCATGATGGGTAGAAATTTTTTTTCAAGATCCTCTGAAAATGTTATCTAGTCAGGATTGGAGCGAAGCACAAACACTAACAATAATATTAATTATATTGATAAAAACTATTAAACAGTGTAAGGGAATACATAATAGAAAAAATACTGGAAGATAAGAAATACTGGAGAGATATGTAATCATCATATATAACTAACTAGCAGTGAAACAGATATAGGTGAATGCTAGAAATGAATGTACTAGAGCAAAAATAAAAATACTGGCTAAGTGTCGTGAAATATCAGTTTGCTATGTGATCGGCTTGGGACTAGATTAGACTTGTTATGTATGATTGTCTATGATACATGTGAGGTCAGAATAACCATCCGGTTAGTTATAATATGAGCAAAAGTCAGGCTAATCATATATAACAGGCTATGAGGCATGTAAATGGTCAGGCTATACCCTACGTGATATGTGGGGTGAGTTATGATGCAAGTAAGGTGGGGTATGATCACATAACTTGCTAATATTTTCTGTTTCCAGCTAGTACGATGGATTCCAATCATGAGTCCTTATGATAGGTATCTATGATACTAGCCCATGTATCCGCTGTGTCGGAATCAAGTGTACACTATAACTAGAATCATAGTAATGATCAAAATAATAAAAATTGTCAAAGAATTTACTTGCCTGTGGTCCTGAGCAAATTATGATGATCACGATCCAAAAAGGAAGTCACAATGACCAAAATATAAAATATTAGTGCTAATTGGTGCTTGGAATGATAAAAGTGATTAACTAGGTTAAAATAAGGATGTTAGGCCATTTCTAGGTCCATGCTAAATTTTGGAAGTCAACTAGGTCAATACCTAGGTTTTCCTAAGTCCTATATCATACTAGGGTATCTAGTCTATATTATTCAATATCTAGCTAAAATTAGTTACTATCATATACTATATGCTATTCGTATATAACAACCCTTATATAGATTCTAGTTAGTATCTTAATACATAATCTTAACTATTATAACATTACCTTAATGTATACCTCAACCTACTACTCATCAACTCAGTACTATCTTAATGCTAATACCTTAGTTTCTATACTTAACTATATATAACATACCTTAACATATGCCTTGTACCAATGCTGGCCACTAACTCCAGTCACCTTAACTGCTATAGCAACTACTCTAGTGCACAGATGTGTGCACACAATCACAACACCCTTCCTTTCACTCCTCTATGTCCCCCACACTCCAGACACAACCAACCCCCACATAGATACTTTCATCCTTCCCTCTCAAACTTGTATCATATACTAACTGATACAGTTGGTTACTCACCATACAATACCTGAACACCCTTAACTTACCCATGGATCCTTACACTTGACTCTCATATACCTAAACTCGGTCAACTGTATCTGAACTGATACTCGAGTATCAGTCGTGAAATGCTAGGAAGCTAACCCTGCACCGACACAAACTGATGCACTCTTGAAGGCTACTCCAAGGTACAATACCACTTAATGCTCCCTTATCACATTGCCAAACCCAAGCCCAAGTACCCACTTCACTTACTGTAGTGATCCCGAGCATAAAGGCTCACTGCTACCACTCTACTCTGTTGAGTATGAATAGGCCTGCATCATACATGATACACTCACTGATGCTACTAATACCTGAATACTTGTACACACTGGATGTTAACACTAACACCAGATACTAATATTTACTACAATATCTCCCCCAAATGCAACTGATACTCTTGTATCAGTGATACACAGTCACAATACCCATATTCTAATACTCGAGTATCCAAATTTTCCTCACACAGTTGCAATATTGCAACCTCTGATACTGCTCTTGACCGAGCCCCCATCAGTTATATACACTACTGATGACAACAGTACCCACTTGTGTGCCCTCTTACCCAAGTAAAACACACACACACACTGGCCTCTGACCTGGGTTGTGGACTGTGCAATTGAGTGTGTGCACTCAAGTTCCAACTGAATCCATCTATATAGGATATTAATTGACACTCAAAGGATCTGTATCCCCCCCCTCTCATGCTGTTAGATTATAGTAGCTATGCTAACAGATACTACCCCTCAGTTGTGTACTGCAATGTGCACAACCCAACTGTGCACCTGATACCTCACAGAACTCGACACCCTTGTGCGCGCACACACACACACACACACACACACTAAATAATAATAATAATTATATATATATATATATATATATATATATATATATATATATATATATATATATCACCAATAATATAGAATTTATAACACACACTCTAATAGTAACTTTTTCAAACACTATGAGTGCATAATAGGATACTCCATATAGTGTCATTGATACACTATCAACCTACATGCCAAACCCACAAATATACAACTAATGGCATATACACATATCAAATATATTTATATATATCTAATATGAATAGTTGTAATGAACAATAGAGGAAAAAATTTATTCTTAAACACAGAATCCCAAATGTGTACACAACTTCATGAAAAAACACCATGGAAACCAATAAAGACTCATTCTCTCCCCTTGTGGCTATTCCTAAACCATGGGTGGGCTCCTAATGGTCAACAAAACCAATAAAACAAAATTTAAAAGAGAGATTTCAGAATTTTACCTCTTGGAAGATGGATCCCCAAAGCAAAGTCAAGGGTTCTCTATCCAAGCCTCTTCTTCTCCAATGCTCATTGTGACCTACACTTCTAGGCTTCTTAATTGAGGGAAATGAGAGGGATGGAGATTTAATTTTTGAAATTTGGTAGAGGAATAAAGGAGTTTGGGGAAGAACTAAATCTAGGGTTTCATGAACAAATGAATGCACTTGAGGGAGGCCCCCCTCTCCTATACTGGGCCGGCCACATGCGGACATAGGGTTAGCTAATGCATAAAGTCCCATTTGCCCTCAATGATTTTCATGGAGTATTTTCCAATAAGTGGGGTTTTCATTCCAAGTGAGGGTTTAACAAAATTTAATTAAATGAAAAGCGGATTAACTAGTGGGTCCAAAAATATCTAGTCTAAGGTTGAGTCTAATGGTCACATCAAGTCTAGTCCATTAACCCATATCATTAATACTAATAATACAACATATTATACATATTATATAACTATAAAGACAATATATATATATATATATATATATATATATATATATTGCAAATGACAATAATGCCCCTACTCCAAAAATATGGTAGTGACAAGTCTACCCTCCAAAAAAAATTTCGTCCTCGAAATTGAACTAAATAGCACAAGAAAATAATCAGAACAACAATAACTATACCTCAAGGCTCGAAGAGATACGCGTATTGCTCGTGTATTTCGTCCTCCCTCTCCCAGGTTAACTCACCTGGAGAGTAATGTCTCCATGCAACCCGAACCAAAGGAATAGTCTGGTTCCGTAATATCTTCTCCTTGCGATCCAAAATCTCTATGGGCTGCTCAGGATAGCTGAGAGTCAGACCAATCTCGATCTCTGAGTGATCTAGTATGTGACTAGGATCTGCCAAGTACCGTCTCATATGCGACACATAGAACACGTTATGTACTCCCTCTAGTGTAGGCGACAAGTCTAGCCTGTAGGCCACTGTACCGACCCTCGTAAGAATATCGAAAGGTCTGATGTACCATAGAGTAAGCTTTCTGCCTCCACCAAAGCTAATCGGGCCCCGTGTCATAGAAATCTGCAATAATACCAAATCGCCAACCTAGAACAAATGCAGCCTTAACACACAATCTAAAATAAGCAATCATAAGTAATTTTAACAAAACCTTTATCTCAAACTCCAAGGATCTACGGTGGCTGTTAGCCTAATGCCGCTTTCTGTCTTGTGCCACTCGAAGTCTATCCCTAATGAGCTTCACCTTCTTCGCTGCATCCACGACCATCTCTGGCCCCAACAAGGCTCTCTCACCGACATCATCC
The DNA here is from genome assembly GCA_036927795.1 of Iris macrosiphon. Lineage (NCBI taxonomy): Eukaryota > Viridiplantae > Streptophyta > Magnoliopsida > Asparagales > Iridaceae > Iris > Iris macrosiphon. The sequence continues at coordinate 326,012,606 of JAYESA010000004.1, forward strand.
CAAGATAATGGTGTGGGACACCTCCGTCCATACAAAGCCTCGAATGTTGATATCTCAATACTGGTCTGGTAGCTATTATTGTAAACAAACTCTACCAGGGGTAGATGATCCTCCCAAGAACCTCCGAGATTCAGAACACAAGTGTGTAGCATATCCTCGAGAGTCTGAATAGTCCTCTCCTACTGCCCATCTGTCTGGGGGTGATATGCGGTACTGAACTTCAGTTGAGTGCCCAAGCTAGCCTGCAAACTCCTCCAAAATTGGAAAGTGAAACGACTATCCCGATCCGAGACGATGCTCACAAGAACCCCATGTAATCTGATAATCTGCCGTACATACATCTCTGCTACCTTCTCTATCGACGTACCCACTTTAAATGGTAAGAAGTTGGCTGATTTGGTCAACCTTTCTACGATCACCAAAATTGCGTTATTTTCTCCTGGAGAACGCGGAAGCCCCAAAATGAATTCCATAGTCACATGGTCCCACTTCTACTCTGGGATGGGTAAAGGCTGAAATAATCTACCTGGCCTCTGTCTATCTGCCTTTACCTTCTGGCATACTAAGTACCTCGATATAAAATGTGCTACCTCGTGCTTCATACTATACCACCAAACATGCTCCCTCAGGTCTTGATACATCTTATTGGTACATGGATGCATCGAGTACTGAGAGCAATGGGCCTCCTGTAAAACCTTCTCGCGCAGCTTCCCGCTTGGCACACATATCCTAGTACCATGACACAATGATCCATCATCAGCAATAGTGAAGTCCTCTGATAATCCTGTCGAACCTGTGCCCTGATACTCCTCAGAGCCTCATTATCATACTACGTAGCTCTAATTCTTTCCATCAGCTTGGACTGCATCTGCAATCCCCATATCTGAATCTTGATATCAGGAACTAGCACCTTAATTTCCAAGCTCCCAAGTTCGGCCAAAAAGTATCTGTTTGTCATCATGTACATAACCATCGGATACCTGCTCAAGGTATTGGCGACTACGTTGGCCTTTCCTGGGTGGTACTGCAATAAAATATCAAAGTTCTTCATCAACTCCAACCACCTCCTCTTCCTCATATTCAACTCTTTCTGAGTAAATACGTACTTCAAGCTCTTATGGTCTGTAAAGATCTCCACATGCTCTATGTACAGATAATGTTTTCACAGCTTTAGGGCAAAGATGACCGCTGCCAACTCCAAATTGTGGGTAGGATAGTTCTTCTCATGAAGACGTAATTGCCTGGAAGCATAGGCAATCACCTTCCCGTGCTGCTGAAGAACGCAACCCAAACCCTTCCCTGAAGCATCACTATAGATAGTGAATCCACCTGTCCCCGATGGCAACGTCAATACTGGAGATGTCTTCAATCTTTTCTTCAGCTTATCAAATACGGCCTGACAATCCTTTGTCCAGATAAAATCTACATCCTTCCTGGTCAGCCTAGTCATCGGCTCTACAATCCTAGAGAAATCTTGTACAAAACTTCTGTAGTAACCTGCTAGTTCGAGAAATCTCCTGATCTTAACCACTAAACTGGGAGTAGCCCACGACTCCACTGCCATGATCTTCTTTGGGTTAACTAAGATCTTGTCACCTATCACCATATGCCCAAAGAATTCAACCTTGTCAAGGAAGAACTCGCACTTCAGAAGGTTCCCGTAAAACTCCTCTTTCCTGAGAGTCTCCAAAACTATCCTCAGATGCTCCTCATGCTCTTCCGTGGTCTTTGAATACACAAGAATGTCATCGATGAACCCACACCATGAACTTGTCAAGGTACTGGTGGAACGCCTTGTTCATCAAGTTCATGATACTGCCGGTGCATTAGTCAACCCAAACGGCATCACCATGAACTCAAACTGGCCATATCGAGTCCAAAAAGCTGTCTTCGGAATGTCTTCTTTCTTCACTTTCACCTAGTGGTAGCCTGACCTCAAGTCTATCTTTGAGAATACCTCTGCTTCGCTCAACTGATCGAAGAGATCATCTATTCTCGACAGCGGATATTTATTCTTGATAGTGAGATTGTTCAGAGCTTTGTAGTCGATACACATGCGTACTAACCCATCCTTCTTCGATATGAACAATACCGGAGCTCCTCACGGTGATTGTCACGCCCCGGTCCCAAAATACGTAAGACTAAGAATACGTAACACGCCAGCCGTATGTATACGAACTCCAATATATGGAAACCATATACACACATATGTTGTACATGAATATCCAATCCACCAATGGTAATATACTGTCACAACAAGTCACACGCAATCTATATCTCATCCACAACACAAATAAAGAAATAAGAAAATAAATAACTGAATATCAAGGATGAAGTATTAAAGTATGATAGTCGGATGGAAATAAATCCACTGCAAATCGACTATACTAAACTGCTAAAAGAGAGAAGAGAATCAACTCTAATATAAGATAAATGTCTCTAAAAGGAATAGCAACTAAAATCTCTAATAGCTGCAGTGAATCAAAGATACTCCGAAGGTAAGACCTCCTCAGTCTGGTAAGTAGCGTCAGGTCCAGGTCCGTACTCCTGCAGATACTCCTGCTCGTCTATATCTGGAAAGAGACCAGGTCCTCTGCGGGACGTAACAAGATACATAATAAGATGCCAATAAAGTGCTGAAAATAAATATCCAATGGGTCACCTAACCATCTAAGTGAATGCAGTTTGAGAACAACTTTCCAATATGTGGGCTATCTGGCCATAAATAGAATTGGCATGGTTCTCATGGAGATCCAAGGGCCTAAAAGCATGTCGTCTTTTGAACGGCAGAGGCCGCCAGTAACATATGGGGTCATCACCACCCGTCGCTCCGGCGGAGCATCCGGGCGAACAAAAGGAAAGTACAAAGGAGCCCAAATGCTTTACTTGTTGTTCTCCCCACCCTATGCTCTAAGAATATCACATCCATGATACGATAATACTTCTAATAACTGTCAGGTCTACTAGCATACAAAGTTTCTATCGGCAGTTATCCCTATCCGTCGTATGACCTATACGTATCAATGACCAGTCGAATACGCAAGTCCGTGTCCTGCGTGTGACTCATACTTGTGTAAGAATAGTTTTATGGCCAATGATACATAAGATGCCTCATAATAATGGGGTGGTATCATAAAGTAGGTCCAATGCATACATATAAGTAAAAACAGAACACGATGACACCGTCGTTGCACCCAAGTTTCTTGGACGCGCAATTTATATAACAGTTAAAATAAATGAACTAAAAATAAGCAGAAATAAAATATGCATGCATCATATGGAATGTAAATACAGTACATTGGCAATGTATACTTGTCTGGCAAGAAATATGTAAAGTGTAAACGTCTAAATGTCAAGGATACGGGATCAGAAACCACGGCCTCCGAACAAACGTCTTCGGATGCTAAAATAGATATTACCAACATTTCCGGAATCAGTGAGATAGCTAGAAAGCATTACCCATTCGTCCAATTTGAACACAGGAGCAAACTATAATTTTGGATCAAAGTAGGGTCCACGTGTGGCCCACTTTGCACCAAAAAGCGTGCCAGGGGAAACGATCTCTAAATGGGACAAATTATAGGTCAAACAAACTCTAAAAGTTAGTACAATCTCAACGATATATCCAATTTTAGATTCCGGTGAGCCGAACACAATTTTGCCCAAAAAGTCAACCGTGGGCCCCGCAAATATGCGACTTGGTCAACTATCTTAGAATTGCTTAAAATTTAGGTTACCGGACCAGCGCGATACCACGAGTCCAGTGGCATAAGTTTCATCGTATTCAGACGAGCGTGCACTATATGGCGCAGAATTTTACAAAAGTTACGACACGGAGAATTTTTGCGGATACGGGCTGATTTCGACGCGCACACGCATCCAAATCAGTTTTCGCGAAAGCTCATATATCTGGATATATTGTGCGCACCTTTTGGTATAATTGGTACACGACGGGGCGGTCCTGTTTGGCGGGACGCGCTCCGTATAGCAAATTTTTAGAAATAAGAAAAAGTAGATTTTTGGGATTTTCCATCTAATTTTATTTAACATACAATAGTTAATAAATTATTGTATTTGACAAAAAATAAACTAGGTTAGGTGGTCTTCGCATACCAAAAAGAAAAACCAAATTCGGATCTCTGTGATGATAGATACTAATCCGTGAACATAGGTAGTTACCGTAGTTTTCTGCGATCCCAAAAGTTATTATTTTTTGCCAAATAGGTCGCTATTTTTGTCTAGGTTTATGCGCTGTTCGAGGTCAACTAATATACAGATATAGAAGAGGGTTAAGTCGTGAACGTACTGGCAAAGACGGGGTAGAGTTTGGTCGAGCGAGGAAACGAGAAATGGAACGTGAACACAGGTACGCTGCAGTTCAAAAATCTGTCGCGCGCGGTGTTCGCGGTCGCGGCGAGCGGTCACGGCGGGTTGGCGGCGACGCTCAGGGGCTGGAGGCAGTTCTGTCTCGCGGTGGTCCGGCGGCGTTCTCGTGGCGGGGAGAGGGAGGATTAGGGTTAGGGTTTTCTATAATATTGATATATATATATATAAAGGGAACGCGAGGGGGGGGGGAGGGTGAGTCCGCTCGCACGGGAGGAAGGGTGCAGCCGATGCTGCTGTTGATTTCTCTAATGGGTTGGGTTAGTTTAGGGTCGCGGGTAGGTTTAGGTGTTAACGAGTTTAGATCCATTAGGATTTTATCTTTTTTTTTCCTTTTTCTTTTATTCTTTATTTCCTTTTTCTTTTCTAATTCTTTCTCATTTCTGTTTCTATTTCTATAATAAATTATATATATATATATATATATATATATATATATATATATAGAAATTTTAGAAATTATATTTAGAGCATACAATTTATCCATCAACTATCCATAAGGTCTCCTACATGGAATAAATTAATAAAAATTTATAATTGCTCCATAAATCTCCTAAATGCACCCTCACCTAAAATAAAAATCCAATAAATTTTATTTCCTCTAATTAACTCATAATTACTATAATCAATTAAAAAGATTAATATAGTTTTTAGAATTAGGAGTTTTATATTCTACCCAACTTATAAAAATTTCGTCCTCGAAATTAAAACTAAGCCATGGTAGAAAGTCAAGGATGGTATAAGATATAAATTAACAAAGTAATTTCATTCCTTGGTCTACGAATAGGTTCAAAAAATGTCACATGTCATCCTCGCGCTCCCAAGTTGATTTTCCTGGCGCGCCATGCTTCCATGCCACGCGAACTAAGGGAATAGATTGGTTCCTCAACACTTTCTCTCGATGATCAAGGATTCCCATGGGTTGCTCTTGGTATGACAATCTCGGCCCAATGGTGATCTCCGAATGGTCAAGAATATGACTGATGTCTGCCATATATCGCCTAAGCTGCGACACATGGAATACGTCATGTACTCCCTCAAGTGAAGGTGGTAGCGCATGTCGATATGACACTTCTTCCACTTTCTCTACCATATTAAATGGTCCAATGTACCTTGGACTCAACTTACCGTGCCCTCCGAATCAAATGGTGCCTCTGGTAGGTGATATCCTTAAGAATACATGGTCGCCCTCTTTAAACTCCAAGGGACGACGATGAAGGTCTGTCCACTGCTTCTGCCTGTCTTGCTCTGGCAGTCTTCTTCTTGCGGGGGGAAGGCTCTTTCAGAGTAGAAGCCTTCCATTTATTGGGAATAACGAGAGGCTCTGCCGGCGGAGCTATTACGCCTCTCGGTATTATCAACAAATACTCGTCTGCCCCAGTGGTGTCTTCACCTTCATCCGAGGAAACAGACGGTATCTCCTCTCTTCCAATGGACCTATGGAAGGGCATCCTAAAAATTTCATGCACATCAAAATCTCGATGGAAGGTATTGATGGACGCATAAAACTATGCGTACGAGTGAAGGATGCGTAACTCCATGGAGAGAGAAGTCGTGGGAACAGCAAAAGCTGTACCAGTATATCCCGTGATGAAGTACCGCCATCCTCTGGCTCCATCAATAAGTCCACCTTTGGACTTGAAGCTGGTGATGGGATTTCCCACATGCAACTGGCCATACCCAAATTTCCTGGTGAACCGACTGGGCAGATAAGGCTCCAAGTAGCAGTGGTCCTCACTTCTGTACAACAAGTGAGAAGGTCTAATGCAGACCAACCAGTAGAAGGCTTCAGGAGAAAGAATGGTCCTCCCTTGGCCTGTATCCTTAAGTTTCGTCCCCTGTTGATTGATATGTACGAGAAGGATGGTACAGAAGAGCTTCCAGCCGTGGGCAAAGTTCAATGCCCGCCAGCAATCTATGACGGTCGCCACATTCCAAAGAGAATTCTTGTAATTCAACAAGAAGTTATTTCCCGAACTGCTGGCAGAGCCGGGAGACATCACCTTGGTGTTGTGAAGGATTAACCATCCCATCAGGTATAGGAAGGGTAATTCCACTCTGGAAAATCCTTCACGCTGCGTGTCATCAACTAGCAGTCCATCAGTAAGGGCCCTCAGGCCTGCTTGTATTCTACACACCATGGCGGGAAGCAGGCCCAGTCTTGCTCCGAATACCAAATGCACTGCGGGACATAAGGTGTTGCGATGGATATGATCCGCAGACGCGATGCCAGGTACTACCCATTGGCGTAGCCAGACAGAGAGGAAGCCAGCCAATTGAGCTTCCCTTTACAGAGGCTTACGACAATGCCTCATATAACTAAAGGCTTTTATGCCTGCAGGATAACCCCCTATCTCCTCATCGAGAATATAATCTGAAGCCCCTGCATCTTCAATGAGGTCATCGACCGTGTTGGCACTGAGCATGTTCAGGAGGTTCAATGGCTTATCTCTGCTATCTAACACCTTGTCCGGCTTAGCATTTCTGGCCTGGTGGAAGAAGAGGTAGGTTGCCCACTAGTTGATATGAGCCAAATCATAGGGCTCATCGTAGAAAGTAGTGCAAGCAAGATAATGGCTTATCAGCTCCTGATACACTGCCACTGCCCGAGGGTTTGTGGGAACATACTCTTCATAAGGAGCGTCCTCCATTGGCAGCTTTGAAATTTCTGCCATCTCATGAAGGGCTAAGCCCAACTCACCTAGCGGAGTGGCAAAAGTCCCAGTGAGCGAGTTGTATCGCTCCATCAAGGCTAAGAACAAGTTAGGGTTGACAGGCATCCCAACACTTGTGGCACTCACAGCCGCAAACAAACTAATACTTTCCAGCTCCACCTGGAAGTGCTTCAGGGCCCAGGTAGTTAAACTGGCCCATCGAAGATTCCCCGGGCTAAGCCATCCACTGGTTCGAGGGTTGACCTTGGGGTACATTCCTCCCTGCCCTATAAAGTTATTGCAGAAAGTCGATATCTGAACCGGCTGGATCAATGAAGTGTCCTCGCTCGGGACGCTACCCGACAGTAATCCCCTAAAGGGCATGACAGGGCCCGAAGGGCTGCTCACAAAGACGCCTCGGTTCAAGACTTTCTTATATGAGATCTTCCTTGGCCGCCCGTGAAGATCTGGTGTCAGAGTCCACATTATCTTCCTAGGATGTGTGGCATGGAAGAAGGCTGAGATAGGGTAATCTCTGGGCATTCTGGGCAGATACATGACCGTGCCCTCAGCAGTAAACACCCAATCCTCCTTCTTGGGCTTGGTCTGGGATTGCTTGTTGATAACATCCCCAAATAAGAAACCAAGTTTCTTATACTCCGTCTCATCTATATATGTCAGGGGCTCCCCACTGATCATTCTCAGCAGCATTCGTTCTCCCTGGGACGAGATCAGAGTTCCCCTTTTTTCAGGATAGTTGGCTCCAAAGATGGAAAATGTCACATGGGACAAGTCCTCCAGATAGTTTGAGTTCAGCATTCCGGTAGCAGAGCCCATCACTTCATCCAAAGGAGGGATCTGCAAGTCCACTACAAAATACAAGAAAACAAGTCAGTTTTTACGCTAGACGTTACACTCATGCAGTTTATGCCAAAGGTTAACAGTCTGAGCTTTTATGCCAAGACTGCAAAAAACTTAAGTTTTTACGCTGGAATCTATTTTCAGTGCGTAAAACTCAAGGTTGGCAGTATACGCCAAAATTTAACAGTCTGAGTTTTTACGCCAGACTGCCAAAATTTGTGTTTTTACGCCAGAATTTACATCCAACGCGTAAAACTCAAAGTTTGTAGTATACGCCAAATTTCGACAGTCTGAGTTTTTACGCCGGACTGCGAAAAGATGGAGTTTTTACGCTGACACATTAGAAATATGGGCGTATTTGTTCGCATACACGTACAACGTATGCGGAAGGTCCTCTATTTCCCCGAAGTCTTTTACTTGTGATGCCCGGAGCACAGCTCGACGGTGGAGCACTTCGTTCAGATCTGGGCTCGCTCAGCCTAATGTGAGTTGCTCGTGCTTGAGCAGAGGAGCGAGAAGAGGAAAAGACCTTCTTTCTCTTAGCAGTGGAAGCCTGTTTAGGTGCCATGGCGAATCTGAGTTTTCAGGAAAGAGACGAAGAAGAAGGGTTTTTGGAAAGCAAGGGTTTTGCGAAGACAGATAAAGGGTTTCTCTCTCAAGACCTTGGGCTATTTATAGAGTTTGGATAACTCTTCGAATCCCTAACCAAATCCGATATTTAATAAGTTGGTTATGATTTGGGACCACGTCAGCCTATCATTTGAAAAAGAAGGCGGACAGTCAGTGGATCCAGATTTTACGCGCAGAGCAGATCTATGATTTTACGCTCAGAAGCTTTTACGCTCAGAGGCTACAAATCTACGGTTTTACGCTCAGAGACTACAAATCTATGGTTTTACGATCAGAAGCTTTTACGCTCAGGAGCTTTTACGCTCAAAGGCTACAAACCTACGGTTTTACGCTCAGAGACTACAAATCTACGAGTTTACGCTCAGAAGCTTTTTACGCTCAGAGGCTACAAATCTACGATTCTACGCTCAAAAGCTACAGATGGCCAATTATAAAGGTTTACGCAGAAAATGTTCCTTTTGGCTACAAAATATTCCAAGTGCCTGAAACTCACAGAGGTCAGGATTAAAGATGACTCTTCTTCTTGGGCCGTTGGAAGTTCATTCAAAGTCCAGTCAGAATCTTTTACAAAAGTTCAAGTATGGCCTGTTCAACGGATATTTCTTGCCCTATTTCAAGGTATTTTCGGGAAACCTGTCACGCCCCAGTCCCAAAATACCGAGCAACCGGACGCGTGATAATGGCCAGCAGCACACACCGATGGACAAACCCAATTTAATGGATCCATCGGGGCATGCTTAAGTTGTAATGTAATAATAAGTAGGTCCAATGATATAAGTCACAGTCTATACTAATCTCACCCACAACAGATAATCACAGATTAAATGCCAGAATAATGTAAATAAATAAACTGACAAATCACAATAAAAAGTGTCTCGGAGAACAATCCGGGAATATGTCTGATACATCAAATGAAATAGACTGGAAAGAGAATAACTAGAAACAGAAATAAAAGAATATCTCACGCCAATACTCAGGAGAAGTCCTCGGGTATGAGCTCGTCCTCAGATGTCGGTACAGCTCCTGTATCTGCTCCGGTTCCTGTTTCTGCTCCTGATAAAGCTCATGTACTGTATAACTCTAAGGGGATCTCCTCTGCTAGTCCTGGGGACAAAGTCCGGATCCAGGTCCTCAGGGGACAGCAAGGTACAGAAAATACAAGCCAAAATAAATGCAGTACAGCAAAAAATGCAATAAATAGGGTAAGCTATATAACCATCTATGTAAAAATGCAAGTGAGAGCATCACTAGTGCTCAGGCCGAAGCCACTACAAGCTCTGTGGCGGGGAGCCGGTAGCGGTAATAACCGGTAATAGGCCAAGCTCGGCTTCAGAGTCTTGTGCCTCACAATAATAGGGGTGTATATATATATGATCAGCCTGTAGCCTGTGTGTCTCTCCCCACCCAATGTAACCACGCCTCTCATGACCATAACGTCTCATGTCCATGTCAAGCGGGATCATATCTAATGCAACAAGTCATACTATATCTAAGAATATAATGTCCATGTCCTGTATCCTATACAGAATCACCACGAATATCTCGCGAAAATCCTGTCTCATGAATGGTGTCAAGTGTCCTGGGTCATATGGTACTTGATAAGACAAGTACGAGAAGATAAAGTGTCACGAATATCCATCTCTAAATGACAATACACAACACCGCGTACGGTGTTGGCACCCGACTAATAATCGGACGCTAAGTACGTCACACGGTACTAGGTTAAGTATGCACAGCAATATAATGAAGCAAGGAAAATATATAACAATACTGCAGAGTTTGGCAAGGTACACTTGCCTGGGGTCCTGGCTCCAACTGTAGCTCTGGTCTCAGTGTGATCTGCAGGTACTACTCCGGTTGCTGAAATAAATATCACCATTAGATTCAAAAAATATCAAATAGCTAAAAATGCCTGTCCTTGAGTCCAATTTGGACACAAGGGCAAAAATGATATTTTCGGGCCAAAGCGGGGTCCACATGTGGTCCACTTTGCACCGAAAAGTGTGTCAGGATCAAGGGTCTCCAAATCGATCAAACTCAGTGTCAACAGGTCAGGAACGATGATACGAACCCAACGGAACTTCCAGAATTGGATTCCGATGAGCCGATCACAAAATCGCCCGTCAAGTGGAGCCTATGGGTCCCACGATACGCGATTTTGCCAACGTTCTCAGAATCGGACCAAACTTGGGTCACAGGACCAGCGTATTGCTACGAGTCCGATGGCGCAAGTTTTGTCTCGATCCGACGTGTGTACACAAAGTTACAGCACATTCCAGAAAGGACGAATACGGGGTGTCGTCGGCGGATACGCGTTGATTCCGGGGTGCACGCACCTCCGAATCGACTTCTGCGAAATCCCACACGACCGTATCAACGTCGCGCACAGTTCGGTAAAGACCGCGTGCGACCAAGTTGTCCCGTTTGGCGGGGCGTACTCAATTCCAGGGTGAAACAGGGCATTGTTTTTCCTGTTTTTGGATCACGGTGTGCGATCACCACAGGACACGATGCACCGAGCGGGTTGCACGGGCACCGAGAGGGTTATACAGTCTACGCGACGCAACTGACGGAATAGAAATCAGAATCACGAGGTGAAAGAAAACGCTACCTGAACAGGGCTCCGTGAAGACTGATTTCCTCGTGTCTGAATCGTGTCCGACACGTGTCAGGTACTGTTCTCCTTAGGGTTTTAGGGTTTGGGCTTCTTCTCGAGCTATGGCGACCAGAGGCGGGCCGGAGGGAGGCCGAGGGCTGCGGGGAAGCACTGGCCGGAGGCGGCGGTGCCCCGGAGCGGTCGGCTAGGCGCTGGAGGCTGTGGAGGAGTCGGCTCAGGCAAAGTTGGGGCGAGGACAGCAGCTTCTGGCGGAGAGGAGGGAGGAGTAGGTGTTCGCCGGAGATGAGGGAAAAAGCGGGGGAGGAGTGGCGCTGGAAGTAGGGCAGCGGGGGAAGGCCGTCGGCGTGTGGCGAGGTGCTGGTGGTGGTGTCGAGACCGGAGGCGGAGGAGAGGATTCGAGGGACTAAGGCGGCCGTGGCGGTGTGGCGGGTGTTCAGTCGAGGGGAGGCGGTGGCTGCGGGCTCGGGCTGAGCGGCCGGAGGGAGAGGGAGACGAGGGGGCTGCGCTGGCCGGAGTCGGAGCGGACGTGGCGGTGTGCCGCCGGAGGGTGGTCAGGAAAAGGGTGGCGGCCAGGATTAGGGTTAGGGTTAGGGTTAGGGTTAGCTTTAGGATTAGGGATTAGAATTTAATTTCTTTTTTTTTCTTTTTCGTTTTATTTTTTCTTTGTGTAGAAATATAGAAAAACATGTATTTATACATACAGAAAATTGGAATAGGGTTTGACCTAGGATTCGGGCTGGGTCAACGCTCCTCGGGCTTGGCTTCGGCTCTCATGGGGATGTCGGGCTTTGGCACGGATTTAATTCGGTTTATTTCCATATCGGTCTTCAGGACTTTAAACGGGTTTCCGGAGTCCAATAAATTCACAGAAAATTACCCTATGTCCGGTTTTCTATTTTATACCATAAAATATTATTTCCATAATATTTTAATATGAATTAACTGAAATTAAAAATCCTTTAATTACCAATGCCTAGGTTTTAATCATCAGAAAAATCCTAAAAATTTCTAGAAAAATCCCCAATTAATAATTCTGAAATTTAGGGGGCTTACAATCTACCCAACTTATAAAAATTTCGTCCTCGAAATTAAAATATGGTAGGGTGCTCTCTATCCAATCTCACTTGACTACAGTCTATAGGATTCTTCTCAAGTGACTTTGTGGTCTCTACCCAACTTAGAATTTATCCATCTATCATCTAAGGCTATACATCTACTAAAGCTATGCCCTAAATTATAAAATTATGCTATTGAATCCTCAAGTCTTTAATACCAATATATCACCTATGATATTCCCTTAATCATATATAAAAGGGTCACTAACAATGCGACCGGCCTGTGGGGTATGTCTAGTACTATCTACATATCATCTTATACCAAGCATGAGGGTTCGTCTTTCCGAAATAAGAAAGACGGAGATCAATAATAAAGAGTTCAAGTGTGATGTAATATAATAGAAGTATCAGAATCGAGGCGTTTAACGAATTCAAATGGGATTTGTCAAGACAATTGTGGATTGAAATCCTATTCTGGTAATCCTTTGTTCGCATGCTCGCATTAGTACAGTTATGTAACTGATACGATATGCTCAGACATATCTAGAAGGCAAGTATACTAGTCAACTACATATCTCAATCCACGTGAAGTAGTCGTGCGAAGAGCGAACCAAAATGCATTAAGGTTGATCAGACCGTAATACACTAATTCTGAATAGACAATTGTATTAGTGTGTCGACCCAATAATACATATGTCATGAACAAGCTCGATAAAAGGATAAGCTTGCAAAACTAGGCTGTAACAGCAGCATAAGTCAAGGTAGTACAAATATAAGTACGCTAGATGATGATAAAAGGAGGTACAACTTAATTCAAGCTCACAAAGACAAAAACAAAATAAGCAATAACAAAAGACTCTACAATCTCTACGGTTATCAATTATAAGCAAGTTCAAAATTATATAGGTTAAGTCTGAGGTCACGAACCAATAGGCACGAGATAAAACAAATCTAGAAACAGAAAACTACGAAAAATTATGGGCATTAGCTACTCCATGAGTCTGTGAGTCTTCCAAAGTCGTAGCCAGGGCTTGTCCGCGTCTTCGTAGTCGATTCCTCTGCTGCTGTTGAGCCTGCTGGAAGAGTGTTGCTTGTGGTGCCAAGGGTGGCCTCGGCTGATTCCCTCCTGGGGCTGGTGGTCTAACTCCTTCAACTCTTGTTCGCGGTGCTTCCAATGCTGGAGAGGCTGGCCTTGGTGCTGGTAACGCTTGTTGGTTATTCATTGGTGCTCTGTCTCGACGTTCGGGGCATTCCTTCTTTAAATGCTGACTGGATCCGCAAGCTAAGCATAATTTCCTTTTGCGTCTGCACTCGTTCTCAATGTGTCCTCGCCTGCGACAATATGGACAGACAGGTAGTACTTGCGGAGATGCTTCTGGTGGCTGGTGCATGTGAGGCTTCTTTGCAATTTCTTCCTGTGGTGCACTGGTTGGTGCTGAGGTGGCTGGTTGATAAATCATCAATGCTTTCTCTTGATGCTGAGAACAGTCCTTGGCTAAGTGTTGATTGGTTCCGCAAATCAAGCACAGTCTCAACTTGCGTCTGCACTCCCTCTCAATATGGCCTACCTTGCCATAATAGTAACAAGTAGGAAGGAATAAGACTCCGGGTGCTGCTCTCGATGGTGGATTCATCTACGGTCGCTTTGCAGCTCTTTCTTGTTGTGCTTGGTCTGGTGCTGATGCATACAGCCGCTTCTGGCTGGACCCTATCCTTGTGTCGCACTCCATAAGTCTTGCTGTAGTAAGAACATCCTCGTCTAAGGTAGTTGCAGCGGGGCTGATTAACTTCCGTAACTCTGAGCTGAATCTATCGATGAACTTCTCTGCTTGGATCTGCTGAGCTTCTTTCTGAACCTTCTGATGGGCTTGCATCATTGCGTAGAACATTCGAAACATTTGTTGTTCGTCCATAGCCTGCCCTTGTGGAACGGTGGGCGTCGGTGGAGCCAACTGCATCGATGGTGGAACGTCGTCTTGCTGGATTCTCGTGGCAGGCCGACTTGCTTGACTGTGTTGTTGAGCTGTTTGACCTTCTTCAACTGGTGTTACTTCATCTTTGTTGGTTACCACAGCATCTCGTGGTGATCTTGCAGGAGTCTCGTCGCGTGCTTGTGAATCCATTGCTCTGCATCAAAATAAACTATAAGGGCGCTCAGGAATCAAGGCAGGATACGAGTCAAGAAATTAATTTGAATTTGATATAGATATCAAGAACGTTTCAAGCAAGTGGATGAGATCCTAAAACTTATCCTATTCGTATTGCAGGCTTGCTCGGTCCCTAAGTTGAAATCGAACAATTTAGTCGTAGACCTGCATGGGCCACCACAAAAACTATGTCACGCCCCAGTCCCAAAATACCGAGGGACCGGACCCGTGATAATGGCCAGCAGCACACACCGATGGACAAACCCAATTTAATGGATCCATTGGGGCATGCTTAAGCTGTAATGTAACAATAAGTAGGTCCAATGATATAAGTCACAGTCTATACTAATCTCACCCACAACAGATAATCACAGATTAAATGCCAGAATAATATAAATAAATAAACTGACAAATCACAATAAAAAGTGTCTCGGAGAACAATCCGGGAACATGTCTGATACATCAAATGAAATAGACTGGAAAGAGAATAACTAGAAACATAAATAAAAGAATATCTCACGCCAATACTCAGGAGAAGTCCTCGGGTATGAGCTCGTCCTCAGATGTCAGTACAGCTCCTGTATCTGCTCCGGTTCCTGTTTCTGCTCCTGATAAAGCTCATGTACTGTATAACTCTAAGGGGATCTCCTCTGCTAGTCCTGGGAACAAAGTCCGGATCCAAGTCCTCAGGGGACAGCAAGGTACAGAAAATACAAGCCAAAATAAATGCAGTGCAGCAGAAAATGCAATAAATAGGGTAAGCTATATAACCATCTATGTGAAAATGCAAGTGAGAGCATCACTAGTGCTCAGGCCGAAGCCACTACAAGCTCTGTGTCGGGGAGCCGGTAGCGGTAATAACTGGTAATGGGCCAAGCTCGGCTTCAGAGTCTTGTGTCTCACAATAATAGGGGTGTATATATATATGATCAGCCTGTAGCCTGTGTGTCTCTCCCCACCCAATGTAACCACGCCTCTCATGACCATAACGTCTCATGTCTATGTCAAGCGGGATCATATCTAATGCAACAAGTCATACTATATCTAAGAATATAATGTCCATGTCCTGTATCCTATACAGAATCACCACGAATATCTCAGGAAAATTCTGTCTCATGAATGGTGTCAAGTGTCCTGGGTCATATGGTACTTGATAAGACAAGTACGAGAAGATAAAGTGTCACGAATATCCATCTCTAAATGACAATACACAACACCGCGTACGGTGTTGGCACCCGACTAATAATCGGACGCTAAGTACGTCACACGGTCCTAGGTTAAGCATGCACAGCAATATAATGAAGCAAGGAAAATATATAACAATACTGTAGAGTTTGGCAAGGTACACTTGCCTGGGGTCCTGGCTCCAACTGTAGCTCTGGTCTCAGTGTGATCTGCAGGTACTACTCCGGTTGCTGAAATAAACATCACCATTAGATTCAGAAAATATCAAATAGCTAAAAATGCCTGTCTTTGAGTCTAATTTGAACACAAGGGCAAAAATGACATTTTCGGGCCAAAGCGGGGTCCACATGTCGGCCACTTTGCACCGAAAAGCGTGTCAGGGTCAAGGGTCTCCAAATCGATCAAACTCAGTATCAACAGGTCAGGAACGATGATACGAACCCAACAAAACTTCCAGAATTGGATTCCGATGAGCCGATCACAAAATTGCCCGTCAAGTGGAGCCTGTGGGGCCCACGATACGCGATTTTGCCAACGTTCTCAGAATCGGACCAAACTTGGGTCACAGGACCAGCGTATTGCTACGAGTCCGATGGCATAAGTTTCGTCTCGATCTAACGTGTGTACATAAAGTTACAGCGTGTTCCAGAAAAGATGGATACGGGGTGTCGTCGGCGGATACGCGTTGATTTCGGGGTGCACGCACCTCCGAATCAACTTCTGCGAAATCCCACACGACCATATCAACGTCGCGCACAGTTCGGTAAAGACCGCGTGCAACCAAGTCTTCCTGTTTGGCGGGGCGTACTCAGTTCCAGGGTGAAACAGGGCGTTGTTTTTCCTGTTTTTGGACCGCGGTGTGCGATCAGCACAGGACGCGATGCACCGAGCAGGTTGCACGGGCACCGAGAGGGTTATACAGTCTACGCGACACAACTGACGGAATAGAAATCGAAATCACGAGGTGAGAGAAAACGCTACCTGAATAGGGCTCCGTGAAGACTGATTTCCTCGTGTCTGAATCGTGTCCGACACGTGTCAGGTACTGTTCTCCTTAGGGTTTTAGGGTTTGGGCTTCTTCTCGAGCTATGGCGACCGGAGGCGGGTCGGAGGGAGGCCGAGGGCTGCGGGGAACACTGGCCGGAGGCGGCGGCACCCCGGAGCGGTCGGCTAGGCGCTGGAGGCTGTGGAGGAGTCGGCTCAGGCAAAGTCGGGGCGAGGACAGCAGCTTCTGGCGGAGAGGAGGGAGGAGTAGGTGTTCGCCGGAGATGAGGGGAAAGGCGGGGGAGGAGTGGCGCTGGAAGTAGGGCAGCGGGGGAAGGCCGTCGGCGTGTGGCGAGGTGCTGGTGGTGGCGTCGAGACCGGAGGCGGAGGAGAGGATTCGAGGGACTAAGGCGGCCGTGGCGGTGTGGCGGGTGTTCAGTCGAGGGATGGTGGTGGCTGCGGGCTCGGGATGAGCGGCCGGAGGGAGAGGGAGACGAGGGGGCTGCGCTGGCCGGAGTCGGAGCGGACGTGGCGGTGTGCCGCCGGAGGGTGGTCAGGGAAAGGGTGGCGGCCAGGATTAGGGTTAGGGTTAGGGTTAGGGTTAGGGTTAGCTTTAGGATGAGGGATTAGAATTTAATTTCTTTTTTTTCTTTTTTGTTTTATTTTTTCTTTGTGTAGAAAACTAGAAAAATATGTATTTATACATACAGAAAATTGGAATAGGGTTTGACCTAGGATTCGGGCTGGGTCAACGCTCCTCGGGCTTGGCTTCGGCTCTCATGGGGATGACGGGCTTTGGCACGGATTTAATTCGGTTTATTTCCATATCGGTCTTCAGGACTTTAAACGGGTTTCCGGAGTCCAATAAATTCACGGAAAATTACCCTATGTTCGGTTTTCTATTTTACACCATAAAATATTATTTCCATAATATTTTAATATGAATTAACCGAAATTAAAAATCCTTTAATTACCAACGCCTAGGTTTTAATCATCAGAAAAATCCTAAAAATTTCCAGAAAAATCCCCAATTAATAATTCTAAAATTTAGGGGGCTTACAAAACCATTCTTGGAGATGATGGTTTAAACAGAAAATTCTTCGTATCAGAGAAGTGACAGTTCAAAAATTCTACGCAACTCCTCGTCCAAAATAGCATGACAGTTTGGATCTTCAAGACAACTTAATGCTAAGGAGCTTTCTACGCGTCTTCCGTTACGCGTAAAAGTCGGGACGTGATCGGATAATCTCTTATCAGAGTCAGCGTAAAATTGTTCAGACGTGCCGAAGCTGCACATTATCAGACTTCCTCACAGCAAATATGGCAAATCATCAGATGCGTAAAAGAAGACAAGTCTATTAATCATGATTACATATGATAGAAATCCAGTTTATAAAGGGTTTTTCATCTTCATGATTACATATGATGGAAATTCTTTTTCTATAAAGGGTTTCTCATTTTCATTTAAGATCATACCGAGAATCTGTTGTGCCAGGTTCTCATATTAGTGGAGATCTTTTTCTTCTTCTACGGTACTTCATCGGCTTCTGCGGGCGATGAACAAGAAATAATTAATGGCGAGAGGATACAGAATTGGGCCTACATTATTCAAGCCCACCCTCCATACGCCATGGCAGTTACGTCCTAGAATTGTGTTAGGGATTCAGACCCAACACAATACTGGAAGACGCGGCCAAACTGCCCACCTTCGTCCAGTGACATAATGGGAGAAAATACAACTAACAAGCTGTGTGGCCAAATGAGACCCTTCCTCTCTCCTGGACGAATCGTCATATAAAATTGCTTATCATCCCGAGCAAAGGAAGCTATGATATCCTTCTATGATCCATCATTGCAGAGGACATTTGCTCGAAGACGTCTCTTTTTATGGCTCCTTATATGCTGGAAGAACATGATCTTCTTCTTCCTCAAGTCAGCACGACGAATCTCGGCAACCATCTCTTTTGGTGAAGGAAGTGTGGAAAAAACTAGTTCACTCACTTGCCTTTATATAGGCAGAAGAGAACATACCAAATCCTAACAAATTTCTAAAAATTTATAGAGAAATCAGCCTCGCAGAACGAGTCAAATTTGATTATTTCATGCTTCATCCAAAGTGTTTCAAATTACGAGGAATTTAAAAACTTTGAAGGGGGTCTTGTAGAAGCATAAAAAATACGCTGGGGAATTATACGCATAAAACCCCCAACGTGCATGAAGCCCACGTAAAACAGAGCTCCAGCACTGTGTGGTATAAAAACATGACTTTTGAGCCATTGGCGTACAACAGAGCTTCAATGCTATTCAGCGTAAAATATAGCTCCAGAACCGTCCGCGTAAAGCAGTACTTCCAGACTGCTCTGGCGTAAAAAGGTTGCTACATCGCCACTCCGGCATAAAATATGTCTGCTTTTAATGCAGCATGAAGTTGTACGAGAAACTGTTCGTATTCCTCGAATGAACCTGTCAGATGAAACAGTGAACCTGACTCCTGACAAAGAGTACTGCACAACGATCGAGAGGACGACTGTAATGATGATTCTGCACAGAGCCCCAGACTGTCGTTTAGTGACATAATCCTTGATATAAGTCATTTTTACGCATTCAAGGAATACGCTGCCTATTTCTACACAGGCAGAGATGAGCTTTTATGCTCAAGATGAGACGACATCAGATGCCACGTCAAAAGCTGTTCTTCGTACAGAACTCGAGGAACGTCTCTGCAGTTAATGCGCGAGATGGGGGCAGATCTCTACATTTAATGCACGAGATTTGGTTCTACTTTTAATGACTGGGAGAGCTAAAACTAGGGCTAATACGCTCACATCACCATCCCTGCATATTACGCCAATCAGGCTATTTTCAGCTATAGAAGCACGTCGTATGCTATCTCTTCGAAATACGCCAACTAGGCTATTTTTAATTATAGGAGCACGCCGTATGCTATCTCATCGAAATACGCCAACTCAGGCTATATTTGCCAAGTTACGTGATGTCACGCCCCGAGGCGTCCCCCGAGTCGTGACCGCCGTGCGGGCCTGGAGTTGCGCCCGCACAAGGCTTTAATGATTTGCATAGCAAGCACATATTCAGAGTACGCAGATAAATTGAAACACAGATTTGAAACATAGAAAAGTTCTCTTTATTGATAATGAACATCTATTACAAACTCTTGAACGAGTTAGCTAATATGCCGAACGGCTTACAAAAGGGTTGACTCAAAATGAGATAGCAGTCCTGTACATTACATCCCTTTATAAACTCAAAATGATAAAGACCTCCAGGCTGGAGGATCGCTTTGCCACGGAGCTGCATTTGTGTATGAAGAGTTGCAGGCTCCTGACTCCGAAATGCTTCGGGGGCGCGGTGAAGATGCGCCAACAGTTGGACTGGACCGGGTAGACGACTTCGGCTCCTCGCTCGGTTCGCCTTGGTGCGGAAAACCTGTTTCAACGAGGGTCAGCATATCGAAACATGCTGGTGAAGGCGAGCTAGCCTGACTATACCAATCAACACGTTGTTTAGTGAAGCATGCATATTTTGTGGGTTTCTATCTTGCCTTAGTTCATTTACAAGTAAGCAGCATATTGAATTTACTGAAATGAACGTGCCACCGTTCGGTGGATTTTACCTGACCGTCTGAATTACCTGCACAATACTTACCATGCCTTCCCTGAAACGAAGACACAAGTTAGTATACAACATGTTTAAATATACAATGGATCACTGGCGTTTGCCATAAAGGACACTAGTCATAGACGAGAATAGGTTGCAGCGAAAGTACGGTGGTTGCTACAAGCCATTCCGTCTAGTACAGTTGACTATACAGTAGGGTTCCGTCCGGACCGGATCGGTGCCAGTGCCCCAGCGACCGTCCGCAGAAACCAGTTACCTTGTGCCTAAGTTGTCCGTGATCGAACAGTACGTTTGCTTAGTTAACAGTTCATGCAGTTGAGGCAAACAGTAGTACGGGACAGTCAGTATTGCATGATTCATTTAACATAGCCTCATTGAACAGTTTAGCGCATACAAGGTGTTCCATACTTAGCACGATTTATAGAACAGTTATGAACGAACTAGCATACAGTATGATAACAGTTCACATATTTGATTGACAAGCATAAGAACCAAGTTTAATCTCTTTTATCTTGGTTTCTTTTATTATTACTTGGTATCGTTTGATCGGGGCAAAGAAGAGTGCAGATTGATTAGCTGTGAAGCTTGGAAGCAGAACTAGCTAATCGGGTTGGTAGCCACTCACTTAGATTTTGGAAAGAAGAAGGAAAGAGGCGCTTCACGACTCCGCTCGCAAGCCACCTACTGCTCGTTCACCTGCACACGAACAGCTCGATTAATCCTTCTTCCTCTCTTTCCAAGTCTCGGAATAGAAGTGCAAGTCAATGAATGAAAATAATGTAAACCATCAAAACCGTTTAAGGAAAACAAGCAAATCCCAAAACCAACTCAAAGCACGAAAGCAACAAGCGATATCGAAAACCGAGGCAATAAAAGACAGCAGCAGAGAGGTCCCTCCTGACTCTGCCGCTAAGCCGATCCTTGGGGCGCAGTCCACTGAATATGGGAATCGATTCCGAAGAAACAAATCCATAACGAGGACGAGTTCTTAATTCAATCTATCCCGATCGAACGATACCGTCTTGTGTTTCTTAGCCGCGCTCTCCACATCGGGAGAACGGGGCGCTACACGTGATAAGGGTACTGGGCCCAGAATATGCTCAAGACCTCAGTCAGCAAGGATAATTGGCTATCTTTACTCTGGTTACCTATCTATGCAGCATCAAGCTTTACACAGAATTTGGCTTTTACGCCATCAAGACTGCTACTTGGCTTTTACGCCATCAAGACAGCTACTTGGCCTTTACACCTTCAAGACAGCTACTTGGCCTTTACGCCATCAAGACAGCTACTTGGCTTTTACGCCAACAGACAGCTATTTGGCTTTTATGCCAACAGACAGCTATTTGGCTTTTACGCCAATAAGATAACTATTTGGCTTTTATGCCAACAAGACAGTTATTTGGCTTTTATGCCAACCTTCTCTACACGAGGGGTAGTTATCTACGTGGCTTGCATGCCGTGATCTTCGATGAGCGATTATACGCGTTACCTCATAATGGGGCACGCATCACACGCCGGTTCAGGAGATCATTTATATGTGGATATCAGTTATTTTAACCGTCACATAAAAGGTGCAACTCTCTCCGCTGTTCGATTTCTACGCCGAGTGGTCAGTTACTGTGACCGAGCTCTATAAATAGAGACCTCCGGCTGTTTGTGGTATTAAACGAAAGAACGAAATGTATATGATACGAGGTTTACACGAAACCCGCCTTCTTTGGTTTACAAACAAACTTGTATAATTTGATCCTATACGAGGATGTGGGAGTATAATTTATTTAATCTGGATAAATATTGCTATAGGTGCCTGATCTGCAGTCGATCACTTTAGCCCTTGGACCACACGATGATGAAGAAGTGCCGTGGAAGACAGGTAGCAGCTTCGAAGGTTGCAAAAGAGGGTGGATGCACGATGCCAAAGTTGTCGATCCCTACTCTTTGCCTGAGCTCCGGATTCTTCTCTCTCTCTCTCTCTCTCTCTCTCTCTCTTTCTCTCTCTCTCTCTCTCTTGACCTCTGGTTCAATATTTTTGGAGATTTTTTTGACAAATTTCCTCGACCTGGTTCGATCCTTCTTTCAAAGTTTTGACCTCGTTCGATTTTAAAATCTTGACCCTTTTCCTCTGTTGATAGAGGTCTCTATTTATAGAGTTTTAGTGACAGTGACCACTCCGTCGGTGTAGAAATCGAGGAGTGGAAAGTACATCACCCTTTTAGACAACGGTTAAAATAACCAATGCCTGCATATAGATGATCCTTTGAATGAGCGTGTGACGCGGGTCCAACTAAGGGACAAAATACGTATAATCGCTACGAAGATCACGGCGTAGAAGCCACGTAGGTAGGTATCCCTCGTGTAGAAGAGGTGGGCGTAGAAGCCAATGTCTGTCACCATGGCGTAGAAGCCAAGTAGGCATAGAAGCCAAAATAGGCGTAGAAGTCGAGTGGTCATAGAGGCCGGGTGGGCGTAGAAGCCGAATGGACATAGAAGCCGAGTGAGCACAAAAGCTGAAAGGGCGTAGAAGCCGCTGCGTACCATGCCAGAGTGCTGATGTGGACGTCTTAGCCAGAATTACGGCTTTTGAAGATATAATCAAATCTCTTGCATTAAATGTCGAGATTTGCCACCATCCTGTACATTAAATGCGGAGGCATGTTTTGAAGGTCTGCAGGCCTTCTGTGCATCCGTCGCAGAGACGTGCCTCGAGAGAAACTGTCACCGCTCTGTGCAATTAGACGTAGAGACGTGCCTCGAGCCCCGTACGAAGTGCAGCTTTTGATGTGGCAGGCGGTTTGTCTACTGTGGAGCGTAAACAGCTCATGTCTGCCTGAGTAAAACAAGGCAGCATATCCCTTTGCATGCGAAAAAGCAGTCTCTGCTGAGAAGATGTCAGTTAACGATGGTTCGGTAATATTTAATCAAATCCTCTGCATTAAATGCAGAGATCCGCCATCATACTGTGGGGCGCATCCCGAGTGGTCTGCCATCATTTTCAGCCGTCGTCTGGGTAGCCGTGCAGTACTTTTTGTCAGGAGTCAGAGGTCAGGTTCACTGCGTGACTTGACAGGTTTATTTCGGGGAAGACGAAGCGTTAATCGTACGCTTTAACGCTGCTTTGAAAGCGGATGAGTTTTACGCCATGGAGGCGATGAAGCACCCTGTCTACGCTTAAGCGGCTTGGACGTACTGCCTTACACGGATGGTCCTTTGAGCTTATATTCCATGCTGTGTTTAGCGGAAAAAGCTCTGTTGCACGCTTGATGGCTCTGGGGTCCCCTGCTTACGCTGCCCTGCATCATCATGTTGCGTAGAGCTATCTAGCGTATTTTTCATGCTTCTACAAGACCCCCTTCAAAGCTTTCAAATTCCTCAGAATTTGAAACGCTTTGAATGAAGCATGAACCGCTCCTCGTAACTCGAAACATTTCTAAATGGAGCGTTGAAACGGTCGATGCTGACTTTATGGCAGATTTATTGGGACCGGTGTGACCTCTCTCGCCTATAAAAGGCTGAGGAGTTAACCTGTTCTCCCCACATTCCTTTTGCCACACAAGAATGATCATCGAAATCCGTCGGGTCGATCTGTGGAAAAAGAAGACCATGTTCTTCCAGCATGTAAGGAGCCAAAAAAGACGGCGTCTTCGAGCAAGTCTCTACTGCGACGATGGATCATGGAAGGATATCTTAGCCTCCCTTGCTCGGGATAATCAGCAACTTTATATGGCAGTTCTTCCGGGAGAAGGAAAGGGTCGCATTTGACCACACAGCTTGCAAGTGGTGTCTTCTCCCGTTATACTCTCAGGGATGAGAGAGAAGACAAACTGTAACAGCCGTCTTCCAGGACTGAGTTGGGTTTAATACCACAACCCAATCTGCCATGGTGCACGGAGCATGGGATCTGCATAATTTATGCAAGCCCCAACTCTGTATTCTTCCGCCGTTGATCATTGCCATGTCAGTCAGTTCGCTGGAACTGACTGACTGCTGGAGAAGATGGATGAAGAATTGAAGCCCAGTGAGAACCTGTCAGAACAGCTTCTGGGCGATCTTCAGACGACGATGGAGAAATCCTTTGTAGATGGGATTTCCCTCATATGTAATCATGAAAATGGAGAAAAACCCTTTTAGATTGGATTCCCCTCATATGTAATCATGATTTTAATCTTTAATAAAGTCGTCTTTCTTCTCTGCATATGATCATTTTGCCATACATTGCTGCGAAGTCTGAATATGTGTAGCTTCGACACATCTGATTCTTTACGCCAACTCTGATAGAAAGAGTATTAGGCCATGTCCTGTCTTTTACACATAACTAGTGATGCATAGAAAGCCGCTTTTAGCATTCGAGTGTTCGAACTGTCCTGCTGTTTTTAGGAGTGAGGAACCGCGTAGAATTCTGAACTGCTGCTTCTGATGAACAGAATTCTTTTGTTCAGACTTCATCTTCAAGAATGTTTTCTCAAAAATCCCTTGGAACAGGGTCGAGAAATGGCTGTCAAACTGAGTTGCCATCTTGACAGATGAAATATTCAGACTGGAGTCTGGATGAACTTCGAATCGACCCGTAAAGAAGAGTAATTTCTCAATGTTTGAACCCTGTATGCTTCGGGTACTTGGGATATCTTGAGGTCAAGAACGAGTATCTTCTGTTGTGAACTCTTTACAATTGACCGCTTTGAGGACCGTTCAGATGTACGCATAATCTGGCCGGCGTATCTTTCAGATGCGCGGGAAGTCGTAGAGCGTGAAATCATTAGTCTGTAGCCTTTGAGCATAAACTAAACACCATCGAGCGTGAAATCATAGACTTGTGGTTCCTGAGCGTGAAGTCGTAGGTTTGTAGTCTCTCGAGCATAAAAGCTACTGAGCACAAAGGCATCTGGGCATAAAACCCGACTTGTAGCCGTCGAACGTAAAGCCGTAGATTCGTAGCTGTCGAGCGTAGAAAGCTTCTTAGCGTAGAACTGTAGATTTGTAGCTTCTGAAAAGAAAATTTCTCCGAGCGTGAAGTTGCGGATCTGTTGCTTCTGAGCGTAAACTAAGCGCTACCGAGCGTGAGATCATAGGTCTGGTATCTACTGAGCGTAAAGTCGTAGGTTTGTAGCCTCTCGAGCATAAAAGCTACCGAGCACAAAGGCATCCGGGCGTAAAACCATAGACTTATAGCTTGCGAGCGTAAAACCGTAGATCTGCTGCTGTCGAGCGTAGAAAGTTCCTTAGCGTAGGAACCGCTGAACTGCTTTACGCTAAAAACTTTTCAAATTTGCTGACTGTCCGCCTTCTCTGAATAATAGGCTGACGTAGGACCCAATCATAACCAAATATTAATTAGGAGATTTGGTTCGGGTTTCGAGGAGTCCGTCCGAGGATTTCGAGGAGTTGACCCGAACTCTATATATATCCCAAGCTTTTGAGAGAAAAAACTTTTCATCCGTCTTCTGCGAAAGAGAGCCTTCGACTGTTTGAGTTTTTCTCCTCGTTCCTTCTCCGAGCACTCCGAGTTTTCAGAAATGGCGCCGAAACAAATCCCCACCACTAAAGGAAAGAGTATAGGTTCTTCTCCTCGTTCTTCTGCCCCAGTGAGAGAGTCTTCGGTCGGGCAAGGTAAACTTTCTTCTGAGCAAAGTATCCCGCCGACGAGCAGCGCACCCGGCCTTAGAGGTAGATCTTTTGGGATGACAAAGAATGACGAAAAATCCTTCGTACACGTTGAACGTGACCGCGCTAGGTCATCTTCTGTGCTGATAGCCTCTTTGAGGAAGATGACCCACGAAGACGTTTTCATCTTTTACGCCCACATTTCTAATGTGCCAGCGTAAAAACTCCATATTTTTACAGTTCTGAGCGTAAAAGCTCTGACTGTCGAAAACTTGGTGTATACTATAAAATTTTAGTTTTACGTTTGTGGATGGGACCTCCGGCGTAAAAACTAGAATCTTGGCAGTCTGGCGTAAAGCATGGACCGTATACCGCCAATTACGCTTCTGGATGTGACTTCCGGCGTAAAATGACCAAATTTTGTACAGTCTTGGCGTAAAGCACAGACTATCATTTCTTGGTCTTTATGTTGCAAAATTTTTAATGACGTATTTTCCTTGCACTTTTGCAGTTAACTTGTATGAGTCTCCACTGGCCGAGGTGATGAGTTCCGCTGCCGGGATACTGCACTCAAACTATCTGGAGGATCTGTCCTACGTGATATTTCCTATCTCCGGACCCCAGTATCCTGAAGGAAGGGAGATCTTATTATCGGTTCAGGGCGAGCGGACGCTGCTGAACATGATTAACCAAGAGCCCTTGACGTACATAGACGGAGACCAGTACATCAAGCCGGCTTTTCTCTTTGGGGACATGATTGACAAACAGTCCCAGACGAAGCCCAAGAGAGAACCCTAGGTTTTCCCCGCCGAGAGTGTGGTCTTGTATCTGCCAACGATGCCGAGAGATTACCCCATCTCGGCTTTCTCCCATGCTACACATTCTAGGAGGATGTCGTGGACTCTGACTCCCGATCTTCACGGCAAGCCGGGGAAGATCTTTCATCTGAAAGGAGCTGACCAGGGGTCGTTTGTCAGCCGTCCTTCCGGCGTTGTGACGGTGTTCAGGGGACTGTGCCCGGGCAGCGTCCCGAGTGAAGACAGTTCAGTGATTCAGCTGGTCCAATTGCCGACTTTCTGCAACGACTTCATGGGGCGAGGGGGGTATACCCCAAGGAGAATCCTCGGTGCAATGGGTGGATCACCCCAACAAACCGACGATGGGCTTGCCTAGTTGACTGTGCCTTAAATCATTTTGGAGAGAGCTGGAGGGTATTGGACTGTATGCTGCTGTGAGTGCGATGAGTGTTGGGTTGCCTCCCAATCCTAACCTATTTCTGGCACTGATGGAGCGATACATTCTGCTCACCGGGACCTTCGTCACTCCACTGGGGGAGTTGGGGTTGGCCCTCCATGACATTGCAGTAATCTCGAGACTGCCGATGGGGGATACCCCATATGAAGAGTATGTTCCCACCAACCGGGAGTTTGGAGGGCTCAGACCCTCGGGTTGTGGAGGTGTATCAGGAGCTGATGTGCCACCACTTCGCGTGCACCGCTTTTTATGAAGAGCCTTCTGATTTGGCTCACACCACTAAGTGGACGTCCTACCTCTTCTTCCACTGGGCCAGGGCCGCCAAATCGGAGAAATTCTCGGGGGGCAAGAATGAGCCCGTGAATTGTTTGGGCGTGCTCAGTGCCCAGGTCGTCGAGGATCTTATGGAGGATGCTAAGGCTCCAGATCAGATTCTCAATGATGGGGTAGGAAAGTATCCTGAAGGCACTAAGGCCTACAGTTACTTGAGGCGCTGTCGCATGCCTCTGTCTAAGGAAGCCCGGCTGGCTGGCTTTCTCTCCATATGGCTGTGTCGAGTCGTGGTGCCTGGCATTGCGTCCGCGGACCATATTCACCGGAACATCCTGTGGCCTTCTGTGCATCTGTTGTTCGGGGCAAGACTGGGCTTGCTCCCTGCCATGGTGTGCCGTATACAGGCTGGCTTGAGAGCCATGACTGATGGGCTGCTCGTCGATGAAGCTCGGCATGATAGCTTTCCTAGGGTAGAATTACCATACCTGTACTTGATGGGATGGTTAATTCTCCACAACCCCCGGGTGATGTCTCCCGGCTCTGGCAGTAGTTCGGGGGGTAGTTTCTTGCTGAACTACAAGGGCTCTCCCTAGAATGTGAACACAATTTTAGACTGTCGGCTGGTGTTGAACCTCAGTCACTGCTGGAAGCTCCTTTGCTCTGTCCCTTCTATGCATCACAATCAGTCGGGGATTAGGCTCGAGGACTTAGGTGAATATAAGACCAATCTTTCTCTGGAAGCCTTTAATTGGTTGGTCTGTATTAGACCCTCCCATTTGCTGTACAGAAGCGAAGATCATTGCTTCTTTGAGCCCTACTTGCCTAGTCGGTTCGCCAGGCAATTTGGGTACGATCAGTTGCACGTGGGCAATGCCATCACCAGCTTCAGGTCCAGGGGCGGACTCATTAATGGAGCCAGAGGATGGCGATATTTTATCATGGGTTGCACGGGAGCCATCTTTATTGTGCCGGTCATTACAACCTCCACAGAGCTGCGCATCCTCCATTCTTATGCCCAGTTCTATGTGGCGATCAACACCTTCCATCGCGATTTTGACATGCGTGGAAGCTTTAGGGTGCCTTCTCCCAAGCCTGGGGGAAGAGTCGAAGTCCCCTAGGTTTCTTCTGACGAGGGTGAGGAGTTCGTCACTCCGGATAAGCCTCTGGTGTCGGTGCCGAGGTGTGAAGTGCCTCCGCCTGCGGGGGCTTTGGTAGTCTCTGGGAAGCGAAGGGCTCCTGCTCCCAAGGAGGCTTCTCTTCGTAAGAGGAGGAAGGAGACGGTTGCTCGTCCTCTCCGCGTCCCTGGTATTGAGGCTCCTGGGAGTGAGCCTGCATCTCCCCATGTCAGGGATGATTCTTTGGTTGGAGGTTCCTCGCCTTTTAGAGAGGGACCTTCTATAGTTCCGGCTGGCGGCGCCAGAGAATCTTCGCTGGAGGCTGTTGTCGCTGCTACTGCTCCAGGTAGGGGAACGAGGTTGCCTGCTGGCCGAGGCAAATGAGAGAATCTTTCCCTAGACCAGCAATGGATGAAACTCCTGCCGTATCCGTGAGCATGCCTAGCGAGATTCCAACTGACGAACCTCGACTGCGTCATGGTGAAGGCTCGGTAGAGCACCTGGCGATGTCGGTTGGCCCACCCCCTTCTCCAGGTATGACAGTTCGCATTGCGTCATTAAGGCATAATTTAGCTACATCGGCTGCAAATGCGATATATATACCGTTGGCTACAGGTAAATGTCATCTTTATGTCTCCTTTTAGAAAGATTACCATCATATTGATATCAACTTTCTTGTCCTCTTTTTAGGGGACGGCGTCCACGGAGAGTACAGCGTTGAAGCGCCTTCTGGCTCTGCTTCGGCTCCTGGCGATGATACGGAGGCGCCCGACTTCGAGGAGGAAATATCTTCGGGGACCAGTTCGCCTGGAGTGGTTTCGTCATCTCAAGAGGAGGACGAACCCGTTATCGTGACCTCGCCTCTCGCGAGTATGCCGATGACTTCGACCGTCGTTGTTGCACCTCATTCGGTCACACCACCCGTCGAGGCGGCGACTGTGGCCACCTCGTCTGCAAACATTCCTGGAGGGGGACTGGCCAATATCGTGGCCACTCTTGGCGTTCAATCGGATCTAGTTGTGCTGATCGAGCATTATACCAGCCTCTTTTACACCAGTTTGAAAACGCTGATATCAATGGTGTTGGCGCAGAATCTAGACTTCGAGCGTCTGAAGAAGGCTTCTTAGTTTTCGATCGGGGCGGTCAGGGAATTCGGCGATTCTGGGGTAGCTGATGCCCTGGAGGCGATGGTTAATGGTTTGGAGCAACCTATTAACAAATACTTGCAGCTGACTCGGGGCAGCCTTGACGCTGATGTCCAGGCCAGATAAGACCTCATGACTGCGCGGCTTACTAAACAGCTGGAAAGCCTAGATAACTCTATCAAAACACATAAGCTGGAGATGGATGAAAGAAAAGCTGTCGTGGAGGAGGATCTTGCTCTTCAGACGAAGTGCCAATCCGAGCATGAAGGGAACGTAGCGAGGGCCCGCAAGTTGAAGGAAAAACTCGCTCTGGCAGAGGAGTGGGCTTCTTAGTCGTTGGCAGGTCTAGATGTAGCGACTGGTCGACTGAGCACAGCACGACGGGATTTAGAGCGTGCAGAAGCTGCCCGTGCTGGCTCTCTTCGGGCAAGGGCCGAGCTGTCCTTTATGAGCAACCCCGAGGTACGGCTGGAGCGGGCCCGCGCTGATGCCTTGATTTTCAGGAATGAGAGGATAGCTGAACTGGTGCAGCTGATTCGCGATCTGACCGCTCCCCCATAATGATGTACCCTTTCTTCTTTTTGCTTCCCAGATGTAATTCTGCTCTCTTTTTGCTTTGGGAATAAATAAAAGCGACTCTTTTATGACTTTGTGGACCCATCGTTTCGGAATATAAATGACAGGTTTGGGCGAGAGTGATATCAGAGGTAGTATGGACGTGATAGACTCTCGATAAACTTTTAACAGGACATATATATTCAGGGGTCATACGGACATGATAGAATATGCTTTGGTAGGATATATCTATTCATAGGTCATACGAACATGATAGAATATGCTTTGACTAAAGTTTGTAGACAAGGCACTATCAGAGGTAATATGGACGTGATAGGTATTGCATTTCCAAATTAGTCGAACATATCTATTCAGAGGTTATATGGACATGATAGATTATGACCCAACTAGTTTCGTTTTTGGAAGTAGTTTTGTCAGAATTAAGATTCTCGCTATATTCTATTTGAGCAGAGGAGATTAAGCATAGTACCTTTTCAGGAATTTGTCGTTGATAGGAGCCATTAACAGGTCTCCATTAGGCTGGGCTAATCTGTAGGCGCCGTTTGAGAACGTTGTCTCGATCACATAAGGGCCTTCCCACTTGGGCTGGAATTTGCCTTTACTCCTGTGAGTAAGAATCATCGGCCTTCTTACGGCTAAAACTAGCTCGTCGACTTTGAACACTCTTTCCTTTACTTTATGATTGAAAGCTCTGGAAATGCGTGCTTGGTAGAGCGCGATGCGCTGTTGAGCTTGGAGGCGTTTCTCGTCTAATCCTTCTAGCTCTTGAAGCCTTAACAGGTTATTCTTTTTCTTGAGTCAACTCATTAGTCACGGCTATCCTGAGTGACGGGATCTGGATTTCAATGGGAAGAACTGCTTCGCTCTCGTAAACCAGTGAAAATGGGGTACAACTTGTCGGTGTTCGTACCGTTGTGCGGTATGCCCAGAGACATTCGCCCAGCTTCTCATTCTAATCTCTCTTGTTTGAAGAGACGAACATCTTCAAGAGTTTGATAATGATTTTGTTGAAAGCTTCCGTCAAACCATTAGCAGCTGGATAATATGCCGTAGAGGCAATATTGTGTATCCGATTTTTATCGCAAAATCGATAAAACACTTGGCTGATGAACTGAGGCCCATTGTCATGGATTATCCTTCGGGGAATCCCAAAGCAATAAATAACGTGATGCTTGATGAAGCTGATCACATTAGACGCCTTTACCTCAGCAAGAGGGATCGCCTCTGCCCATTTGGAGAAGTAACCCGTGATGGCTAGTATGAACCGGTGACCTTTGGAAGAAGACGGGTGAATAGGACCAATGATATCCATACCCCATGCTTCGAAAGGCCATGATGCAACCGTAAGATGTAGATATTCAGACGGTTGATGTATGAAGTCTGCATGAACCTGGCAGGCTCTGCATTGTCTTGCATAGTTGATCGCGTCTGCGATCATAGTGGGCCAGTAATAGCCCATTCTCCTGATACGATCCTGTAGCTTAGGACCGGATTGATGCGCTCCGCATACGCCATCGTGAGCTTCTCGGATAATCTGCTGTGCTTCGTCGTCAGAGAGACATCTCAATAGCAGTCCGTCATAGGTCCGGCGATATAGGCATTGTGAAGATGCATCGAAGTAGAAGCGTAATGATCGTCTTTTGACGGATACTGCTTCTTTGGGGTCCTCCGACAAGATTCCGTATGCCATAAAATCTATGATGGGACTTCTTTAGTCTCTTCTAGGGGGATCTGTGTTCACAGCGAAGCTGCGTTCAATGTGAAAGTTGTTCTTCACACAGAATAAATATCTGTTAAGAAGGATTACCGAATCCTGCCTTCTTATAGGAGTGGCTAAATCCGCAGCTAGACTGGCTAGGACGTCAGCTTCCAGATTCTGAGATCGAGGTACATGCTCTAGGAAGAGCCCTTTGAATGTCATGGCTATCTCGACCGTTGCTTGGTGATAGGGGATGAGGTCTGGATTCCGGACTTCATATATTTCCCTGACTTGATTGACGATAAGCAGAGAATCACCGAAAGCTTCCAGGGACTCGACCCCCAGCTCTTTGGCGACTTGGAGCCCGATTAGCAGAGCGTTGTACTCTGCCACATTGTTCGAGCATGGCTCGCTAAGAGAATATGTTCGGTAGATGACGAGTTTATCAGGAGTGACCAGGACGATTCCTACTCCTGAAACCACGTTTCCCTTGGGACCAGTCCTGGAGGCGCCGTCGAAGAAAAGTTGCCATGCGTCACTTTCCATTGCGGAATTACATTCTGCAACTTCGTCAGGAATGTCCTCGTATAATTTGGAGGCCTCCGGGATCGGATGAGCAGCTAGAAAGTCGGCCAGCGCTTGGCCCTTGATGGACTTCTGTGGGACGTATACCATGTCATATGGTGTTAACAGCATCGCCCAAGTCGCTAGTCGAGAATTAAGAGCACTTGGATTGCTCATCAGTACTCGAAGAGGGTTGATCCTGGAGATGATATGAATAGTCTGGCTGGTGACATAGTGCCGCATCTTCTGGATAGCTAACATCAGAGCCAAGCATTCTTTCTCCACTGGGTTGTACCGGTGTTCGGCTCCGACCATCATCCTGCTGCGGTAGTAGATAGCCTGTTCATGACCCATGTCGTTCTTCTGTGCGAGAAGAGCTCCTAGCGAATGATCCATCGCTCGAATGTACAGCAAGAATGGTCTTCCCATGACGGGAGGCACCAGAAATGGCGGACTGGTGTTGTAGCGCTTGATATCTCCGAACGCTTGCTGATAGGTTTCGTCCCATACGAAGGATACACCTTTCTTAATGAGATGAGAAAAGGGCTGACATCTCCCCGAGAGGTTGGATATGAATCTCCGAATGTAAGCCAGATGGCCTTGAAATCCCCGGAGTTCCCTCAGATTACGGGGCGGTAGGAGTTCATAACTTCCAAGAATTTTTGTGCTATGGGTTCTACCTCGTCACAGGGAGTGGATTCTTGATTTGGAATTTGAGCGTCAATATACTGGAAAAGAGGATGTTTATTATCATCTAGAATTTCGTTCCTGGTTGCATTTACAGCAGTCGACTGCCTGTTGCACCGAAGGTTGATGACAAAGGGTGGAGGCTTCTATCTGCTCATAGGTAATATGGACATGGCAGTTTTTTCTGGACTTAACACTACTGGCATACTTTTGACTAAGTACGGGTGTTAAGTGTAGATGGCAACCTATATCAGAAGATAGTCGATAGCCGAAAGTTTTATTCAGAGGTAATATGAACATGACAAACTTTTGATCGTGACTCCTTTGGAAATGGAGGTACACGTCTGCTCAGAGGTAATATCGATATGGCAATTTTTTGTGGACTTAACACTACTGGCGTACTTATGACTAAGTACGGGTGTTAAGTGTAGATGGCAACCTATATCAGAAGATAGTCGATAGCCGAAAGTTTTATTCAGAGGTAATATGAACATGACAAACTTTTGATCGTGACTCCTTTGGAGATGGAGGTACACGTCTGCTCAGAGGTAATATGGACATGGCAGTTTTTTGTGGACTTAACACTACTGGCGTACTTATGACTAAGTACGGGTGTTAAGTGTAGATGGCACCCTATATCAGAAGATAGTCGATAGCTGAAAGTTTTATTCAGAGGTAATATGAACATGACAAACCTTTGATCGTGACTCCTTTGGAGATGGAGGTACACGTCTGCTCAGAGGTAATATGGACATGGCAGTTTTTTTTTTATCGGGAAAACTTACTATAGAGTGATTTTTTTTGAAGGATCCACTGGGAAAACCTTTTAGGGACTCATCATCTGGTATTTTTCTGTAGTGATTGGTACCTTGTTTATAAATGCAAAGTGACGGCCTTAGCATTGATTAATTCCTGAATTCTCCTTTTTAGTACATAGCAGGCCCTTGTAGGGTGATGGGTGTACCGATGGAAGAGGCAATAATCTGGGTCGTCGACTCTGCCGTCCCTCTCAGGGTATCTAATGTTGGGTAGCTGAAGCTTGCGTTCCTCCCTCAATATATTAAAGATTTCAATTATGTCCTATTATTTGAAGGAGAAAGTCCCTTTTGGTCGTAGGGCTTCCGATGCCTGAGTTTCACGGTCTCCCTGGAAGATTGCCGTCATTGCATTATCTTTGAATCTTGAGGACATTCTGCCCCTAGTCTTGGATGCCGCCTTATTTGTCGAGGTGATTTACCCCTAGATATGACGTGGCCTCCGGCCATAGAAACCGATTCAGCAGGAGCTGCCTCTGGTTGTATAGGATTAGATTTTAAAGTTTTGGGTTTTGTAAGAGATGCAGTATATCCCAACCCGAAATGAGCTTGTTGATGGTGAGAATTATCCCGCAACGGTGTTCGTCTACCTTTTCCATAGTTGAGGCCTTGTTTCAATTTTAAATCATAATCCATACTTTGCATAATTTTTAATGCCTGCGGGCTGTATCTGTGGGTTTGTATCCTGCCAGTTTCAGACTCGCGAAAGTCTTCCTGTATGACTGGGGCATTTCGCCTGCGACCGAAGATTATTGGACGCTGATTATCGCGAGTTGGTGGAATAATAAAGATGGAATCTTCATATGGTCCACCTGTTATGACGACATTAGATGTTGACGTGTCTTTCCATAAGATCTCCCCGCATTTGACCGTTAGGGGAACTGAAGTTCGTTCATGACTCTTGTCTTTGTGTTTCTGGATTAGATAATCCTGCAGGTCAAGAGAAGTTGCAGAAGAAGAAGACGACCGCTTGTTCCTTCTGTTTCCATCAGTGGGCATGTGGAGGTTGGGCACCATGGTTTTTCCTGTGCCGCCTGTGTACAATAGGTTGGCTATCTGGGTGGCGGATAATCTCCTGGGAGGGTGTCTTTCCGCAACCTGAGCTTGTTTTACGCCGAGGGACTTCGCCCGGCATAATTTGGAGATTTGCTCAGACTGGGGTAAAGCTGAAGAGGTCCTTAGTCGGCCATCGGCTTCTCGTGTAATCCGGAGGGTAGGCAGATTGTTCCCTCGCTGGCGTAAAAACTGAAAAGTTGAGTACTCTGTCGCTTGCTTTCCCTTGCAGAGATCACAGCGCTCATCTGGTTCCCCGTAGAGGTCAGATATTGTCTTACACGCGGAGCGTGATTTGTACTTCCGATTTGGCGCTGAGGCATCATCCGAAGTTTTGTCTAAACCGCGCGGAGCGGGAGACTGGTTTCTACGCATAGAGCGCAGTGGATACTTCTGGGTTAGCACTGAGGCTTTGCCCGAAGTTTTGTCTGTACCACGCTTAGCGGGAGACTGGTTTCTACGCGTAGAGCGCAGTGGATACTTCTGGATTAGCGCTGAAGCTTTGCCCGAAGTTTCGTCTGTACCGCGCGTAGCGGGAGACTGAATTTTATGTGCGGGGCACGGAGGGAGCAATGCTACAACCTCATTGGTCGGAGAGATCGGAGAGTCCACAGGAATGGTAGAGGATGTCTTAGGCATCCAGACCATGCGCAGCTTCCTGTTGTCTTGGACGGAGAGAGAGTGAGAGCTACCCCCGGTTGAAAGCATGTCTTCGTAGGCAGACTGGTCGAACTGGACGACCAGTGTCTTCTTCACGGTTCCTACAGATACCGCATCGTGTTGAGCAATTACTTCCTCATCAGAAGAGAAAGATGTCCCCAGCAGAGACGCCATCTTGTTTGTGGTATTAAACGAAAGAACAAAATGTATATGATACGAGGTTTACACAAAACCCGTCTTCTTTGGTTTACAAACAAACTTGTACAATTTGATCCTATACGAGGATGTGGGAGTATAATTTATTTAATCTGGGTAAATATTACTATAGGTGTCTGATCTGCAGTCGATCACTTTAGCCCTTGGACCACACGATGATGAAGAAGTGCCGTGGAAGACAGGAAGCAGCTTCGAAGGTTGTAAAAGAGGGTGGATGCACGATGCCAAAGTCGTCGATCCTTACTCTTTGCCTGAGCTCCGGATTCTTCTCTCTCTCTCTCTCTTTCTCTCTTGACCTCTGGTTCGATCTCTTTGGAGGTTTTTTTGACCAATTTCCTCGACCTGGTTCGATCCTTCTTTCAAAGTTTTGGCCTCGTTTGATTTTAAAATCTCGACCCTTTTTCTCTGTTGATAGAGGTCTCTATTTATAGAGTTTTAGTGACAGTGACCACTCCGTCGGTGTAGAAACCGAGGAGTGGAAAGTACAGCACCCTTTTACACAACGGTTAAAATAACCAATACCTGCGTATAGATGATCCTTTGAATGAGCGTGTGACGCGGGTCCAACTAAGGGACAAAATGCGTATAATCGCTACGAAGATCACGGCGTAGAAGCCACATAGCTAGGTATCCCTCGTATAGAAGAGGTGGGCGTAGAAGCCAATGTCTATCACCATGGCGTAGAAGCCAAGTAGGCATAGAAGCCGAAATAGGCGTAGAAGCCGAGTGGTCATAGAGGCCGGGTGGGCGTAGAAGCAGAATGGGCGTAGAAGCCGGGTGAGCATTTATCATCTGGAATTTCGTTCCTGGTTGCATTTATATCAGTCGGCTGCCTGTTGCACCGAAGGTTGATGACAAAGGGTGGAGGCTTCTATCTGCTCATAGGTAATATGGACATGGCAGTTTTTTGTGGACTTAACACTACTGGCGTACTTATGACTAAGTACGGGTGTTAAGTGTAGATGGCAACCTATATCAGAAGATAGTCGATAGCCGAAAGTTTTATTCAGAGGTAATATGAACATGACAAACTTTAGATCGTGACTCCTTTGGAAATGGAGGTACACGTCTGCTCAGAGGTAATATGGACATGGCAGTTTTTTGTGGACTTAACACTACTGGCGTACTTATGACTAAGTACGGGTGTTAAGTGTAGATGGCAACCTATATCAGAAGATAGTCGATAGCCGAAAGTTTTATTCAAAGGTAATATGAACATGACAAACTTTTGATCGTGACTCCTTTGGAGATGGAGTTACACGTCTGCTCAGAGGTAATATGGACATGGCAGTTTTTTGTGGACTTAACACTACTGGCGTACTTATGACTAAGTACGGGTGTTAAGTGTAGATGGCACCCTATATCAAAAGATAGTCGATAGCTGAAAGTTTTATTCAGAGGTAATATGAACATGACAAACCTTTGATCGTGACTCCTTTGGAGATGGAGGTACACGTCTGCTCAGAGGTAATATGGACATGGCAGTTTTTTTTTTGATCGGAAAAACTTACTATAGAATGATTTTTTTTTTGAAGGATCCACTGGGAAAACCTTTTAGGGACTCATCATCTGGTATTTTTCTGTAGTGATTGGTCCCTTGTTTATAAATGCAAAGTGACGGCCTTGGCATCGATCAATTCCTGAATTTTCCTTTTTAGTACATAGCAATCCCTTGTAGGGTGATGGGTGTACCGATGGAAGAGGCAATAATCTGGGTCGTCGACTCTGCCGGCCCTCTCAGGGTATCTAATGTTGGGTAGCTGAAGCTTGCGTTCCTCCCTCAATATATTGAAGATTTCAATTATGTCCTCTTATTTGAAGGAGAAAGTCCCTTTTGGTCGTAGGGCTTCCGATGCCTGAGTTTCACGGTCTCCCTGGAAGATTGCCGTCATTGCATTATCTTTGAATCTTGAGGACATTTTGCCCCTAGTCTTGGATGCCGCCTTATTTGTCGAGGTGATTTACCCCTAGATATGACGTGGCCTCCGGCCATAGAAACCGATTCAGCAGGAGCTGCCTCTGGTTGTATAGGATTAGATTTTGAAGTTTTGGGTTTTGTAAGAGATGCAGTATATCCCAACCCGAAACGAGCTTGTTGATGGTGAGAATTACCCCGCAACGGTGTTCGTCTACCTTTTCTATAGTTGAGGCCTTGTTTCAATTTCAAATCATAACCCATACTTTGCATAATTTTTAATGCCTGCGGGCTATATCTGTGGGTTTGTATCCTGCCAGTTTCAGACTCGCGAAAGTCTTCCTGTATGACCGGGGTGTTTCGCCTGCGACCGAAGATTATTGGACGCTGATTGTCGCGAGTTGGTAGAATAATAAAGATGGAATCTTCATGTGGTCCACCTATTATGACGATATTAGATGTTGACGTGTCTTCCCATAAGATCTCCCCGCATTTGACCGTTAGGGGAACTGAACTCCGTTCATGACTCTTGTCTTTGTGTTTCTGGATTAGATAATCCCGTGGGTCAGGAGAAGTTGCAGAAGAAGAAGACGACGGCTTGTTCCTTTTGTTCCCATCAGTGGGCATGTAGAGGTTGGGCACCATGGTTTTCCCTGTGCCGCCTGTGTACAATAGGTTGGCCATCTGGGTGGCGGATAATCCCCTAGGAGGGTGTCTTTCCACAACCTGAGCTTGTTTTACGCCGAGGGACTTTGCCCGGTGTAATTTAGAGATTTGCTCAGACTGGGGTAAAGCTGAAAAGGTCCTCAGTCGTCCATCGGCTTCTCGTGTAATCCGGAGGGTAGGCAGATTGTTCCCTCGCTGGCGTAAAGGCCGAGAAGTTGAGTACTCTGCTGCTTGCTTTCCCTTACGGAGATCACAGCGCTCATCTGGTTCCCCGTAGAGGACAGATGTTGTCTTACGCGCGGAGCGTGATTTGTACTTCCGATTTGGCGCTGAGGCATCATCCAAAGTTTTGTCTATACCGCACGGAGCGGGAGACTGGTTTCTATGCATAGAGCGCAGTGGATACTTCTGGGTTAGCGCTGAGGCTTTGCCCAAAGTTTTGTCTGTACCGCGCGTAGCGGGAGACTGGTTTCTACGCGTAGAGCGCAGTAGATACTTCTGGATTAGCGCTGAGACTTTGCCCGAAGTTTCGTCTGTACCGCGCGTAGCGGGAAACTGAATTTTACGTACGGGGCACGGAGGGAGCAATGCTACAACCTCATTGGTCGGAGAGATCGGAGAGTCCACAGGAATGGTAGAGGATGTCTTAGGCATCCAGACCTTGCGCAGCTTCCTGTTGTCTTGGACGGAGAGAGAGTGAGAGCTACCCCCGGTTGAAAGCATGTCTTCGTAGGCAGACTGGTCGAACTGGACGACCAGTGTCTTCTTCACGGTTCCTACAGATACCGCATCGTGTTGAGCAATTACTTCCTCATCAGAAGAGAAAGATGTCCCCAGCAGAGACGCCATCTTGTTTGTGGTATTAAACGAAAGAACAAAATGTATATGATACGAGGTTTACACAAAACCCGTCTTCTTTGGTTTACAAACAAACTTGTACAATTTGATCCTATACGAGGATGTGGGAGTACAATTTATTTAATCTGGGTAAATATTACTATAGGTGTCTGATCTGCAGTCGATCACTTTAGCCCTTGGACCACACGATGATGAAGAAGTGCCGTGGAAGACAGGAAGCAGCTTCAAAGGTTGCAAAAGAGGGTGGATGCACGATGCCAAAGTCGTCGATCCTTACTCTTTGCCTGAGCTCCGGATTCTTCTCTCTCTCTCTCTCTCTTTCTCTCTTGACCTCTGGTTCGATCTCTTTGGAGGTTTTTTTGACCAATTTCCTCGACCTGGTTCGATCCTTCTTTCAAAGTTTTGGCCTCGTTTGATTTTAAAATCTTGACCCTTTTTCTCTGTTGATAGAGGTCTCTATTTATAGAGTTTTAGTGACAGTGACCACTCCGTCGGTGTAGAAACCGAGGAGTGGAAAGTACAGCACCCTTTTACACAACGGTTAAAATAACCAATACCTGCGTATAGATGATCCTTTGAATGAGCGTGTGACGCGGGTCCAACTAAGGGACAAAATGCGTATAATCGCTACGAAGATCACGGCGTAGAAGCCACATAGCTAGGTATCCCTCGTGTAGAAGAGGTGGGCATAGAAGCCAATGTCTATCACCATGGCGTAGAAGCCAAGTAGGCATAGAAGCCGAAATAGGCGTAGAAGCCGAGTGGTCATAGAGGCCGGGTGGGCGTAGAAGCAGAATGGGCGTAGAAGCCGGGTGAGCATTTATCATCTGGAATTCCGTTCCTGGTTGCATTTATTTCAGTCGGCTGCCTGTTGCACCGAAGGTTGATGACAAAGGGTGGAGGCTTCTATCTGCTCATAGGTAATATGGACATGGCAGTTTTTTGTGGACTTAACACTACTGGCGTACTTATGACTAAGTACGGGTGTTAAGTGTAGATGGCAACCTATATCAGAAGATAGTCGATAGCCGAAAGTTTTATTCAGAGGTAATATGAACATGACAAACTTTAGATCGTGACTCCTTTGGAAATGGAGGTACACGTCTGCTCAGAGGTAATATGGACATGGCAGTTTTTTGTGGACTTAACACTACTGGCGTACTTATGACTAAGTACGGGTGTTAAGTGTAGATGGCAACCTATATCAGAAGATAGTCGATAGCCGAAAGTTTTATTCAAAGGTAATATGAACATGACAAACTTTTGATCGTGACTCCTTTGGAGATGGAGTTACACGTCTGCTCAGAGGTAATATGGACATGGCAGTTTTTTGTGGACTTAACACTACTGGCGTACTTATGACTAAGTATGGGTGTTAAGTGTAGATGGCACCCTATATCAGAAGATAGTCGATAGCTGAAAGTTTTATTCAGAGGTAATATGAACATGACAAACCTTTGATCGTGACTCCTTTGGAGATGGAGGTACACGTCTGCTCAGAGGTAATATGGACATGGCAGTTTTTTTTTTGATCGGAAAAACTTACTATAGAGTGATTTTTTTTTTGAAGGATCCACTGGGAAAACCTTTTAGGGACTCATCATCTGGTATTTTTCTGTAGTGATTGGTCCCTTGTTTATAAATGCAAAGTGACGGCCTTGGCATCGATCAATTCCTGAATTTTCCTTTTTAGTACATAGCAATCCCTTGTAGGGTGATGGGTGTACCGATGGAAGAGGCAATAATCTGGGTCGTCGACTCTGCCGGCCCTCTCAGGGTATCTAATGTTGGGTAGCTGAAGCTTGCGTTCCTCCCTCAATATATTGAAGATTTCAATTATGTCCTCTTATTTGAAGGAGAAAGTCCCTTTTGGTCGTAGGGCTTCCGATGCCTGAGTTTCACGGTCTCCCTGGAAGATTGCCGTCATTGCATTATCTTTGAATCTTGAGGACATTCTGCCCCTAGTCTTGGATGCCGCCTTATTTGTCGAGGTGATTTACCCTTAGATATGACGTGGCCTCCAGCCATAGAAACCGATTCAGCAGGAGCTGCCTCTGGTTGTATAGGATTAGATTTTGAAGTTTTAGGTTTTGTAAGAGATGCAGTATATCCCAACCCGAAACGAGCTTGTTGATGGTGAGAATTACCCCGCAATGGTGTTCGTCTACCTTTTCTATAGTTGAGGCCTTGTTTCAATTTCAAATCATAACCCATACTTTGCATAATTTTTAATGCCTGCGGGCTATATCTATGGGTTTGTATCCTGCCAGTTTCAGACTCGCGAAAGTCTTCCTGTATGACCGGGGTGTTTCGCCTGCGACCGAAGATTATTGGACGCTGATTGTCGCGAGTTGGTGGAATAATAAAGATGGAATCTTCATGTGGTCCACCTATTATGACGATATTAGATGTTGACGTGTCTTCCCATAAGATCTCCCCGCGTTTGACTGTTAGGGGAACTGAACTCCGTTCATGACTCTTGTCTTTGTGTTTCTGGATTAGATAATCCCGTGGGTCAGGAGAAGTTGCAGAAGAAGAAGACGACGGCTTCTTCCTTTTGTTCCCATCAGTAGGCATGTAGAGGTTGGGCACCATGGTTTTCCCTGTGCCGCCTGTGTACAATAGGTTGGCCATCTGGGTGGCGGATAATCCCCTAGGAGGGTGTCTTTCCACAACCTGAGCTTATTTTACGCCGAGGGACTTTGCCCGGTATAATTTAGAGATTTGCTCAGACTGGGGTAAAGCTGAAAAGGTCCTCAGTCGTCCATCGGCTTCTCGTGTAATCCGGAGGGTAGGCAGATTGTTCCCTCGCTGGCGTAAAGGCCGAGAAGTTGAGTACTCTGCTGCTTGCTTTCCCTTACGGAGATCACAGCGCTTATCTGGTTCCCCGTATAGGACAGATGTTGTCTTACGCGCAGAGCGTGATTTGTACTTCCGATTTGGCGCTGAGGCATCATCCGAAGTTTTGTCTATACCGCGCGGAGCGGGAGACTGGTTTCTATACATAGAGCGCAGTGGATACTTCTGGGTTAGCGCTGAGGCTTTGCCCAAAGTTTTGTCTGTACCGCGCGTAGCGGGAGACTGGTTTCTACGCGTAGAGCGCAGTAGATACTTCTGGATTAGCGCTGAGGCTTTGCCCGAAGTTTCGTCTGTACCGCGCGTAGTGGGAAACTGAATTTTACGTACGGGGCACGGAGGGAGCAATGCTACAACCTCATTGGTCGGAGAGATCGGAGAGTCCACAGGAATGGTAGAGGATGTCTTAGGCATCCAGACCTTGCGCAGCTTCCTGTTGTCTTGGACGGAGAGAGAGTGAGAGCTACCCCCGGTTGAAAGCATATCTTCATAGGCAGACTGGTCGAACTGGACGACCAGTGTCTTCTTCACGGTTTCTACAGATACCGCATCATGTTGAGCAATTACTTCCTCATCAGAAGAGAAAGATGTCCCCAGCAGAGATGCCATCTTATTTGTGGTATTAAACAAAAGAACAAAATGTATATGATACGAGGTTTACACGAAACCTGCCTTCTTTGGTTTACAAACAAACTTGTACAATTTGATCCTATGCGAGGATGTGGGAGTATAATTTATTTAATCTGGGTAAATATTGCTATAGGTGTCTGATCTGCAGTCGATCACTTTAGCCCTTGGACCACACTATGATGAATAAGTGCCGTGGAAGACAGGAAGCAGCTTGAAGGTTGTAAAAGAGGGTGGATGCACGATGCCAAAGTCGTCGATCCCTACTCTTTGCCTGAGCTCCGGATTCTTCTCTCTCTCTCTCTCTTGACCTCTGGTTCGATCTCTTTGGAGATTTTTTTGACCAATTTCCTCGACCTGGTTCGATCCTTCTTTCAAAGTTTCGGCCTCGTTCAATTTTAAAATCTTGACCCTTTTCCTCTGTTGATAGAGGTCTCTATTTATAGAGTTTTAGTAACAGTGACCACTCCGTCGGTGTAGAAACCGAGGAGTGGAAAGTACAGCACCCTTTTACACAACGGTTAAAATAACCAATGCCTGCATATAGATGATCATTTGAATGAGCGTGTGACGCCGGTCCAACTAAGGGACAAAACGCATATAATCGCTACGAAGATCACGACGTAGAAGCCACGTTGGTAGGTATCCCTCGTGTAGAAGAGGTGGGCGTAGAAGCCAATGTCTGTCACCATGGCGTAGAAGCCAAGTAGGCATAGAAGCCAAAATAGGCGTAGAAGCCGAGTGGTCATAGAGGCCGGATGGGCGTAGAAGCCGAATGGGTGTAGAAGCCGGGTGAGCACAGAAGCTAAAAGGGCGTAGAAGCCGCTATGTACCGTGCCAGAGTGCTGATGTGGACGTCTTAGCCGAAATTACGGCTTTTGAAGATATAATCAAATCTCTTGCATTAAATGTCGAGATTTGCCACCATCCTGTGCATTAAATACGGAGGCGTGTTTTGAAGGTCTGCAGGCCTTCTGTGCATCCGTCGTAGAGACGTGCCTCGAGAGAAACTGTCACCGCTCTGTGCAATTAGACGTAGAGACGTGCCT
Organism: Iris macrosiphon; assembly: GCA_036927795.1. Lineage (NCBI taxonomy): Eukaryota > Viridiplantae > Streptophyta > Magnoliopsida > Asparagales > Iridaceae > Iris > Iris macrosiphon. The sequence goes on from JAYESA010000004.1 coordinate 326,056,387, forward strand.
TGAGCCCCGTACGAATTGAAGCTTTTGACGTGGCAGGCGGTTTGTCTACTGCGGAGCGTAAACAGCTCATGTCTGCCGGTGTAAAATAAGGCAGTGTATCCCTTTGCATGCGAAAAAGCAGTCTCCGCTGAGGGGATGTTAGTAAACGACGGTTCGGTGATATTTAATCAAATCCTCTGCATTAAATGCAGAGATCCGCCATCATACTGCGGGGCGCGTCCCGAGTGGTCTGCCATCGTTTTCAGTCGTCGTCTGGGTAGCCATGCAGTACTTTTTGTCAGGAGTCAGAGGTCAGGTTCACTGCATGACTTGACAGGTTCATTTCGGGGAAGACAAAGCGTTCCTCGTACGCTTTAACGCTGCTTTAAAAGCGGATGAGTTTTACGCCATGGAGGCGATGAAGTACCCTGTCTACGCTGAAGCGGCTTGGACGTACTGCCTTACGCAGATGGTCCTTTGAGCTTATATTCTATGCTGTGTTTAGCGAAAAAAGCTCCGTTGCGTGCTTGATGGCTCTGGGGTCCCCTGCTTACGCTGCCCTGCATCATCATGTTGCGTAGAGCTATCCAGCGTATTTTCATGCTTCTACACCGGCCACAGAGGTCAAGGATGGATCGGTCAGGAGAGGCAAGGTCGGAAAAAGTAGTGGGATCGATCGGTCAGGAGAGAAAAGAGACCAAGATCAGAGAGAGAGAGAGCACATACAAAGAGCATTGGCAATGAGAGTTTAATCCTTCCTGCCATCTTTGAAGCTTCTTCTCCTTCTTCTACAACACTTCTTTGTTATCGTATGGTCCAAGGGACAAAGTGATCGACTACAGATCAGACTCCTATAGCAATATTTCCCCAGAATCAAATTTTTGTACTTAATATCCTCGTATATGATTAATTGTACTTCTTTTTCTTGTTTGTAAACAAAGAAAGGGTTTCGTATAAACCTAGTTCCAATTTCTTTTGTTTATCATCAAACAGTTGACATACTAGACATTCAGATACAAAGTGAGCTCTCTCTCTTTTCATTCCATGCCACCAAAAGTTCTGTCGTAAGTCACGGTACATCTTGGTGTCTCCAGGATGAATAGAATATATCGAACTATGAGCTTCTGTCATCAGCTCGAATCTCTCCATTGGGAATGTATAGACGATCACCACATCGTAATGTCTCGTCCTCATGAATGTGCAATCCTGTCTTCTCTTCAGCCTCTGTCCTTTCCTTCAATCTCCTAAATCTGGCGTCTGTAGGCAAAGCTGCCTTGATCCTCTCTACTAGTGATGATTGTATTTGCAAGTTGGCTAGTGTCCCATCTGCTCCAGGTAATATCAATTCAATGCCAAGCTCTTAGTCCTCCAATAATTCTCTCTGTATTGTCAAGAAGTAAGCTGCTGGTTTCCGGCTTAACGCGTCTGCTACCACGTTAGCCCTTCCTGGGTGGTAATATAGCTCTATCTCAAAATCTTTCATCAACTCAAGCCATCGATGTTGCCTCATATTTAACTCCTTCTGCATGAATACGTACTTGAGGCTTTTGTGGTCTGTATAGATCTCCACTCGTTCCCTATATAAGTAATGTCTCTATAGTTTTAGAGCAAATATAATGACTGCAAGTTCCAAGTCATGAGTTGGATAATTTTTCTCATGCACTCATAACTGCCTAGATGCATATGCAATCACCTTGCCATGATGCATCAATACATATCCCAAGCCTTTCCCTGATGCGTCACTGTAGATCACATAACCTCCTGATCCTGAAGGAATAGTCAATACTGGTGCTGTAGTCAGTCGCTTCTTCAACTCTTCAAAAGCGGCTTGACACTCGTCGGTCCATATGAATTTTTGATCCCTGCAAGTCAAACGAGTCATAGGTGCTTCTATCCTTGAGAAGTTCTCCACGAACCGTCGATAATATCCTGCAAGTCCAAGGAAAACTCTCACCTCTGATGATGATTTAGGAACAGGCCATGTCTCAACTGCCGAGATCTTTTCTGGATTAACAGAAATACCATCTCCTGTAACGATATGCCCAAGAAATGAGACTCTATCCAAGAAGAACTCATATTTATTGAGCTTCGCATATAACTAATCTCTCTTCAATGTCTCTAGAACAATCCGCAGGTGCTTCTCGTGCTCTTCGTGGCTCTTCTAATAGACAAGTATATCATCTATGAAGACGACCACAAACTGGTCCAAATACTGGTGGAAGACTCGATTCATTAAGTCCATAAAGATAGCTGGAGCATTGGTCAATCCAAATGGCATAACCAGAAACTCGTAGTGTCCATATCTTATCCTGAATGCACTCTTCGGGATGTTCTGCTTTCGTACCTTCACCTGATGATATCCCGATCTCAAGTCTATCTTCGAAAATACCTTAGCTCTACTAAGTTGATCAAATAAGTCATTAATGTGTGGTAATGGGTATTTGTTCTTCACAGTTACTGCATTTAAGGCTCTATAGTCAATGCATATACGCACTGACCCATCCTTCTTTGGTATAAACAATACCGGTGCTCCCCAGGGCGATGCATTTGGTCGGATGAAACCTTTCTCTTCTAGTTCTTTCAAATATGCCTTCAGCTCATCCATCTCCTTCTTTGTCAATCTGTAAATATGCGATGCTGTGAGTGCTGCTTCTGGTGTCAGTTCTATCGAGAACTCTACGTCTCTGTCTGGTGGTAGAACTGACAATTCCTCTGGAAAGACGTCTTGAAATTCTAAAATAATGGGATGATAAACAACGTCGTCCATTGCAAGCTGCATACCATTAATGGCTTCTGTAGATCCTCGTGCAAACTCAAGTTCAGGCTAGCCTGGTACCTTAAAAGGAATGCTTCCTCCAAAGCAATCGAAGAAAGCATGGTACTTGCTTAGCCAGTCTATTCCAAGCACAATATCAAAAGTTGGCATAGGAAGGACTAAGAGTCGGGCGTTCATCTCGCTGCCATGTATCACTATAGGACACAATCTACAAATTTGACTAACATGTACAACTTCTTCTCCGGTAAGAATTCTAACACAACTAGGTAAAGGTGTAGAGGCAATATTGTGTTTGGCAATAAAACTAGATGATATAAATGAGTAGGTGGCTCCCGTATCAAATAATGTCACAGCAGGAAAAGTAAAAGCAAGAGTAATACCTGCTATAACATCAATCTCCTGATCCATGTCATCCACTTCTAATACAAAAGCTTGCCTATTCCTCTGTGGTTGTCCATGTCTGGCCCTCATGAACTGATCCTCCTGAGTAGGTAGCGATGGTCCTCGCTGAAATTCTCCTGCTGCTGGGGGTCGAGGTGCTCCGGGTCTAGTCATCTGCTGAGCTGGTTTCGGTGCTGGAAGCGCTAGCCTCTGTGCTGGCGATGGAAGTGTCAATGTTTGCTGCATCGGGCAGTCCCTCACCATATGCTGTCCGAAACCACATCTCATACATTATCCTAAGCGAGTTTGACAGTCTCTCATAATATATCCGCGTCTACCATAATAAGTACATTGGGGCTTCTCTAAAATCTGGTACGGTCCTACTCTGTGCTGGTACTATTGTTGCTGAGCCAAAGAACGTCTGATAGGTCCTCCTTGTTGCGTCCTTGCTAGTCCCTGCTGTATCCTTGTCGGTCCTTGTTGTGTCCTCAGCTGACCTCCTTTTCTTCTAATAATGGTCTCTTACAATCTGGCTTCTGTCAGTAACCCAGAATAAGAGATCCGGGACTGGAAGCTAGTATAGTGTTGGAGTCCTGAGTCAGCCCGCGGTAAAATCTCTTAGCCTTGGCCAAATCATCCGGTATCAAGGCAGCACCATATTTACTGAGGTGACTAAACTCGACATCATATTCGTCAACTGTTCTGTTCCCCTGCTCCAAGTGAAGAAACTGATCGTATAATGCATCTCTCACGGTATCCGGGAAGTACTTCCTCTCTAAGCACTCCAAGAATTGCTCCCAAGTCTGGTATATACCCAACTAGCATTCCATTGATTTCCACCAGTGATGGACATTACCATCTAGTAGTGTCCTTACGCTTGTCATCCATAAGTCTACAGGTAGCTGCGATGCTTCCAATAGCTTCTGAGTGTGGGTGATCCAATTTATAGTCTTCTCTGGGCTCTCAGTGCCTTTGTACGGTTTGGGACCCATTTGTATAAAGTCCTTTACTGAACCAGCTCTAGCTCGAGGTACTAAAACTAGTGCTTGAGCTGGTATAGTAGCCTGTTCAGCCATCCTCTCAAGTACTGCCAGAAATTCTTGTCTATGCTCTGCTGCTTGCTGCCTCTGCTCTGCAGCAAGTGTGGCGGCCTGTTGTCACTGTTCCTGCATTATCATCTGAAAGAATTGGAACAGTTGTGTCTGGCCATCCTGCGGTGCTGATGAAGCTGGAAGGTTCCCATTAGGTGAAGCGAAAAGATCAAATTGAATTGGATTGTGAGTCTGTCCATATGGCCCCGGAAGCGTAGGAATCGTTGAGGTCCCTCATTGAGTTTGACCATTGACTCCTGAAGGTGTGTTGCCATCGGCGGCAGTACATCCATTTTGTGTATCTATCTCTCTGCAGGTGATGTACAAAATAATTAGAAGAAGTACATGAATCAAACAGGATACAAGCATTAAATAGGATAGTTGAACGGAAAGATAAGTTTCAGTCAAGCGTGGATGAGATCCTTATACTCTATTTCTATATGCAGGCTTCTTCGGTACAGTTACGTAACCGAGACAATATATTCTTGACCTGCATGGGCCACCTGTAAACCCCCTCACCAAAAATTTGGCCTACTAGGCTTAGATAAAGAAATTAGGGCTAATTAGAACCCAATTGAAAATAGAACATGATATTTTATTTAATTATACAATATTTATATTAGTAGTGCACCTTACCGTTGTTTCGATAATTGGAGCACCTCACTAGTCTTTGCCTTCCTGTAAATTTTACAACCTTGTCCTAGTCGTGGCCGCCTTTTATTCTGACCTTGGTGTAACTTATAATTATGCTCCCTTTTGCTACATTTTAGTCGCACAATATTCGTCGCGAATATTTATATTTAATTCTAAATAAATTCCAATTTTGTATCCTTGTGCGTTCCAATCAAAATTGGAGACACAATCTTGACCTGTTTCGTGCAAACCAATTTATGATAATATTCTACTCTGAGCCCTCTATGTCCATGACACTTGTGTCCCACCAAATTTTAATCCCATGTACTTCCAAATAATTTTAGAATACCATTTACGCCAATTTTAATTAAATTGATGTAAGGACCCAACTTGACCCAAAACTAGACCCAATACCAAACTAAACCCCCATTTACACCCTCAAGCTTTATAATAAACACCAAACATCCTTTTCAACCAATACATTACATCAAACATGGTATTTTCTCTCATTAAATCCCAAAACCCACCTTCTGTGCAATTTTCTAATTGTTGGGGACTTAATTACAAAAGTGCAGCGAGGTGTCACCATCCTATTGATTTAAACCAAATGAAGAACCAAACCCTCTCCCCTTTGACCGTTCAACCCTCTTCCACTCTCCTCTTTTTTGTTGTAATTTTCTCCATGTTGAATCATGGCCATCCATTTTAAATGGAGCCATCCCCGCTATACAACACCTTTCCTATATGTATATATAAATAATTCCTCAAACCCTTTTCCCAAAGCAAACCCCATCCCGATGTTTACTTGGCCGGCCCTAATCCCTAGGTAGCAATCTTCTCCCTCATGCAAAACTCTCCCTCTCTATTATTATTATTTTTATATCACCACCATTAGCCAATATCAAACCGAAAACCCTAACCCAACCCTATTCATCACCCTCACCTTCATCCTCCCCTCCGGCCACCCTCGCCGGAGCAGCCTGCAACCCCTCCACCACCACGTCGACCTTCCCCCGGCCTTCGCCAACCGCCTAAAGCCGTCGGAGCCTCCTCCAAACGTATATCACCAGCACCACCATAACCGGAACTTCCAACTCGTCAACCTTCTCTATGACTTTCGTCCAGCTAACCCGCCATGACTTCCCCCATGTAGACCCAGGTAACCTCCCTCTGACGTCCCTCGAAGTACAACTGAAGACCCCGACATTTTTGACGCCATTTGAACCCAGCTCTCCACAAATCCTCTGCCGACAATTGCATGTGGCCGCAACATCGACTGTTACGGAGGACCGGCACGTGCTATTCGAACCCGCTGTTGACTAGCGAGCATCGGCGGATTCCAGCCAACATCAATCTCATCGCATCGGTCCTGCCCTCATCGAGACTGGACCGCCGCTTCTCCTTGCCTGTTCTCTTATGGCACCGCTGTGTCGACCAGAGATTATAGTTGGCCTGGACACGCGCCTGCAAGCAACCCAGCATCGAGTCACACCACTACCGGTTCTCTCCGGCCCCATCCTCAATGTACTCCTCACCTACACCTTTACTCAGTCGTCAAAACTTTTCACATACATGCGAATCAGTCAAAGTTGCACCAGCCCTTCTTCCTAACGAGTTTTGTACGACCCCGTTGTTGGGAACGTGCCTATAATAGGCAACCAATTATGGGCATCGGCCGACTATCGTGTTCACTTGATGACGGAGTTGGTTTACATCATCGGAGAAGGAGATAGGAATTCTCTTTCATGAACCTAGAATGCATGGGAAGGAAGTTGTAGAGTAAACATAAGCTTTCACGTGCAAAGAAAGGAAGTAAAAAGAAGCTTTCATAATATTAATTGGTATTAGTACCAAAAGAAGAAGCATGCATGGCCATGTTTCATCTTTCTAGTGCAAGTGTGTAAATAATGGAAACTTCAGTATAGGCCCCTATCCTTAAGTAGGTTCGCGTGAGTCATCTAAACTTGGGGCCAAACCAGACCTTCAACCTCAATGGGCTTAGACACGATAACAAGACCATTGGATCGTCCCGTGTCACTACCACATTTTAGGAAAAAGGGTATTTTAGTAATTTCCTATTTAAATAAATATTGTGCATAGTAAATTATTTTTGTTGTATTATTTAATTGCTGTTGGATGTTATTTAATTATTTTGGACTTATTTTAGTGGACCCAACTAGTGTAGTTTGGACCCATAGACCAACATAAATTAAATAGTTAGATTTGGCCCATTTAGAAAGCCTATAGTTAAGAAGATGGATTAAATTAATTAAGTGATTAGACTAGAAGCTTCCTTCCTTAATTATTTCTTCATGAGAAGCCCCAAGGGATACATTGGACATTTTACAATTGCTTAGAAGAGGGGCAAGGCCGGCCTATTAAAAGAGGGGGAGAATTTCTCTCTCCTCTCATTCTCGTTCCAAATCTAGATCTAGAATTTCCCACTCCCAAATTCTCTCCATTCCCATTTCAATTCCCTACCAAATTCATTCCAAATTCTTCCCAATTCACCATTAGAGAAGGAGGAAGCAAGGATCTAGAAGAAGGAAGTAAGGATCTACAAAGAGGAGCAAGGATCTATAATTTGGAAGCAAGTTCTTCTCAATTGGAGGTTTCATTGGGAATCCATCTCCCAATAGGTATAATTCAAATTTTTCCATTTAAATAGCTTCTAAATCTGAGATTTAATCATGTAAAATCAACCTATATGTATGTACTACCCATAGGACTTTATTTTGTGTTCATAGGAGACCCATGGAGAAAGTTATGGTACTTTTTGTGTTAATTTTGTTGGAATTCCGAATTTATATTTTGTTGTGTGTATCAATTGATCCTATAGATCAATTGGACATGAGCTTATGTGTTTGGGGCTAGTGTCATGTCCATAATTTGGTACATGTGGTTCGTATCCCAACTATTTGGTGATACGTGTCATTTTGGAGGTTTTTCCTCCGACACGGGGCTTTGAACATGTCGTATTTTGACACGGACACATAGATCTACTTTTGATACTTTGATTTATTCATAAATATTATTTATGATTTGTTTGTATCCTTCGGGGTGCAATTGGTTGTGTGTTGGACTCGTGTCACATGCGTATCCTAGATCTAGTGGGATACGGTGTGATACTCTCCAATTGTGTGGATTTTTGAATAGATCTAATTATGCATGGTTTAAATTCTTCAATTATAATTAGTAAATATATATAGATATTATATATTTATTTTGTGTATTTATTATAGTAATTATTGTAGCATAGATCTATATATTTTTGTGTGTGCTAATATGATGTACAAATATAATATGTAGCTTTCTTGCATGTAATTATATATGTACTTATGTTAATAGTATAAATTATACATAAATATTTTATAAAATATATTTATGTGTTTAATTGTGTAATTATATTATTTATAATTATTATATAATTATTTATATATTAATGTATATATTTTAGGTGTGCTTCTAGCCATGTAAAATATGAACATTAATATGTGCATGTGTTGTAACTATTGGTATTTAATTATAAGTTTATATGTGCATATATATATAAGTATATAATTATTTATTTATATATATATATTGTGATTATTATTGCATATATATATTTATATATATATATATATATATATATATATATATATATATATATATTTTTATATTTTTATTTGTTTTGGTGACAGTGGTTTCTATGACAGTGAAACTGTCATTATTTGGTCTGAACAGCAGCCGCTGTACAGTGGTCAGCATTAATGACAGATCTGTCATTAATGCTGCGGCAATTTTGAGCGGCAACCTTTCAGCGACGTTATTTGTGACAGTTTGAAACTGTCAGCAAACTGTGACAGCAGCGATTTTGTATATGGAGTTTCTGCGACGAATTTTTAGTGACAGTCAAGACTGTCACTATTAAACCTGTTTTATTTTATCTTGTTTTGTTCACTGTTTTCAGTGACGCTTTGACAGTTTTAAATTATATTTTATATATTATTATTGTATATATATATATATATATATATATGTGTATATATATGTGTTTTGTGAGGTATAATATTTGTAATAATATATTATTTTATTTGTATACATATTGGTTTGTATATATATTATTTTAGGGTATATATTATTTGTATTAGTAGTATACTTTGTGTGAGTATGATTTGGGATCTAATTTTTATTCCTAAATTGTTGTATTTTATTTCTATATTATTTATATAGATTTCTTGTGAGGTTGACCTTGGTTTGACTTTAGTTGACTTTAGAGTTGACCATAGTTGACTTTTGACTTAGAATTTATTTATTGACCTAGGAGTTTACTAGTTTGACTTGTTCTCTTTCCGGGACCTTGTTTTAATGTGGTATTCCATATCTAGGTCTTCGAGGCACCGAGTCAGACATCTGTGAGACTGTTATTTGGATTTCAGGCGAGTACATTCTCTGATAGTTTCTCATTTATGATATCCTCTATGTTCGTTGTATCTAGTGTAGATTTACATGTTTCTCTCGACACTATGGTTACACAGATTAGTATATCCGGATCTCGTCATGAGATGTTATTCCTTGGTATATGGTGTATATGGTGCAAGTATTGTTTCATTGGTTATCTTGTACATGTACAGACATCGATTCTCGGGGGGACTAGCTATTTTCTTGGGGAATCTAGTGCCATAGCATACTGTCGTTGGATCTATTATACCAGTTGGGGGTGGGGAGTATTAGTATAGATATGTGATCAAATCCCTATTGAATAAAGTATTGGTAAGCGGATAGTGTTGATCATGCACCGCACGTATGATTAGGCAGGCCGCATTGTATCTTGCCCAAGCCGATCACATGTTAAGCTAGTACTCACACACTTAGTCATTAGTATTATTGTTTTATTGGCATATTGTTCATTATTGTATTTCTTTCCAGTATTTTCTTATTGTCTATATATCTCTTGTATCTATTTTGTGCATCTTGTTTATCCACAGCTATTTACTGTTACATAGTTTTTATCATGGATTAGAACTGCTGTTAGAGATGTACTCTGCTCCTTTCCTGACTGGATATATTTTTTCAGATGACACTGAGGAGTACCCTACCTATTATGGACCCCAGGATGTTGTGGGTTTAGATTCGGAGACCCTGGCTCAAGAGGGACTTATCCCAACTGAGACAGTTGACCCTGGAGTGTAGCTTATAGTATGATAGTATTCTTTTGTACTGGATTTATCTCCAGCTTATTTTTGTTACTCTTCAGACTCATTGATGTATTATTTTAAACTCATGAGTTGATGACTATTCTATTCTTATCTGATCCGTGTTCATTCTATCTTAGTTCTGTGATTGAGTACACTATCTTTTGGTGGTTCATTATATTAGATAGACTTTCTAGACAGCGTTCTACCGTCGATTCTGCGGCGTAGGCTGGGCATTGTTTCCGACTAGTACCCTTACCCCGGGTGCGGGTCGTGACACGTTTTTGGTAGTAGCCCATGCAGGTCTAGCTTCACAAGTATGTGATATCGTGGTAGTGCGACAACTTAGTTGTACTACTGCGAGCCTGCAATAGGATATAGGATATAGGCTGAGATACTCAATCACATCTAGGAAAATTCTTTTGATTCAACTATTCTCCTTTGATATTGATACTTGATCTCTTAAACTGTCATTTCCTTGATGTCTTACATCTTGTGCCATATTGATTCTCATTCCGTCTTTTTATGAGACATACTCGGAGATACTTGCGGAGGCACGCAAGGGTGAGCGGGATCTGGGTTTAAAGACCAAGAGAGACCGTGATTCTTTTCTGGGGGCCAATGGCAGTGCAGTATCTGCCAAACGTCCTCATTTCCAGTCCAGACCTTTCCAGCAGCCACAGCAGAACCAGACTCCAGTTAGAGCGCCTTTTCACCAGGCACCTCAGCAGCAGAGGCAGTTACAGCTGGCTCCATGCAACTTCTGCAAGAAGCCCGGCCACATCTGGGAAGTTTGCAGGAGGAGGCTAGGAGTTTGTTTGTATTATGGTACTGAAGGGCATCAATCGAGGGAGTATCCTCGTCGTGCAGTTCAGGGAGCAGCTCCAGCTCCGAGGACACAGACGAGACCACCTGCAGCACAGCCGAGGGGACCGCTTCCGATACAGCAGCAGCGTTTTGTCCAGCATCAACAGCAGGGAGGTGCTCGTCAGACGAGCGTTTGCTATGACCGTCGAAGAGGAGGAACCCACCGGAGATGTTATCGCAGGTTCTATTCTTCTTGATTCCATTCCAGCTTTAGCTTTGTTTGATAGTGGTACTTCCCATAGTTTTGTATCTATTTTTTTTGCTCTGAAGCATGGTTTGGTAGCTGAGTCTTTGCTTAGGACTTGCAAGATCATGACCGGGGGAGGCATTATCCTGGTTAATGATATTTGCAAGGATCGGAGAGTTACTCTGGGAGGCCGGGAGTTGAGTGCGTGTCTACTTGTAATGCCACTTCCGAGCTACGATATTGTACTTGGGATGGATTGGTTGAGTAGGCACCGTGCTAGCATAGACTGTAGAGGAGGTAGAGTTTTGTTTGGTTCACCAGAAGAGCCAGAGTTCGAGTTTACTAGAGGAGCTGCGGAGCAGGAAGAAGGCATTATTTGTGGAGCTATGGTAGAAGACAAGGAGTTGCCACATCCGTTGATAGCAGAATTCTTGGATGTGTTTCCTGAGGAATTACCAGGATTGCCACCAGATCGAGATGTTGAATTTTCTATAGACTTGGTGCCAGGTGCAGAACCAATTTCGCAACATGTCTATAGAGTAAACAACAACGAGCTGGTCGAGTTGAAGAAGCAGGTGGACGAATTACAGGATAAGGGGTTTATCAGATCGAGTTCTTCACCATGGGGAGCCCCGGTATTGTTTGTACCGAAGAAGGATGGATCGGTGCGCATGTGCATTGATTACAGGGATTTGAATAATCTCACTATCAAGAATAAGTATCCTTTGCCACAAATTGATGATTTGTTTGATCAGTTGAGTGGTGCGAAGGTGTTTTCTAAGATAGATTTGAGATCAGGCTACCATCAAGTGAAGGTGAAGCCGGAGGACATACCGAAGACTGCTTTTAGAACTCGGTATGGTCAGTACGAGTTTATGGTGATGCCGTTTGGTTTGACTAATACACCGACGGTATTTATGAACTTGATGAACAAGGTGTTCCACCAGTACCTTGACAAGTTCATGGTGGTGTTCATCGACGACATACTCATATACTCGAGGACACCGGAGGAGCATGAGGAGCATTTGAGGATTGTGTTGGATGTGCTGAGGAAGGAGAAGCTGTATGGGAAGTTGTCTAAATGTGAGTTTTTCTTGGACAAAGTAGAATTCTTGGGGCATGTTGTGACTGGTGATGGTATTTCAGTGGATCCGAAGAAGATTTCAGCAGTAGAATCTTGGAAGACTCTGAGTTCAGTAGCAGAGATCAGGAGTTTCTTGGGATTGGCAGGCTATTACAGGAAGTTTGTGCAAGATTTTTCGAGGATTGCCGAGCCGATGACCAGACTCACAAGGAAGGATGTGGAGTTTGTTTGGACAAAGGATTGTCAGGTTGCTTTTGAGGAGTTGAAGAAGAGGTTGACGTCTGCTCCTATTTTGACGTTGCCATCAGGGTCCGGAGGTTTCACTATTTATAGTGATGTATCGGGGAAGGGTTTAGGTTGTGTTCTTCAGCAGCATGGAAAGGTGATTGCCTATGCATCCAGGCAATTGCGTCCTCATGAAAAAAACTATCCTACCCATGATTTGGAGTTGGCAGCCGTCATATTCGCCCTGAAGTTGTGGAAACATTATTTGTACGGAGAGCGTGTGGAGATCTTCACAGACCACAAAAGCTTGAAGTACGTTTTCACGCAGAAGGAGTTGAACATGAGGCAGCGTCGGTGGTTGGAACTGATGAAGGATTTTGATATCTCTTTACAATATCATCCTGGGAAAGCCAATGTAGTTGCCGATGCTTTGAGCAGGTATCCGGTAGCTATGTTCTTAACGCAGGATCGATATCTGTTGGAGGACTTGGAGAGCTTGGGCATTGAAGTGATTATTCCTGGTGGTGCTATACAGATATGGGGATTGCAGATACACTCAGATTTGATGGACAGGATCAAGGCAGCACAGTATGATGATATATCTTTGAGGAGTATCAGAGCTCAGGTGAGAGCAGGATTGGAGAATGATTTCACTATTGCAGAGGATGGATCTTTGAGGCATGGAGTTAGATTGTGTGTGCCTAGTGGGGAGTTGCGCGAGGAGGTATTGCAGGAAGCGCATCGCTCTCAGTATTCCATACATCCAGGTGCTAACAAGATGTATCGGGATATGCGAGAGAGTGTGTGGTGGTATGGCATGAAGAGGGAACTGGCACAGTTTGTATCCAGATGCTTAGTGTGCCAGCAGGTGTAAGCCGAGAGGCAGAGGCCAGGAGGGTTACTTCAGCCATTACCCATTCCAGAGTGGAAGTGGGAACACATTACTATAGATTTTGTGTCCGGACTTCCACGATCTCCAGGAGGGAAAGACGCGATTTGGGTCATTATTGATAGGTTGACCAAGTCGGCCCACTTTTTGCCTTTCAAGGTGGGTTTGTCTACGGAGAAGCTGGCAGAGATGTATGTGAGGCAGATCGTTAGGATACATGGAGTTCCCGTCAGCATAGTCTCAGATCGGGATAGTCGTTTCACTTCTCATTTCTGGAGGAGTTTGCAGGAGAGTTTGGGCACTCAGCTCAAGTTCAGTACTACATATCATCCCCAGACAGATGGGCAGTCAGAGAGGACTATCCAGACTCTCGAGGATATGTTGCGCACTTGTGTACTAGATTTCGGGGGTTCTTGGGAGGACCATCTCCATTTGGTAGAGTTTGCTTACAACAACAATTACCAGGCCAGTATAGAGATGTCACCTTTTGAAGCTCTATATGGTCGGAGGTGTCGTACTCCTTTGTCTTGGGACGATGTTGGAGAAAGAATTTTGCTTGGGCCAGAGATGGTTGTGGATGCAGCGGAGAAGGTTCATTTGATCAGAGACAGACTTCGAGTGGCGCAGGACAGACAGCGGCATTGGGCCGATAGCCATCGGAGACCTTTGGAGTTTGAGGTATAGTTTAGATTTTGTTTGTGCTTGTTCTTGTTTGTTATAGATTAAGTTCTTAAGATGGTATTTTGTTCTAGGTGGGTGGTTTGGTATTTCTGAGGATTTCTCCGACACGAGGCACGATTCATTTCGGTGGAGGCGGAAAGCTTAGTCCGCGATTCATCGGACCTTTCACTATTCTAGAGGGTCAGTGCAGTTGCTTATAGACTAGACTTGCCACCTGCATTGGAGGGAGTGCACAACGTGTTTCATGTGTCGCAGTTGAGACGATACGTGGCATATCCTAGTCATGTATTGGATCACTCGGAGATAGAGGTGGGCCCTACTCTTAGCTATCCAGAGCAGCTAGTTGAGATTCTGGATCGGAGAGAGAAGGTGCTGAGGAACCAGACTATTCCTTTGGTGTGCGTCGTATGGAGGCATCACTCTCCGGGGGAGTCTACCTGGGAGAGAGAGGATGACATGCGAGAGCGTTATCCATATTTGTTTGTACCTTGAGGTATGTTATTTCTAGTTCTGTTCATTAGTTAGTTGTGATTCTTTAGTTATATTCTGTGTTTTTCTGGCGGTAGTTTTCGTCTTTGAATTTCGAGGACGAAATTATTTTAAGGAGGGTAGACTTGTCACTACCACATTTTAGGAAAAAGGGTATTTTAGTAATTTCCTATTTAAATAAATATTGTGCATGGTAAATAATTTTTGTTGTATTATTTAATTATTGTTGGATGTTATTTAATTATTTTGGACTTCTTTTAGTGGACCCAACTAGTGTAGTTTGGACCCATGGACCAACATGAATTAAATAGTTAGATTTGGCCCATTTAGAAAGCCCATAGTTAAGGAGATGGATTAAATTAATTAAGTGATTAGACTAGAAGCTTCCTTCCTTAATTATTTCTTCATGAGAGGCCCCAAGGGGTACATTGGACATTTTACAATTGCTTGGGAGAGGGGCAAGGCCGACCTATTAAAAGAGGGGGAGAATTTCTCTCTCCTCTCATTCTCATTCCAAATCTAGATCTAAAATTTTCCACTCCCAAATTCCCTCCATTTCCATTCCAATTCCCTACCAAATTTATTCTAAATTCTTTCCAATTCACCATTAGAGAAGGAGGAAGAAAGGATCTAGAAGAAGGAAGAAATGATCTACAAAGAGGAGCAAGGATCTACAATTTGGAAGCAAGTTCTTCTCAATTGGAGGTTTCATTGGGAATCCATCTCCCAATAGGTATAATTCAGATTTTTCTATTTAAATAGCTTCTAAATCTGAGATTTAATCATGTAAAATTAACCTATATGTATGTACTACCCATAGGACTTTCTTTTGTGTTCATAGGAGACCCATGGAGAAAGTTATGGTACTTTTTGTGTTAATTTTGTTGAAATTCCGAATTTACATTTTGTTGTGTGTATCAATTGATCCTATAGATCAATTGGACATGAGCTTATGTGTTTGGGGCTAGTGTCGTGTCCATAATTTGGTACATGTGGTTCGTATCCCAACTATTTGGTGATACGTGTCATTTTGGGGGTTTTTCCTCCGACACGGGGCTTTGAACATGTCATATTTTGACACGGACACATAGATCTACTTTTGACACTTTGATTTATTCATAAATATTATTTGTGATTTATTTGTATCCTTCGGGGTGCAATTGGTTGTGTGTTGGACTCGTGTCACATGCGTATCCTAGATCTAGTGGGATACGGTGTGATACTCACCAATTGTGTGAATTTTTGAATAGATCTAATTATGCATGGTTTAAATTCTTCAATTATAATTAGTAAATATATATAGATATTATATATTTATTTTGTGTATTTATTATAGTAATTATTGTAGCATAGATCTATATATTTTTGTGTGTGCTAATATGATGTACAAATATAATATGTAGCTTTCTTCCATGTAATTATATATGTACTTATGTTAATAGTATAAATTATACATAGATGTTTTATAAAATATATTTATGTGTTTAATTGTGTAATTATATTATTTATAATTATTATATAATTATTTATATATTAATGTATATATTTTAGGTGTGCTTCTAGCCATGTAAAATATGAACATTAATATGTGCATGTGTTGTAACTATTGGTATTTAATTATAATTTTATATGTGCATATATATATAAGTATATAATTATTTATTTATATATATGTATTGTGATTATTATTGCATATATATATTTATATATATATATATATATTTATATTTTTATTTGTTTTGGTGACAGTGGTTTCTATGACAGTGAAACTGTCATTATTTGGTCTGAACAGCAGCCGCTGTACAGTGGTCAGCATTAATGACAGATCTGTCATTAATGCTGCGGCAGTTTTGAGCGGCAACCTTTCAGCGACGTTTTTTGTGACAGTTTGAAACTGTCAGCAAACTGTGACAGCAGCGGTTTTGTATATGGAGTTTCTGCGACGAATTTTTAGTGACAGTCAAGACTGTCACTATTAAACCTGTTTTATTTTATCTTGTTTTGTTCACTGTTTTCAGTGACGCTTTGACAGTTTTAAATTATATTTTATATATTATTATTGTATATATATATATATATATATGTGTATATATATGTGTTTTGTGAGGTATAATATTTGTAATAATATATTATTTTATTTGTATACATATTGGTTTGTATATATATTATTTTAGGGTATATATTATTTGTATTAGTACTATACTTTGTGTGAGTATGATTTGGGATCTAATTTTTATTCCTAAATTGTTGTATTTTATTTCTATATTATTTATATAGATTTCTTGTGAGGTTGACCTTGGTTTGACTTTAGTTGACTTTAGAGTTGACCATAGTTGACTTTTGACTTAGAATTTATTTATTGACCTAGGAGTTTACTAGTTTGACTTGTTCTCTTTCCGGGACCTTGTTTTAATGTGGTATTCCATATCTAGGTCTTCGAGGCACCGAGTCAGACATCTGTGAGACTGTTCTTTGGATTTCAGGCGAGTACATTCTCTGATAGTTTCTCATTTATGATATCCTCTATGTTCGTTGTATCTAGTGTAGATTTACATGTTTCTCTCGACACTATGGTTACACGGATTGGTATATCCGGATCTCGTCATGAGATGTTATTCCTTGGTATATGGTGTATATGGTACAACTATTGTTTCATTGGTTATCTTGTACATGTACAGACACCAATTCTCGGGGAGACTAGCTATCTTCTTGGGGAATCTAGTGCCTTAGCATACTGTGGTTGGATCTATTATACCAGTTGGGGGTGGGGAGTATTAGTATAGATATGTGATCAAATCCCTATTGAATAAAGTATTGGTAAGCGAATAGTGTTGATCATGCACCGCACGTATGATTAGCCAGGCCGTATTGTATCTTGTCCAAGCCGATCACATGTTAAGCTAGTACTCACACACTTAGTCATTAGTATTATTGTTTCATTGGCATATTGTTCATTATTGTATTTCTTTCCAGTATTTCCTTATTGTCTATATATCTCTTGTATCTATTTTGTGCATCTTGTTTATCCACAACTATTTACTGTTACATAGTTTTTATCATGGATTAGAACTGCTGTTAGAGATGTAATCTGCTCCTTTCCTGACTGGATATATTTTTCCAGATGACACTGAGGAGTACCCTACCTATTATGGACCCCAGGATGTTGTGGGTTTAGATTCGTAGACCCTGGCTCAAGAGGGACTTATCCCAACTGAGACAGTTGACCCTGGAGTGTAGCTTGTAGTATGATAGTATTCTTTTATACTGGATTTGTCTCCAGCTTATTTTTGTTACTCTTCAGACTCATTGATGTATTATTTTAAACTCATGAGTTGATGACTATTCTATTCTTATCTGATCCGTATTCATTCTATCTTAGTTCTGTGATTGAGTACACTATCTTTTGGTGGTTTATTATATTAGATAGACTTTCTAGACAGCGTTCTACCGCCGATTCTGCGGCGTAGGCTGGGCGTTGTTTTCGACTAGCACCCTTACCCCGGGTGCGGGTCGTGACATCCCGCGAGACTTCGGAAGCAGGTTATTGGCACGCGCAGCTTGAGGACCCAGGCAAGTATACCTTGCCCTTGTTGTACTGTTAAATTCAGTTATATATTTAGTTATATGTTTATTATTTTAGATTATATAACTGTGCGCGTCCGAGAGAGACTCTGGTACAGTCGACCAATGCGTTGACGTTAGAACTTGTGTCTGACCTAGAGTCTAATAGGCCCACCTAAAGTTGTGGAGTTATTGGTATGACTTCCCAGGCCTTGACACATATCATTACACATCACAGAGTGAGTTCATGTAGGGACGCGTGCTTCATACTCGACTGGCCATCGGTGTGAGCAACACGTGTGACGGTATTTAGCTTAGTTGTTTATTTCTATACAGACTTGCATTATAGTACGAGATGTCCACGTCGTGTTCATGTCTTGTATATCTACATTGGGCGGAGAGGACGACTTGTAGGCTTATGGGACACCCACTTCCTTTACCCTGTTGCCACACTCGACGGAGTGATATGGACGATATATACTATACTGCTGCCACGTTCTTCGGAGCGATATGGACGATATACTATACTCCTGCCATGCTCTTCGGAGATGGACGTTATTATACAGTGCCCTTGTTTGGGGGCATATGTGGCATATACTAGCCAGTCATGCCGATTGGTGAATTACGTCAGTATATGTCTAGCATACACTTTCCCATACACTCAAAATTGTTCTCAAATTTGCATTCACTTAGATGGTTAGCGCATCCCTTTTATTTATTCAGTATTTACTTTATGGCATGCTTCTATGTATCTTGTTATATCCCTCTGAGGACCTGGTCCATTTCCAGGTGTAGATGTTCATGAGTATTCGCAGGAGCGCAGATCTGGACTTGCTACGTATCTTTGAGGAGGCCTTCTCTTCGAGCCTCGTGATTGTTAGATGTTGTACTTATATTGTATTTATCTTGTTTATTCCATATTCTATTTCGACAATCGATTTGTTTCCATTCGGCTGTCATCATTAGATACTTTATATTGAGATCTAGATTTATATATATTGGTTATTTACTTATATATGATTTTGGTGGATGAGATTTAGATTATACCCTGTGACTTATGATAGTTTTACCACTTGTGAATTATTATTCATTATACAGCGTACGCATGAGTTATGGCTTCCATATATTAGAGTTACCATATGCGGCTGGCATGCTTACGTGTCCTAGTCCTACGTATTTTTGGGACTGGGGCATGACATATTTTTAGTGGTGGCCCATGCAGGTCAAGAGCATATTGTCTCGGTTACGTTACTGTACCAAGCAAGCCTGCAAATAGGATTAGAGTATATGATCCCATCCATATTTGACTATGACTCATCTTCCTTCCAATATATTCTATTTGAATAATCATATCCTGCTTGAATCCTGTCCTTCTCTAATATTCTTTGAGTATAGCCTTCTCCTAGAATATAGAAATTCCTGTTGTTAGGATGATAATTAGGGTAACATTCCTAAGAAGAACACAACTAGAGTATTGACACATCACTAAATTTAGAATACTTAATGAACCCTAGCCTTCCTTACTACCTAATGAACCCCAGCATCCCTTATCTATAGATTGGTTTACCATTATCCCTTGAAATAATTATGAAAGACTTGAGAGTAGTATAGATACTACTAGAATTAGTTAGAAGTTTGACCATATTGTTTGAACCTACTATTAAGGAACCAATAGAAATCCAAGCTTTAATATTAGGACTGAACTTAACTTTTATAGTAATATAGTATTATAGAACTATAAATTTAGATTCTTGTCTTGATATTAGCAAATAGTGCCTTAGAAAGCCAAGAGGAATGAATGTAACATTTCCCTTGATCTTACCTCGAACACAGAGATTAGCATCCCACTCTCCCTCAAGAAACTATGATATTATCTAGTGTCTTTCTATTTAGTTTTATGACTTGTTCCTCTGAACCCTAATGCTCGCTAGTTGTGCGACGACTAATTAGGTTCTTCTATTCTTTATCTTTCAATTCGTGCCACCTAACCTTTCTAATTTTAGGCCAAGTAATTCTATTTTATGTTAGGATATAAAGTTTGCTAGGATTATATTTTGTTAATCTTGAATTTTAAAATTTTGTGCTTGGTAGTTAGAGCATGATAGTTTTGAGTTATTCTTGTAGATTGTGAGTTGATGATTATCTTTTAGTTTTAAATCACGTAATTTGTACCCTCACCTCGATACGAGTTATATCCTCTTTCCCCTGAAGGCCAGTAACTTTTTTATACTTACTATTGACACCTTAGTTCTATAATCACTATGAATAAGACTTAAGATGACCATTACCTATATAATGTAATAGGATACCCTAATCAGTACCAAGATCTTTCCCTCATATGCCCTAACAATAGTTTCTACTTTATTTACAAGGACAATATTATTTTTTAGGATCCCCCAAGACAGTTACAGTATTAGTTTATTATTTTAAGTTGGGTAGTATACCTCACAATATAGTATCACATAGTTCTTTTGACCTATTAATGAAGTGTAACTGAAAGACATTAACTGTATATTAGTATAAGAAGATATTATTTATCCAAACTGTAACAACCTAGAGGCCCATACCCTATTTGGTCAACTAACGACTTAGACAAGGAGTTAGTATGACAACTATAGAGATTGTAGAGTCTTATCATTTTTTTGTGAACTTAAATTATTTTGTAATTTCTCTCATCATAATCTAGCGTACTTATAATTGCTGTACTACCTTGACTTATGCTGCTATTATAGCCTAGTTTTGCAAGCTTAATCTTTTATCAAGCTTGTTCACGACATATGTATTATTGGATGCATACAGTAATACATTTCAGAATCAGTATATTACGGTTTGATCAACCATAGTGCGCTTGGTTCGCCCTTCGCATAACTACTTTATATGGATTGAGATATATAGTAATTAGTAGACGAATGTACTTGCCTTTAGATGTGTCTGAGCATATTGTATCAGTTACATAACTGTACTGATACGAGCATATGAATAGAATTACCAAAATAGGATTTTAATCCATAACTGCCTTGATAATTCCTATTTGAATTCTTTAAACTTCTTGATCCCCACACTTCTATTCTATTACCTCCCCTTTGAACTCTTTATTATTGTTTTCCTTCTTCCCTTATTTCGGAAAGACGAAACCTTGTGCTTAGTATAAGTATGATATACAGAGAGTACTAGATATACACCATAGGCCAATCATATTGCTAGATGACTGCCTTTTATAACTGATTAAGGGTATATCATGTATAATATAATTGGTGTTAAATTTTTGAGGATTGAGTAACATGATTAAGTAAATTTGAGAAATAAGTATTCTTAAATGTAAGAGCCTTATATGATAGATGGATAAATTCTAAGTTGGGTAGAAGTTGCATTGTCAACTTGAGAGAATTTTTTTTTTTAGATTATGATCAAGTAAAATTAGATTGAGAGGTTCAATGCATTTTAATTTTTAGAATTTTAGAAGAATGATTAAGATGATGAGGATTTATGAATTTTAAAAACTGTGATATTTCGGACCAAATAGTTATGATTCGAGCACATGATTTAGAATTTGAGTATTGAAGGTTGAATCATTAATTTAAATCTTGAAAAAAAATATAACTCTAAACATGAACATCGACGGAATAAATTTCAAATTTGATTATTTAAGAATTAAATTTTGATTGTTGGATCACCTATTTAAAATATTGAGGATGTAAATTGAATTTAAAATTTGAAGAGTACGAAATTTCCAAGTCAAAAAATAGTATGAGTATTTGATTAGAATTATTCTAAAGGAGATTATGATAATTGGATATCGTGATATTAAATTTGGTATGCGAAGATGTTATATGGGTTGACTTAAATTTGGATGTCAATAATTTGATAAATCAAGGAGATAGTGCGATGTGTTGAAGTTCAATTTAAGCAATGGTTAAACTTTAAAGTCATTGTGATAAATTTAAAGGATTTTTGTTATTTAAGATTTGGAGAAATTACGATTGACTTACCTTATCTACGTGAAGGAATAACAGACTATGTCTTATTTTAATTTCGAGGACAAAATTATTTTAAATTGGGTAGATTGTAAATCCCCTCACCCAAAATTAGGCCTACTTAGCTTAGATAGAGAAATTAGGGCTAATTAGAACCCAATTGGAAATAGAACACGACATTTTATTTAATTATACAATATTTATATCACTAGTGCACCTTACCGTTGCTTCAATAATTGGAGCACCTCACTAGTCTTTACCTTCCTATAAATTTTACAACCTTGTCCTAGTCGTGGCCGCCTTTCATTCTGACATCGGTGTAACTTATAATTATGCTCCCTTGTGCTACATTTTAGTCGCACAATATTCGTCGCAGACGTTTATATTTAATTCTAAATAAATTCCAACCTTGTATCCTTGTGCGTTCCAATCGAAATTGGAGACACAATCTTGACCCGTTTTATGCAAACCAATTTATGATAATATTCTACTCCGAGCCCTCTATGTCCATGATACTTGTGTCCCACCAAATTTTAATCTCATGTATTTCCAATTAATTTTAGAACACCACTTACGTCAATTTTAATTAAATTGATGTAAGAACCCAACTTGACCCAAAACTAGATTTAACACCAAACCAAACTCCCATTTACACCCTCAAGCTTTATACTAAACACCAAACATCCTTTTCAACCAATACATTACACCAAACATGGTATTTTCCTTCATTAAATCCTAAAACCCACCTTCTGTACAATTTTCTAATTGTTGGGGACTTAATTGCAAAAGTGCAGTGAGGTGTCACTATCCTATTGGTTTAAACCAAATGAAGAACCAAACCCTCTCCCCTTTGACCGTTCAACCCTCTCCCCCTCTCCTCTTTTTTGTTGTAATTTTCTCCATATTGAATCATGGCCATCCATTTTAAATGGAGCCATCCCCATCACACAACACCTTTCCTATATGTATATATAAATAATTCCTCAAACCCTTTTCCTAAAGCAAACCCCATCCCCATGTGAACTTGGCCGGCCCTAATCCCTAGGTATCCATCTTCTCCCTCATGCAAAACTCTCCCTCTCCATTATTATTTTTATATCACCACCATTAGCCAACATCAAACCGAAAACCCTAACCCAACCCTATTCATCACCCTCACCTTCATTCTCCCTTCTAACCACCCTCGCCGGAGCAGCCTGTAACCCCTCCACCACTATGTCGACCTTCCTCCGGCCTTCGCCAACCGCCTAAAGCTGCCGGAGCCTCCTCCCACCTTATATCACCATCACCACCATAACCAGAACTTCCAACTCGTCAACCTCCTCTAAGACTTCCGTCCAGCTAACCTGCCATGAACCCCCCTACGCATACCCGGGTGACCTTCCTCTGACGTCCCTCGAAGTACAACTGAAGATCCCAACATTTTCGATGCCATTTGAACCCTGCTCTCCATAAATCCTCTGTCGACAACTGCATGTGGCCGCAACATCGGCTGTCACGGAGGACCGGTACGTGCTATTCGAACCCGCTGTTGACTGGCGAGCATCGACGGATTCCAGCCAACATCAATCTCATCGCATCGGCCCTGCCCTCATCGAGACCGGACCGCCGCTTCTCCTTGCCTGTTCTCTAATGGTATCGCTGTGTCGACCAGAGATCATAGTTGGCCTAGACACGTGCCCACAAGCAACCCAGCGTCGAGTCACACCACTACTGGTTCTCTTCGGCCCCTACTCGTCGTCAATGTACTCCTCACCGATACCTTTACTCAGTCGGCAAAACTTTTCACATACACGCGAATCAGTCAAAGTCGCACCAGCCCTTCTTCCCAACGAGTCTGGTACGACCCTGTTATTGGGAACGTTCCCACAATCGGCAACCAATTATGGGCATCGGCCGACTACCGTGTTCACTTGATGCCGGAGTTGGTTCACATCACCGGAGAAGGAGATAGGAATTCTCTTTCATGAACCTAGAATGCATGGGAAGGAAGTTGTAGAGTAAACAAAAGCTTTCACGTACAAAGAAAGGAAGTAAAAAGAAGCTTTCACAATATTAATTGGTATTAGTACCAAAAGAAGAAGCATGCATGGCTATGTTTCATCTTTCTAGTTCAAGTGTGTAAATAATAGAAACTTCAGTATAGGCCCCTATCCTTAAGTAGGTTCGTGTGAGTCATCTAAACTTGGGACCAAACTAGACCTTCAACCTCAGCGGGCTTAGACACGATAACAGGACCATTGGATCATCCTGCGAGACTTAGGAAGCAGGTTATTGGCACGCGCAACTTGAGGACCCAGGCAAGTATACCTTGCCCTTGTTGTACTATTAAATTCAGTTATATATTTAGTTGCATGTTTATTATTTTAGATTATATAACTGTGCGCGTCCGAGAGAGACTCGGGTGCAGTCAACGAATGCGTTGACGTTAGGACTTGTGTCTGACCTAGAGTCTAGTAGGCCCACCTAAAGTTGTGGAGTTATTGGTATGACTCCCCAGGCCTTGACACGTATTATTACACATCACAAAGTGAGTTCATGTAGGGACGCGTGCCTCATACTCGACTGGCCATCGGATTGAGCAACACGTGTGACGGTATTTAGCTTAGTTATTTATTTCTATAGAGACTTGCATTATAGTACGAGATATCCATGTCGTGTTCACGACTTGTATATCTACATTGGGCGGGGAGGACAACTTGTAGGCGTATGGGACACCCACTTCTTTTACACTGCTGCCACACTCGACGGAGTAATATGGACGATATATACTACACTGCTACCACGTTCTTCAGAGCGATATGGAAGATATACTATACTCTAGCCATGCTCTTCGGAGATGGACGTTATTATACAGTGCCCTTGTATGGGGGCATATATGGCATATACTAGCCAGTCATGCCGATTGGTGAATTACGTTAGCATATGTCTAGCATACACTTTCCCATACACTCAAAATTGTTCTCAAATTTGCATTCACTAAGATGGTTAGCGCACCCCTTTTATTTATTCAGTATTTACTTTATAGCATACTTCTGTGTATCTTGTTATATTCCTCTGAGGACCTGGTCCCTTTCCAAGTGTAGATGTTCATGAGTATTCGCAGGAGCGCAGATCCGGATGTTTGTGGTATTAAACGAAAGAATAAAAGTGTATTTCAATAACGGGGTTTATACGAGACCCGTGCCCTTTGGTTTACAAACAAACTTGTACAATTTGATCCTATACGAGGATGTGGGAGTACAATTTATTTAATCTGGGTATAAATTACTATAGGTGTCTGATCTGCAGTCGATCACTTTAGCCCTTGGACCACACGATGTTGAAGAAGTGCCGTGGAAGACCGAAAGCAGCTTCGAAGCTTGCAAAGGAGGGTGGATACGCGATGCCAAAGTCGTCGATCCCTACTCTTTGCCTGAGCTCCGGATTCCTCTCTCCCTCTCTCTCTCTCTCTCTTGATCTGGTATAGGTTTTTCTTGACCAATTTTTTGACCTTTTTTCCCATTGATAGGTGTCTCCATTTATAGAGTTTTGGTGACAGTGACCACTCAGTCGGTGTAAAAATCGAGGAGTGGATAGTACAGCACCCTTTTACACAACGGTTAAAATAACCAATGCCTGCGTATAAATGACCTTTTGAGTGAGCATGTGACGCGTGTCCAACTAAGGGGACAAAATGCGTATATCTGCTACAAAGATCATGGTGTAGAAGCCACGTAGGTAGGTATCTCCCGTGTAGAAGAGGTTGGCGTAGAAGCCAAATGACTGTCACCCTGGCGTAGAAGCCGAGTAGGCGTAGAAGCCGAATAGGCATAGAAGCCGAACAGGCATAGAAGCCGAATGGTTGTAGAGACTGAGTGGGCGTTTGAAGCCGAGTGGTCGTAGAGACTGAGTGGGCATAGAAGCCGCGTGAGCACCGATCCTGAATGGGCGTAGAAGCCGCTGCGTACCATGCCAGATTGCTGATGTGGACGTCTTAGCCGAAATTACGGCTTTTGAAGATATAATCAAATCTCTTACAGAGATTTACCACCATCCTGTGCATTAAATGCGGAGACATGTTTTGAAGGACTGTAGCCCTTCTGTGCATCCGTCGCAGAGACGTGCCTCGAGGGAAACTGTCACCGCTCTGTGTAATTGGACGTAGAGACGTGCCTCGAGCCCCGTACGATGTGCAGCTTTTGACGTGGCAGGCGATTTGTCTACTGCGGAGCGTAAAACAGCTCATGTTTGCCTGTGTAAAATAAGGCAGCGTATTCCCTTGTACGCAAAAGAGCGGTTTACGCTGGGGGGACTTCAGTAAACGACGGTTCGGTGATATTTTAACCAAATTCTCTGCATTAAATGCAAAGATCTGCCATCATACTGTGGGGTACGTCCTGAGTGGTCTGCCATCATTTTTAGCCGTCGTCTGGGTAGCCGTGCAGCACTTTTTGTCAGGAGTCAGTGGTCAGGTTCACTGCGAGACTTGACAGGTTCATTTTGGGGAAGACGAAGCGTTCCTCGTACGCTTTAATGCTGCTTTGAGAGCGGCTGAGTTTTATGCCATAGAGGCGATGAAGAACCATGTTTTATATTGGAGCGGCCTAGACGTACTGCACTTACGCGGATGGTCCTTTGAGCTTTATACTTCATGCTGTGTTTTAGCGGAAAAGCTATGTTTCACGCTTGTTGGCTCTGAAGGCCTCTGTTTACGCTGCTCTGCATTAAGATGCTGCGTAGATCCTCCCAGCGTATTTTTTATGCTTCTACAAGACCCCCTTTAAAGCTTTTAAATTCCTCAGAATTTGAAACACTTTGAATGAAGCATGAACGGCCCCTCGTAACTCGAAACGTTTCTGAACGGAGCATTGAAATGGTTGATACTGACTTTATGGCGGATTTATTGGGGACCGTTGTGATCTCTTTCGCCTATAAAAAGGCTGGGGGGTTAACCAGTTCTCCCCACATTCCCATCACCATGCAGAGATGATCGCCGGAGTTCGTCGGGTCGACCTGAAGAAGAAGGAGATCATGTTCTTCCAGCATATAGGGAGCCAAAAAAGACGGCATCTTCGAGCAAGTATCCACTAAAATGATGGATCATGGAAGAATATCTTAGCCTCCCTTACTCGGGATAATCAGCAACTTTGTATGGTGGTTCTTCCGGGAGAAGGGAAGGATCATATTTCACCACACGGTTGGCAAGCTGTATCTCTTCTCCTGAGACCTCCGCGGACGAGATTAGACAAACCGTAATCTGTCGTCCTCGATCGAGTTGGGTTAAAGAAGCCTCAACAGGATTGACCATGGCATATGGAGGATCTTCTTGTTCATGACTGTGGTAGTTGATAAACTGTCTTCGAAGAAGAGGAAAATCTTCACCCATGCGAGAACCTGTCAGAACAGCTTCTGGGCGATCTTCAGACGATGGTGGAGAAGCCCTCTTGTTGACGGGGTTTCCCTCAGATGTAACCATAAAAAATGAAGAAAACCCTTGTAGATTGGATTTCCCTCATATGTAATCATAATTTTGATTTTAATAAAATTACCTTTTTCTCCATATGATCATCTTGCCATACGTTGCTGTGAAGTCTGAATATGTGTAGCTTCGATACGTCTGATTCTTTACGCCGACTCTGATAAAAAAAGTATTAGGCCCTGTCCTTTACGCATAGCGAATAGTCCATAGAACGCTGTTGAGCATTTTGAACATTTAGAACTGTCATGTTGCTAGGATTGAGTGACCGCGTAGAATTCTGAACTGTTGCTTCTCTGATGAACAGAACTTTTATTCAGACTTCGTCTTTAAGAATGATCTCTCGAAACTCCCTTGGAACAGGGTCAAGGATTTGGCTGTCAAACTTAGTTGGCCATCTTGATAGACGAGATGTTCAGACTGGAGTCTGGATGAACCTCCAATTTTGGACCCGAGAAGAGTAATTTCTCAATATTTGAACTCTGTATGCTTCGGGTACTTGTGATGCTCTGGGTCAAGAACGAGTATCTTCTGTGTGAACTCTTTGCAATTGACCGCTTTGGGGACTGTTCGGATATGTGGAAAGTCGGGGAGCGTGAAATCATCAGTCTGTAGCCTCTGGGCGTAAAACACCATCGAGCGTGAAATCGTAGACTTGTGGTTCCTGGGCGTGAAGTCGTAGGTTTGTTGCCTCTCGAGCATAAAAGCTACCGAGCACAAAGGCATCCGGGCATAAAACTATAGACTTATAGCTGTCGAACGTAAAGCCATAGATTCGTAGCTGTCGAGCGTAGAAAGCTCCTTTAGCGTAGAACTGTAGATCTGTAGCCTGTGAGCGTAAACACCATCGAGCGTGAAATCGTAGACTTGTGGTTCCTGAGCGTGAAGTCGTAGGTTTGTTGCCTCTCGAGCATAAAAGCTACCGAGCACAAAGGCATCCGGGCATAAAACCATATACTTATAGCTGTCGAACGTAAAGCCGTAGATTCGTAGCTGTCGAGTGTAGAAAGCTCCTTTAGCGTAGAACTGTAGATCTGTTGCTCCTGAAAAGAAAATTTCTCCGAGCGTGAAGTTTGCGGATCTGTTGCTTCTGAGTGTAAACTGAGGGCCACCGAGCGTGAGATCATCAATTTGGTATCTGCTGAGCGTAAAGTCGTAGGTTTGTGGCCTCTCGAGCATAAAAGCTACCGAGCACAAAGGCATCCGGGCGTAAAACCATAGACTTATAGCTTGCGAGCGTAAAACTGTAGATCTATTGTCGTCGAGCGTAGAAAGCTCCTTTAGCGTAGAAACCGCTGAACCGTCTTGCATAAAAAACTTTTCAAATTTGCTGACTGTCCGTCTTTCAAGGGTAGTGGGCTGACGTAGCATCCAATCATAACCAACTATTAATTGCGAGATTTGGTTAGGGTCTCGAGGAGTTCGTCCTAGGATTCTAGGAATTGACCCGAACTGTATATATATCCCAAGCTTTTGAGAGAAAAACTTTTTATCTGTCTTCTGCGAAAGAGAGATTTCGACTGTTCGAGTTTTTCTTCGTTCCTTCTCTGAGCACTTCGAGTCTTCAGAAATGGCGCCGAAATAAACCCCCTCCACTAAGGGAAAGAGTATAGGTTCTTCTTCTCATTCTTCTGCCCCAGCGAGAGAGTCTTCGGTCGGGCAAGGTGAACTTCCTTCTGAGCGAAGTATCCCGCCGATGAGCAGCGCACCCGGTCTTAGAGGTAGAGCTTTTAGGATGACAAAAAACGATAAAAAATCCTTCGCACACGTTGAACGTGACCGCGCTAGGTCATCTTCTGTGCTGATAGCCTCTTTTGAGGAAGATGATGCACGGAGACGTTTTCATCTTTTACGCCCACATTTCTAATGTGCCAGCGTAAAAACTCCATATTTTCGTAGTTTTGAGCGTAAAAACTATGGCTATCGAAAATTGGCGTATATCGTAAAATTTGAGTTTTACGCTTGTGGAGGGGACTTCCGGCGTAAAATGACCAAATTTGTACAATCTTGGCATAAAGCACAAACTGTCATTTCTTTGGTCTGTATGTTTGTGCAAGATTTGCAATGACATATTTTCCTTGCACCTTTGCAGTT
This sequence comes from Iris macrosiphon, assembly GCA_036927795.1. Lineage (NCBI taxonomy): Eukaryota > Viridiplantae > Streptophyta > Magnoliopsida > Asparagales > Iridaceae > Iris > Iris macrosiphon. The sequence continues at coordinate 326,085,933 of JAYESA010000004.1, forward strand.
GATTTGGGTGAGTCTCCACTGGCCGAGGTGATGGGTTCCGCTGCCGGGATGCTGCACTCGAACTATCTGGAGGATCTATCCCATGTGGCATTTCCCATCTCCGGACCCCAGTATCCTGAGGGAAGGGAGTTTCTGATATCGGCTCAGGGCGAGCGGACGCTGCTGAACATGATCAACGACGAGCCCTTGACATATGTAGACGGGGAGCAGTATATAAAGCCGGCTTTCCTCTTTGGGGACATGATTGACAAACAGTCCCAAACGAAGCCCAAGAGGGAGCCCTGGGTTTTCCCTGCCAGGAACTTGGTCTTGCACTTGCCAACGATGTCGAAGGATTATCACATCTCGGCTTTCTTCCATGCGACGCATCCCAGGAAGATGTCGTGGACGCTGACTCCTGATCTTCACGGCAAGCCGGGGAAGATCTTTCATCTGAAAGGAGCTAACCAGGGGTCGTTCGTCAGCCGTCCTTCCGGTGTTGTGACGTTGTTCCGGGGACTGTGCCCGGGCAGTGTCCCGAGCGATGACAGGTCAGTGATCCAGTCGGTCCAATTGCCGACCTTCTGCAATGACTTTATGCGACGAGGTAGGGTATACCCCAAGGAGAATCCTCGGTGCAATGGGTGGATCGCCCCAACAAACTCCCGATGGACTTGCCTAGTTGACTGGGCCTTGAAGCACTTCCGGAGAGAGCTGGAAGGCATTGGACTATATGTCGCTGTGAGTGCGACGAGTGTTGGGTTGCCTCCCAATGCTAACTTGTTCCTGGCACTGATTGAGCGATACGTTTCACTCACCGGGACCTTCGCCACTCCACTGGGGGAGTTGGGATTGGCCCTCCATGAGATGGCAGTTGTCTCGAGACTGCCGATGGGGGATACCCCATATGAAGAGTATGTTCCCACCAATCGGGAGTTGGGGGACTTGGACCCTCGGATGGCGGAAGTATATCAGGAGCTGATGTGTCAATACTTCACGTGCACCGCTTTTTATAATGAGCCTTCTGATTTGGCTCACACCACCAAGTGGATGTCCTACCTCTTCTTCCACCGAGCTAGGGCCGCCAAGTCGGAGAAAGCCTCGGGGGGCAAGAATGAGCCCGTGAACTGTTTGGGCGTTCTCAGTGCCCAGGTCGTCGAGGATCTTATGGAAGATGCCAAGGCTCCAGATTAAATTCTCGTTGAAGGGGTAGGAAAGTACCCCGAAGGCACTAAGGCCTATAGTTACTTGAGACGCTGTTGCAGGCCTCTGTCTAAGGAAGCCCAGCTGGCCGGTTTTCTCTCCATATGGCTGCGTCGAGTAGTAGTGCCCGGTATCGCATCCGCGGACCGCATTCACTGGAACATCCTATGGCCTGCAGTGCGTCTGGTGTTCGGGGCAACACTGGGCTTGCTTCCCGCCATGGTGTGCCGTATACAGGCTGGCCTGAGAGCCATGACTGATGTGTTGCTCGTCGATGAAGCTTGGCGTGAGAGTTTTCCCAGGGTGGAATTACCATACCTGTACTTGATGGGATGGTTAATTCTCCACAATCCCAGGGTGATGTCTCCTGGCTCCGGTAGCAGCTCGGGGGGTATATTCTTGCTGAACTACAAGGACTCTCCCTGGAACGTGAGCACAGTTCTAGACTGTCGGCTGGTGTTGAACCTCAGCCACGGCTGGAAGCTCCTCTGAATTATCCCCTCCGTACATCGCAATCAATCAGGGATACGGCTTGAGGATTCAGGTGGAGAGAAGATCGATCTTTCTCCGGAAGCTTTTAATTGGTTGGTCTGTATTAGACCCTCCCATCTGCTGTACAGGAGCGAAGATCATTGCTTCTTCGAGCCCTACTTGCCTAGTCGGTTCGCCAGGCAGTTCGGGTATGATCAGTTGCACGTGGGCAATGCCGTCACCAGCTTCAGGTCCCGGGGCGGACTCATTGATGGAGCTAGAGGGTGGCGATATTTCATCATGGGTTGCACGGGGGCAACCTTTATCGTGCCGGTCGTTACAACCTCCACGGAGCTGCGCATCCTCCATTCTTACGCCCAGATTTACGTGGCGATTAACACCTTCCATCGCAATTTTGACATGCGTGGAAGCTTCAGGGTGTCTTCTCCCAAGCCTGGGGGAAGAGTTGAAGTCCCCTCGGTTTCCTCTGACGAGGGTGAGGAGTCTGGCACTCCGGATGAGCCTCTGGTGTCGGTGTCGAGGTGTGAAGTGCCTCCGCCTGCGGGGGCTTTGGTAGTCTCTTCTGGGAAGCGGCGGGCTTCTGCTCCGAAGAAAGCTTCTCTTCGTAAGAGGAGGAAGGAGACGGTTGCTCGTCCTCTCCGCATTCTTGGTATTGAGGCTCCCGGGAGTGAGCCTGTATCTCCCCATATCAGGGATGATTCTTTGGCTGAAGGTTCCTCGCCTTTTAGAGAGGGACCTTCTACAGTTCCGGCTGACGGCGCCGAAGAATCCTCGCTAGAGGTTGCTGTCGTTGCTACTGCTCCAGGTAGTAGAATGAGATTGCCTGCGTGGCCGAGGCAGATGGAAGAATCTTTCCCAAGGCCAGCAGCGGGTGAAACTCCCGCTGTGTCAGTGAGCCCGCCTAGCGAGATTCCAGTTGACGAACCTCGACTGCGTCTAGGTGAAGGCTTGGCAGAACTCCGGGCGATGTCGGTCGGCCCACCTCCTTCTCCAGGTATGATAGTTCGCATCACGTCACTAAGGCGTGGTTTAGCTACATCGGCTGCAGATGCGCCATATATACCGTTGGCTCCGGGTAAATATCATCTTTATGTCTCCTCTTAGAAAGATTACCATCGTATTGATATCAGCTTTCTTGTCCTTCTCAGGGGACGGCGTCCACGGGGAGTACAGCATTGAAGCGCCTTCTGGCTCTGCTCCGGCTCCTGGCGATGATGTGGAGGTACCCGACTTCGAGGAGGAAATATCCTCGGGGGCTAGCTCGCCCAGAGTGGTTTCGTCGTCTCAAGAGGAGGACGAACCCGTCATCGTGACCTCGCCCCTTGCGAGTATGTCGATGACTTCGATCGTTGTCGTCGCACCTCCTTCGATCGCACCACCTGTCGAGGCGGCGGCTGTGGCCACCTCGTCTGCAATCATTCCTGGAGAGGAACTCGCTAGTATTGTGGCCACTCCTGGCGTTCAGTCGGATCTAGTTGCATTGACCGAGAAACATACCAGCCTCTTTTACACCGGTTTGAAAACGATGATATCAATGGTGTTGGTGAAGAATCTTGTAAACTCCCTCGACCAGATTTCAGTAATTTAGGATTAGTTTAGACTAACTAGAATTTGTGCAACTTTTTAAAATTTTATTTATTATATAATCTATTGATTGTGCACTTGTTTATTACACAATTAATTAGGGCATCACACTAGCTGTTAACCTTAAACAAATTTCACATCCCTGCCCTAGACTTGCTAGACTTCATTTTCTGTATTTTTAGCAACTTCCAGAAATCTCATCTGGTGCTTCGTTTTAGTCGCTCAAATATCGTTACAAACGTATGTATTTATTTCCTATTTAAATTTTTGCTCTTTGCCCATCCCTGTACCCTAGTGATTTGAGGACTAGTAGACACCTGTTTTGCCCAACCAAAAATACGATAATATTCTACTCTAATTATACTTCAATTATCGTTTTGACACCGTAGAAAAATTATGACCCTAACAGCCTCAAAATAATTAGTGAACACCGTGCGCAGTATTTATTAAATAATAAATACGATGACTGTATCACCTGCAATATCAGACCCTGCCTCTACCCAGACTCACTCCACACTGTCCAAAATATTTTCCCCCAGCTATTTTCCCTCATTTCTATACAATTTAGAATTTCGGGAAATCAGTATTTGAAATTTGGTAAATTGCGAAATTACGCAAAATACCAAATTCATGCATTTATGTAATTATTGAAAAGTTAGGGGTTAAAATGCAAAATTGCATGCTAGGTGGCCTAATCCTATTGGCCAGACCATAGGTGGGTGGGACCCACCATAAAAATCCAGAGAAATCCAGGAAAATATCCCAAAATATTAAAATTACCAAAATACCCCTGAAGTTGCCATTAATTACAAAAAAGCCATTGCCTATAAACCTTATATAAACCCTCATTCCCACCCTTTCAAACCTCACAACCCTTCCCTCCGCCACCTCCGACCATCGCCTCCGGCCAAACTCGGCCCAACCCTTCGCCACCCTCCCCTCTTCCCTCCGGCCAAGCCCCACCGCCAGCGCCGCCCTGTCCCGCCGGCTACAGCCCCCGCACCCTCCCCCTCTCCTCACTGTCCACAGCACAACCACCACTCCCATCCATCCCCAGCGCCGCCTCCGGCCATCGCCGACCACCGCCACCATCCCCACTCGACTCGCCCCGACCTCCCCTACCTACCACCACCACCTCACCCCCCCCACGACGCCGCCTCCGACCGCCCTAGCCCCCGCAGCAACCACCACCCCCTAACCCTAGCTGATGCTACTCCTCCCTCCGACGGCCTCCAGCCACCGCCACCGCCGTCGTGGACCCCCGCCACCACCACCAACCTGACTGCCACCCTCCCCTCTCCCGAACCCGCCGCTTGCCCGGCCACCTCCGCCGCTCCTCCGCCGGCCAGAGCTCCCGCAAGCCGCTGCTACTGTTGCTGCTGCCAGTGGCCATTGCTGCTGTTGCTGCTCCTCCGGCCGCCTCCGGCCAGCTCCGCCGCCGTCCACCCGCCGGCGACTAGCCGTGGGCCCCCTCCTGCCACCTGTAAGGTATAATACACCTATACTATACAAAAATACATGAATAAATCCTAATACATGTCTATGTATACATATATATGTATATATGTATATTAATTATATATATATATATATTAATATATATATATATTAATATATTGAATATATATGTAATATTATATAATATATACTGTAATTATACAGTATATATACTGTATTTATATTTTCAGCATTTTTATATATATAATGTATATATATGTATGATATTATACTGTATATATATATTATATATATATCTATATATATTCTATACATATATATACTTATATATGTATATATGTATATGTATATACATATATGTATATTATATGCTATATTATATTATGTAAAATTACTAAATAGGTATCTATGTACTTATATTTTTTTAATATATATATTTATATGATATGTATATATAATATGCTATTATATACTATGCATTTTGGTTTATTTATTTTCTGCATTTAAAAATTCCTGCACTTATATTATATATATATCTATATATATATATATATTATCTATATGTATATATATTAAATACCAGCTGGATAATACAGCTTATTATAAATATGTAAATTTACATTTCTGCAATGTTTTTATCTATATTATATATACTATATATATACCAGCTGGATAATACAGCTTAATTATATATATATTATATTTCAATTCTGCAAATGTTATTTCAATTTATTTAATAGTAAATATATTGTGCTGGATATTACAGCCTAATTATATATTATTCAGTGGTCGTATATAGACCCTAATAATATTTAATACAGCACATATATACGTATTAAAATTCTGCATTGTCTTTTAAATTTACCTAAATATATATCTATCAGTGGATATACCCTGAATATATATGTATTTAAATTCTGCCCTATCATTTCAATTTATCTATATTATTATATATCAGAGGATACACCCTGATAAATACTATATTATTTATCGCAGTGGATATACCCTGCTACTATATATATAATTGCCTGCATTTATCTGTTCTATATATATATACTATTATATATATTATATCTATGCCTACTAAATATATATATCTATACTATATATATGTATATATATATATATATATATGTTTTATATTACAGCCTGGATATTCACGAAACCTATCTGTTTTAACAGAAACCAACTTCAGCACAGCTAGTGACCCCCTGTCACCAGCACCTTCACAACTGACTGTAAAATCAGGGTTTCAACACTATCAGGGAGTAGGCAAGTATACCTTGCCAAGTTTAATGTTTAAATTATCAAATATTGTTATATGCTTCTTGCTACTGAAATTCATATACCATGTTCACCTGAGACTGTCTTGGGTACAGTCAACTGTTATGTTGACTTGATATTACAGACTCACCAACAACTGAGAGAATATCCTAATATTCTCCTAGAACCTATCACGGGAACACGCAACATGGTTGCATTACATATATGGATGTGAGCTGCGTATTTGATTAGCTACCAGTACGTGCGACCCGCATCACGGATTAGAATAACTCAGGAAATGTACGATTTGACATTTAGTTTCATTGGGATGGGAAAGATAACTAGTGGACGTATGGGACACCCCCTCCAATAATGTTTTATACCTTCGTACCAGTGATGGTCGATTGCAGAGTTCCCTGAGTCGGGGGCATACGACACATATACTAGCCAGTCGCCACGATTGGTGAATTACGTCAGCGTATGTCTAGCCACACATTCCCATGCGTACTACTGGATCTTTACTTGCATTTTCACTTAGTATGGTTAGCACCCTGTATTTACTTCCTTTATTCAGTATTTACATACATGGCATGTCATTTTATGTATCTTGTTACGTCCCACTGAGGACCTGGTTCCTTGCCAGATCTAGATGAGGCTTTCTACCCCACAGTGTACGGGCCTGATCAGGAGGCCAGATGTGCTACCGAGGAGGAGCTCGAGGAGACACCCTCAGAGTAGGCTTGACCCTAGATGCTGCTACCTGGAGATGGAGATGTTTTGCTCAGATAGACGCTACTTAGTCTATCTGATTTTTCTGCGCTATTATCAGTTTTTGTAGTAGGCTTGTTGTTTCACCAGTTGTGTACTGTATCAGACTCAGTTTATATATATTCAGCACTTGCTTTTCTGACATTTTCCTGTGGATGAGATAGATTTGATTGTGTTATACTTGTAGTATTTTAGGACAGCGTAGCACGTTTCTTTGGGACCATTCAAAATGGATTAAACCCTTAGTGACGTGTCAGCTGGCCAGTGACACGTAGCCTAGTTCCTGACATTTTGGGACTGGGGCATGACAAATCTAGACTTTGAGCGCCTGAAGAAGACTTCTCAGTTTTCGATCGGGGCTGTCAGGGAGCTCGGCGATCCTGGGGTAGCTGACGCCCTGGAGGCGGTGGTTAATGGTTTAGAGCAACCCATTAACGTATACTTGCAGCTGACTCGGGGCAGCTTTGATGCTGATGTTCAGGCTAGATACGACCTCATGACTGCGCGGCTCGCCACAAAGCTGGAAAGCCTAGACAACTCTATCAAAACGCATAAGCTGGAGATGGATAGAAGAAAAGCTGTCGTGAAAGAGGCTCTTGCTCTAGAGACGAAGTGCCGATCCAAGCATGAAGGGAATGCAGCGAGGGCCTCCAAGCTGAAGGAAAAACTTGCTCGGGCAGAGGAGTGGGCTTCTCAGTCGTTAGCAAGTCTAGATGTAGTGACTGGTCGACTGAACACAGTGCGACGGGATTTGGACCGTGCAGAAGCTGCCCGTGCTGGCTGTCTTCGGGCAAGGGCTGAGCTGTCCCTTACGAATACCCCCGAGGCCCGGCTGGAGGGGGCTCGCGCCGATGCCTTGGTTCTTAGGAATGAGAGGATAGCTGCACTAGAGCGGCTGATTCGCGATCTGACTACTCCGCCATCATGATGTATTCTTTTATCTTTTTGCTTCCCCAGATGTAATTCTGCTCTCTTTTTTTTGGGAATAAATAAAAGTGACTCTTTTCTAACTTTTTGTGGACCCATCATTTCGGAATGTAAATGACAGTTTTTAGGCGAGAGTGATATCAGAGGTAGTATGGACATGATAGACTCTCGATAAACTTCTTAGTAGAATATATCTATTCAGAGGTCATACAGACATGATAGGATATGACCCAATTAGTTTCATTTTGGGAGTAGTTTTGTCAGAATTGAGATCCTCGCTATATTCCACTCAAGCAGGGGAGATTAAGTGTAGCGCCCCGTTCTCCCGGTGCGGAGATCGCGGCTAAGAAACACAAGACGGTATCGTTCGATCGGGATAGATTGAATTAAGAACTCGTCCTCGTTATGGATTTGTTTCTTCGGAATCGATTCCCATATTCAGTGGACTGCGCCCTAAGGATCGGCTTAGCGGCAGAGTCAGGAGGGACCTCTCCGTTGCTATCTTTTATTGCCTCAGTTTTCGATGTCGCTTGTTGCTTTGGTGCTTTGAGTTGGTTTTGCGATTTGCTTGTTTTCCTTGAACGGTTTCGATGGTTTTCATTGTTTTCGTTCATTGAACTGCACTTCTATTCCGAGATTGGAAAGAGAGAAAAAAGTATTAATCGAGCTGTTCGTGTGCAGGTGAACGAGCAGTAGGCGGCTTGCGAGCGGAGTCGTGAAGCGCCTCTTTCCTTCTTCTTTCCAAAAATCTAAGTGAGTGGCTACCAACCCGATTAGCTAGCCCTGCTTCCAAGCTTCACTCCTTTGCCCCGATCAAACGATACCAAGTAATAACTAAAAGAAACCAAGATAAAAGAGAATAGACTTGGTACTTATGCTTGTCAATGAAACTTGTGAACGGTTATATCTTTGCATGCTTGTTCGTTCGGAAATTTTCATCAAATGCATAGATACAAGTTTAAACGTATATCCTGATGCATAAATATAACGTAGTTGCAATGTAAAATGAATCATGCAATACCGTTTGTCTTGTACTCACGTAGCCTCCGGGCGAATGCTTGTTAACGTAGCCTCCGGGTGAATGATTGTTAGTGTGCGATCACGGACAACTTGTGCACAAGGTATAGTTCCTGCGGGCGGCTGCTGGGGCACTGGCACAGTTCCGGCTCCGGACGGAACTAACGTTTAGTCTCACGTACTAGGACAGGGTGGTATGCGGCGCCTAACGTTCTTGTACGTAGCAAACCATCTTCGTCATAGACTAGTGTCCATTATGGCAACCAAGCCAGTGATCATCGTGTATATTTAAACCTGTTGCATACTAACTTGTGTCTTCGTTTCAGGGAAGGCATGGTAAGTATTGTGCAGGTAATTCAGACGATCAGGTAAAATCCACCTAACGGTGGCACGTTCATTTCAGTAAATTCAATATGCTGCTTACTTGTAAATGAACTAAGGCAAGATAGAAACCCACAAAATATGCATGCTTCACTAAACAACGTGTTGATTGGTATAGTCAGGCCAGCTCGCCTTCACCAGCATGTTTTGATATGCTGACCCTCGTTGAAACAGGTTCTCCGCACCAAGGCGAACCGAGCGAGGAGCCGAAGTCGTCTACCCGATCCAGTCCAAGCTGTTGGCGCATCTTCACCGCGCCCTTGAAGCCTTTTGAAGTCCGAAGCTGCAACTCTTCATACACAAATGCAGCTCCGTGGCAAAGCCGTCCTCCAGCCTGGAGGTCTTTATCATTTTGAGTTTATAAAGGGATGTAATGTACAGGACTGCTATCTCATTTTGAGTCATCTCTTTTATAAACCGTTCGGCATATTAGCTAACTCGTTCAAGAGTTTGTAATAGATGTTCATTATCAATAAAGAGAACTTTTCCATTTCAAATCTGTGTTTCAATTTATCTGCGTACTCTGAATATGTGCTTGCTATGCAAATCATTAAAGCCTTGTGCGGGCGCAACCCCAGGCCCTCACGGCGGTCACGATTCGGGGGACGCCTCAAGTGATTCTACGGAATTGGGTCGTGACATAGTTGTATCAGAGCACAGATTCAAAGTTCCTTAGACTTCGTGCTGGAAAAGTTCCTTTAACGATCAACTTCCTGTGCGAACTCTTGAACTCGCTAGGCCAAAATGAGATACGTTCATGCAATAAGTCCATAATACATTATGATCCTAATATAATTTACCTTCTTTTGAAGGAATGGCTCCAGCGCAATCTACAGCGCAAACCCCGGACGAAACGCAAGGCCAAGAAAGTAGTTCGAATACTTCGGGAAGTTCAAAGAGCCAACGAGCCGTGCCAAGCATCGATCCCGTCCAACGAATGTTGCAGATGTTGGAGGCAAACCAACAAAGGGACGAGGCTCGCTATGAACGGGCCGAGAAGCGGGCGGAAGAGAGTCAGCTCAAGTTTCAAGACAATATTGAAGCACGATTCTCAGTCCAACAGAAGCAGGTAGATACCCTACTGCAGATCGTTCAGACTTTGGCATCCAACCAGTCCGCGGCAACGCCAGCGACTCCGGTGGAACAGCCCGTGCTTGAAGTAGAGATGCCGCAAATTCCAAGGGCGAGGGACGTGACTGCCCTCGACTTTGGCCACTTCAAGAAAGTCTGCAATACCCCATTCAATGGGACTGAGGACCCAGTCGTAGCTCTAGATTGGTTGGCCGAACTTGAAGATCACTTCGCTCTGCTAGAGGTCCCCGAAGAGAAGCGCGTCGCCTGCGCGCATCTACAGCTCTGCCTCAACGCACACGATTGGTGGGACGTGCATCGATGATCTCTCCAATTTGATCACAGAGAGGAGGCGATCTCGTGGACGACCTTTCGTGCCGCGTTCGAAGAGGAGTTTGTACCCCCTCCAGTACAACATCAAATAGAAAACGAGTTCGTGCAACTGAGGCAAGGCGGTATGACAGTTAAAGAGTACTCCGCCGAATTCAACCGACTCTCCAAATTTGCTAGGGCCTATTTACCTGATGCAGCGAGTCGAGCTAGAAGGTTTGAAGGTGGACTACGCCCTGCCATCCATTCGCACGTAGCCGTTCCTCAGTATCGTACGATGCGTGAAGTCATGAATCATGCCCTATCGTTAGAACCACAGTATCCTCATGTTGCTGCCGGCGCTGTGCATACATCCAGTCACAAACGCCAAAGCAAGAAGGAGGAAACACCGCTACAAAGTGCCGCAACAACGGTGGTCCGCAGAGAGGGCAGCTATGTCACTTCTGTAGGAGGCCAGGGCACCTGGTCAACGAATGTCGTCTGAAACAAGGATTATGCCTCATCTGTGGCGATGCAAACCACAGAATTCGTGACTGCCCCAAATACTCTGCTAAACATCCCCAACGTAACGTTCCCTGATGGTAGGTCCTGTTCTTAAGTTTCGGGACGAAACTTCCAATTAGTTGGGTAGGATGTAGCGCCCCGTTCTCCCGGTGCGGAGATCGCGGCTAAGAAACACAAGACGGTATCGTTCGATCGGGATAGATTGAATTAAGAACTCGTCCTCGTTATGGATTTGTTTCTTCGAAATCGATTCCCATATTCAGTGGACTGTGTCCCAAGGATCGGCTTAGCGGCAGAGTCAGGAGGGACCTCTCCGCTGCTATCTTTTATTGCCTCGGTTTTTGATGTCGCTTGTTGCTTTCGTGCTTTGAGTTGGTTTTGGGATTTGCTTGTTTTTCTTGAACGGTTTCGATGGTTTTCATTATTTTCATTCATTGAACTGCACTTCTATTCCGAGATTGAAAAGAGAGGAAGAAGTATTAATCGAGCTGTTCGTGTGCAGGTGAACGAGCAGTAGGCGGCTTGCGAGCGGAGTCGTGAAGCGTCTCTTTCCTTCTTCTTTCCAAAAATCTAAGTGAGTGGCTACCAACCCGATTAGCTAGTCCTGCTTCCAAGCTTCACTCCTTTGCCCCGATCAAACGATACCAAGTAATAACTAAAAGAAACCAAGATAAAAGAGAATAGACTTGGTACTTATGCTTGTCAATGAAACTTGTGAACGGTTATATCTTTGCATGCTTGTTCGTTCGAAAATGTTCATCAAATGCATAGATACAAGTTTAAACGTATATCCTGATGCATAAATATAACGTAGTTGCAATGTAAAATGAATCATGCAATACCGCTTGTCTTGTACTCACGTAGCCTCCGGGCGAATGATTATTAATGTAGCCTCCGGGCGAATGATTGTTAGTGTGCGATCACGGACAACTTGTGCACAAGGTATAGTTCCTGCGGGCGGCTGCTGGGGCACTGGCACCGTTTCGTCTCCGGACGGAACTAACGTTTAGTCTCACGTACTAGGACAGGGTGGTATACGGCGCCTAACGTTCTTGCACGTAGCAAACCATCTTCGTCACAGACTAGTGTCCATTATGGCAACCAAGCCAGTGATCATCGTGTATATTTAAACCTGTTGCATACTAACTTGTGTCTTCATTTCAGGGAAGGCATGGTAAGTATTGTGCAGGTAATTCAGACGGTCAGGTAAAATCTACCTAACGGTGGCACGTTCATTTCAGTAAATTTAATATGCTGCTTACTTGTAAATGAACTAAGGCAAGATAGAAACCCACAAAATATGCATGCTTCACTAAACAACATGTTGATTGGTATAGTCAGGCCAGCTCGCCTTCACCAGCATGTTTCGATATGCTGACCCTCGTTGAAATAGGTTCTCCGCACCAAGGCGAACCGAGCGAGGAGCCGAAGTCGTCTACCCGATCCAGTCCAAGCTGTTGGCGCATCTTCACCGCACCCTTGAAGCCTTTTGAAGTCCGAAGCTGCAAATCTTCATACACAAATGCAGCTCCGTGGCAAAGCCGTCCTCCAGCCTGGAGGTCTTTATCATTTTGAGTTTATAAAGGGATGTAATGTACAGGACTGCTATCTCATTTTGAGTCATCTCTTTTGTAAGCCGTTCGGCATATTAGCTAACTCGTTCAAGAGTTTGTAATAGATGTTCATTATCAATAAAGAGAACTTTTCCATTTCAAATCTGTGTTTTAATTTATCTGCGTACTCTGAATATGTGCTTGCTATGCAAATCATTAAAGCCTTGTGCGGGCGCAACCCCAGGCCCGCACGGCGGTCACGATTCGGGGGATGCCTCAAGTGATTCTACGGAATTGGGTTGTGACATTAAGCATAGTACCTTTTCAGGAATTTGCCGTTGATAGGAGCCATTAACAGGTCTCCATTAGGCTGGGCTATCCTGTAGGCACCGTTTGAGAACGTTGTCTCGATCACATAAGGGCCTTCCCACTTGGGCTAGAATTTGCCTTTACTTCTGTGAGTAAGAATCATCGGCCTTCTTACGGCTTAAAACTAGCTCGCCGACTTTGAACACCCTTTCCTTTACTTTATGATTGAAAGATCTGGAAATGCGTGCTTGGTAGAGCGGGATGCGCTGTTGAGCTTGGAGGCATTTCTCGTCTAATCCCTCTAGCTCTTGGAGCCTTAACAGGTCATTCTTTTCTCGAGTCAGCTCATTAGTCACGGCTATCCTGAGTGACAGGATCTGGATTTCAATGGAGAGAACTGCTTCGCTCCCGTAGACCAGCAAGAATAGGGTACAGCCTGTCGGTGTTCGTACCGTTGTGCGGTATGCCCAGAGACATTCGCCCAACTTCTTATTCCAATCTCTCTTGTTTGAAGAGACGAACTTCTTCAAGAGTTTGATAATGGTTTTGTTGAAAGCCTCCGCCAAACCATTAGCAGATGGATAGTATACCGTAGAGGCAATATTATGTATCCGATTTTTATCGCAAAACTGATGAAACGCTTGGCTGATGATCTGAGGCCCATTATCGTGAATTATCCTCCGGGGTACCCCGAAGTGATAAATGACATGATGCTTGATGAAGCTGATCATATTAGACGCCTTCACCTCAGCAAGAGGGATCGCCTCTGCCCATTTGGAGAAGTAATCCGTGATGGCCAGTATGAACTGGTGACCCCTGGAAGAAGATGGGTGAATAGGACCGATGATATCCATACCCCATGCTTCGAAAGGCCAGGATGCGACCGTAGGATGTAGATGTTCAGACGGTTGATGTATGAAGTCTGCATGAACCTGACAGGCTCTGCAATATCTTTTATACCGTATTGCATCTGCGATCATAGTAGGCCAGTAATAGCCCATTTTTCTGATGCAATCCTGTAGCTTAGGACCGGGTTGATGCGCTCCGCACACGCCGTCGTGAGCTTCATGGATAATCTGCTGTGCTTCGTCGTTAGAGAGACATCTCAATAGCAGTCCGTCGTAGGTCCGGCGATATAGGCATTATGAAGATGCATCAAAGTAGAAGCTTAATGATCGTCTCTTGACGGATACTGCTTCTTTGGGGTCCTCCGGCAAGATTCCGTATGCCACGAAATCTATGAAGGGACTTGTCCAATCTCTCGTAGGAGGATCGGTGTTTACAGCGTAGCTGCATTCCATGTGACAGTTGTTCTTCACACAGAATAAATCTCTGTTAAGAAGGATTACCGAATCCTGCCTTCTTATAGGAGTAGCTAAATCCGCAGCTAGACTGGCTAGGGCATCAGCTTCTAGATTCTGAGATCGAAGTACATGCTCTAGGAAGAACCCCTTGAATGTCATGGCTATCTCGACCGTTGCTTGGTGATAGGGGATGAGGTCTGGATTCCGGACTTCATATATTCCTCTGACTTGATTGACGATAAGCAGAGAATCACCGAAAGCTTCCAGGGACTCTACCCCCAGCTCCTTAGCGACTTGGAGCCCGATTAGTAAAGCGTTGTACTGCCACATTATTGGAGCAGGGCTGATCAGGGGTGACCAGGACGACTCCTACTCCAGAAACAATATTTCCTTTAGGACCGGTTCTGGAGGCACCATCGAAGAATAGTAGCCATATGTCACTTTTCCTTGCGGAATTACATTCTGCAACTTCATCAGGGATATCTTCGTATAGTTTGGAGGTCTCCGGGATCGGATGAGCAGCTAGGAAGTCGTCTAATGCTTGGCCTTTGATGGACTTCTGTGGGACGTATACCATGTCATATGGTGTTAACAGCATCGCCCAAGTCACGAGTTGGGAATTAAGAGCGCTTGGCTTGCTCATCAGTACTCGGAGAGGGTTGATCCTGGAGATGATATGAATAGTCTGGCCGGTGACATAGTGCCGCATCTTCTGGATAGAGAACATCAGAGCCAAGCATTCTTTCTCCACTGGGTTGTACCGGTGTTCGGCTCCGACCATCATCCTGCTGAGGTAGTAGATAGCCTGTTCATGACCCATATCGTTCTTCTATGCGAGAAGAGCTCCTAGCGAATGATCCATCGCTCGAACGTACAACAAGAATGGTCTTCCCATGACGGGAGGCACCAGAAGTGGCGGACTGGTGAGGTAGCGCTTGATATCTTCGAACGCTTGCTGACAGGTTTCGTCCCATACGAAGGATACACCTTTCTTCATGAGATGAGAAAAGGGCTGACATCTCCCCGAGATGTTAGATATGAATCGCCGGATATAAGCCAGACGTCCTTGAAATCCCCTCAGTTCTCTCAGATTACGGGGCGGTCGCATTTCCATGATTGCCTGGACTTTGTCAGGGTCCACTTGGATGCCTTTGGCGGTAATAACAAATCCCAGGAATTTGCCACTAGATACACCCAAAAAGGAATTTGTAGGGTTCATCTTGAGTTGATGTTGGCGCATTAACTCGAATACCGTCCTTAAGTCTTGAATGTGATCACCTTTGAGGCGGCTCTTGACGGCTATGTCGTCCACGTAATATTCCACTATTTTGCGTAAATGCTCACGGAATATGTTACTCATAGCCCGTTGGTATGTAGCCCCGGCGTTCTTCAATCCGAAGGGCATGACCGTGTAGCGATATACCCCCAATAGTGTCCGGAAGGCAGTTTGCTTCTCGTCTTCAGGATACATCTTGATCTGATTGTATCCTGAGAACCCGTCGATGAAAGACATGCATTCAAAGCCACATGTGTTATCGATTATGATGTCCGTGATGGGAAGAGGGAATTCATCCTTGGGGCAGGCCGCATTCAGATCTCGATAATTGATGCAGATACGTACCTTCCTATTTTTCTTTTTGACTGGGACAACGTTGGCGACCCAGTCGAGGTATTGTTCTTTCCGGATGAAACCGCTGGCTATCAACTTCTTAACTTCAGCTTCGATGGCGTCCATCATATCTGGGCGGAACCGGCGTTGGTGCTGCTTCACTGGCTTTGAATCGGTCAATATGTTGAGCTTATGAGTAGCTACCTTCGGGTCTAGGCCTGGCATGTCCTCATAATCCCACGCAAAGATGTCGATATATTTCTTTATCAGCTGCATAATTTCTTCCCTTTCAGCGGGGGGAAGATTGTTACTGATAAATATCGGCTTTGGCGAAAGTTTACCCCCAACATCAATTTGGATAATTTCGTCTTTGGTGGGAGGTTCTCTCTGCTCGAAGCGGAATTCCCACTGCAAATCCATTTGTTGAGCCCAAGAGTCATTCTCGAACGGCTCAGAATCCTATTCATCTTCTTCTGAGGGATCTGTTACCACCATATTTACTGATAGTGTTTGTTCGAGAGCATCAGGTGAGTCGGAGGGCGACGAGCTGTTCTGGGAAGAGGAAAAGATGTCCTCATCTGACTTGGAAGTTGTAAGGGAGGTGGCATACCCTAACCCGAAACGAGTTTGTCGATAGCGGGAGTCGCCGAGCGGCGACGTTCGTCCGCCTCTTCCGTAGTTGAGGCCTGGCTTCCGCTTCAAGTCATAGCCGATGTTTTGCATGATCCTCAGAGCTTGTGGGCTGTATCGGTGAACCTGCATTTTCCCAGTATCGTCATCGAAAGGATCTTCCTGGACAGTCGGTTGATTGCGCATGCGACCGAAGACTATTGAACGCTGACTGCTGTAGGTAGGCGGGACAATGAAGATAGAATCCTCATGTGGTCCATATGTCGTGATGACGTTGGATGATGATGCTACTTCCCAGACATACGGACGGTAGAAGTTTATAGCTTCCAAGAATTTTTGTGCTATGGGTTCTACCTCGTCATGGGGAGTGGGTTCCTGTTTTGGAACTTGAGCGTCAATATACTGGAAAAGAGGACGTTTATTATCATCTGGAACTCCGTTCCTGATTGTATTTACATCAGTCGGCTGCCTGTTGCGCCGAAGGTTGATGACCAAGGGTGGAGGCTTCCGGTTCAAAGTGATTACTAGAGGATCACTCCCTTCTCCTGACCTGGTCTTGTTCAGGTGGATAGCCATAGGCTCTATGGCTTTTGGACGAGTGGTTCGTCCTTTCACTCTGATTGACAGCGGTAGTGTGGCAGAGGGTTCTTCTGGCTCCCGGTGGGATTCCTTTTTTGCCTCGTCTGACACTTCCTCTGTGTGGTCTTGGGAGTACAACACGGCATCGGAATAGTAAGATTCTATTCCTTTAAACGGGTTTAGGTCAGCCACCTTCGTTTGTACTGTTCCTTGCGCGTCTACATATTTAAGGCATTGATGTAGGGTTGAAGGAACGATGTTGTGGTCGTGGATCCACGGTCTTCCCAGCAAAATGTTGTAGGACACCTCTGAATCGATGACGTAACATGTGGCTACCGATCTGAGGTTGCCGATCTGGATCCTCAGGCGAATTTTCTCCAGCGGCTTACTTCTTCCGGCGTTAAAACCCACGATTGTAGTGGTGGTGTAAGCCAATTCGCTGGTAAAAATTCTCAGCGGTCTGAGCAGACTATAAGGGATGATGCTGATTGACGATCCCGGATCTATGTGAATCCGGTCTACCTCCATGGAACCGACGTACCCGGTATAATAGAGGGGCCTGTCATGTCTGTTATGTTTTAACAGCATGTCATCTTGAGTGAAAGTGATATTTGGGACCACCTCCATCACGCTGTGGCATTGAGGACACGCCACTGGTTCTTCGTCGGGGGACTTGAGCTGGGTCAAGTATGCCACCGCCTGCATCAGTGATTCACTCAGGGCTAGACGAGTGTCTAGGGAGAGCCTGAGTAGCTCAAAGATGGACAACCTGGCTGGCGTATTGGCTAGTTGGGCCAGGATGTCGAAGTTGTATGGCTTCTCTAACCTTTGCTTGGAATGTTTTTCACAGGTTTATCAAAGCGTACTTCTTTCTGCTTCCCCTTTTCCGCCGGAGTAGGTTTCAAAGGGCTGACGTCTGGCACGACGGGACCTTGCTCTGAAGGTTTGGTAGCTGGAGCGTCAGCCGGTGCACCTTCCTGACTTGCTCCGTTGTCGTTGAGGTAGGCCTTCCCTGAACGGGTCGCGGCAAATACCTCGTCTTCGTCTGATGCAGAAAAAGTTGCGACCATATGGCATAGTCTGCATTTGGGGCTCTTCTTGGATGTAGGCTTAGTAGCCTTAGTCTCTTCCTCGAGCTCTGACACCAAATCTGGGTGAACCCACATAATCTTGCCTCGCCGGGTAGTTAGGGGTACCAGGTTGTGATTTTGACCCCTAGCTGGGGGTGATTGACGATGTTCATCGTTGTCCAGGAGATAGGTGCAACACCATCCGGGACCTCTTGGGGAGGCAGATTGCCGAACTGCAGAGAGATCATGTTGGCCGTGGCCGTCTTCTCGGTGTTGTGCAGAGTGACGGCCATAGCATCGATTAACCCCTGGATCTTCCTTTTCAGTATGTAACACGCCTTTGTCGGGTGGTGTACGTATCTGTGGAAGACGCAGTATTTGGGGTCGTTAGTATTGCCGACTTCCTGGGGTCGCCTCAGCTCTGGAAGGGTGATCTTGCCACTTTTGACAAGACACTCGAATATACTTGGGATGTCGTCGTCGTCGAAAGAGTAGACTTCGACGGGCCTGGAAGTCCCGGGTCTCGCTTTCGTGGTTGCCGCAATCTTAGGTCTGGACGTATTGATTGCCAGGGCTTCTTTTCCTTTGGGACTACGAGGATGGTTGCTGCTAGGAGATGACCTCTTGCCTCTGTCAGAGGCGGAGATCATGATGCCATTATCGCGCGCCTTGCGACTATTGTCTTCGGCGGCTACTGCCGAGATGATGAACGAGGGCCAATCATGGAACTGATATGGTCCTGTGAACACCGAGACCACGGGAAGGAGGTTCTTCCTGCAAATGTCTACCAACGCAGAGTCTGGAACTCCTGGAGGCATCTGTAAGGTGGCCTGACGAAAATGTTCGATGAAGATGCGAACGTCCTCCTTTTCCTTCTGTTTGACTTCGATGAGAGAGGACATAGAAATGTCCATTCCTTCCTCGTAGAATCGCATGAAGAATAAAGCTTTGAAGTCCTCGAATGAAGTAATGCAGTTGTCCGCCAAGCTACGGTACCACTGATAGGCTACTCCTGAGAGACAGCCTTTAAACACCCGAGTGAGGAGGGCGTCGTTCCCTTATAGCAACACCGTCATCATACTGAAATAGTTCATGTACTGACTTGGTGATGTTTTTCCCTCTAACAGAGCCATAGTCTGAGGTTTGTACCTCGGAGGGAAAGGGACCTCCTCCAAGATAGCTGGGTAGGGCTGGTTGATTCCCAGTTTCTTGAGCTGATCTTTGTGCTTCAAGGCATCAAAATGGGCTTTCAACTCCCGTACTTCCTGCATCAAAATTTCAGTCGGAAGCGGGGCTACGGAGTGGTGCAGAGTTGGTTTTATTGTAACTCCAGCGGGAGGTAAGGCATTCTCTGAATGAGGAAGCGGAGGAACTGCTGACTCTTGATCAAGCGCAGGCTCTTGGCTCAGGTTGGATGGTGGTAAGTCTACCCCCACACTTATCTGAGTTGGCAGGACCGATGCTTGAGCCATGGCAGTTGCGTGGTGAGTTAGCATCATCTGGTGCATGTTCTCCATCATGGATTGCATTTGTTTCAGAGATGTCTCCAGTATAGTGATGCGTTGTTCCGCATTCCCTGATGGCGAAGCTTCCTCGCGTTCATCTTCAACGGCGTAAACTTCCATCTCCCTGGGTGTCATTGAGGGATTATTATAGGTCGCTGTAGAAGTCGACTCTACACTTTCTGCCTCTGATTCGGGGGCTTGGCGACCCCCAGCGTCGGAATCAGAAGAGGACGAAGCTGGTTGTCGTGACCTTGCGCGAGTGTTTTGGAACACCCCGGCTTCAACGTCTCTGAGGAGCTCACTGAACCTCCTTCGGCTCGGAGGTCTAGAAGGATGATGTCTTGAGCTTGACCCTCCTCTAGGTATGTGTCAAGCCATGTTCACAGATGCATGCGCGGTTTCCTCTTCCTAGAAAGACAGAGAGTAGCTCAACCGGTCGAAAACCGATCGTTTTGCTTTGGAACAGCAGCAATTAATCACAACCTTATGACTATTACAATAGTGCTCGCTAGGAGGCGTAATAGACATGTTGGAAGGTCCCCTTTCTTTACGCTTCTGGATTAGATATTTGTGCAGGTCAGGCGGATTTGCAGAAGAAGAAGACGAAGGATTGTTTCTTCTGTTCCCATCAGTGGGCATGCGGAGACTGGGCACCATGGTTTTTCCTACGCCACCTGTATACAATAGGTTGGCCATCTAGGCGGCGGATAATCCCCTGGGAGGGTATCTTTCCGCAACCTGAGCTTGTTTAACGCCGAGGGACTTTGCCTGGCGTAACTTGGAGATTCGCTCAGACTGGCGTAAAGCTGGAGAGACCCTCAGTCGGCCATCGGCTTCTCGCATAATCCGGAGGGTAGGCAGTGTGGTGCCCCGTTCCCCCTATTCGGGGAGCGCGGCTAAGAAATACAAGACGGTATCGTTCGATCAGGATAGATTGAATTAAGAACTCGTCCTCGTTATGGATTTGTTTCTTCGGAATCGATTCCCATATTCAGTGGACCGTGCCCCCGGGATCGACTTAGCGGCGGAGTCAGGAGGGACCTCTCCGCTGCATTCTTTTATTACTTAGTTTTCGCTGTCGCTTGTTGCTTTCGTGCCTTGAGTTGGTTTTCGGGTTTACTTGGGTTTTCTTGAACGGTTTCGATGGATTTTATTGCTTTCGTTCTTAGGACTGCACTTCAATTCCGATAAGGGAGAGAGAGGAAGAAGTACTGATCAGCTGTTCGTGTCAATACAGGTGATCCAGCAGTAGGCGTCGCTCAAGCGGACTCCTAAATCACTTCCTTCCTTCCTCCTTCCAACCACTAAAGTGAGTGGCTACCAACCCGATTAGCTAGCCCTTCTTGCTAGTCTTCACATCAAATTCTTGTGTTCGTGCTTGCCCCGATCAAACGATACCAAGTAATAACTAAAAGACATCAAGATAATAAGGGAATAGACTTGGATCTGTATGCTTGTCATTGAAACTTGTGAACGGTTACTTACTACATGCTTGCTTATTCAAAATGTTTACCATATGCATATATACAAGTTAGAATGCTTACTTCTTCTTCTATAAATATGCTATATGTAGAACACCCTTGCCATGCATCAATTATTCAGGGAGACTATGCAAAATACATCACACAATGCTACATATCCCTTGAATTCATTGCCTCAGCTACATAAATGCAAACTTAACACAAACGCCGTTGATCACGGACAACTTGTGCACAAGGCCTCTCGGTTCCTGCGGACGGTCGCTGGGGCACTGGCACCGAGCCGATCCGGATGGAACCTCAAGATTAGTCTCTCCCATAGGCGGGATGGCGTGCAGCGATACATGTGCCTCCATCACCTTAGCCTGAGACTAAGACCGTCCATTATGGCATCAAAGCCAGTGATCCCCTCGTATATTTAAACCTGTCGAAACTAACTTGTGTCTTCTTGACAGGGAAGGCAAGGTAAGTATTGTGCAGGTGGTTCAGACGGACAGGTAAATGTCACCGAACGATGGCGGGTTATTTCAATAATTTTATATCTATGTCTTGTTGTAAAATGAACTAAGGCAAGATAGAAACCCACGATAAATATGCATGCTTCATTAAAACAATGTATTGATTGGTATAGTTGGGTTAGCTTGCCTTCACCAGTACGTTTCGATGTACTGACCCTCGTTGAAACAGGTTCCCCGCGCTAGGAGAACCAAGCGAGGAGCAGGAGACAAACCCCCAATCCAGTCCAGCTGTAGGCACGCCTCGACCGTGCCACCTTTGACGCATTTTGAAGAAGAAGTCTTTTGAAGAAGAAGCTAGCCACCAAAGCAACCATGCAGCTTCGTGGCAAGGCAGTCGTTCCGACCCAAGGTCTTATATTTTGAGATGTAGTAAAGGATGTAATGTACGGGACTGCTATCTCATTTTGTGTCAACACTTTTGTAAGCCCACAGAGGCAAATCCTTATGACTCAGTTCAAGGAGTTTGTAATAGATGTTCATATTATAATTAAAAAGAGAACTTTTCCATGTTTTAATCTGTGTTCAATTATCTGCGTACTCTGAATATGTGCTCGCTATACGAAACAAAAATACTTGCCTTGTGCGGTGCGCAACCTAGGCCCGCACGGCAGTCACGCCCGGGGGATGACTAACGATTCCACGGAATCGGGGCATGACATGTTGGTATCAGAGCACAGCTTCAAAGTTCCTTTGATTCATAAACTGGAAAAGTTCCCTTAGTGATAACTTGCCTATGCGAACTCCTGAACTCGTTAAGGCCAAAATGAGATACGTTCATGCAATAAGTCCATAATACATTATGATCCTGATGTAATTTACCTTCCTTTCAAGGAACGACGCAAGCGCAACCATCAGCGCTGGCGCCAGGTGAGACAAGGACTCAGGAGAGCAGCTCCGGAACATCAGGAAGCTCTCGGAGCCAACGGGGCATGTCTCAGACAGATTCGATTCAACAAGTGATGCAAATGTTAACCGAGCAATGACAGAGGGACGATGCCCACCAAGCCAAGTTCGAGAGCAACCTAGAGGCACGACTCTCAGTCCAACAAAAGCAGGTAGATACCCTGCAACAGCTTGTTCAGACCCTGGCCTCCAACCATTCTGCCGCAACGACAGCTACACCAGTGGAGCAGCCAGCGCTTGAAGTTGAACTACCGCCCGTGCCAAGGACGAGAGAAGTGACTACCTTCACCTTTGCAAACTTCAAGAAGGTCTGCAATACGCCATTTAAGGGGACTGAGGACCCAATCGTGGCCTTAGATTGGCTCGCCGAGCTTGAAGATCATTTTTCTCTCCTGGATGTGCCGGAAGACAAGCGCGTCACTTGTGCCAAACTACTGCTTCGCTTTAATGCGCACGACTGGTGGGACGTGCATCGACGATCTCTTCAACTTGGCCATGGAGAGGAGGCGATCGCGTGGACGACCTTTCGTGCCGCGTTTGAGGAGGAGTTTATACCCCCGCCTCTACGACGTCAACGGAAAAATGAGTTCGTTCAGCTCCGGCAGGGCAGTATGACGGTGAAGCAATACTCGGCAGAATTCAACAAACTGGCCAAATTTGCTACCGCTTACCTACCGGATGCAGCGAGTCGTGCCAGACGATTCGAAGGAGGGCTACGTCCTGGCATCCACGGGCACGTATCCGTTCCACAATATCAGACGATGAGGGAAGTTTTAAACCATGCCCTCTCCCTCGAACCGCAGTATCCTCACGTTGCCACCGGCGCTGTGCAAACCCCCAATCATAAATGCCAAGGCAACGATAGAGGAAACACAGCTGCAAAGCGCCCTAACAACGGCGGTTCGAAAAAGGGAAACTCGGGGCAACGATGTGATTTCTGTAGAAGGACAGGGCACGTCGAGAGTGAATGTCGCCGGAAGCATGGGTTATGTCTCATTTGTGGAGCTTCCGATCACGCCCTTCCCAACTGTCCAAAGTTCACCGAGCGCCGTCCTCCCCAACAAAATCAGACTCCGGCACCTCAGACAAATCGAGCGGCACCTCAGCAAGGGCGTAATCAAGCTCAAGGCCGAGTCTATACCATGACACGGGAAGAAGCATTAGCTTCGGATACCGTCGTGTCAGGTACCTTACTTTTCAATAATGTACCTGCTCGCGTTCTATTTGATTCAGGTGCAACGCATAGTTTTATTTCCATAAATTTTGCCGTGGAAAACAATGTAAAAATGACTCCGTTGCACTTAGATTTAAGTGTTAGCACCCCCTCTGGTACAAAAATCCCTGTTCGTTCAGTATGCCTAGGTGGTTACATTTGTATTGGGGAGAAAAAGCTGTCGCTCGATATCTTAGTTCTAGATGTTAGGGACTATGATATCATCTTGGGAATGGACTGGCTAGGCGCATGCGCAGCAACTATCGAGTGTGCAGAGAAGCGAGTCATTTTCCGTCTGCCCGGAGAAGCCGTGTTCTATTACACCAGTAGTCCAGCGAACGATGCGACCAAGGCCTTCATGGTGATTTTGGCAAAATCTGCTCGGCGAATGCTCTACACAGGCTGCGAGGGATTTCTAGCATCAGTTCAGGACGCACGGCAGGACTACGCAAACGTCGAGCCTAATTCCGTTGAGGCGGAGTTCCCCGACGTGTTTTCGAGCGAACTACCCGGCATGCCGCCCGATCGAGAGATTGAATTCACTATCGACACATTTCCAAATACACAGCCGATTTCAAAGCCTCCGTACAGAATGGCACCTGTAGAGCTGAATGAATTAAAGCGCCAACTCCAGGAATTGCTTGATCGCGGGTTCATCCGTCCGAGCGTGTCTCCTTGGGGCGCTCCCGTGCTCTTTGTGAAGAAAAAGGACGGAACTCTACGCCTCTGCATCGACTACAGAGAATTGAACAAGGTCACAATCAGAAACAAATATCCTTTGCCACGGATTGATGACTTGTTCGATCAACTACAGGGTGCAGCGGTATTTTCAAAAATCGATCTTCGCTCGGGTTATCACCAGCTGAAGATTAGGCCGGAGGATACCCCCAAAACTGCTTTCCGAACCCGGTACGGTCATTACGAGTTTTCCGTGATGCCGTTCGGACTGATGAATGCTCCTGCGGCATTCATGGACGTTATGAATCGGGTATTTAGACCTTTCATCGATAAATTTGTGGTGGTTTTTATCGATGACATCTTGGTATACTCGAAGACTAGGGATGAGCACGCAGGACACCTGCGGATGGTGTTGCAAACCCTTCGAGACAATCAGCTGTACGCCAAACTGAGTAAATGTGAGTTTTGGCTAGACAGTATATCCTTTTTGGGCCATGTTATCTCGTCTCAAGGCATCTCAGTTGACCCAAAAAAGGTGGAAGCCATTACACAGTGGAAACATCCGGAATCAGCTAGCGACATCCGAAGCTTTCTTCGACTGGCAGGATACTACCGTCGGTTCATACAGAACTTTGCTAGAATTGCTTCGCCCTTGACGCAGCTCACACGGAAGGGTGCGAAGTTTACTTGGACGGACGACTGTGAAGCTTCGTTTACGGAGTTAAAGCAGCGCCTCATCTCCGCCCCGGTCCTCACTTTGCCAAACGGACCAGATGACTTCAAAATATATAGCGATGCATCAGGAAGGGGACTAGGATGTGTCCTGATGCAGCGGGACAAAGTGATAGCTTATGCGTCTAGACAGCTAAAGCCTCACGAGCAGAACTACCCAACGCATGACCTCGAGCTTGCCGCGGTAGTGTTTGCACTAAAGCTGTGGCGCCACTATCTTTATGGCGTGCCATGTGAAATCTATACGGACCACAAAAGTTTGAAATATTTGTACACTCAAAAAGATTTGAATCTTCGGCAGCGGCGATGGCTTGAACTCCTAAGTAACTTCGATCTCATGATCAGATACACGCCTGGTAAGGGAAATGTCGTAGCTGACACACTGAGTCGAGTGTTTGCAGGAAGTTTGGCTATTGATGATAGGCTGCGCCGAGATCTTGAATCACTGGGCATTACCTTAAAAATCAGATACACAAAGTGGGCGCAAGTATCACAACTGCGCCTCGAACCCGACTTGTTACAACGAGTGAAGACCGCTCAGAAGGACGACCCATTCCTGCAAAAGATTCATGCCCTTATCTCAGCAGGGAAGACGTCCGACTTTGCGGTAAGCACGGATGGGATGCTTCGAGTGAAGGAAAGACTGTGCGTTCCAAGCGACGCGGCCCTCAGGGAAGAGATACTCACGGAAGCCCACTATGCTAGCTATACTTCTCATCCGGGTAGCACAAAGATGTATCGGGATCTTCGCACGACGTTTTGGTGGTACGGCTTGAAAAAGGATGTGGCACAGTTTGTGTCGCATTGCATGGCTTGTCAACGAGTAAAGGCCGAACACCAGAAACCAGGCGGAGAACTACAGAGCCTTGCTATTCCGGAGTGGAAATGGGATGATATAACGATGGATTTTATTGTTGGCTTGCCGAGGACGCAACGAGGACATGATGCAGTCTGGGTTATCGTCGATCGACTCACCAAGTCAGCTCACTTTCTGCCTATCAAATCTACTTGGAGTGCCGACCGCCTGGCTCAGATATATCTCAACGAAATCGTTCGACTCCATGGCGTGCCAGTAACCATAGTCTCCGATCGAGATGGTCGATTCATATCACGTTTCTGGGGAAGCCTGCAGTCAGCAATGGGGACGAAGTTGAAGTTTAGCTCCGCCTACCATCCACAGACCGACGGCCAAACCGAACGTGTCAACCAGATCCTCGAAGACATGTTGCGACTCTGCGCCTTGGACTTGAAGACGAGTTGGGACCTTCATCTACCTTTAGCTGAATTTGCTTACAACAATAGTTATCAATCAAGCATTCAAATGGCGCCGTATGAGGCATTATACGGGCGGAAGTGTAGATCTCCTATCTGCTGGGACGAAGTTGGAGAACGGCAAGTACTTGGCCTTGAGCTCGTGGAGCAGACCATCCAGAAAGTCCGGCTGATTCGGGATAGATTAAAGGTAGCTCAAAGCCGTTAAAAGAGCTACGCGGACACACATCGAAGACCGCTAGAGTTCCAAGTAGGCGACCGAGTATTCCTCAAGGTCTCGCCCATGCGAGGAGTCAGCAGGTTCGGGGCAAGAGGAAAGCTAAGTCCAAAATTTGTCGGCCCGTTCGAAATACTAAAGCGGGTTGCCTCAGTTGCGTATCAGATTGCTCTACCACCATCCCTATCCGACGTACACGATATATTCCATGTTTCACAGCTTAGGAAATATGTGTACGACCCAAGCCATGTGGTAGACCTGGACCAACTGAACCTTCAAGCCGACTTGACGTATGTAGAACAGCCTGTGCAAATTTTGGATAGAAAAGAAAAGCTGCTTCGGACTCGTTCGGTTCCTCTCGTGCGCATGCTTTGGCGGAATTACTCTATCGAAGAATCTACTTGGGAGCTAGAATCCGAAATGAGGGAAAGGTTCCCCTCATTATTTCCTAGCGGTAGGTTCAATTCTTTAAGTTTCGGGACGAAACTTCCAATTAGTTGGGTAGGATGTGGTGCCCCGTTCCCCCTATTCGGGGAGCGCGGCTAAGAAATACAAGACGGTATCGTTCGATCGGGATAGATTGAATTAAGAACTCGTCCTCGTTATGGATTTGTTTCTTCGGAATCGATTCCCATATTCAGTGGACCGTGCCCCCGGGATCGACTTAGCGGCGGAGTTAGGAGGGACCTCTCCGCTGCATTCTTTTATTGCTTAGTTTTCGCTGTCGCTTGTTGCTTTCGTGCCTTGAGTTAGTTTTCGGGTTTGCTTGGGTTTTCTTGAACGGTTTCGATGGATTTCATTGCTTTCGTTCTTAGGACTGCACTTCAATTCCGATAAGGGAGAGAGAGGAAGAAGTACTGATCAGCTGTTCGTGTCAATACAGGTGATCCAGCAGTAGGCGTCGCTCAAGCGGACTCCTAAATCACTTCCTTCCTTCCTCCTTCCAACCACTAAAGTGAGTGGCTACCAACCCGATTAGCTAGCCCTTCTT
Source organism: Iris macrosiphon (assembly GCA_036927795.1). Taxonomy (NCBI): domain Eukaryota; kingdom Viridiplantae; phylum Streptophyta; class Magnoliopsida; order Asparagales; family Iridaceae; genus Iris; species Iris macrosiphon. Next base: position 326,113,471 of record JAYESA010000004.1, read on the forward strand.
GCTAGTCTTCACATCAAATTCTTGTGTTCGTGCTTGCCCCGATCAAACGATACCAAGTAATAACTAAAAGACATCAAGATAATAAAGGAATAGACTTGGATCTGTATGCTTGTCATTGAAACTTGTGAACGGTTACTTACTACATGCTTGCTTATTCATAATGTTTACCATATGCATATATACAAGTTAGAATGCTTACTTCTTCTTCTATAAATATGCTATATGTAGAACACCCTTGCCATGCATCAATTATTCAGGGAGACTATGCAAAATACATCACACAATGCTACATATCCCTTGAATTCATTGCCTCAGCTACATAAATGCAAACTTAACACAAACGCCGTTGATCACGGACAACTTGTGCACAAGGCCTCTCGGTTCCTGCGGACGGTCGCTGGGGCACTGGCACCGATCCGATCCGGACGGAACCTCAAGATTAGTCTCTCCCATAGGCGGGATGGCGTACAGCGATACATGTGCCTCCGTCACCTTAGCCTGAGACTAAGACCGTCCATTATGGCATCAAAGCCAGTGATCCCCTCGTATATTTAAACCTGTCGAAACTAACTTGTGTCTTCTTGACAGGGAAGGCAAGGTAAGTATTGTGCAGGTGGTTCAGACGGACAGGTAAATGTCACCGAACGGTGGCGGGTTATTTTAATAATTCTATATCTATGTCTTGTTGTAAAATAAACTAAGGCAAGATAGAAACCCACGATAAATATGCATGCTTCATTAAAACAACGTGTTGATTGGTATAGTTGGGTTAGCTTGCCTTCACCAGTACGTTTCGATGTACTGACCCTCGTTGAAACAGGTTCCCCGCGCTAGGAGAACCAAGCGAGGAGCAGGAGACAAACCCCCAATCCAGTCCAGCTGTAGGCACGCCTCGACCGTGCCACCTTTGACGCATTTTGAAGAAGAAGTCTTTTGAAGAAGAAGCTAGCCACCAAAGCAACCATGCAGCTTCGTGGCAAGGCAGTCGTTCCGACCCAAGGTCTTATATTTTGAGATGTAGTAAAGGATGTAATGTACGGGACTGCTATCTCATTTTGTGTCAACACTTTTGTAAGCCCACAGAGGCAAATCCTTATGACTCAGTTCAAGGAGTTTGTAATAGATGTTCATATTATAAATAAAAAGAGAACTTTTCCATGTTTCAATCTGTGTTCAATTATCTGCGTACTCTGAATATGTGCTCGCTATGCGAAACAAAAATACTTGCCTTGTGCGATGCGCAACCTAGGCCCGCACGGCAGTCACGCCCGGGGGACGACTAACGATTCCACGGAATCGGGGCGTGACAGGCAGATCATTCCCTTGCTGGCGTAAAGGTCGAGTAGTTGAGTACTCGTCCGCTTGCTTTCCCTTGCGGAGATCACAGCGCTCATTTGTTTCACCGTAGAGGTCAGATATTGTCTTGCGCGTGGAGGGTGATATGTACTTCCGATTTGGCGTTGAGGCACCATCAGAAGTTTTGTCTGTACCGCGCGTAGCAGGAGACTGATTTCTGCGCGTAAAGCGCAGTGGATACTTCTGGGTTAGCGCTGAGACTTTGCCGGAAGTTTTGTCTGTACCGTGCGTAGCGGGAGACTGATTTCTGCGCGTAAAGCGCAGTGGATACTCCTGGGTTAGCGCTGAGGCTTTGCCCGAAGTTTTGTCTGTACGACGCGTAGCGGGAGACTAAATTTTACGTGCGGGGCACGGAGGGAGCGATGTTACCACCTCATTGGTCGGAGAGATCGGAGAGATCGGAGAGTCCACAGGAATGGCGGAGGATGTCTTGGGCATCCATACTTTGCGTAGCTTCCTGTTGTCTTGGACGGAGAGAGGGTAAGAGCTACCCCCAGTCCGAAGCATGTCTTCGTAGGCAGACTGGTCGAAATGAACGACCAGTGTCTTCTTCACGGTTCCTACAGATACCGCATCATGTTGAGCAATTAATTCCTCGTCAGAAGAGAAAGACATCCCTAGCAGATTCGCCATCTTGTTTGTGGTATTAAACGAAAGAATGAAAGTGTATTTCAATGACGGGGTTTATACGAGACCCGTGCCCTTTGGTTTACAAACAAACTTGTACAATTTGATCCTATACGAGGATGTGGGAGTACAATTTATTTAATCTGGGTATAAATTGCTATAGGTGTCTGATCTGCAGTCGATCACTTTAGCCCTTAGACCACACGATGTTGAAGAAGTGCCGTGGAAGACAGGAAGCAGCTTCGAAGGTTGCAAAGGAGGGTGGATGCGCGATGCCAAAGTCGTCGATCCCTACTATTTGCCAGAGCTCCGGATTCCTCTCTCCCTCTCTCTCTCTCTTGATCTGGTATAGGTTTTCTTGACCAATTTTCTGACCTTTTTCCCCATTGATAGGGGTCTCTATTTATAGAGTTTTGGTGACAGTGACCACTCCGTCGGTGTAAAAACCGAGGAGTGGACAGTACAACACCCTTTTACACAACGGTTAAAATTACCAATACCTGCGTATAAATGACCTTTTGAGTGAGCATGTGACGTGTGTCCAACTAAGGGGACAAAATGCGTATATCTGCTACGAAGATCACGGCGTAGAAGCCACGTAGGTAGGTATCCCTCGTGTAGAAGAGGTTGGCGTAGAAGCCAAATGACTGTCACCCTGGCGTAGAAGCCGAATAGGCATAGAAGCCGAGTAGGCGTAGAAGCCGAATAGGCATAGAAGCCGAACAGGCATAGAAGCCGAATGGTCGTAGAAACTGAGTGGGCGTTTGAAGCCGAGTGGTCGTAGAGACTGAGTGGGCGTAGACGTCGTATGAGCACCGATCTTGAATGGGCGTAGAAACCGCTGCGTACCGTGCCAGATTGCTGATGTGGACATCTTAGCCGGAATTATGGCTTTTGAAGATATAATCAAATCTCTTATAGAGAATTTCCACCATCCTGAGCATTAAATGCGGAGACGTGTTTTGAAGGTCCGTAGCCCTTCTGTGCATCCGTCGCAGAGACGTGCCTCGAGGGAAACTATCACCACTCTGTGCAATTAGACGTAGAGACGTGCCTCGAGCCCCATACGAAGTACAGCTTTTGACGTGGCAGACGGTTTGTCTACTGCGGAGCGTAAAACAGCTCATGTTTGCCTGTGTAAAACAAGGCAGCGTATTCCCTTGTACGCAAAAGAGCGGTTTACGCTGGGGGGACTTCAGTAAACGACGGTTCGGTGATATTTTAACCAAATCCTCTGCATTAAATGCAAAGATCCGCCATCATACTGTGGGACGCGTCCCGAGTGGTCTGCCATCGTTTCCAGCCGTCGTTTGGGTAGCCGTGCAGCACTTTTTGTCAGGAGTCAGAGGTCAGGTTCACTGCGAGACTTGACAGGTTCATTTTGGGGAAGACGAAGCGTTTCTCGTACGCTTTAACGCTGCTTTGAGAGCGGCTGAGTTTTACGCCATGGAGGCGATGAAGAACCCTGTTTTACGCTGGAGCGGCTTGGACGTACTGCACTTATGCGGATGGTCCTTTGAGCTTTATACTTCACGCTGTGTTTTAGCGGAAAAGCTATGTTTCACGCTTGATGGCTCTGAAGGCCTTTGTTTACGCTGCTCTGTATCAAGATACTGCGTAGATCCTCCCAGCATATTTTTTATGCTTCTACACCGGACTTGCTACGTATCTTTGAGGAGGCCTTCTCTTCGAGACTCGTGATTGTTAGATGTTGTTGACCCTATAGACGTGCTATGATATTGGCTCTGTGTCTGAAACCAAGTCTATAAAGAAATTGGCATCTCTGTCTGGCGATAAACCTGGTAACTCCTCTGGAAAGACATCCAAGAACTCCACTATCAAAGGATGTGATAACTCCTTCCCTTCCATCCTGGCTCCACAAAAGGTGCCCCTTTTCTGCTTCATTGTATATCAAAATTGACCTATGAGATAGCATCCTGAAACTTCCATGTATATCAAAATCATGATGGAAGGTATTGATGGACACATAAAATTGTGCGTACGAATGAATGACGCACAATTCTATAGAAAGTGAAGTCACGGGCACAGTAAAGGTTGCTGCAGTACAACCCATGATGAAATTCTGCCACCCTCTAGCTCCATCAATAAGTCCACCTTTAAACTTGAAGCTGGTGATAGGATTCCCCACGTGCAACTGATCATACCCAAATTGCCTGGCGAAACGGGTAGGCAGATAAGGCTCCAAGTAGTAGTGGTCCTCACTTCTGTACAGCAGATGGGAAGGTCTAATGCAGACCAACCAGTAAAAGGCTTCAGGAGAGAGAATAGTCCTCTCCTGACCTGCATCCTGAAGCTTTGTCCCCTGTTGATTGATATGTACGCAGGGAACGATGCAGAAGAGCTTCAAACTATGGACAAAATTGAGGGCTAGTCGATAATCAATGACGCTAACCACATTCCAAGAAGAATTCCTGTAATTCAACAGGAAGTTATTGCCTGAACCACTGGAGGATCCGGAAGACATCACTTTGGTGTTGTGAAAGATCAACCATTCCATCAGATATAGGAATAGTAGTTCCACTCTGGGATATGCTTCACGCTGTGTATCATTAGCCAGCAATCCATCAGTAATGGTTCTCAGGCATGCTTGTATCCTGCATACCATGGCAGGAAGAAGGCCCAATCTGGCTCCAAATACCAAACGCACTGCAGGCCATAAGATGTTGCGATGAATACGATCCACAGACGCGTTGCCAGGCACTACCCATCGGCGTAGCCAGATAGAGAGGAAGCCGGCCAGTTGAGCTTCCCTTGACAGAGGCTTGCGACAATGCCTCATATAACTGTAGGCTTTAGTGCCTGCAGGATAACCCTCTATCTCCTCATCGAGGACATAAGCAGGCTCAGAAGGTTCAAAGGCTTCTCCTTGCTATCTACAACCTTGTCAGGCTTGGCATTTCGGGCCTGATAGAAGAAGAGGTAGGATGACCATTTGTTGGTATGGGCTAAACCAGAGGGCTCCCCATAGAAAGTGGCGCAGGCAAGATAGTGGCTCATCAGCTCCTGGTACATCGCCACTGCTCGAGGGTTAGTATCCCTTCGCTCCCTATTTGTGGGAACGTACTCTTCATAAGGAGTGTCTCGCATTGGCAGCCTAGAGATTTCTGCCATCACATGAAGGGCCAGCCCCAACTCACCTATCAGAGTGGTAAAAGTTCCAGTGAGCGAGTTATACCGCTCCATTAAAGCTAAGAACAAGTTGGGGTTGAGAGGCAGCCCAACACTGGTAGCGCTCACAGCCGCGAACAAGCCAATACTCTCCAGCTCCATCTGGAAGTGCTTCAGGGCCCAGGCAGTTAAACTGGCCCATCGAAGATTCCCAGGGCTAAGCCACCCACTGGTGCGAGGGTTAACCTTGGGGTACACTCCTCCATGTCCCATAAAGTCAATACAGAAAGTCGATATTTGACGCGGCTGGATCAGTGAAGTATCTTCACTCGGAACATTGCCCGGCAGTAACCCTCTGAAGGGCATGACAGGACCTAAGGGACTGCTTACAAATACCCCTCGGTTTAACCCTTTTCTATAAAAGATCTTCCCCGGCAGGCCATGAAGGTCAGGATTCAGAGTCCATGACATCTTCCTAGGATGCGTGGCATGGAAGAACGCAGAGATAGGATAATCTCTGAGCATCTTTGGTAGATACATAATCATGCCCTCAGCAGAAAACACCCAATCTTCCTTCTTGGGCTTGGTCTGGGACTGTTTATCAATGATGTCCCTGAAAAGGAAAGCTGGTTTCCTGTACTAAATCCCATCTATGTATGTCAGGGGCTCCCCACTGATCATACTCAGCAACATGCGTTCTCCTTGGGCCAAGATCAGGGTTCCTCTTTCTTGAGGATACTTGTCTCCAGAGATTGGGAATGTCACATGTGACAAGTCCTCCAGATAATTGGAGTTCAGCATCCCAGCAGCAGAGCCCATCACTTCAGCCAAAGGAGGGATCTGCAAGTCCACTGCAAAATGCAAGAAAATAAGTCAGTTTTTACGCTAGACGCAAAATTTGCAGTATACGCTAAAGCCTAACAGTCTGAGCTTTTACGCCAGACTGCAATAACTTGAGTTTTACGCTGGAACCTATTTCCAGTGCGTAAAACTCAAGGTTGGCAGTATACATTAAAGTCTAACAGTCTGAGCTTTTTACGCCAGACTGCCAAAATTTGAGTTTTTATGCTGGAATTTATGCCAGTGCGTAAAACTCAAAATTTACAGTATACACCAAAATTTGACAGTATGAGTTTTTACGCAAGACTGCAAAAGATGGAGTTTTACGCTGACACATTAGAAATGTGGGCGTAATGATAAAACATCTCTATGCATCATCTTCCCCGAAGAGACTCTTAGCACAAAAGATGACCTTGCGCATACACGTACAACGTGTGCGAAGGGTTTTTTCACTCGAAGCCTTTACTTGTAATGCCCGGTGCGCAGCTCGACGGTGGGGCACTACGTTCAGATCGGGGCTCGCTCAGCCTAATGGGGGTTGCTCGTGCTTGAGCAGAGGAGCGAGATGAGGAAGCAACTTTCTTTCCCTTAGCAATGGAAGCCTGTTTTGGTGCCATGGCGAAGCTCAAAGTTCTCAGAGAAGAGATGAAGATGAAGAGCTCTCAAAGAAATAAAGGGTTTTGCAGAAACAGATGAAGGGTTTTTCTCTCAAAGACCTTGGGCTATTTATAGAGTTCAGATGACTTTTCGAATCCCTAACCAAATCCGATATTTAATAGTCGGTTATGATTGGGGACCACGTCAGCCTATCATTTGAAAAAGAAGACGGACAGTCATACTGCATAACAAATCTACAATTTTTTACGCTCAGAGGCCACAAATCTATAATTTTACGCTCAGAAGCTACAAATCTATGATTTTACGCTCTGAAGCTACAAATCTACGATTTTACGCATAGAAGCTACAAATCTATGATTCTACGCTCAGAAGCTACAAACAGCCAATTACAAGGGTTTACGCGGAAAATGCTCCTTTTTGGCTACAAAATATTCCAAGTTCCTGAAACACACAGATGTCAGCATTGAAGATGACTCTTCTTCTTGGGCCATTGGAAGTTTATTTGAAGCCTAACCAGAATCTTTTACATCTGAGCTCAAGTATGGCCTGTTCAGCGGGAATTCCTTGCCCTATTTCGAGAAATTTTTGGGGAAACCATTCTTGAAGATGATGGTCTGAACAAAAAATTTTCGTATCATAGAAGAGATAGTTCAGAATTCTATGCGACTCCTCTTCCAAAAATAGCATGATAGTTGGATCTTCAAGACAAACTTAATGCTAAAGAGCTTTTTACGCATCTACTGTTACGTGTAAAAGTGGGGACGTGACCGAATAAGCGTTTTTCAGAGTCGGCGTAAAGTTATTCAGACGTGTCGAAGCTACACATTATCATACTTCCTCAGAGCAAATATGGCAAATCAGCTATGCGTAAAAGAAGATAAGTCTATTAATCATGATTACATATGATGGAAATCCATATCACAAAGGATTTTTCATTTTCATGATTACATATGATGGAAATCCTTTCTCTACAAAGGGTTTCTCATTTTCATTTAAGATCGCACCGAGAATCTGTTGTGCCAGGTTCTTATATTGGTGGAGATCTTTTTCTTCTTCTACGGCACTTCATCGGCTTCTCCGGCCGATGAACAAGAAAATAATTAATGGCGGGAGGATACAAAACTGGGCCTGCATTATTCAAGCCCACCCTCCATGCGCCATGGTAGTTACGCCCTAGAATTATGTTAGGGATTCAGACCCAACACAATACTGGAAGACAGGGACCAAACTGCCTACCTGCGTCCAGCTTCATAATGGAAGAAAATACAGCTAGCAAGCTGTGTGGTCCGATGAGACCCTTCCTCTCTCCTGGACGAATCGCCATATGAAATTGCTGATTATCCCGAGCAACGGAAGCTATGATATCCTTCCTTGGTCCATCATTGCAGAGGATGTTTGCTCGAAGATGCCTCCTTTTACGGCTCCTTACATGCTGGAAGAGCATAACCTTCTTCTTCCTCAGGTTAGCCCGATGAATCTCGGTAACCATCTTTTTGGTGAAGGAAGTGTGGAAAAACAGGTTCACTCGCTTGCCTTTATATAGGCAGAAGAGAACATACCCATTCCCAACAACTTCCTAAATATCTCCAAAAAATCAGCCTCGCAGAACGAGTCAAATTTGACCGTTTCATGCTTCATTCAAAGTGTTTCAAATTACGAGGAATTTGAAAACTTTGAAGGGGGTCTTGTAGAAGCATGAAAATACGCTGGAGAGTTATACGCGTAAAATCCCCAATATGCATGAAGCCCGAATAAAACAGAGCTTCAGTGCTATGTGGTGTAAACATATGACTTCAGAGCTATACACGTAAAACAGAGCTTCAGCGCTGTGTGGCATAAAATATGGCTTCATAACAGTCTGCGTAAAGCAGCACTCAAAGGTCGTTTTGGCATAAAAAAGTTTGCTACACCTCCCTCCGGCTATAATACGTTTCAACGAGGTTTTAAATGCAGAGATGGGGGAAGATCTCTGCATTTAATGCATGAGATTTTATTCTATTTTAATGACTGAGAGAACTAAAACTAGGGCTAATACGCTCACATCACTATCCCTGCAGGTTATGCCAACCAGGCTATTTTTAATTATAGGAGCACGGCGTACGCTATTTCCTCGAAATATGCCGACCAGGCTATTTTCAACTATAGGAGCACGCCGTATGCTATCTCCTCAAAATATGCCAACTCGGGCTATATTTGCCAAGGTACGTGATAAGGCTACTGGGCCCAGAATACGCTCAAGATCTTAGTCAACAAGGATAATTGGCTATCTTTACGCTAGTTACCTATTATGCAGCATCAAGCTTTACGCAGAATTTGGCTTTTACGCTAACAGACAACTATTTGGCTTTTATGCCAACAGACAGCTATTTGGCTTTTACGCCAACAGACAACTATTTGGTTTTTACGCCAACAGACAGCTATTTGGCTTTTACGCCAACAAGACAGTTATTTGGCTTTTATGCCAAACCATCTCTACGCGAGGGGCAGTTACCTATGTAGCTTGCATGCCGTGATCTTCGAGAAGCAGTTATACGCGTTACCTCATAATGGGACATGCATCACATGCGGATTCAGGAGATCATTCAGACGTGGGTAGCAGTTATTATAACTGCCATATAAAGGGTGCCACTCTCTTCATAATCTAGCTTCTACGTCGACTGGACGGTTACTGTGACTGAACTCTATAAATAGAGACTTTCGGTCACAGGAATAAGCATCGATCGGTCAGGAGAGGCAAGGCCGAAAAAGAAAGAGCAAAGAGCATTGGCAGAGAGCGTTGGTTGACAACTTTTGGCAAAGAGAGTTCAATCCCCTCTGCAATCTTTGAAGCTTTCTCTTCTTCTACAGCACTTCTTCGTCATCGTGTGGTCCAAGGGACAAAGTGATCGACAGCAGATCAGACTCCTATAGCAATTTTTCTCCAGAATTATTTTTTTGTACTTAACATCCTCGTATAGGATTAATTGTACTTCTTTTTCTTGTTTGTAAACAAAGAAAGGGTTTCGTATAAGTCTAGTTTCATTTGTTTCATTTATCATCAAACACAATTAGAGGATACTCATTTAGAGCAGGAGGACTTAGTAACAGAATATGTGGAGGCTTAGATTATTTGCTTAGACTTGTATTAGAATTTTATTGAGGTTATTTGCATGTATATATTATTTTAGGCTTGTGGATGTATCGTGACTCTTTCTTTCGTTATTCCATCTCGTGCTTTATCTTTCTTAGTTTGCATTATGATTGAGTATAGTTTACATTTATCAGTTACCTTATTATTCCTCCGTTTGGAGTTGAGATGATTGACAGGTACCATGTATATATATTTTATAAGATATTTAGATAGTAGAGTTGACCCAGACAATATTCTACCGTCGACGTTTCGGCGTAGGCTGGGCGTTATTCACTACTCGTGCCCTCATTCCGGGTGTGGATCATGACATATTTTTAGTGGTGGCCCATGCAGGTCTAGAGTCGCAATTAGAGCGATATCGTAGTAGTGCTCACCTAGAGTACTGCTATGACCCTGTTTTAGGATATAGGATTAAGGCTGAAAGTATACTCAATCACAACTAGGAACACTTCCAATATCAGTTATTCTTCTCTATTAGAATATTTTCTTTACTTTGAATAAAATTTGTCATTCATTAATGATATCGTATCTTACTCAATAATGATTCCTTTGTTTGATCTATCTTCAGGATGCCGCCGAAGACGCGTTCCCAACGCTCAGGCGTAATGTCAGTGAGGTCAGTCACTTCGTCGCCTATGAGGGCTGTACTATCAGATATTATTCCAGCAACTACATTTAGGAGGTCCGCTTCACCGATCCAGGTGGGCATTTTTGCAGTAGCTTTCGGGGGTTCTGCACCTCCGGTATAGAGGACAACATCGACAGTTTCAGGGGATCTTCCACCCCAACCACCTGCAGTCGATCAGACACAGATGTTTGTGCTCTTTCAGCAGATAATGGAGGTACAGCAGCGCCCGTCAAAGGTTATGAGAAAGGGCATTGAGAATGCTCACCAGATTATGCTCGCCGCAGTCGAGAAAGTCGCCTTAGTCCAGCCACAGACGACACCCCTCAGTTTATTCCGCAACAGCCGAGGCAAAGGACTATCATAGATTTCAAATGGATAGGGCCGAAGGACTTCAAAGGTACTGAAGGGATTATTTACGCTGATGATTGGATATAAGACATTGAACGGAACCTGCGAATGGCACAGATGCCAGAGAGGTTGCAGCTGGAGGCCGCAGGAAGTATGATATTTGATATCGCATTGACTTGGTTCAGAACGGACCCCAGGATCTTATCACCGGGACTTACTTGGAAAGTTTTTAAGGAGCTCTTCAAGGAAAAGTTTTTTCCAGATGTGGTTCTGATATCTCTAGAGAGCCAGTTTTAGTACCTCATTCAAGGAGGTATGACGGTAGATGAGTATGTGACAGAGTATTATAGGTTAGGCCGCTTTGTAGAGGGGCAGAACCTCGTAGAAAGAGCCAAAAAGTTTAAGAATGGCCTGAATAGGGAGATCAAATCACATACGAATGGAGATTCTACCGCTACCTTTGAAGATGATCTTGAGCTTGGCTCTAAGAGGCCAAGGGCATAGGAGGATACAGTACCAACACGGGTCCAATGAAGCGGCCTCATTTTCAGCAGCAGCATCAGAGGCACTTTGAGTAGCCCAGGCAGCAGTACCATGGACCAGCTAGAGTGCCGGTACAGCAGATGCACCCGATCCAGAGGCCAGCTATTTCTTGCCCATTTTATAAGAACCAAGGACACATATGGGATGCATGTAGGATGAGATTCGGACAATGCTTATTCTGTGGATCAGGAGACCACATGTTGAGGTCTTGTCCTAAAGCTCTAGCTCGTCCAGTTCAGGACAAAGCTCAGCCACAGAGAGCACCCATGAGACCACCAACGAGACAGCAGACATAACCTCCTCTACCACCACAACATCAACAGTTTGCTCAATACCAGCAGCAGTAGAGAGGTGTCCAGCGACAGGGGCGAGCTTTTATCTTGACCGTCGAGGATAAGGAGATAGTCGATGATGTTATCTCAGGTTTAGTCTATCTTAATTATTTTCCAGCACATGCTTTATTTGATTCTGGTACTTCATATAGTTTTGTATCTGTATCTTTTGCTCTGAAACATCATCTTGAGACTGAACCGTTGGCGAGGACTTATAAGATCATGACCGGGGGTAGCATTATTCTGGTCAGTAATGTTTGCAAGGACCAGAGAATTTTCTTAGAAGGTCGAGAGTTGAGTGTATGTCTACTCGTAATGCCACTTTCGAGCTATAATATAGTACTCGGGATGGATTGGTTGAGTAAGCACCATTCTAGTATCGATTGTCGTAGAGATATAGTTTTATTTCACTCGCCAAGAGAGTCAGAGTTTGAGTTCGTCTGAGGAGCAGTAGAGAAGAGCGAATAAGATTTTTGTGGAGCTTTGGTAGAAGAGCATGAGCCACCACATCCATTGATTGTTGAGTATATGGACGTCTTTTTGGAGGAGTTGCCAGGGTTACCACTAGACAGAGATGTAGAGTTCTCTATAGACTTGGTGATAGGCGCAGAGCTAATATCACAGCATATCTATAGGGTAAATAATAGCTAACTAGCGGAGTTAAAGAAGCAAGTGGATGAGTTATAGGATAAGGGCTTCATCCACTCTAGTTCATCACCGTGGGGTACTCCGATATTATTTGTACCGAAGAAGGATGGATCGGTACACATGTGTATCGACTACAGGGCACTCAACTACTTTACTATCAAGAATAAATACCCGTTGTCGCTGTAGAAGAATAAAATATGCTGGGGAATTATTCGCATATTTTACAGTCAAAATCCCCAATATACATGAAGTCCCTCCCTGCGTAAAATAGAGCTTCAAGGTTATTTGGCATAAAATAGGGCTTCAGAGCTGTCTGCATAAAACAGAGCTTCAAGATTGTTTAGCGTAAAATAGGGCTTCAGAGCTGTCTGCGTAAAACAGAGCTTCAAGGTTGTTTGGCGTAAAATAGGGTTTCAGAGCTGTCCGCGTAAAGCAGAGCTTCAAGGCTGTTCTACGTAAAAGGTTGCTATACCTTCCTGCGTAAAGTTTAAAATACGTTGTTTTTAATGCAGCGTAAAGTTGTACGAGGAACTCTTCGTATTCCTCGGATGAATTTGTCAGTCAAATTAATAAACCTGACATTTGACAAAAGTACTACACGATGATCGAGAGAACGACTGTGATGATAATTTTGCACAGAGACCCAGGTTGTCATTTTATGACATATTTTTGATACAAGTTATTTTTACGTATTCAAAGGAAGAAAAATTGAGTCTTCTGAATACGCTGCCTATTCTATATTGACAGAAATGAGTTTTTACGCTCAAGATAAGACAAAATCAGATGCCACGTCAAAAGCTATTTCTTGTACAGAGCTTAAGGTATATATCTGTATTTTATGCACGAGATTGAGGCATATCTCTGCATTTAATATACGATATTTTGTTCTATTTTCAAAATTTGTCATGACTAGGAAAGCTAAGACTATGACTAATACGCTCACATCACCATCCTTGCATTTTACGCCAACCAGGCTATTTTTAACTATAGGAGTACGCCGTATGCCATCTCCTCGAAATATGCCAACTCGGCTATATTTGCAAAGGTACGTTGATAAGGCTATTTAGCCCAGAATACGCTCAAGACCTTAGTCGTAATGGATAATTGGCTATTTTATGCTGGTTATCTATTATTCATGAATTATTAAGTTTTACGCAGGGGCAGTTACCTACGTAGCTTGCATGCCATGATCTTCGAGAAGCAGTTATACACGTTACCTTATAAAGGGATACATGTCATACGCAGATTCAGAAGATTATTTGAACGTGGGTAGCAGTTGCCATAAGCGCAGCATAGAGGAGGCAATCTTCTTCACAGTTTGGCCTTTTATGCCAACAAGACAGTCATTTGGCTTTTACGCCAACCAGACAGTTATTTTGATTGATCTCTATAAATAGAGACCCCTAGTCACAGGGTAAGAGAGGAAATAGGTTTTGGCTGACAACTTTGACAACAAGAATTCGATCCTACTTGCAACTTTCCTTTGGCCGTCTTTTGCCTTCTGTTCAGAGAAAGTTCGAAGCTTCTTCTACAGCACTTCTTCATCATCGTGTAGTCCAAGAAACAAAGTGATCGACTGCAGATCAGACTTCCATAGCAATACTTTCCCAAAATTATTTTATTGTACTTAATATCCTCGTATAGGATTATTTGTACTTTTCTCTTTTCTCTTTTGTAAGCAAAAGTTTTATATAAACTTTGTTTATCCAAACAAAATGGCAACTATGCTGGGGATTTGTCATGACTGGGAAAGCTAAGACTGTGACTAATACGCTCACGTTACCATCCTTGTATTTTACGCCAACCAGGCTATTTTTAACAATAGGAGTACGTCGTATGTTATCTCCTCAAAATATGCCAACTCAGCTATATTTGCAAAGGTACGTTGATAAGGCTACTTAGCCCAGAATACGCTCAAGACCTCAGTCGTGAAGGCTAATTGGCTATTTTACGTTGGTTATCTATTATTCATGAATCATCAAGTTTTACGCAGTGGCAGTTACCTACGTGGCTTGCATGCCATGATCTTTTAGATGCCGTTATACGCATTAACTTATAAAAGGATACGTGTCATATGCAGATTCAGAAGATTATTTGAACGTGGGTAGCAGTTGTCATAACCGCAGCGTAAATGAGGCATTCTTCTTCACAGTTTGGCCTTTTACGCCAACAAGACAGTCATTTGGCTTTTACGCCAACCAGGCAGTTAATTTGATTGAACTCTATAAATAGAGACCCCTGGTCACAGGGTAAAGGGAGAATTAGTTTTGGCTGACAACTTTGGCAACAAGAATTCGATCCTACTTGCAACTTTACTTTGGCCGGCTTTTGCCTTCAGTTCAGAGAAAGTTTGAAGCTTCTTCTACAACACTTCTTCATCATCGTGTAGTCCAAGAAACAAAGTGATCGACTGCAGATCAGACTTCCATAGCAATACTTTCCCAGAATTATTTTATTGTACTTAATATCCTCGTATAGGATTATTTATACTTTTTTCTTTTCTCGTTTGTAAGCAAAAGTTTCGTATAAACTTTGTTTATCTAAACAAAATGGTGACTCTACTGGGGAATGAACCCAGAATCTCTGGTTTCGTAGACCAAATCTACTTATCCTCATATAGGATTATTTGTACTTTTCTTTTTTCTCGTTTGTAAGCAAAAGTTTCATATAAACTTTGTTTATCCAAACAAAGTGGCGACTCTGCTGGAGATTTGTCATAACTGGAAAAGCTAAGACTGTGACTAAAATGTTTACATCACCATCCTTGTATTTTACGCCAATCAGGCTATTTTCAACTATAGGAGTACGCCGTATATTCTATCTCCTCGAAATATGCCAACTCAGCTATATTTGCAAAGGTACGTTAATAAGGCTACTTAGCCCAGAATACGCTCAAGACCTCAGTCGTGAAGGATAAATGGCTATTTTACGCTAGTTATCTATTATTCATGAATCATCAAGCTTTACGCAGTGACAGTTACCTATGTATCTTGCATGCCATGATCTTCGAGAAGCAGTTATACGCATTACCTTATAAAGGGATACGTGTCATACGCAGATTCAGAAGATTATTTGAACGTGGGTAGCAGTTGTCATAACCGCAGCGTAAATGAGGCAATCTTCTTCACAGTTTGGCCTTTTATGCCAACAAGACAGTCATTTGGCTTTTACGCCAACCAGGCAGTTAATTTGATTGATCTTTGTAAATAGAGACCCCTGGTCACAGGGTAAAGGGAGAATTAGTTTTGGCTGACAACTATGGCAACAAGAATTCGATCCTACTTGCAACTTTCCTTTGGCCGACTTGTGCCTTCAGTTCAGAGAAAGTTTAAAGCTTCTTCTACAGCACTTCTTCATCATCGTGTAGTCCAAGGAACAAAGTGATCGACTACAGATCAGACTTCCATAGCAATACTTCTCCAGAATTATTTTATTGTACTTAATATCCTGGTATAGGATTATTTATACTTTTTTCTTTTCTCGTTTGAAGGCAAAAGTTTTGTATAAACTTTGTTTATCCAAACAAAATGGCGACTCTACTGGGGAATGAACCCAGAATCTCTGGCTTCGCAGAAAAAATCTATTTATCCTCGTATAGGATTATTTGTACTTTTCTCTTTTCTCGTTTGTAAGCAAAAGTTTCGTATAAACTTTGTTTATCCAAACAGCCGCGGATTGACGATTTATTTGATCAGTTGAGCGAAGAAAAGGTATTCTCAAAGATAGACTTGAGGTTGGGGTACCACCAGATAAAAGTGAAGAAGGAAGACATTTTGAAGACTGCTTTCAGGACTCGGTATGAGCAGTTTGAGTTCTTGGTGATGTCGTTTGGGTTGACCAATGTCCCGACAGTATTCATAAACCTGATGAATAAGTTGTTTCATCAGTACTTAGATCAGTTTATGGTAGTATTCATTGATGATTAACTAATTTATTCAAAGACCCCGGAGGAGCATGAGAAACACCTGAGGATAGTTCTGGAGACCCTCAGGAAGGAGAAGCTATATGGCAAGCTTTCGAAGTGTGAGTTCTTTCTTGATAAGGTTAAATTACTCAGGCATGTGATTACATGAGACAAGATCTCAGTAGACCCAAAGTAGATTTCAGCAGTTGAGTCATGGTCTACCCCGAGTTCAGTGGCGGAGATCAGGAGTTTTCTTGGACTGACAGGCTATTATCGAAGATTTGTTCAGGATTTTTCCAAGATTGCGGAACCGATGACTAGACTAACCAGGAAGGACATAGATTTCATCTGGACTGGGGATTGTTAGTCTACTTTTGAGGAGCAAAAGAAGAGGTTGACTATAACTCCAGTATTGACATTGCCATCAGGGACACGTAGATTTTCTATATATAGTGATGCATCGGATAAGGGTTTGAGTTGTGTGTTGCAGCAGAACGGGAATGTGATTGCCTATGCTTCCAAACAATTACGTCCGTATGAGAAGAACTATCCTACCCATGACTTGGAGTTGGAAGCAGTTATTTTTGCCCTTAAACTGTAGAAGCACTACTTGTATGGGGAGCGAGTAGAGATCTTTACAGACCACAAGAGCTTGAAGTATGTGTTTACATAAAAAGAGCTCAACATGAGGCAGCGTTGATGGTTGGAGTTGATGAAGGACTTCCATATTGCTTTGTAGTACCATCCAGGGAAGGCCAACGTAGTCGCGGATGCCTTGAGCAGGTATCTAGTGGCTATGTATTTGAGGAGGGACAGACATTTATTGGTCGATCTTGATAGCTTGGGTATTAAGATATTAGTTCCTGGAGTTGCATCACAGATGTGGGGGACTTCAAGTACAGTCAGAGTTGATGGACTGGATCAGAGCCGTACTGTTCGAGGATGAGTATCTGAGGAGCATCAGTGCACAGGTCCTGATAGGATTGGCAGAGGACTTCAGTATTGCAGATGATGGATCATTGCGATACGGTACCAAGTTGTGTGTGCCGAGTGGAGTGTTGAACGAGGAGATTCTTCAGGAAGCTCATCGATCTTAGTACTATATGCATCCAGGTGCCAATAAAATGTATAGGGATATGAGAGAGCATGTTTGGTGGTATGGTATAAAGAGGGAGGTGGCTAGCTTCGTATCTAGATGCTTGGTATGCCAACAGATAAAGGCAGAGAGACATAGGCCAAGTGGATTGCTTCCGCCTTTAACCATTCCAGAGTGGAAGTGGTAGCATGTGACGATGGACTTTTTTTTAGGGTTTCTGCGTTCTCCAGGAGGTAAAAAAGTGATTTGGGTTATCGTAGACAAGTTTATCAAATCAGCCCACTTTCTGCCATTCAAAGTGGGTACGTATACGGAGAATCTCGCAGAGATATATGTGCGTCAGATAGTCAGATTATATAAAGTTTATGTGAGCATAGTCTTGGATCAGGATATTTGCTTTATGTCCCACTTCTGGAGGAGTTTACAGGCTAGCTTGGGCACTCAGCTCAAGTTCAGTACCGCATATTACCCTCAAACAGATGGGCAGTCGGAGAGGACTATCCAGAATCTCGAGGACATGCTACGCACCTGTGTTTTGGATTTTGGAGGCCTTTGGTGTTGGCCTATCTGGTCTCAGTCAACTTGATTTTGATAGTTAACTAAACCATGCATCGATATATCGTGATCTGAAGCCTCAACACAGCTATTATATGTCGTCTATTTTACGTCTATTTAAATATAATATTTTATTTATTTGAGTCTAGGACAGATGTAAGCTGAGTCATACTGGAAAAACTAAATACCTATACCCAAATACCTAGTCCACTCAAATGAACCAAAGAACCTATCTACCAAATTAGGCCACATTCATTTACAAAGCCTATCATACTTAGAGACCAAACTCGGGCCAAACTCGTACCGAACTCGGTTACCCTTTTGGTATGAAATCAACCAGTTCAATAAGCTCCTGATTTCTTGGCCCGGTTTGAAATTTGAATTAAACCCCATCCAAATTCTGGTCGAATTCTGTAAACCCCCTCAACCAATTTAGGGTTCAATTGAATTAAATCTGGAGACTAGGAATTATTTGGAATTTAATTAGAATTAATGAACGGCAATTATAAGTACCCCTCTGAACATGGTAAAACCTTAGCTACGCAATTAATTTTCGCCTTGCACTGTTAATTATTAATCTAGTAATTTTTGGAGGCCAATTTCCCTCTAATCAGAACTTCATCAAGCCACATACACTCTTTCACATGGACTAGCCCCACCTCAACTAAGGCGGACAGGCCCAAGTCCCTAGGCCAACCCATCAACCCCCTTATAAATATGCATGTCTCCTACATCAAACCCTAAAACTTACTATTTATCTCCCTTCCCTCAAACCCTAGCCGACCCTTCCCTCAAACCCTAGCCGACCCTTCCCTTGGACCACCCTGCCCCTCCACGACAACGGACCACTCCGGCCACTTGCACCACTACCCATCCAGCCATCCCCCGAACGACCAGCTGGGTCAAGCCCCGCCCGACGCTGCCTGGACCCAGCCGACCCCCACCCTACGCTGCCTAGACCCAGCCGAGCCCGCCCGACGCTGCCTGGACCCAGCCGACCCCCGCCCGACGCTGCCTGGACCAGCCTAACGCTGCCTGGACCCCGCCCGACGCTGCCTGCCGCTGCTATCGGTCGGACGTCGGAGTTCCACCGATCGACGGTCAGCGGACTCATCGAAGGAGCAGACACCCCCTCTCGTCCTATTGGTCAGGTACTCATCCTCCAAACAGCCCCTCGTGTGTCTATATTTCTCCTTCGTGTAGTCGTGTCGCACTTAAAAACCATAACCATAGTATTTAACCTAGTTAAGAAATATTTGCATGGAAGTTAATATTAATTAGATATTTATTAATAACTAATAAGTCTAAACTAATGATTACCAGAGTCAGGAAATTCACTTGAAATGCTGAAATACAAAACTAGTTTGTTGAGCATGGAAATAGAGACATGTGTTCATGTAGAACCGAAATTATGGACAACCCGTAACTAGATAATTATTGACTCGAGACAAATGTTAACCGAAGACAGAACACGTGTACAACCTCGCTACGTGCACGCGTGACGCTAAACTCAAACAACAGTGAATTCGTGACTGTATTCAAGTGCAGAGTCGTAATGGTATATAGTTAATGCGTAATGTCTGATGATTGGTTGTTATATTATATTGTGTGTTAGGATCAGTGGACTGTAAAAGCATGAAAAATACGCTGGGAAGAGCTACGCAGCCTCTTGATACAGAGCAGCGTAAATGGAGGCCTTCAGAGCCATCAAGCGTACAAACAGAGTTTTCTCCGCTAAAAATACAGCGTGAAGAATAAAGCTCGAAGGACCATCCGCGTAAGTGCAGTACGTCCAAGCCGCTCCAGCGTAAACAGAGTTCTTCATCGCCTCCATGGCGTAAAACTCATCCGCTCTCGGAGCAGCGTTATAGCGTACGAGAAACGCTTCGTCTTCCCCGAAATGAACCTGTCAAGTCACGCAGTGAATCTGACCTCTGACTCCTGACAGAAGGTGCTGCACGGCTACCCAGACGACGGCTGGAAACAATGGCAGACCCCTCGGGACGTGCCCCACAGTATGATGGCGGATCTCTGTATTTAATACAGAGAATTCGGTTAAAGCATCACCGAACCGTCGTTTACTGGAGTCCCCTCAGCATAAACCGCTCTTTTGCGTACAAGGGAATACGCCGCCCTGTTTTACACAGGCAAACATGAGCTATTTTACGCTCCGCAGTAGACAAACCGCCTGCCACGTCAAAAGATGCACTTCGTACGGGATTCGAGGCACGTCTCCACGTCTAATTACACAGAGTGGTGACAGTTTCTCTCAAGGCACGTCTCTACGATGGGTGCACAAAAGGGCTGCAGACCTTCAAAATACGCCTCTGTATTTAATGCATAAGATGATAGCAAATCTCTGCAAGAGATTTGATTATATCTTCAAAAGCCGTGATTCCGGCCAAGGCGTCCACATCAGCACGGTACGCAGCGGCTTCTACGCCCATCCAGGATCTGTGCTCACATGGCTTCTACGCCCATTCTGGTACGGTACGCAACGGCTTCTACGCCCATTCAGGATCTGTGCTCACGCGACTTCCACGCCCACTCAGTCTCCACGCCTACTCGGCTTCCATGTCTACTCGGTCTCTATGACTACTCGGCTTCCACGCCTACTCGACTTCCATGCCTACTCGGCTTCTATGCCTATTCGGCTTCTATGCCTACTCGACTTATATGCCTGCTCGGCTTCTATGCCCATTCGGCTTCTATGCCTACTTGGCTTCTATGCCATCGTGACGGATATTTGGCTTCTACGCCAACCTCTTCTACACAAGGGATATCTACCTACGTGGCTTTTACGCCGTGATCTTAGTAGCAATTGTATGCGTTGTGTCCCCTTAGTTGGACCCGCGTCACACGCTCATTCAAAAGATCATCTATACGTAGGCATTGGTTACTTTAACCGTTGTGTAAAAGGGTGCTGTACTTTCTATTCCTCGGTTGCTACACCAACGGAGTGGTCACTGTCACCAAAACTCTATAAATAGAGACCCCTATCAATGGGGAACAAGGTCGAAAAATTGGTCAAGAAACCGATATCAGATCCCAGGTCAGAAAATTGGTCAAGAAACCAATATCAGATACTAGGTCGATAATTCGGAAGATCGAACCAGGTCGACAATCGGAGAAGATCGAACAAGGAGGAGAAGAGAGAGAGAGAGCCCGGAGCTCAGGCAAAGAGCGGGGATCGACGACTTCGGCATCGTGCATCCACCCTCTCCTGCAACCTTCGAAGCTGCTGCCTGTCTTCCACGACACTTCTTCAATATTGCGTGGTCCAAGGGCTAAAGTGATCGACCGTAGATCAGACACCTATAGCAATTTATACCCAGATTAAAAAAATAATACTTCCACATCCTCGTATAGGATTACATTGTACAAGTTTGTTTGTAAACCAAAGGGTGCGGGTTTCGCATAAACCCCGTCATTGAAATACACTTTCATTCTTTCGTTTAATACCACGAACAAGATGGCGACTCTGCTGGGGACGTCTTTCTCTTCTGACGAGGAAGTAATTGCTCAACGCGATGCGGTATCTGTAGGAACCGTGAAGAAGATACCGGTTGTTCATTTCGACCAGTCTGCCTACGAAGACATGCTTCGAACCGGGGGTAACTCTCACTCTCTCTCCGTCCAAGACAACAGGAAGCTGCGCAAAGTGTGGATGCCCAAGACATCCTCGACCATTCCTATGGACCCTCCGATCTCTCCGACCAATGAGGTGGTAGCGTCGCTCCCTCCGTGCCCTGCACGTAAAATTTAGTCTCCCGCTACGCGCGGTACAGACAAAACTTCGGACAAAGCCTCAGCGCTGACCCAGAAGTATCCACTGCGCTCTACGCGTAGGAACCAGTCTCCCGCTACGCGCGGTACAAACAAAACTTTGGGCAAAGCCTCAGCGCTGACCCTGAAGTATCCACTGTGCTTTACGCGTAGGAATCAGTCTCCCGCTATGCACGGTACAGACAAAACTTCCGATGGTGCCTCAACGCTAAATCGGAAGAACAGATCACGCTTCACGCGCGAAACAACATCTGACCTCTACGGTAAACCAGATGAGCGTTGTGATCTCCGCAAGGGGAAGCAAGCAGGCGAATACTCGGCCTCTCAGCCTTTACGTCAGCAAAAGAACAATCTGCCTACCCTCCGCATCACGCGAGAAGCCGATGGCCGACTGAGGACCACTTCAGCTTCACGCCAGTCTGAGCGAATCTCCAAATTACGCCAGGCGAAGTCCCACGGCATAAAGCAAGCTCAGGTTGCTACTCCTGACCTACGCGAATGCCTAATCCAGAAGCGTAAGGAGAGGGGACCTTCCAACAAGTCTATTACGCCCCCTAGAGAGCAATGTTGTAATAGTCATAAAATTATGATTGACTGCTGCTGTTCTAAAGCAAAATGGTCGGTCTTCGACCGACTGAGCTACTCTCAGTCTTTCCCAGAAGAAGAGCATGAGTATGCATCCGTGAACATGGCTTTACGCACACCTAGAAGAAGGTCGAGCTCAAGACATCATCCCTCTGGGCCTCCGAGCCAAAGAGAATTCGAAGGCCTCCTCAGGAACACTGAAGCTGGGGTGTTCCAAAACACCCGTACAAGGTCACAGTAACCAGCTCCGTACTCGTCTGATTCCGACGCTGGGGGTCGCCAATCTCCCAGATCAGATGCTGAGAGTGTAGAGTCGACTTCTGTGGCGACCTATACTAATCCTTCGATGACACCCAGGGAAATGGGAGCTTACGCCATTGAAGACGAACGCGATGAGGCTTCGCCGTCAGGAAACGCGGAACAACGCATCACTATGCTGGAGACGTCTCTAAAAAAAATGCAATCCGTAATGGAGAACATGCACCAGATGATGCTAACTCAGCACGCGACTGCCATGGCTCAAGCGTCGGCCCCGCCAACTCAGATACGTATGGGGGTGGACTTGCCACCATCTAACCCAAGCCAAGAACCTACTCTAGATCAAGAGTCAGCAGTTCCTCCGCTTCCAACTGAAAATCCGATGCAGGCAGTGTGGGAGTTGAAAGCCCAGTTTGATGCCTTGAAGCACAAAGATCAGCTCAAGAAACTGGGAATCAACCAGCCTTACCCAGCTATCTGGGAAGAAGTCCCTTTTCCTCTGAAGTACAAACCTCATACTATGGCTCTGTTCGAAGGAAAAACATCACCAAGTCAATACATGAACTATTTCAGTATGATGACGGTATTTCTACAAGGGAACGACGCCCTCCTCACTCGGGTGTTCAAGGGCTGCCTCTCAGGGGTAGCCTATCAGTGGTACCGTAGCTTGGCGAACAACTGCATTACTTCCTTCGAAGACTTCAAAGCTTTATTCTTCACACGATTCTACGAGGGTGGAATGGACATGTCTATGTCCTCCCTCATTGAAGTCAAGCAAAGGGAAAAGGAAGACGTTCGCACCTTTGTCGAACGTTTTCGTCAGGCCACCTTACAAATGCCTCCAGGAGTTCCAGACTCGGCGTTAGTAGAAATTTGCAGGAAGAACCTCCTTCCTATAGTCTCAGTGTTTACAGGACCATATCAGTTCCATGAGTGGCCCTCGTTCATCGTCTCGGCAGTGGCCACCGAAGACAACAGTCGCAAGGCGCGCGACAATGGCATCATGATCTCCGCCTCCGATAAAGGCAAAAGGTCAACTCTCAGCAGCGACCATCCTCGCAGCTCCAAGGAAAAAGAAGCTCTGACGGTCAATACGTCCAGACAAAAGACGGCAGCGACCACGCAGACGAAGCCCGGGACTTCCAGGCCCATCGAGGTCTACTCTTTCGACGACGACGATATCCCTAGCATATTTGAGTGTCTCGTCAAAAGTGGCAAGATTACCCTCCCGGAGCTAAGGCGGCCCCAAGAAGTCGGCAATACTGACGACCCCAAATACTGCATCTTCCACAGATACGTATACCACCCAACAAAGGTGTGCTACGTACTGAAAAGGAAGATCCAGGGGCTGATCGATGATAAGGCCATCACCCTGCATAACACCGAGAAGACGGTCACAGCCAACATGATCTCTCTGCGGTTCGACGATTTGCCTCCCCAAGAAGTCATGGACGGTATCACGCCCATTTCCCGAGCCACAATGGACATCGTCAATCTCCCTCCAGCTAGGGATCAAAATCATGACCTGGTGCCCCTGACCACCCGTCAGGGCGAGATTATGTGGGTTCATCCGGATTTGGTGTCAGAGCTCGAGGAAGAGACTAAAGCTACTAAAGCTGCGTCTAGGAGGAGCTCCAAGTGCAAACCATGCCATATGGTCGTAACTTCTTCGCCATCAGACGAAGATGAGGTACTTGCTGCAACCCGTTCAGGGAAAGCCTACCTCAACGACTATGGGGCAAGTCAGGAGGATGTATCGGCGGACGTTTCAACTGCCAAACCTGCAGGACCAAGCCCCGTCATACCGGAGGCCAACCCTTCAAAACCGACGCCGGCGGACAAAGGGAAACAAAGGGAAGTGCGCTTTGATAAACCTGTGAAAAACATTCCGAACAAAGGTTTTGAGAAGCCATACAACTTCGACATCCTAGCCCAACTGGCTAATACACCGGCCAGGCTCTCCATCTTTGAGCTACTCAGGCTCTCCCAAGACACTCGTCTAGCCTTGAGTGAAGCGCTGATGCAGACGGAGGCGTGCTTGACCCAGCTCAAGTCCCCCGACGAAGAACCAGTGGCGTGTCCTCAATGCCACAGTGTGATGGAGGTGGTCCCAAATATCACCTTCACCCAGGACGACATGCTGTTAAAACATAACAGGCATGACAGGCCCCTCTATTACACCGGGTACGTCGGTTCTATAGAAGTCGATCGGATTCACATAGATCCGGGGTCATCAATCAGCATCATCCCGCACAGTCTGCTCAGACCATTGAGGATTCCTACCAGCGAACTGGCTTACACATCCACTACAATCGTGGGTTTCAACGCCGGAAGAAGTAAGCCGTTGGGAAAGATTCGCCTGAGAATCCAGATTGGCAACCTCAGATCGGTGGCCACATGTTACGTGATCGATTCAGAGGTATCCTACAATATTTTGCTGGAAAGACCGTGGATCCACGATCACAACATCGTTCCTTCAACTCTACATCAATGTCTTAAGTATGTAGACCCCCAAGGAATGGTACAAACGGAGGTTGCCGACCTAAACCCGTTTAAAGGAGTAGAGTCCTACTATTCCGACGCCGTGTTGTACTCTTAGGACCACACGAAAGAAATGGCGGGCGAGACGGAAAAGGAATCCCACCGAGAGCCAGGAGAACCCTCTGCCACACTACTGTTGTCAATCAGAGTGAAAGAACGAATCACTCATCCAAAAGCCATAGAACCTATGACTATTCACCTGAACAGATCCAGCTCAGGGAAAGGAAGCAATTCTTCAGCGGTTACTCTAAACCAGAAGCCTCCACCTTTGGTCATCCACCTTCGGCGCAACGGGCAACCGACCGATGTAAACACGACCAGGAACGGAGTTCCAGATGACAATAAATATTCTTTTTTCCAGTACATTAATGCTCGGATTCCAAATTAGGAACCCACTCCCCGTGACGAGGTAGAACCCATAGCACGAAAATTCTTGGAAGCTATGAACTCCTACCATCCGCATATCTGGGAAGCAGCATCATCATCCAACGTCATCACAACGTATGGACCACATGAGGATTCTATCTTCATTGTCCCGCCTACCTGCAGCAGCCAGCGTTCAATAGTCTTCGGCCGTATGCACAATCAACCAGCCATCCTGGAAGATCCTTTCGATGACGATACGGGGAAGATGCAAGTTCACCGATACAGCCCTCAAGCGCTAAAGATCATGCAAAATATGGGCTACGACTTGAAGCGGAAGCCAGGCCTCAACTACGGAAGAGGCAGACGAACGCCGCCGCGCGGCGACCCCCGCTACCAACAAACTCGTTTCGGGTTAGGGTATGCCACCTCCCTTACGGCTTCCATGTCGGCTGAGGACATCTTTTCCTCCTCCTGGGATGGCTCGTCACCCCCCGACTCACTTGGTGCTCCCGAACAAGCACTATCAGCAAATATGGTGATACAGGTCCCTCAGAAGCAGAGGAACAGGATTCTGAGCCGTTTGAGAATGACTCTTGGGCTCAACAAATGGATACGCAATGGGAATTCTGCTTCAAGCAAAGAGAACCTCCCACCAAAGACGAAGTTATCCAAATCGATGTTGGGGGTAAACTTTCGCCAAAGCCGATATTTATCAGTGATAATCTTCCACCAGCCGAAAGGGAAGAAATCATACAGCTGATAAAGGAATACGTCGACGTCTTTGTATGGGATTACGGAGACATGCCGGGCCTAGACCCGAAGGTGGCTACTCACAAACTCAACATATTGACTGACTCAAAGCCTGTGAAGCAGCACCAACGTCGGTTCCGCCCGGACATAATGGACGCCATCGAAGTTGAAGTCAAGAAGTTGATAACCTGCGGTTTCATCCGGGAAGAACAATATCCCGACTGGGTCGCCAACGTTGTCCTAATTATAAAGAAAAATGGGAAAATACGTATCTGTATCATTTACCGAGATTTGAATGCAGCCTGCCCCAAGGATGAGTTCCCTCTTCCCATCACGGACATCATAATCGACAACACCTGCAGTTTTGAACGCATGTCTTTCATGGACGGATTCTCAGGATACAATTAGATCAAGATGTATCCTGAAGACGAGAAGCACACTGCCTTTCGCACCCCGTTGGGAGTATATTGCTATACGTTCATGCCCTTCGGATTGAAGAACGCTGGGGCTACATACCAATGGGCTATGAGTAACATATTCCATGAGCATTTACATAAAACAGTGGAATGTTACGTAGACGACATAGCCGTCAAGTGTCGCCTCAAGGGTGATCACATTCAAGACTTGAGGACGGTATTCGAGTTAATGCGCCAACATCAACTCAAGATAAACCCTACGAAGTCCTTCCTGGGTGTATCTAGTGGCAAATTCCTGGGATTTGTCATCACCGCCAAAGGCATCCAGGTGGACCCTGACAAAGTCCAGGCTATCGTAGAAATGCGACCACCCCGCAATCTAAGGGAACTCTGGGGATTTCAAGGCCGTCTGGCTTATATCCGGAGGTTCATATCCAACCTCTCAGGAAGATGTCAGCCTTTTTCACATCTCATGAAGAAAGGTGTATCCTTCGTATGGGACGAAACCTGTCAGCAAGCATTCGGAGATATCAAACGCTACCTCACCAGTCCGTCAGTTCTGGTGCCTCCCATCATGGGGAAACCATTCTTGCTGTACGTCCGAGAGATGGATCATTCGTTAGGAGCTCTTCTCGCATAGAAGAATGACGTAGGGCATGAACAGGCTATCTACTACCTCAGCAGGATGATGGTCGGAGCCGAACACCGGTATAACCCAGTGGAGAAAGAATGTCTGGCTCTGATGTTCGCTATCCAAAAGACGCGGCACTATGTCATCGGCCAGACTATTCATATCATCTCCAGGATCAACCCTCTTCGAGTACTGATGAGCAAGCCGAGTATTCTTAATTCCCGACTCGCAACTTGGGCGATGCTGTTAACACCATATGACATGGTGTACATCCCGCAGAAGTCCATCAAAGGCCAAGCGCTGGCCGAATTCCTAACTGCTCATCCGATCCCGGAGGCCTCCAAGTTATACGAAGACATTCCCGACGAAGTTGCAGAATGTAATTCCGCAATGGAAAGTGACACATGGCAACTGTTCTTCGACGGCGCCTCCAGGACTGGTCCCCAGGGAAACGTGGTTTCAGGGGTAGGAATCGTCCTGGTCACTCCTGATAAACTCGTCATCTACCGGGCATACTCTCTTAATGAACCATGATCCAACAATGTAGCGGAATACAACGCTCTGTTGATCGGGCTCCAAGTCGCTGAAGAGCTGGGGGTCGAATCCCTGGAAGCTTTCGGTGATTCCCTGCTTATCGTCAATCAAGTCAGAGAAATATATGAAGTCCGGAATCCAGACCTCATCTCCTATCACCAAGCGACAGTCAAGATAGCCATGACGTTCAAAGGGTTCTTCCTAGAGCATGTGCCTCGATCTCAGAATCAGGAAGCTGACGCCCTAGCCAGTCTAGCGGCGGATTTGGCTACTCCTATAAGAAGGCAGAATTCGGTGATCCTTCTTAACAGAGATTTATTCTGCGTGAAGAACAACCTTCACATAGAACGCAGCCACGCTATGAACGCGGATCCCCCTGGAAGAAACTGGAAAAGTCCCTTCATAGATTTCATCGCGTACGGAATCTTGCCAGAGGACCCCAAAGAAGCAGTCATTACGCTTCTAATTCGATGCATCTTCACACTGCCTATATCGTCGGACCTACGACGGACTGCTATTAAGATGTATCTCAGACGACGAAGCACAGCAGATTATCCAAGAAGCTCAGATGGCGTATGCGGAGCACATCAGCCCGGTCCTAAGCTACAGGATCGTATCAGGAGAATGGGCTACTACTGGCCCACTATGATCACAAACGCGATCAACTATGCAAGACAATGCAAAGCCTGTCAGGTTCACGCAGACTTCATACACCAACCGTCTGAATATCTACATCCTACGGTCGCATCCTGGCCCTTCGAAGCATGGGGTATGGATATCGTCGGTCCCATTCACCCGTCTTCCTCCAGAGGCCACCGGTTCATACTGGCCATCACGGATTACTTCTCCAAATAGGCAGAGGCGATCCCTCTGGTTGAGGTAAAGGCGTCTGACGTAATCAGCTTCATCAAGAACCAAGTCATTTATCGCTTTGGGATTCCTCGAAGAATAATCCATGACAACGGGCCTCAGTTCATCAGCCAAGCGTTTCATTAATTTTGCGATAAAAGTCGAATACATAATATTGCCTCTATGGCATATTATCCAGCTGCTAATGGTTTGGCGGAAGCTTTCAACAAAACCATTATCAAACTCCTAAAGAAGTTCGTCTCTTCAAACAAAAGAGACTGGAACAAGAAGCTGGGCGAATGTCTCTGGGCATACCGCACAACAGTACGGACACCGACAGCTTGTACCCCTTTTTTACTGGTCTACGGGAGCGAGGCAGTTCTTCCCATCGAAATCCAGATCCCGTCGCTCAGAATAGCCGTGACTAGTGAGTTGACTCAAGAAAAGAATGACCTATTAAGGCTCCAAGGGCTTGAAGGATTAGACGGAAAACGCCTACAAGCTCAACAGCGCATCGCGCTCTACCAAGCACGCATTTCCAAAACTTTCAATCATAAAGTAAAGGAAAGAGTGTTCAAAGTCGGCGAGCTAGTTCTAGCCGTAAGAAGGCCGATGATTCTTACCCACAGAAGTAAAGGCAAGTTCCAGCCTAAGTGGGAAGGCCCTTATGTGATCGAGACAACGTTCTCGAACGGCACTTACAGGATAGCCCAGCCTAATAGAGACCTGTTAATGGCTCATATCAACGGCAAATTCCTGAAAAGGTACTATGCCTAATCTCCCCTGCTCGAGTAGAACATAGCGAGGATCTCGATTCTGACAAAACCACTTCCAGAACGCAATTAGTTGGGTTACACTCTATCATGTCCGTATGACCTCTGAATAGATATGTCCTGCTAAGAAGTTTATCGAGAGTCTATCATGTCCATACTACCTCTGATATTACTCTCGCCAAAAAAAACTGTCATTTACGTTCCGAGATGACGGGTCCACAAAAGTCAGAAAAGAGTCGCCTTTATTTATTCCCAAAAGGGAGGCAGAATTACATCTGGGCAAGCAAAAATAAAGGGAAATGATATTTACGTTCCGAGATGACGGGTCCACAAAAGTCAGAAAAGAGTCGCCTTACTCCTCTGCCCGAGCAAGTTTTTCCTTCAGCTGGGAGACCCTCGCTGCATTCCCTTCATGCTCAGAGCGACACTGCGTCTCAACGGCAAGAGCCTCTTCCACGACGGTCTTCCTTCTATCCATCTCCAGCTTATGCTTCTGGATGGAGTTGTCTAGGCTTTCCAGCTTCGTAGCAAGCCGCGCAGTCATGAGGTCGAACCGAGCCTGAACATCAGCATCGAGACCCCGAGTCAGCTGCAAATGTTCGTTAATAGGCTGCTCTAACCCATTAACCACCGCCTCCAGGGCGTCAGCTACCCCAGGATCGCCGAGCTCCCTGATGACCCCGATCGAAGCAAGAGAAGTCTTCTTCAGGCGCTCGAAATCCAGACTCTTCGCTAACACCATTGATACCATCGTTTTCAAACCGGTATAGAAAAGGCTGGTATGTTGCTCGGTCAACGCAACGAGATCCGACTGGACGCCGGGAGCAGCCGCAATATTAGCAAGTCCCTCTCCAGGGATGATTGCAGACGAGGTGGCCACAGCCGTCGCATCGACGCATGGCGCGACCGAAGAAGGTGCGACAACGGCGGTCGAAGTCGTCACCACACTCACAAGAGGCAAGGTCACGACGACGGGTTCATCCTCCTCTTGAGGTGACGAAGCTACTCCGGGCGTACTGGCCCCCGAAGCCACTTCCTCATCAAAGTCGAATGCCTCCGTATCATCGTCAGGAGCCCGAGCGGAACCAGAATGCGCTTCAACGCTATACTCCCCGTGGGCGCTATCCCCTGAGAAGAAAACAAGAAAGTTAAATATCAGTACGATGATAATCTTTCTCAAGGGAGACATAAAGACGACATTTACCCGGAGCCAACGACATATACGACACATCTGCAGCCGATATAGCTAAACCACGTCTTAATGATGCAATGCAAATCGTCATGCCTGGAGAAGGAGGTGGGCCGACCGACATAGCCGAGAGTTCTGTCAAGCCTCCACCAAGACGTGTTCGAGGTTCATCAGCCGGAATCTCGCCAGGCGTGCTCACTGACACGGCAGGAGTCATGCCCGCTGCTGGCCTCGGGAAAGATTCTCCCATCTGCCTCGGCCACACAGGCGATCTCGCTCCGCTACCTAGAGCAGTAGCCACCACAGCGACCTCTAGCAAGGATTCTCCGGCGCCGCCGACGGGAACTGTAGAAGGTCCCTCTCTAAAAGGCGAGGAACCTCCAGCCAAAGAATTATCCCTGATATGGGGAGAGGCAGGCTCACTCCCGGGAGCCTCAACACCAAGAATGCGGAGAGGACGAGCAACCGTCTCCTTCCTCCTCTTACGAAGAGAAACTTCCTTCAGAGCAGAAGTCTGTCGCTTCCCAGAAGGGACTACCAAAGCCCCCGCAGGCAGAGGTACTTCGCACCTCGGCACCGACACAAGAGGCTCATCCGGAGTACCAGACTCCTCTATACCCATCTATACCCATCTGCTCTAGATCTCTCAGCAGGTGTTGTTGGGTAGTTAAAAAGAATGCCATAGGTCTTCTGCTCAATGCGTCACCCCCTAGCTCCGTGGAGGTTGTAACGACCGACACAATGAAGGTTGCCCTCGTACAACCCATGATGAAATATCGCCACCCCCTAGCTCCATCAATGAGTCCGCCCCTGGACCTGAAGCTGGTAACGGCATTGCCCACGTGCAACTGATCGTACCCAAACTGCCTGGCGAACCGACTAGGCAAGTAGGGCTCGAAGAAGCAGTGATCTTCGCTCCTGTACAGCAGATGGGAGGGTCTAATACAGACCAACCAGTTAAAAGCTTCCGGGGAAAGGTCGGTCTTCTCTCCACCTGAATCCTCAAGCCGCACCCCTGATTGATTGCGATGTACGGGGGGAGCAGTACAGAGAAGCTTCCAACCGTGGCTGAGGTTCAACACCAGCCGACAGTCTAAAACTGTGCTCACATTCCAGGAGGAATCCTTGTAATTCAGCAAGAATATACCCCCCGAACTGCTACCGGAGCCAGGAGACATCACCCGGAGATTGTGGAGAATCAACCATCCCATCAAGTATAGGTATGGTAATTCCACCTTGGGAAAACTCTCACACCGAGCTTCGTCGACAAGCAACCCGTCAGTTATGGCTCTCAACCCAACCTATATACGGCACACCATGGCAGGAAGCAAGCCCAGTCTTGCCCCAAACACCAGGCGCACTGCCGGCCAGAGGATGTTCCGGTGAATGCGGTCCGCGGATACAGTACCGGGCACTACTACTCGGCGCAGCCATATGCAGAGGAAACCAGCCAGCTGGGCTTCCTTAGACAGAGGCCTGCGATAGCGCCTCAAGTAACTACAGGCCTTAGTGCCTTCCGGGTACTTTCCTACCCCCTCGACGAGAATCTGATCCGGAACTGCAGCCTCCTCCATAAGAGTCTCCACGACCTGGGCACTAAGCACGCCCAAACAGTTCACGGGCTCATTCTTGCCACCCGAGGCTTTCTCCGACCTGCCGGCCCTGGCTCGGTGGAAGAAGAGGTAGGACATCCACTTGGTGGTATGAGCCAAATCAGAAGGCTCGTTATAAAAAGTGGTGCACGCGAAGTATTGACACATCAGCTCCTGATAAACTTCCGCCACCCGAGCGTCCAAATCTCCCAACTCCCGGTTAGTGGAAACATACTCTTCATATGGAGTATCCCCATCGGCAGTCTTGAGACAACTGCCATCTCGTAGAGCGCCAATCCCAACTCTCCCAGTAAAGTGGCAAAAGTCCAAGTGAGCGGAATGTACCGCTCCATCAGCGCCAGGAACAAATTAGGGTTCGAAGGCAACCCGACGCTCGTCGTACTCACAGCGGTATATAGTCCAATGCCCTCCAGCTCTCTCTGGAAGTGCTTCAAGGCCCATTCAACTAGGCATGTCCATCGGGAGTTTGTTGGGGCAATCCACCCATTGCACCGAGGATTCTCCTTGGGATATACCCTGCCTCGTCCCATGAAGTCGTTACAGAAGGTCGGCAATTGGACCGGCTGGATCACCGAGCTGTCTTCACTCGGGACACTGCCCGGGCACAGTCCTCTGAACAACGTCACAACGCCGAAAGGGCGACTGACGAATGACCCCTGGTCAGCTCCTTTCAGATGAAAAATCTTCCCCGGCTTGCCGTGAAGATCAGGAGTCAGCGTCCACTACATCTTCCTAGGATGCATCGCGTGGAAGAAGGCCGAGATGGGATAATCCCTTGGCATCGTTCGAAGGTCTGTAGCCCTTCTGTGCACCCGTCGCAGAGACGTGCCTTGAGAGAAATAAGGGTGTGCTAGCCATCTAAGTGAATGCAATGTGAGGACAACGCTGGTGCGTATGGATAGGTGTAGGCATAACGTCCATGCTCCGAAGAGAGTGGCATCTGTACAGTATATCGTCCATATCGCTCCGAAGAATGTGGCATCAGTATAAAGGGAAAGTCATTGGATCCGAGGTTCCTCCGAAACTACGGCTCCAATGGGTGTACTCCATACGCCTACTAGTTGTCCTCCCCGCCCAATATAGATACGCAAGTCGACTACTCAACGTGCATACCATGTATCTATATGCCAAGTCTCTAATCTATATCTTGACTACATACTAACCGTGATGTAGGTGATACGCAACGATAGCTAGTCGACTGCGCAAACCCGCATCCCAATATGAATATATCTCAGTGTCCGTGTAAGGTGTCAGGTCTCAGACAATAACAGAGTATCGTCCAATGGGTTAAGTCTGCTAAGAGCTAAGTCCATATATATATATAATAACATCGACGTAACCGTCGAATGCACCCGAGATAACTCGGACGCGCACAGTTGTATAAACTACAAGCAACGAGAATACAATACGACAGATGCATATTTAAATTAAACAGTAAATATAACAAGGTATCTTGCCTGTATCCGAAAGCTGTGAATGCCAGAAGCCGGTTCCTGCAATATCCCCTGGCTGGTCCATGTTCGTAGTATTAAACGAAAGAATGAAAGTGTATTTCAATAACGGAGTTTATGCGAAACCCGCGCCCTTTGGTTTACAAACAAACTTATACAATATAATCCTATACGAGGATGTGGGAGTATAATTTATTTAATCTGGGTATAAATTGCTATAGGTGTCTGATCTGCGGTCGATCACTTTAGCCCTTGGACACGCGATATCGAAGAAGTGCCGTGGAAGACAGGTAGCAGCTTCGAAGGTTGCAGGAGAGGGTGGATGCACGATGCCGAAGTTGTCAATCCCCGCTCTTTGCCTGAGCTTCGGGCTCTCTCTCTCTCTCTCTTCTTCTCCTGGTTCGATCTCCTCCGATTGTCGACCTGGTTCGATCTTCCGAATTATCGACCTAGTATCTGATATTGGTTTCTTGACCAAATTTCTGACCTGGGATCTGATATCGGTTTCTTGACCAATTTCTCGACCTTGTTCCCCATTGATAGGGGTCTCTATTTATAGAGTTTTGGTGACAGTGACCACTCTGTTGGTGTAGCAACCGAGGAATGGAAAGTATAGCACCCTTTTACACAACGGTTAAAGTAACCAATGCCTACGTATAGATGATCTTTTGAATGAGCGTGTGACGCGGGTCCAACTAAGGGGACACAACGCGTACAATTGCTACTAAGATCATGGCGTAAAAGCCACGTAGGTAGGTATCCCTTGTGTAGAAGAGGTTGGCGTAGAAGCCAAATGTCCGTCACCATGGCATAGAAGCCAAGTAGGCATAGAAGCCGAATGTGCATAGAAGCCGAGCAGGCATAGAAGTCGAGTAGGCATAGAAGCCGAATAGGCATAGAAGCCGAGTAGGCATGGAAGCCGAGTAGGCGTGGAAGCCGAGTGGTCGTAGAGACCGAGTAGGCCTGGAAGCCGAGTAGGCGTGGAGACTGAGTGGGCGTGGAAGCCGCGTGAGCACAGATCCTGAATGGGCGTAGAAGCCGTTGCGTACCGTGCCAGAATGGGCGTAGAAGCCGTGTGAGCACAGATCCTAGATGGGCGTAGAAGCCGCTGCGTACCGTGCTGATGTGGACGCCTTAGCCGGAATCACGGCTTTTGAAGATATAATCAAATCTCTTGCAGAGATTTGCTATCATCTTATGCATTAAATGCGGAGGCGTGTTTCGAAGGTCTGTAGCCCTTCTGTGCACCCGTCGTAGAGACGTGCCTTGAGAGAAACTGTCACCGCTCTGTGTAATTAGACGTGGAGACGTGCCTCAAATCCCGTACGAAGTGCAGCTTTTGACGTGGCAGGCGGTTTGTCTACTTCGGAGCGTAAAACAGCTCATGTTTGCCTGTGTAAAATAGGGCGGTGTATTCCCTTGTATGCAAAAGAGCGGTTTATGCTAAGGGGACTCCAGTAAACGACGGTTCGGTGATGCTTTAACCGAATTCTCTGTATTAAATACAGAGATCCGCCATCATACTGTGGGGCACGTCCCGAGGGGTCTGCCATCGTTTCCAGCCGTCGTCTGGGTAGCCGTACAGCACCTTCTGTCAGGAGTCAGAGGTCAGATTCACTGCGTGACTTGACAGGTTCATTTCGGGGAAGACGAAGCGTTCCTCGTACGCTATAACGCTGCTCCGAGAGCGGATGAGTTTTACGCCATGGAGGTGATGAAGAACTCTGTTTACGCTGGAGCGGCTTGGACGTACTGTACTTACGCGGATAGTCCTTCAAGCTTTATTCTTCACGCTGTATTTTTAGCGGAGAAAACTCTGTTTGTACGCTTGATGGCTCTGAAGGCCTCCGTTTATGCTTCTCTGTATCAAGAGGCTGCGTAGCTCTTCCCAGCGTATTTTTTATGCTTCTACAAGACCCCCTTCAGAGCTTTTAAATTCCTCGGAATTTGAAACGCTTTGAATGAAGCATGAACGGCCCCTCGTAACTCGAAACATTTCTGAATAGAGCGTTGAAACGGTCTGTGCAGACTTTATAGCAGATTTATTGGGGACCGCTGTGATCTCGTTTCGCCTATAAAAGGCTGGAGGAGTTAGCCTGTTCTCCCCACATCTTCATCACCACGCAGAGATGATCACCGGAGTTCGCCGGGTCGACCTGAGGAAGAAGGAGATCATGTTCTTCCAGCGTGTAAGGAGCCGAAAAAGACGGCATCTTCGAGCAAGTGTCCACTGCAAAGATGGATCATGGAAGGATATCTTAGCCTCCCTTGCTCGGGATAATCAGCAACTTTGTATGGCGTTGCCCCAGGAGAGAGGAAGGGTCGTATTAGACCACGACGGATGGCATGCCGCGCCTTCTCTCGATGCCCTCTGGGAGGTAAGAGAGAAGACAAGTTGTATCTTTTCTCCTTAGATCCCTGCAGACGAGATTAGACAAACCATAATCTATCGTCCCCGATTGAGCTGGGTGGAAGACCCCTCAGCTGGATCGGCCATGGCGAATGGAGGATCTTCTTGTTCATTACTGTGAAAGTAAATGAACCGCCATGGAAGAAGAGGAAAACCTTCACCGGTGCGAGAACCTGTCAGAACAGGCTCCGGCGGTGATCTTCCGACGATGATGGGGAATCTCCTTCGTAGATGGAGTTTCCCTCAGATGTAATCATGAAAATAAAAAGAAAACCCTTGTAGATCGGATTTTCCTCATATGTAATCATGATCTTGATCTTTAATAAAATCATCTTGTTTCTTCATATGATCATCTTGTCATACGTTGCTGTGAAGTCTGAATATATGTAGCTTCAACACGTCTGAATCTGTACGCCGACTCTGTAGAAAGAGTGCTAGGTCCTGTCCTTTACGCATAGCGAGTAGCCCATAGAACGCTGTAGAGCATTTTGAACATTTTAGAACTGTCCTGTTGCTAGGACTGAGGAACCGCGTAGAGCTCTGAACTTCTGATGGACAGAATTTTTGTTCAGTCTTCGTCTTCAAGAGTGACTTCTCGAAAATCCCTTTGAACAGGGTCGAGGAATGGCTGTCAAAACTGAGTTGCCATCTTTTGATAGACGAGATATTCAGTCTGGAGTCTGGATGAACCTCCAATTGACCCGAGAAGAGTAATTTCTCAATGTTTGAACTCTTGTATATTTCGGGTACTTAGGATATGTTGAGGCCAAGGAGGAGTATCTTCTGTGTGAACTCCTGTAATTGACCGTCTTGGGGACTGTTCGAATATACGGAAAGTCGTGGAGCGCGAAATCATCAGTCTGCAGCCTCCGGGCGTAAAATACCGTCGAGCGTGAAATCGTAGACTTGTAGTTCCTGTGCGTGAAGTCATGGGTTTGTGGCCTCTCGAGCATAAAAGCTACTGAGCACAAAGGCATCCGGGCCAAAAACCTGACTTGTAGCTGTCGAACGTAAAGTTGTAGATTCGTAGCCGTCGAGCGTAGAAAGCTCCTTTCTCGAAGTGACCTCTCTTACCACAGAAGTGGCAAGTCGGAAGTTCCTGGTGTGGATATGGTGCTGCTCTCTGTTGTGTCTGCGCTCCGGGACGACGGATGGGTCCTCCTGCTCCGGGCTGGACTCTAGCTGGCGTGGTCGTACTGAAACGTCTAGCTCTTCTGACAATGGCCTCATGGATCCTCGCCTCTGCGAGAACTTCCTCATAAGAAATCCTCGCCTGTGCGGTAGTTTATCTCTGTAGCTCGAAATTGAGGCCGTGGTAGAATCTCTGAGCCTTCTCTAGATCATTGGGTATCAGAACGGCTCTAAATCTGCTAAGGCGGCTAAACTCTGCGTCATAGGCATCAACAGTCATATTCCCCTGTTCTAGGTGTAGGAACTGGGAGTACAGGGCATTTCTGACTATTGCTGGAAAATACTTCGCATTTACGTATTCCAAGAACTGTTCCCAAGTCTGGTTCTTGCCTATACTACGCTCAATGGAATCCCACCAGTGATGGGCATTGCCTTTTAGTTGGGCCCTCACTGCGGTCATCCAAAGGTCTGGATGCAATTGTGAAGCCTCTAATAGCATCTCTATGTTGGTGATCCAATCGGAGATCTGCTCTGCAGTCTCATTGCCTGAGAAGGTGTCTGGTCCTATCTGTCGGAACCATCTAACAGTGCCACCTGTCGGGGCTGGTGGAGGTGCTGGTGCTGGTGTCATGACAGGTATCCTCTCTAGTACTGCCATCAAACTCTGTCGCAATGTCTCTGTCTGCTGCCACTGTGCTTGAATCATTGCCTGGAAGAAGTGAAGCATCTGTGGCTGGCCATCTAGCTGCGGCATCTGGGGTGGATAAGGTGGAGGCGGTGGTAGTGGAATCTCTGGTTGTGCAGTAGGCGTCTCCTCAGATGTCAGCCTCTCAGTCTGCGGCATCAGTGTAGCTCCTGAAGTCTGGCCCTCACAATGCTGCGTGGGGATCGTCTGGGAAGTCTGTCCCTCAGGCTGCGGTGTAGGATCGCCCTGCGATGTCTCGTGGCAATGTATCAGCGCGGTCTGTAGCGGGTGTTGCCCTTGGGGTACCTCATCTCCTTGAGTGGTGTTATCTGGCATCGCAGCACGGGGTGCTCCTCGTCCACTACACAAATTTATCTTGCTGTAAGAGATAGAGCTTCATTAAAAGAGTACGTGAGCAAACAAACAGGATGCAGATATTTAGAAGCAGTATGAAGGAAGTTCAAGGATGAATCAAAAGTGGATGAGACCTAATAATTTCTATCCTATTGCAGGCTTACTGGGCATGTTACCATACCACAAGCGAAAAGTGGACCTGCATGGGCCACCACTAAAACCATGTCACGCTCCAGTCCCAAAATATATGGAACCAAGCCATGTGGCAATGGCCAGCTGACACGTCTCCGAGGATATCCCAATTTAATGGATCCACGAAGAGTGCTACACTGTCCTATAATACTAACATGTCCAATATCAGTCAATAACAGGTAATCTAATCTCATCCACAAAATAAAGAGCAAGAAATACTAAATAAACTGCTGGTTGATAAATACCAGTCTCAAGATATCATAGTACAACCAGTGATGTCTGGTGGGAACAAACCCACTACTATGACGAAATAAACTACTGAAATGAGATATAAAAGAAAATGACTAGGGTATCTGCTGAGTAGATAATGATGCCCTCCATCTAGGCCATAGGCCTACCAACTGGTCACAGAAACTCTGACGGTTGCACCTCCAACTCCTCAGCTGTAGAAAATCTCGTCTCCTGTCCTGGACCGTATACGGTGGGGTAGTAAGCCTCGTCTAAATCTGGAAAGGTACCAGGTCCTCAGAGGGACGTAACAAGATACAAGAAAACAACATGCCATATATGAATACTGAATAAAATAAATACAATAAGGGTGTGCTAGCCATCTAAGTGAATGCAATGTGAGGACAACGCTGGTGCGTATGGATAGGTGTAGGCATAACGTCCATGCTCCGAAGAGAGTGGCATCTGTACAGTATATCGTCCATATCGCTCCGAAGAATGTGGCATCAGTATAAAGGGAAAGTCATTGGATCCGAGGTTCCTCCGAAACTACGGCTCCAATGGGTGTACTCCATACGCCTACTAGTTGTCCTCCCCGCCCAATATAGATACGCAAGTCGACTACTCAACGTGCATACCATGTATCTATATGCCAAGTCTCTAATCTATATCTTGACTACATACTAACCGTGATGTAGGTGATACGCAACGATAGCTAGTCGACTGCGCAAACCCGCATCCCAATATGAATATATCTCAGTGTCCGTGTAAGGTGTCAGGTCTCAGACAATAACAGAGTATCGTCCAATGGGTTAAGTCTGCTAAGAGCTAAGTCCATATATATATATAATAACATCGACGTAACCGTCGAATGCACCCGAGATAACTCGGACGCGCACAGTTGTATAAACTACAAGCAACGAGAATACAATACGACAGATGCATATTTAAATTAAACAGTAAATATAACAAGGTATCTTGCCTGTATCCGAAAGCTGTGAATGCCAGAAGCCGGTTCCTGCAATATCCCCTGGCTGGTCCATGTTCGTGGTATTAAACGAAAGAATGAAAGTGTATTTCAATAACGGAGTTTATGCGAAACCCGCGCCCTTTGGTTTACAAACAAACTTATACAATATAATCCTATACGAGGATGTGGGAGTATAATTTATTTAATCTGGGTATAAATTGCTATAGGTGTCTGATCTGCGGTCGATCACTTTAGCCCTTGGACCACGCGATATCGAAGAAGTGCCGTGGAAGACAGGTAGCAGCTTCGAA
This sequence comes from Iris macrosiphon, assembly GCA_036927795.1. Lineage (NCBI taxonomy): Eukaryota > Viridiplantae > Streptophyta > Magnoliopsida > Asparagales > Iridaceae > Iris > Iris macrosiphon. Next base: position 326,153,248 of record JAYESA010000004.1, read on the forward strand.
GGTTGCAGGAGAGGGTGGATGCACGATGCCGAAGTCGTCAATCCCCGCTCTTTGCCTGAGCTTCGGGCTCTCTCTCTCTCTCTCTTCTTCTCCTGGTTCGATCTCCTCCGATTGTCGACCTGGTTCGATCTTCCGAATTATCGACCTAGTATCTGATATTGGTTTCTTGACCAAATTTCTGACCTGGGATCTGATATCGGTTTCTTGACCAATTTCTCGACCTTGTTCCCCATTGATAGGGGTCTCTATTTATAGAGTTTTGGTGACAGTGACCACTCTGTTGGTGTAGCAACCGAGGAATGGAAAGTATAGCACCCTTTTACACAACGGTTAAAGTAACCAATGCCTACGTATAGATGATCTTTTGAATGAGCGTGTGACGCGGGTCCAACTAAGGGGACACAACGCGTACAATTGCTACTAAGATCATGGCGTAAAAGCCACGTAGGTAGGTATCCCTTGTGTAGAAGAGGTTGGCGTAGAAGCCAAATGTCCGTCACCATGGCATAGAAGCCAAGTAGGCATAGAAGCCGAATGTGCATAGAAGCCGAGCAGGCATAGAAGTCGAGTAGGCATAGAAGCCGAATAGGCATAGAAGCCGAGTAGGCATGGAAGCCGAGTAGGCGTGGAAGCCGAGTGGTCGTAGAGACCGAGTAGGCCTGGAAGCCGAGTAGGCGTGGAGACTGAGTGGGCGTGGAAGCCGCGTGAGCACAGATCCTGAATGGGCGTAGAAGCCGTTGCGTACCGTGCCAGAATGGGCGTAGAAGCCGTGTGAGCACAGATCCTAGATGGGCGTAGAAGCCGCTGCGTACCGTGCTGATGTGGACGCCTTAGCCGGAATCACGGCTTTTGAAGATATAATCAAATCTCTTGCAGAGATTTGCTATCATCTTATGCATTAAATGCGGAGGCGTGTTTCGAAGGTCTGTAGCCCTTCTGTGCACCCGTCGCAGAGACGTGCCTTGAGAGAAACTGTCACCGCTCTGTGTAATCTAAGTGAATGCAATGTGAGGACAACGCTAAGTGAATGCTCCTGATTCTGAGATCGAGGCACATGCTCTAGGAAGAACCCTTTGAACGTCATGGCTATCTTGACTGTCGCTTGGTGATAGGAGATGAGGTCTGGATTCCGGACTTCATATATTCCTCTGACTTGATTGACGATAAGCAGGGAATCACCGAAAGCTTCCAGGGATTCGACCCCCAGCTCTTCAGCGACTTGGAGCCCGATCAACAGAGCGTTGTATTCCGCTACATTGTTGGATCATGGTTCATTAAGAGAGTATGCCCGGTAGATGACGAGTTTATCAGGAGTGACCAGGACGATTCCTACCCCTGAAACCACGTTTCCCTGGGGACCAGTCCTGGAGGCGCCGTCGAAGAACAGTTGCCATGTGTCACTTTCCATTGCGGAATTACATTCTGCAACTTCGTCGGGAATGTCTTCGTATAACTTGGAGGCCTCCGGGATCGGATGAGCAGTTAGGAATTCGGCCAGCGCTTGGCCTTTGATGGACTTCTGCGGGATGTACACCATGTCATATGGTGTTAACAGCATCGCCCAAGTTGCGAGTCGGGAATTAAGAATACTCGGCTTGCTCATCAGTACTCGAAGAGGGTTGATCCTGGAGATGATATGAATAGTCTGGCCGATGACATAGTGCCGCGTCTTTTGGATAGCGAACATCAGAGCCAGACATTCTTTCTCCACTGGGTTATACCGGTGTTCGGCTTCGACCATCATCCTGCTGAGGTAGTAGATAGCCTGTTCATGCCCTACGTCATTCTTCTATGCGAGAAGAGCTCCTAACGAATGATCCATCTCTCGGACGTACAGCAAGAATGGTTTCCCCATGATGGGAGGCACCAGAACTGACGGACTGGTGAGGTAGCGTTTGATATCTCCGAATGCTTGCTGACAGGTTTCGTCCCATACGAAGGATACACCTTTCTTCATGAGATGTGAAAAAGGCTGACATCTTCCTGAGAGGTTGGATATGAACCTCCGGATATAAGCCAGACGGCCTTGAAATCCCCAGAGTTCCCTCAGATTGCGGGGTGGTCGCATTTCTACGATAGCCTGGACTTTGTCAGGGTCCACCTGGATGCCTTTGGCGGTGATGACAAATCCCAGGAATTTGCCACTAGATATACCCAGGAAGGACTTCGTAGGGTTTATCTTGAGTTGATGTTGGTGCATTAACTCGAATACCGTCCTCAAGTCTTGAATGTGATCACCCTTGAGGCGACACTTGACGGCTATGTCGTCTACGTAACATTCCACTGTTTTACGTAAATGCTCATGGAATATGTTACTCATAGCCCGTTGGTATGTAGCCCCAGCGTTCTTCAATCCGAAGGGCATGAACGTATAGCAATATACTCCCAACGGGGTGCGAAAGGCAGTGTGCTTCTCGTCTTCAGGATACATCTTGATCTAATTGTATCCTGAGAATCCGTCCATGAAAGACATGCGTTCAAAACTGCAGGTGTTGTCGATTATGATGTCCGTGATGGGAAGAGGGAACTCATCCTTGGGGCAGGCTGCATTCAAATCTCGGTAAACGATACAGATACGTATTTTCCCATTTTTCTTTATAATTAGGACAACGTTGGCGACCCAGTCGGGATATTGTTCTTCCCGGATGAAACCGCAGGTTATCAACTTCTTGACTTCAACTTCGATGGCGTCCATTATGTCCGGGCGGAACCGACGTTGGTGCTGCTTCACAGGCTTCGAGTCAGTCAATATGTTGAGTTTGTGAGTAGCCACCTTCGGGTCTAGGCCCGGCATGTCTCCGTAATCCCATACAAAGACGTCGACGTATTCCTTTATCAGCTGTATGATTTCTTCCCTTTCGGCTGGTGGAAGATTATCACTGATAAATATCGGCTTTGGCGAAAGTTTACCCCCAACATCGATTTGGATAACTTCGTCTTTGGTGGAAGGTTCTCTTTGCTTGAAGCAGAATTCCCATTGCGTATCCATTTGTTGAGCCCAAGAGTCATTCTCAAACGGCTCAGAATCCTGTTCCTCTGCTTCTGAGGGACCTGTATCACCATATTTGCTGATAGTGCTTGTTCGGGAGCACCAGGTGAGTCGGGGGGTGACGAGCCATCCCAGGAGGAGGAAAAGATGTCCTCAGCCGACATGGAAGCCGTAAGGGAGGTGGCATACCCTAACCCGAAACGAGTTTGTTGGTAGCGGGGGTCGCCGCGCGGCGGCGTTCGTCTGCCTCTTCCGTAGTTGAGGCCTGGCTTCCGCTTCAAGTCGTAGCCCATATTTTGCATGATCTTTAGCGCTTGAGGGCTGTATCGGTGAACTTTCATCTTCCCCGTATCGTCATCGAAAGGATCTTCCAGGATGGCTGGTTGATTGTGCATGCGGCCGAAGACTATTGAACGCTGGCTGCTGCAGGTAGGCGGGACAATGAAGATAGAATCCTCATGTGGTCCATACGTTGTGATGACGTTGGATGATGATGCTGCTTCCCAGATATGCGGATGGTAGGAGTTCATAGCTTCCAAGAATTTTCGTGCTATGGGTTCTACCTCGTCACGGGGAGTGGGTTCCTAATTTGGAATCCGAGTATTAATGTACTGGAAAAAAGAATGTTTATTGTCATCTGGAACTCCGTTCCTGGTCGTGTTTACATCGGTCGGTTGCCCGTTGCGCCGAAGGTGGATGACCAAAGGTGGAGGCTTCTGGTTTAGAGTAACCGCTGAAGAATTGCTTCCTTTCCCTGAGCTGGATCTGTTCAGGTGAATAGTCATAGGTTCTATGGCTTTTGGATGAGTGATTCGTTCTTTCACTCTGATTGACAACAGTAGTGTGGCAGAGGGTTCTCCTGGCTCTCGGTGGGATTCCTTTTCCGTCTCGCCCGCCATTTCTTTCGTGTGGTCCTAAGAGTACAACACGGCGTCGGAATAGTAGGACTCTACTCCTTTAAACGGGTTTAGGTCGGCAACCTCCGTTTGTACCATTCCTTGGGGGTCTACATACTTAAGACATTGATGTAGAGTTGAAGGAACGATGTTGTGATCGTGGATCCACGGTCTTTCCAGCAAAATATTGTAGGATACCTCTGAATCGATCACGTAACATGTGGCCACCGATCTGAGGTTGCCAATCTGGATTCTCAGGCGAATCTTCCCCAACGGCTTACTTCTTCCGGCGTTGAAACCCACGATTGTAGTGGATGTGTAAGCCAGTTCGCTGGTAGGAATCCTCAATGGTCTGAGCAGACTGTGCGGGATGATGCTGATTGATGACCCCGGATCTATGTGAATCCGATCGACTTCTATAGAACCGACGTACCCGGTGTAATAGAGGGGCCTGTCATGCCTGTTATGTTTTAACAGCATGTCGTCCTGGGTGAAGGTGATATTTGGGACCACCTCCATCACACTGTGGCATTGAGGACACGCCACTGGTTCTTCGTTAAAGTCGTAGATTTGTGGCCTCTCGAGCATAAAAGCTACTGAGCACAAAGGCATCCGGGCGTAAAACTATGGACTTATAGCTTGCGAGCGTAAAACCGTAGATCTGTTGTCGTCGAGCGTAGAAAGCTCCTTCAGCGTAGGACCTGCTGAACCATTTTGCACGAAAAACCTTTTGAATTTGCTGACTGTCCGTCTTTCAAGGTTAGTGGGCTGACATAGCATACAATCATAACCCATCATTTAATTTTGCGAGATTTGGTTAGGGTCTCGAGGAGTCCGTCTGAGGATTCGAGGAGTCGGCCCGAACTCTATATATATCCCAAGTTTTCTGAGAGAGAAACTTTTTATCCATTTTTTGTGAAAGAGAGCTTTCGACTGTTCGAGTTTTTCTTCGTTCACTCGAGTCTTTAGAAAATGGCGTCGAAACAAACCTCCTCCTCTAAGGGAAAGGGTATAGGTTCCTCTTCTCATTCTTCCGCCCCAGCGCGGGGGTCTTCGGTCGGTCAAGGCAAACTTCCTTCTGAGCGAGGTATCCCGCCGACGAGCAATGCACCCGGTCTTAGAGGTAAAGCCTTCGGGGTGACAAAAACGATGAAAAATCTTTCGCACACGTTGAACGTGAGCGCGCTAGGTCGTCTTCTGTGCTGATAGCCTCTTTTTGAGGAAGATGATGCACGGAGACGTTTTCATCTTTTACGCCCACATTTCTAATGTGCCAGCGTAAAGACTCCACATTTTCGTAGTTTCGAGCGTAAAAGCTCTGGCTACCGAAAATTGGGGTATATCGTAAAATTTGAGTTTTACGCTTACGGGGGGGACCTCCGGCGTAAAATAGCCAGATTTGCACAATCCTGCGTAGAGCACAGACTGTTGTTTCTTTTGGTCCGTATGTTCATGCAAGACTTGTGATGACATATTTTCCTTGCACTTTCACAGTTGACTTGGGTGAGTCTCCACTGGCCGAGGTGATGGGCTCCGCTGCTGGGATGCTGCACTCGAACTACCTGGAGGATCTGTCCCACGTGGCATTTCCTATCTCCGGGCCCCAGTACCCTGAAGGAAGGAGGATCTTAATATCGGCTCAGGGCGAGCGAATGCTGCTGAGCATGATCAATGGGGAGCCCCTGACCTACGTAGACGGGGAGCAGTACGTAAAGCCGGCTTTCCTCTTTGGGGACATGATTGATAAACAGTCCCAGACGAAGCCTAAGAGGGAGCCCTGGGTTTTCCTTGCCAGGAATTTGGTTTTGTACCTGCCAACGATGCCAAGGGATTATCCCATCTCGGCCTTCTTCCACGCGATGCATCCTAGGAAGATGTAGTGGACGCTGACTCCTGATCTTCACGGCAAGCCGGGGAAGATTTTTCATCTGAAAGGAGCTGACCAGGGGTCATTCGTCAGTCGCCCTTTCGGCGTTGTGACGTTGTTCAGAGGACTGTGCCCGGGCAGTGTCCCGAGTGAAGACAGCTCGGTGATCCAGCCGGTCCAATTGTCGACCTTCTGTAACGACTTCATGGGACGAGGCAGGGTATATCCCAAGGAGAATCCTCGGTGCAATGGGTGGATTGCCCCAACAAACTCCCGATGGACATGCCTAGTTGAATGGGCCTTGAAGCACTTCCAGAGAGAGCTGGAGGGCATTGGACTATATACCGCTGTGAGTACGACGAGCGTCGGGTTGCCTTCGAACCCTAATTTGTTCCTGGCGCTGATGGAGCGGTACATTCCGCTCACTTGGACTTTTGCCACTTTACTGGGAGAGTTGGGATTGGCGCTCTACGAGATGGCAGTTGTCTCAAGACTGTCGATGGGGATACTCCATATGAAGAGTATGTTTCCACTAACCGGGAGTTGGGAGATTTGGACGCTCGGGTGGCGGAAGTTTATCAGGAGCTGATGTGTCAATACTTCGCGTGCACCACTTTTTATAACGAGCCTTCTGATTTGGCTCATACCACCAAGTGGATGTCCTACCTCTTCTTCCACCGAGCCAGGGCCGGCAGGTCGGAGAAAGCCTCGGGTGGCAAGAATGAGCCCGTGAACTGTTTGGGCGTGCTTAGTGCCCAGGTCGTGGAGACTCTTATGGAGGAGGCTGCAGTTCCGGATCAGATTCTCGTCGAGGGGGTAGGAAAGTACCCGGAAGGCACTAAGGCCTGTAGTTACTTGAGGCGCTATCGCAGGCCTCTGTCTAAGGAAGCCCAGCTGGCTGGTTTCCTCTGCATATGGCTGCGCCGAGTAGTAGTGCCCGGTACTGTATCCGCGGACCGTATTTACCGGAATATCCTCTGGCCGGCAGTGCGCCTGGTGTTTGGGGCAAGACTGGGCTTGCTTCCTGCCATGGTGTGCCGTATATAGGTTGGGTTGAGAGCCATAACTGACGGGTTGCTTGTCGACGAAGCTCGGTGTGAGAGTTTTCCCAAGGTGGAATTACCATACCTATACTTGATGGGATGGTTGATTCTCCACAATCTCCGGGTGATGTCTCCTGGCTCCGGTAGCAGTTCGGGGGGTATATTCTTGCTGAATTACAAGGATTCCTCCTGGAATGTGAGCACAGTTTTAGACTGTCGGCTGGTGTTGAACCTCAGCCACGGTTGGAAGCTTCTCTGTACTGCTCCCCCCGTACATCGCAATCAATCAGGGGTGCGGCTTGAGGATTCAGGTGGAGAGAAGACCGACCTTTCCCCGGAAGCTTTTAACTGGTTGGTCTGTATTAGACCCTCCCATCTGCTGTACAGGAGCGAAGATCACTGCTTCTTCGAGCCCTACTTGCCTAGTCGGTTCGCCAGGCAGTTTGGGTACGATCAGTTGCACGTGGGCAATGCCGTTACCAGCTTCAGGTCCAGGGGCGGACTCATTGATGGAGCTAGGGGGTGGCGATATTTCATCATGGGTTGTACGAGGGCAACCTTCATTGTGTCGGTCGTTACAACCTCCACGGAGCTAGGGGGTGACGCATTGAGCAGAAGACCTATGGCATTCTTTTTAACTACCCAACAACACCTGCTGAGAGATCTAGAGCAGATGGGTATAGAGGTTGTTATACCCAGAGTAGACGGACAGTTGTCGAATTTCTAATTGCAATCGACACTGGTAGAGAGAATCAAGGCCGCTTTGCCGACAGATGCCAGATTTTAGAGACTCATACAGAGGACAGAGGCTGGATTACAGACAGGATTGCGGATACATGAAGACGGAATACTGAGGTGCAAAGATCGTCTCTATGTTCCAAATGGGGAACTTCGGCAGGAATTTTTGACAGAGGCACACAGTTCCACCTACTCCGTTCATCCAGGAGACACGAAGATGTACAGAGACCTAAGACAGTACTACTGGTGGCACGGAATGAAGAGAGAGATAGCACGCTTCGTGGCCAAGTGCCTAGTGTACCAGCAAGTCAAGGCCGAGCACCAGAGATCTGCAGGATTGCTTCAACCGCTTCTTATACCGGAGTGGAAATGGGAGCATATCACTATGGACTTTGTTACGGGCTTTCCAAGGAGTCCTAGTGGGCGCAATACAGTATGGGTAATCGTGGATAGACTCACCAAGTCCGCCCACTTTTTACCCTTTAGAGTTGGACAATCGACGGAGGCTTTAGTAGATATGTACATGAGGGAGATTGTGCGCCTACATGGAGTGCCAGTTAGCATCGTGTCTGACAGGGATACGAGATTTACGTCTTACTTTTGGCGGAGTATGCAAGAGAGTCTTGGTACTCGCCTAAAGTTTAGCACGGTATATCACCCATAAACAGATGGCCAGTCGGAACGCACCATTCAGACGCTTAAAGACATGTTAAGAGCGTGCATGCTGGACTTTAGAGGATCATGGGAGGACCACTTATATTTGGTCGAGTTTTCCTACAACAATAGCTATCAAGCTAGCATTCAGATGGCTCCCTATGAAGCGTTGTATGGAAGGAAATGTCGTTCTCCAGTATGCTGGAGTGATATAGGTGAACGACAGATTCTCGGACCAGAGTTGGTTGTTCGGACGGTAGAGAAGGTAAAGAAGATCCAAGGACACCTTCGAGCAGCACAAGACCGACAGAAGCATTGGGCGAATGCGCATCGTCGACCCTTAGAGTTTCAGGTTGGGGATCACATATTCTTAAAGATCTCACCTACTCGAGGGACTATTAGATTCGGAGGCAGAGGGAAGCTGAGTTCGAGGTACATCGGACCATTCGACATATTAGAATGCGTCAGAGAGTTTGCTTACAGATTAGCGTTACCGCAGACCTTGGAAGGAGTCCACGACGTCTTCCACGTATCTCAATTGAGGAGGTACATATCGGATCCTAGTCACGTGCTTGACCATTCCGAGATCACAGTCGGCCCGAGCCTATCGTATGAAGAGGAGCCTGGGGAGATTCTCGACAGGAGTGAGAAGGTACTACGAGATCAGACTATTCCCTTAGTCCGCGTCGCATGGAGACATCATGCACCAGACGAATCAACTTGGGAACGCGAGAAGGATATTACACAAAGCTACCCCCACCTCTTCGAAGGACTAGGTACGTATTAGTACTTTACTTATTCAGTTAGAAATTTCTTGTTATGCGTATGTTTAATTTCAAGGACGAAATGCTCTAAGGAGGGTAGATTGTAAACCCCCTCAACCAATTTAGGGTTCAATTGAATTAAATCAGGAGACTAGGAATTATTTGGAATTTAATTAGAATTAATGAACGGCAATTATAAGTACCCCTCTGACCATGGTAAAACCTTAGCTACGCAATTAATTTTCGCCTTGTACTGTTAATTATTAATCTAGTAATTTTTGGAGGCCAATTTCCCCCTAATCAGAACTTCATCAAGCCACATACACTCTTTCATATGGACTAGCCCCACCTCAACTAAGGCGGACAGGCCCAAGTCCCTAGGCCAGCCCATCAACCCCCTTATAAATATGCATGTCTCCTACATCAAACCCTAAAACTTACTATTCATCTCCCTTCCCTCAAACCCTAGCCGACCCTTCCCTCAAACCCTAGCCGACCCTTCCCTCGGACTACCCTACCCCTCCATGACACCGGACCACACCGGCCACTTGCACCACCACCCATCCAGCCATCCCTCAAACGACCAGCTGGGTCGAGCCCCGCCCGATGCTGCCTGGACCCAGCCGACCCCCGCCCGACGCTGCCTGGACCCAGCCGACCCCCGCCCGACGATGCCTGGACCATCCCGACGCTGCCTGCCGCTGCTAACGGTCGGACGCCGGAGTTCCACCGATCGACGGTCAGCAGACTCGTCGAAGGAGCAGACACCCCCTCTCGTCCTATTGGTCAGGTACTCGTCCTCCAAACAGCCCCTCGTGTGTCCATATTTCTCCTTCGTGTAGTCGTGTCGCACTTAAAAACCATAACCATAGTATTTAACCTAGTTAAGAAATATTTGCATGGAATTTAATATTAATTAGATATTTATTAATAACTAATAAGTCTAAACTAATGATTACCAGAGTCAGGAAATTTACTTGAAACGCTGAAATACAAAACTAGTATGTTGAGCATGGAAATAGAGACATGTGTTCATGTAGAACCGAAATTATGGACAACCCGTAACTAGATAATTATTGACTTGAGACACATGTTAACTAAAGACAACACCTGTACAACCTCGCTACGTGCACGCGTGACGCTGAACTCAAACAACAGTGAATTCGTGACTGTATTCAAGTGCAGAGTCGTAATGGTATGTAGTTAATGCGTAATGTCTGATGATTGGTTGTTATATTATATTGTGTGTTAGGATCAGTGGACAGCCAGGGGATATTGCAGGAACCGGCTTCTGGCATTCACAGCTTCCGGATACAGGCAAGATACCTTGCTATATTTACTGTTTAATTTAAATATGCATCTGTCGTATTGTATTCTCGTTGCTTGTAGTTTATACAACTGTGCGCGTCCGAGTTGTCTCGGGTGCATTCGACGGTTACGTTGATGTTAGTATATATATATATGGACTTAGCTCTTAGCAGACTCAACCCATTGGACGATACTCTGTTATTGTCTGAGACCTGACACCTTACACGGACACTGAGATATATTCATATTGGGATGCGGGTTTGCGCACTCGACTAGCTATCGTTGTGTATCACCTACATCACGGTTAGTATGTAGTCAGGATATAGATTAGAGACTTGGCATATAGATACATGGTATGCACGTTGAGTAGTCGACTTGCATATCTACATTGGGCGGGGAGGACAACTAGTAGGCGTATGGAGTACACCCATTGGAGACGTAGATTCGGAGGAACCTCGGATCCAATGACTTTCCCTTTATACTGATGCCACGTTCTTCGGAGCGATATGGACAATATACTGTACAGATGCCACTCTCTTCGGAGCATGGACGTTATGCCTACACCTATCCATACGCACCAGCGTTGTCCTCACATTGCATTCACTTAGATGGCTAGCACACCTTTATTGTATTTATTTTATTCAGTATTCATATATGGCATGTTGTTTTCTTGTATCTTGTTACGTCCCTCTGAGGACCTAGTACCTTTCCAGATTTAGACGAGGCTTACTACCCCACCGTATACGGCCCAGGACAGGAGACGAGATTTGCTACAGCTGAGGAGTTGGAGGTGCAACCGTCAGAGTTTTCGTGACCAGTTGGTAGGCCTTTGGCCTAGATGGAGGGCATCATTATCTACTCAGCAGATACCCTAGTTATTTTCTTTTATATCTCATTTCAGTACTTTATTTTGTCATAGTAGTGGGTTTGTTCCCACCAGACATCACTGGTTGTACTATGATATCTTGAGACTGGTATTTATCAACCAGCAGTTTATTTAGTATTTCTTGCTCTTTATTTTGTGGATGAGATTAGATTACCTGTTATTGACTGATATTGGATATGTTAGTATTATAGGACAGCGTAGCACTCTTCGTGGATCCATTAAATTGGGATATCCTCGGAGACGTGTCAGCTGGCCATTGCCACGTGGCTTGGTTCCATATATTTTTGGACTGGGGCGTGACAAATTTTGTTTGCCTACACCCTATAAATAGTATTAGAATTCTTTATTCTTACTCACTTAACCATTCTTTAGTCTTCTATCATATTGTGATTAAACCTCTAAATCCTTAACTTTTCCATCCCAAAGAGCAACTCCCTAGCCTTCCTAGTGCCAAGTGTGATCTCGGTCTAGAAGTCTTCAGAATTGTAAAAAGTTTTGTTCCATCAGTTACTCTCTCTCTCTCTCTCTCTCTCTCTAAGTTATGAAGTTGCGAGACTTTGAATCAAACCTCGTGGTGCAAAGAAGTGGCAAGCCTTCAGATCAAATCTTGTGATTCACTATTGGTGATTATAGTAGATAAAACTCCGAGCTTAAGTTCTCGGGACAGGACTAGTCCTCTTAGAGGAAAACCAATATATATTTTGGTGTTTGTGTTTTCTTTCTCACTCTACTTTACTACTTTATTTTATTGTTTCTATATACACTGTTAGTTAGCAACTGCATTCATTCTAATAATCTTAAATTGGATAGATTTTTCTGCTGTACTCTATTTATCCTCCTCTAGAGTTGCCTCACGGTCCTTCAATTGGTATCAGAGCTAGTTCTCTTGATATTTGGCTTAACATCCTAAGAGACTTATGGCAACTGTTAGAGCTATCCACACCAACAAAGGTGAAGGCCAGTCCAAAAATAGGCTACCATTATTTACTGGAAGACACGTATGAGCTTCTACCTAAAGTCACTTGATTTTGACCTTTGGATTATAGTAGTAGAAGGATACAAGAAGCCACCTAGAATAGTAATAGATGGTAACCTAGTAATAGATGGTAACCTTGTAGAGAAACCTCATGATAAGTACACAGACACCAAAAAGAAACAAGCTAGTCTTGATGCTAAAGCTATTAACGCTCTATTTTGTGTTGTAGACAAAATTGAATTTAACAGGGTCTTCACTTGCGAAACTTCGTACGAAGTATAGAAACTTTTTAAGGTCACTCATGAAGGAACCTCCCAAGTGAAGGAATCAAAAATAAGTCGTCTAACACAAGAGTATGAAGCATTCAAGATGAAGCAAAATAAGACGATCACTCAAATGTTCACGAGATTCCTCGACATCGTCAACCCTCTATTATCACTTGGCAAGGAGTACAAAAATCATGAGAAGATTCTCAAGGTACTCAGAGGACTCACCAAGAATTGGAATCCCAAGGCCACTGCAATCATAGAAGGAAAAAATCTTACCATGATGACCCTCGAGACGCTCATGGGCAAGCTGATGACTCATGAGCTGGATCTCAAGAAATTTGAAGAACCTACTCCCAAGGAGAAGATGATTGCTCTTTAGGCACATCACAAAAATGTCATCAACTATAACTCCGACGACAATGAGTCTCAAAATGAGGAAGTTGCCATGACCACCAGAAACTTTAAAAAATTTCTAAAGCTGGAGAAACCAAAGAAGAAGGAGCTAACTGACAACAGTGATGAAGAGCCTATATTCTACAACTGTAAGAAGACATGACATATAAAGAAATATTGTCCAACCCAAAGAAAAGAAAATTACCACAATTATTCATCCATAAGAACATCATCATAAAATTATACAAACACTAGTATTTGGCACAAAAGTGAAGCTAGTAAATCTGAAGAAGAGAATCCTCGAGAAGCAGCAAACCTATGCTTTATGGCGTTAGCTGATCGGGTAACGGATAACAACTCTTATGATGATTTTACTTTTGACGAACTAGGTAATGCTTTTAGTGATCTGCTTGATAATTTTAGGAAACTTAGAAATAAGTACAAGCATGCTAAGAAAGATGTTCAAGAATGTCAAATTGAAATAGAGAGACTAATATCTCTACTTGGTGAAGTAAATGATACCTTAAACGATTCAGACGAGAATTCTAGACTTAAGATTAACCTCTATGAGGCACTTGCGATTCTTGACAAGAGCTCTCAGGAGAACGCTAAACTTAAGAAAGAACTCATATCTGAAAAGAAGAAGTATTCTATTGCTACACGTAGAATATATGCTCTCACTGCTAAATATGATGAAATATATGCTACCTCTAAAAAGTAGAGATTAGATTGGGTAAACATCTCGAACAAACCTCCAACCAACCTAACACGAGATATGTAGCAAGATAAAAGAACACTCACAGCTGTGATCCTACCTACAGTTTATGCAATCATATGTTCAGAATATATCATACACATAGAACCAAACATAATCATGCATTATATTATAAATATCCACGAAGGCCACAAAGAAATATCCCCCACAATCATGCATTCTATCCACATAGAATTGCTTCACACAATCATATATATCATGCTGCACCAAGCACCAATCATACAATTATATGTCACTATTATGGTAAGAAAGGACATATATCTAGATTCTGTAGAACAAAGAAGTTAATAGATATGAATGTTTATGCATGGGTACCAAAAACGAACACAGCAGGACCCTCAAGAAAATGGGTACCAAGGGTTACATCTACAACTCAGTTTGTAGGTGGGCCAACCCTCTCATGCTATAAGGAAGTAAATTCTCAATAGTGGTTGCTCACAACATATGACTGGTGATGCTAACCTATTTGCAATGCTATAGATAAAGAAAGAAGGTTATGTCTCCTTTGACAATAACCTCAGAGGATAAATTATTGGTAATGGTAATATATGTGTTCCTCCCTATCCTGTCATAAAAGACGTCTGTCTAGTAACGAAATTAAAACATAACCTACTCAGTATCAGTCATCTAGCTGACCATGGTTATGGTATTAACTTCATTAAAAATAAATATTCTATTTGTAAAAGATCTACTGGTAAGGTTATCTTTGAAGGGATCAGGGAAGGCAATATATGTATTTTTTATCTTACAAAAGACACTGATAATGCAGGCAAATGTCTATATGCCAACAAAGATGATAGCTGGCTATGGTATATGCATCTAGGACACACAAATATGGACATTATTGAAAGGCTATCCACAAAAAAACTCGTAAGAGGCTTACCAGAGATTACTTTCAAGAAAGATATGGTATGTGTTGACTGTAAAAAGAATAAAGCTACTAAATCTTCTTTTAAATCAATCAACTCTATAGGTACCTCTAGACCTCTACAACTCTTGCATATGAACTTGTTTGGATCCAGTAGAGTCGCCAGTCTTGTCGGTAAGCTATATGCTTATGTTATTGTTGATAATTTTTCTAAATACACATAGTTTATTTTCTTGCAAACAAAAATAAAGCATTTTCTGAATTTATCACTTTTTGCAAAAAGGTTCACAACAAAAAAAAGTTTTATGATTACTCATATCCGAAGTGATCATGGAGGCGAATTCGAAAATAGTGATTTCAAAAGATTTTGCAATATAAATAGTTTTTCTCATGAATTTTTTTGTCCGAGAACTCTACAACAAAATTGTGTTGTAGAGCGGAATAATAGAACTCTTGGCGATATAGCTAGAGTTATGTTAAATCAGTATAACCTTTCGAAATACTTTTGGGCTGAAGCTATAAGTACTTCATGCCATGTTTTGAATATGGTGCTTATTCGACCTATATCGAAGAAAATCTCCTATGAACTTTGGTTTGGTAGAATCTCCATAATTAGTTTAAAGTTTTTGGCTGCAAATATTTTATTCTTAATACCAAAGATAATCTAGAAAATTTTGACTCTAAGGCCGATGAAGGTATTTTTTTTAGGTTATGCCGCCAAAAGTAAAAGATTTAGAGTATTCAATAAAATCTCATTGACTGTTGAAGAATCAATCAATGTTACATTTGATGAACACAATACTCAAGCACTAAATGACAGCGACAATGAAGGTAGTCAACCCGCAACCAACAAGACATCAGAAGATACAAACAGTACAAGTCATCTGGACAGTCTGCCAAGAAGACTAAAGTTTTCCACAGATCATCCTGAGGACTTGGTAATAGGTGATGTATCGAAAGGTATAAGTACATGTTTCTCAAATAGAGATATCATTGCAAATGTTGCTTTTATTTATCAAATAGAACCTAAAAATACTGATGAAGCTTTTGCTGATAAATTTTGGATTTTTACTATGCAAGAGGAACTCAACCAATTTGAACACAATCAAGTTTGGGAACTTGTTCCTAAACCTAATAATTATCTGATCATTGGTACTAAATGGGTTTTTCGAAATAAATTAAATGAGGATGGTTCAGTTACACGTAACAAAGCATGTTTCGTAGCTTAAGGATACAACCAAGAGGAAGGTATTAACAACAATGAGACCTATGCTGCTTTTGCAAGACTTGAATCAAACAACCCCCTGGTTTTGAAGATTTGAAACACCTTGACCACGTATTCAAGTTATGAAAGACTCTATACGAACTCAAACAAGCCCCTCGTGCTTGGTATGAACGCCTTAGCCTCTTTCTACTTGGAAACAACTTTTTAAAAGAAAAAATTAATACTACCATTTTTTAAATTTTTTTGTTGATTCTTTGTTATTAGTGTAAATATATGTTGATGATATCATATTTGGATCTATTAATGAGATTCTATGTAACGAGTTTGCTAGGTGTATGCAGAGTAAATTTGAGATGAGCAATATGGGAGAACTGAATTTCTTCCTAGGATTGTAAATCAAACAAGATTCACAACGAACTTTTATCCATCAGGCTAAGTACACGAAGGATTTGTTCAAAAAGTTCGACATGGACAATGCAAAGCCTATCGGAACTCCAAGGGCAACATCCACTAAGCTTGACCTTGTAACCTCCGTATCCTGAAATTCTATCTTAAATATTATTTTTAGGTTAATTTGGGGCTAGTGGAATTTTTCCATAATTTTTATTTAATTAAAAACTAGCAACACTATTTTTCTAGGAATTTTAAGAATTTATTTTAGATCCAAACTTAAGTAAAAATATACCAAACTTTTATTTTAGGTTCTAAATAATAAAATATATTTTCTAGAATTTTTGTGAATTTTCTGATTTTTTTTTAGCATTTATTTCAAGTTAATTAAGGAAAACTGAATAAAAAACTATTTTTTGAAAAAGAAAACCCAAAAAGTAATTATTTCTGTCCAGTCAGCAAACAGACGGCCCACCTGTCAGCCTCCCGCCGCAAACGGTACGGGGCCCGCCTGTCAGTGATCGCGTGTTGGGTGTGGGTGAAGCCGAGCCGACCTCGAGCCGACCCGAGTCAGAGTTCGACTCGAACTCAGCTGAGCCGAGCCGCGTCAGATTCAGACCGTCCGATTTGGGTGGGGCAGTGCAGATGGCTGCCACGTGTCAAGCTCCGAGCTATGGCTGCACTCTCTCTCCTCTATATATATAATAGTTTAGTTATTTATTTTTAGGGTTTTCTTGAGCCAAATTTTGGAGAATTGCCATCTAGGGTTTCTTCATCTTCTAGAAGCCATTGCGCATAGCTCCGGATTCCAAACGAGGCCTAGTTTTTTGTGTTAGAACGATATTGAGGTTAGACTTCTGATTATATAAAATTTTTCAGGAAATTATGAGTATCAAATTCTAGAAAATTCGTAGAGTACAGCATGTCCAAAAATAGATGTGTTTCGATATTTTCGCGATTCCGGGAGAACCAAAAATCAGAATCATGAACCGTTTAAAGTTTCGGAATGATAATGTCGAGATCATTGACATATGTTTTTCCTAGAATTAGTTTCGAAGTATTTATATACTGTTAATTCTGTATAACTTTGAGGTTAGAATTTAACAATCAGTGCACGATACAAAATTTGTATGTGCCATAATTCCCAAACGAATTTGAATTCGGACGAGCCGTAAATTCTAGCATATTTTTGATGATGAAATCTACGAGAAATCATGCATAAAAGTCGATTTTGTGTCGGTTGACTTTTCGGTCAACAGATCGTTTCGATTTGTGTGCCATGAGTCTCGAGTCAATAAAAATTTAGGTTCTTTTGGGAAAAACTAGGATTTGACCTAAAAATCAGAATAATAAGATTAAAATAAGATTTTAGAGTAATTATTTCAGAATTAAATAAATTAAAATAAATTATCTTTTGACATGGTAAGTTTGTAATACATAGGCTATTTGGACTGTGACTTGGACTCTGATTCATACCAGCAAAGGACCACAAGCGAGTACATTCTCTGATAGTTTCTTATCTATGATATCCTCTATGTTCATTGTATTTAGTATAAATATCCATATTTCTTGACACGATAGTTACACGGATTGGTATATCCGGATCTTGTCATGAGATATTATTCCTTGTATATGGTGTATCGTGTACAAGTCTTATTTTATTGTTTATCTTGTGCATGTACAGACACTGATTCTCGGAGAGACTTGCTACCTTCCTAGAGAATCCCGTGCCATAGCGTACCATGGTTGTATCTACTATACCAGTCGGGTGGGGAGTATTTTAGTGTAGATATGTGATCATACCCTTCATGTACAAGTCTTGTTCTCATGTTAGTGTTGGTCATACACCGCACATATGACTAGCTTGGTCCGTACTCGTGTACAAGTTCCCAAGCCGGTCACATGTTAAAGCTAGTACTCACACATTTAGTCATTAGTATTTTGTTCATTGACATATTATTTATTCTCGTATTTATTTTTAGTATTTTCTTTATTATGTATCTCTCGTACATGTATATATATCTTGTATATTTCTATCTATTTACTGCTACATAGTTTATATCATTGATGTAGAACTGCTGTTAGAGATGTACTTTGCTCCAATCCTGACTGGATATTTTTTCCAGACTTGACTTAGAGGACTTGTTTTCCCGTATACTTGGAGATTGGATATTATTGATTGCAGGTATGATTATTTTGTTGTTCAGACTTGTCTTGTATTTCATATATTTTCTTCGGTATCTCATCGTGCCTTAGTTTATGTAATTGAGTATTCCATATTATATTGTGATATCTGTGTCTCCTCATGGAGTTGGATATTCATGTGAGATTGATTAGATAGTATCATGACCTAGACAGCGTTCTACCGTCGATGCTGCGGCATAGGCTGGACGTACCCACGCACTCGTGTCCCTATACCGGGTGCGGGTCGTGACACATTTTTAGTGGTGGTCCATGCAGGTCAGACTTCGTAAGTTGTGCGATGTCGTGGTAGTGTGACGTCTTAGTTGTACTACTGCGTGCCTGCTATATAATATAGGATATAGGATACTAGGATGAGAGAGGATACTCAATCACAAATTATTCGAGAGATTCCTGGAATGACCCTTGAGAATCTCATTATAATTTCCAATTTAAATCCTTCCCCCTTGTTTTCGTCCGTTCTCACTTGTTGATATTGAGTTTGATTCTTGTTGACCAGTTGTTAAATCTAATTCTTGGTATCGTTGTTGAGTTTTGATTTCATATCGAGATAAATTTTACTGGCTAAAATTTATGGTATCATCTTATGACATATATTGATGAGGACAGTGAGAAAGGTAAAACGTCTACTTTGGTTTTGGAGCCTAGAATTTATTGTAGCCATATTAGCTGGCATGTCAAAAACATAGGTACCTGACTTCAGATGTATATATCTTAGTTATGAAATTTAGAATTTTTTGCAGCTATACTAGTCGGCACAACGAGGATTCTAGACGATATGATTATAGAGTTGCATACCTAAGTTATGGAATCTATCGTTCATCGTAGCTATGCTTACTGGCGTGGCGAGGATTCTGAGTGTCATGATTTCGGACAGACGTGTATGATTATCAGGTTGTATCTTAAATTTGTTCTTAAAGTATCATCTCAATACTTATCCACTTCTGTTATTACATGACTTTGTTCCATCGCTTTTTTTCTTTACTAGCAGTAGGAATACCTTCAGTTCCTCCTAGAGTTTTTTTTTCCATTAGGATTCCTTGTTAGTGTGATAATGGATGACTTGCAATTATGTCTGTGTCTTGTATTAGTGTTGACTGAGTATGACTTATGAGTTTGTAAGTATTTCTTAGTTGGACATGTGAGCAGTAGGCATCAATCTAGAGTTAACCCGTAGCGTAGTACCTTGTAGCAATAATTCTGAAATAGGTGCATTATAGTTAGTATTGGTACTGTAGCTAGAATTTTCCTAGACCGTAATTATTGGTGTTGACCGTAACAAAGATTAATGAAGAGGTTATAATTTGTCAGAGAGAGACAATGTGCCTTAAATTTCGAGGATAAACATTAATTTAAATAAAAAGTTGAGAACTTGATATGGCAGAATTGACGATTTGGTTAAATTATTGATTTTTATGAAGATTAAGATATGATTGAATTTGTTATTAAATTTGAGAAATTTAAGAAGATTATCATTGTATTTATTTGACTGCAAGATATAAATTTAAGATGTAAATTAAATGCGGTATTTGAAGATTTTATAAGTACTACATTGATGAGTGTTGTGTGGAAAAGAATAGAGGAGTAAATCATTAATAGATTAGTGTTGAATTCAAATTTTGCGATGAGACTTTAGATTTTATAAATATACACCGATTGGATTTAAATTAGAGGATTGGATATTAATTTTTTTGAGTATTTAATTATTAACTTAAAATTTTGAAGGAGATTGTAATAAGAATAGAATTTGATTTTTATTTTGAGGATTTTTAGGAATATGATATTTTAAAAATTTTGTGAAATAACAATGTGAATTTACTTCATGATTATTTGATTTGATGAATTTAATTTTGATGGTAATAAATAAATAAATAAAACAATTGAGGATTTTAAATTTCGAGGACAAAATTTTTTTAAGGTGGGTAGACATGTAACCTCCGTATCCTGAAATTCTAGCTTAAATATTATTTTTAGGTTAATTTGGGGCTAGTAGAATTTTTTCATAATTTTTATTTAATTAAAAACTAGTACCACTAATTTTCTAGGACTTTTAAGAATTTATTTTAGGTTCAAACTTAATTAAAAATATTCCAAACTTTTATTTTAGGTTCTAAATAACAAAATATATTTTTTAGATTTTTTGGGAATTTTTTGATTATTTTTAGCATTTATTTCGAGTTAATTAAGGAAAACTGAATAAAAAACTATTTTCTGAAAAAGAAAACCCAAAAAATAATTATTTCTGCCCAGTCAGCAAACAGGCGGCCCACCTGTCACCCTCCCGCAGCGAACAGTGCGAGGCCCGCCTATCAGTGACCGCGGATTGGGTGTGGGTGAAGTCGAGCCGACCTCGAGCCGACCCGAGTCAGAGTTCGACTCGGACTCAGCTGAGCCAAGCCGCGTCAGATTCGGACCGTCCGATTTGGGCGGGTAGCGCAGATGGCTTCCATGTGTCAAGCTCCGAGCTACGGCTGCACTCTCTCTCTCCTCTATATATATAATAGTTTAATTATTTATTTTTAGGGTTTTCTTGAGCCAAATTTTGGAGAATTGCCATCTAGGGTTCCTTCATTTTCCAGAAGCCATTGCGCATAGCTCCGGACTCCAAACAAGGCCTAGTTTTTTTGTGTTAGAACGATATTGAGGTTAGCTTTCTGATTACATAAATTGTTTTACGAAATTATAAGTATTAAATTGTGGAAAATTCGTAGAGCACAGCATGTCCAAAAATAGACATGTTTCGTTATTTTCACGATTTCGGGAGAACCAGGAATTAGAATCATGAACCGTTTAAAGTTTCGGAAAGCTAATGTCGAGATCATTGACATATGTTTTTCTACGAATTTAACAAAGTATTTATATACTGTTAATTCTGTAGAACTTTGAGGTTAGAATTTAACCATCGGTGCACGATACGAAATTTGTATGTGCCATAATTCCCAAACGAATTTGAATTCCGACGAGCCATAAATTCCAGCATATTTTTATGATGAAATCTACGAGAAATCATGCATGAAAGTCGAGTTTGTGTTGGTTGACTTTTCGGTCAACAGATTGCCTCGATTTGCGTGCCATGAGTCTCGAGTCAATAAAAATTTAGGTTCTTTTGGGAAAAACTAGAATTTGACCTAAAAATCAGAATAATAAGATTAAAATAAGATTTTAGAGTAATTATTCCATAATTAAATAAATTAAAATAAATTATCTTTTGACATGGTAAGTTTGTAATACATAAGCTATTTGGACTGTGACTTGGACTCTGATTCATACCAGCAAAGGACCACAGGCGAGTACATTCTCTGATAGTTTCTTATCTATGATATCCTCTATGTTCATTGTATTTAGTGTAAATATCCATATTTCTTGACATGATGGTTACACGGATTGGTATATCCGGATCTCGTCATGAGATGTTATTCCTTGTATATGGTGTATCGTGTATAAGTATTATTTTATTGTTTATCTTGTGCATGTACAGACACTGATTCTCGGGAAGACTTGCTACCTTCCTAGAGAATCCTGTGCCATAGCGTACCATGGTTGGATCTACTATACCAGTCGGGGTGGGGAGTATTTTAGTGTAGATATATGATCATACCCTTCATGTACAAGTCTTGTTCTCATGTTAGTGTTGGTCATACACCGCACGTATGACTAGCCAGGCCCGTACTCGTGTACAAGTTCCCAAGCCGATCACATGTTAAAGCTAGTACTCACACACTTAGTCATTAGTATTTTGTTCATTGACATATTGTTTATTCTCGTATTTATTTTTAGTATTTCCTTTATTGTGTATCTCTCGTACATGTATATGCATCTTGTATATTTCCATCTATTTACTGCTACATAGTTTATATCATTGATGTAGAACTGCTGTTAGAGATGTACTTTGCTCCAATCCTGACTGGATATTTTTTCCAGACTTTGACTTACAGGACTTATTTTCCATTATACTTGGAGATTGGATATTATTGATTGCAGGTATGATTATTTTGTTGTTCAGACTTGTCTTGTATTTCATATATTTTCTTCGGTATCTCATCGTGCCTTAGTTTATGTGATTGAGTATTCCATATTATATTGTGATATTTGTGTCTCCTCATGGAGTTGGATATTCATGTGAGATTGATTAGATAGTATCATGACCTAGACAGCGTTCTACCGCCGATGCTGCGGCATAGGCTGGACGTACCCACACACTCGTGCCCCTATACCGGGTGCGGGTCGTGACAGACCTTGATGATAGCTGTAAACCAATAGACATACATAAGTATCGAGGTATGATTGGTAGTTTATTATATCTAACTGGTAGTCGCCCAGACATTATGTTTGCTGTATGCCTTTGTGCTAGATATCAGGCTAATCCTAAGGAATCATATTTGTGCGCAGTTAAGCGTATCTTTAGATACCTTAAAAGGACTTTGTCAGCAGGCTTATGGTATCCTAAAATAATGTTCTTTGACCTTGCTAGTTACTCGGATGCTGATTTTGCTGAATGCAAAGTCGATCAAAAAAGCACCAGTGACACATGTCATTTCCTAGGAAAGTCTCCTAGTTTACCAAGAAACAAAATTCTGTTGCATTATCAACAACTGAGGCAGAGTATATCATCGCAGGACATTGTTGTGCTCAAATTTTGTGGATGAAGCAAAACCTAGAAGACTTTAATCTGCACTATTAGAACATTCCTATTTTCTGAGATAACACTAGCACCATTAATCTTAATAAAAATCTAGTATGCCACTCACGCACTAAGCACATAGAAATTCTTCATCATTTTCTAAGGGATCATCAATTACACGGAGATATTTGTTTAGAGTATGTAGACACGAAACATCAATTAGCAGACATCTTTACTAAACCTTTAGCTGAAGATCGATTCAACTTTATCCGTCGAGATTAGGTCTTTTGGATTTTGATAAAATATAAGAATCATAAGATGCTTTACAAATTTTTTGTCACACTTTTCAAAAAGTTTTTAATTTTTTGGATACAAGTCGAAAGGGCCCTTCTGTAAAAAAAGTGTAAATAACCTTAAGCGACACGGTATTTAAGTGTCTTCGGACCACCGTCAGCTGGGATCCGGCCCCTACAGCTACTCCGAGATGATTTAAACTTTTAAAAATGTACGATTTAAGTTTAGTACTTATTATTCTATATTTATATCAAGTCAAGAAAGGCATAATATCGATTAAAATTATATTGAGATTCTGGAAATAAATGTTAACAAAATTTGGACCGAACTCGGGCTGAGCTCAGACTGAACTCGGTTAGTTTAATTCCAGAATATGCTATGTCATTTAATTCTCTTCCTAATTTAGGTTTCTGTTACTCTATATATAGATCATTTCGTTGCTCATTCGTTCAGACCAACAAAAATTATCCCTTCTCCACAAATAAACTTAGTTTTTCCTCCTACATCCTCTCCTAATGGCCCCTAAAAGGAAAATAGATTTCTTTTTTGACTCTCTTTTCTGTCCCAATATGCCAAACATAGGAGAATTCGATGGTTTTACCTTTCGAGGCCTCGAGATTTCAAATGATTGGTTTAATGACTTCTCCAAGAGACATCTGTTTTGGCCATCCTATTTTTTTTCCCAACACAACGACTATCTACCTATTCTTCAAAAACTTTAACTTGAAGAATTTGTTACGTCCCGTACCAATATTTACACCAATGCTATTCAAATATTATATTGTAACTTAACATATGAACATGATACTATTTCATCTAGAGTTTGTGGTATTCCAATTGAATTCGATGTGAATAACTTGGGTAAAATCCTACACATTCTTGCTGATGGACAAACCTTAGTCAACATCATGCAAGTTCAATTCGACCATGGCTTAACTCTAGATTCTTTCAAAAATATCCTTTGTCACCCTATTGAATGTCCACATGAAATTTTTTATGCTAGATACTTGAGTGGTCACTTCTTTGAAATACAACGTACTACCTTTTCAACTTTTCTACCTAAGAAGACTTACTTTGATGAGGTCTCTTATCTAGAAATGTCAACTTTATATCACTTGTATTTCGGCATTAACTTCAATATTCCCCAGACCATCTTATCTCAAATGGTTTAATATCGTAAGAAATGGCGTCCACTACTATACGCCATGTACTTGCCAACCATTTTTAGCTATTTCAATATTCCTTTGGATACTTGTCCAAATCTTGAGGAACCTTTATACCTCAATAAAATTCAGAGAATTGAGGCAACTATGCTTCTACCTTAGAACTCATCATCAAACTCCAACACTCTTCCTGTTGATTTTGTCGCTCCTGTTGATGAACAGCCACAAACTTTAGAGTCTATTTTCAATCTGTTGTATGATCGCTTCCACAATGAAGATATACACAATCGTGCTACTGATCATCGTCAAACTCTTCAGACTCAGGCTCTTGGCAATACTTTGATAGACATCCAGTACACCTTATCGAAGCACCCTGCCGGACCATTTTTGATTCTCAGGAATCCGAATCAACAAGAATTTCATATTGATCACCCATATATTCAGCGACATTTGAATCCAGCTGATACCTTCTTTGATCCAAACAGAATAGTTGAACCTGATGATGAAGATGAAAAATATGACAACTAGTTACTTAATGGATTTAAATGTTTAAAAAGTTTACTTGTAGATGCTCCACTATGATATTTTACTACACATCTGCTTTTGTATATTTTTTTTCAAATGAATAAATGTTTAATGTAATTTTTCTTTTGTCATTATATTATCCTGTATACACTTTACTCTCTCTTTTTTGTCATCTCACTGTTTTGGGGGGAGCATGTCATTTCGATCAAATGACAACGGGAGAGAAAGACATACATGATACTAGCATACAAGATGATACTTGACAGTCGTTTTCTTCAGCATATCAACTGCTCCATAATTACCGGGGAACCTTGCATATCAAAGACTTGCAGTATCATTTATAGTTTGTCAATTATCAAAATATGGAAGATTATTGGCCCATCCGGTCTCAGTCAACTTGATTTTGATAGTTAACTAAATCATGCATTGATATGTCATGATCTGAAGTCTCAACCGAGCTATTATATATCATCTGTATTACGTCTATTCAAATATATTCTTTTATTTCTTTGAGTCTAGGACTGATATAAGCTGATTTGCACTGGAAAAACTAAATTCCTATACCCAGATACCTAGTCCACTCAAATGAACCAAAGAACTTATCGACCAAATCAGGCAATATTTATTTACAAAGTCTGCCATACTTAGAGAATAAACTCGGGCTGAACTCGTGCCGAACTCGGACCGAACTCAGTTACCCTTTTGGTATGAAATCAACCAATTCAATAAGCTCCTGATTTCTTGGCCCAACGGTTAAAAATTTGAATTAAACCCCATTCGAATTTTGGCCGAATTCTGTTTGCCTGCACCCTATAAATAAGATTAGAATTCTTCATTCTTACTCACTCAACCATTCTTTAGTCTTCTATCCTAGCGTGAGCAAACCTCTAAAGCCTTAACTTTTCTATCTCAAAGAGCAACTCCCTAGCCTTTCTAGTGCCAAGTGCGATCTCGATCTAGAAGTCTTCAGAGTTGTAAAGAGCTTTATTCCAATAGTTACTCTCTCTCTAAACTGTGAAGTTGCGAGACTCTGGATCAAACCTCGTGGTGTAAAGAAGTGGCAAGCCTTCGGATCAAAGCTTGTGATTCACTATTGGTGATTATAGTGGATAAAACTCTGAGCTTGAGTTCTCGGGACTGGACTAGTCCTCTCATAGGGAAACCAGTATACATCTTGGTGTTTGCATTTGCTTTCTCTCTCTATTTTACTGCTTTACTTAACTGTCTCTATATACACTATTAATTAGCAACTGCCTTCATTCTAATAATCTTAAATTGGGTAGATTATTCTACTACACTCTTTTTACCCCCCTTAGAGTTGCCTCACGGTCCTTCACTTGGGAGGATCATCTTCACTTAGTGAGCATGGAAAACACCTGAGGATCATTCTGGAGACCCTCAGGGAGGAGAAGCTATATGGAAAGTTTTCGAAGTGTGAGTACTTCCTTGATAAGGTTGATTCCTCGGGCATGTGATTATAGGAGACGGGATCTCAGTAGACCCGAAGAAGATTTCAGTAGTTGAGTCGTTGTCTACCCCGAGTTCAGTGGTGGAGATCAGGAATTTTCTTGGACTGGCAGGCTATTATCATTGATTTGTTCAGAATTTTTTCAGGATTGCAGAACCGATGACTAGACTAACCAGGAAGGACGTAGATTTCGTCTTGACTGAGAATTTTCAGTCTGCTTTTGAGGAGCTAAAGAAGAGGTTGACTACAGCTCCAGTGTTGATATTGCCATCAGAGACAGAAGGATATTCTATATATAGTGATTCATCGGGTAAGGGTTTGGGTTGTGTGTTGCAGCAGAACGGAAAGGTGATTTCCTATGCTTCCCGACAATTACACCCACATGAGAAGAACTACCCTACCCATTACTTGGAGTTTGAAGCAGCTATTTTTGTCCTTAAACTGTGGAAGCACTACTTGTATGGGGAGCGAGTAGAGATCTTTATAGACCACAAGAACTTGAAGTATATGTTTACACAAAAAAGAGCTCAACATGAGGTAGCGGCGGTGGTTGGAGTTGATGAAGGACTTCGATATTGCTTTGCAGTACCATCCAGGGAAGGCCAACGTAGTCACGGATGCCTTGATCAGGTATCCAGTGGCTATATATTTAACGAGGGATAGACATTTATTGGCCTATTTTGATAGCTTGGATATTGAGGTATTAGTTCCTGGAGTTGCAGCACAGATGTGGGGACTTCACGTACAGTCAGAGTTGATGGACCGGATCAGAGCCGCACATTTCAAGGATGAGTCTCTGAGGAGCATCGGAGCACATGTCTAGATAAGATTGGCAGAGGACTTCAATATTGCAGATAATAGATCATCGCAGTACGGTACCAGGTTATGTGTGCAGAGTGGAGCGTTGCGCGAGGAGATTCTTTAGGAGGTACATCGATCTCAGTACTCTATGCATCCAAGTGCTAACAAGATGTATAGGGACATGAGAGAACATGTTTGATGGTATGGTATGGAGTGGAAAGTGGCTAGCTTCATATCTAGATGCTTTGTATGCCAGCAAGTAAAGGAAGAGAGACAGAGGCCAGGTGGATTGCTTCATCCTTTACCCATTCTAGAGTGAAAGTGGAAGCATATGACGATGGACTTTATTTCAGGGCTTCTGCGTTCTCCAGGTGGTAAAGATGCGATTTAGGTTATCGTAGACCGGTTGACCAAATCAGTCCACTTTCTGCCATTCAAAGTAAGTACGTCTACGGAGAAGCTCACAGAGATATATGTGCATCAAATAGTCAGATTGTATGGAGTTTCTGTAAGCATAGTCTAGGATCGGTATAGTCTCTTTATGTCCCACTTCTGGAGGAGTTTGCAGGCAAGCTTGGGCACTCAGCTCAAGTTCAGTACCGCATATCACCCTCAGAAAGACGAAAAGTCAGAGAGGACTATCCATACTCTCGAGGACGCGCTATGCACCTGTGTTTTAGATTTTGGAGGCTCTTGGGAGGATCATCTTTACTTGGTAGAGTTTTCTTACAACATCAACTACCAGGCCAGTATCGAGATATTATCATTTGAGGCTCAAAGATGTCCCACTCCGTTATCATAGGATGATGTTGGTGAGAGAGCCTTATTGGGACCAGAAATGGTCGTGGATGCAGCTGAGAAGGTGAAACTCATCTGGGATAGACTTCGGGTGGCACAGGACAGACAGCGGCATTGGGCCAATAGCTACCAGAGACCATTGGAGTTTGAGGTATAGATTTTGTTTATATTGCTTGCGATTGCTTGTTTTATTAGAGTTCTAAGGCTGTGTTTCGTGCTAGGTTGGCGATCTAGTTTTCTTGAGAATTTTTTTGACACGGGGCACGATTCGCTTTAGTGGAGGTGGGAAGCTTAGTCCACAGTACATCAGACCCTTTGGTGTTCTTGAGAGGGTCGGTACGGTGGCCTATAAACTAGACTTGTCGTCTTCATTATATGGAGTGCATAACGTGTTCCACGTGTCACAGCTAAGATGGTACGAGGCTGATCCTACCCATGTACTAGATCACTCGGAGATCGAGGTTGGTCCGACTCTCAGCTACCCAGAGCAGCCCGTAGAGATTTTGGAACACAGGAAGAAGGTGTTGTGGAACCAGATGATTCCTTTGGTATACGTCGCGTGGAGGCATCACTCGCCAGGAGAGAGTACCTAGGAGCGAGAGGCTGAGATACGCGAGCGATACCCTTATCTGTTTGAGCCGTAAGGTATAATTCTTTTTTGCTTGTATTGATTACTATTGATAGTTAGTTCTTACTAAATTTTGAGGACAAATTTTTTTCAAGTTGGGTAGGATTGTCACCCTCAATTTTCCAGCTAGGGGTAGTTTGGTATTTTGGCATGGGTATTTGATTTTAGGAATAGAATATTAAATATAAATATGATGATTGTATTCATTATTTAATTATGTTGAGCTATAATTATTTGTGATTAGTATTAGTTATTTCAGTAGAGACTTGAATTAATTAGTTATTAGAGACTTGTGTCATTTGTTAATCAGTTAGAGAGACTAGCCAATATTAGACTTGACACATATGGACCTATTTATATTTTTTATGATAATTAGTGAGCCCAACTTGGACCCAAGCCCAATTAGTCATTCCACTAATTAAATTAAGGGGAATTAGTTTAATTACAATTAGTTAGAGACTTTCAAAAATACCCACCCTTAATTATTTCTCATAATACATCATGTAGGGTTATTTGGGCCTTAGCATGTAGCTTGGGGAAGGAGTAAGGGGCCGGCCACTTGAAGAGGGGCTCTCATTCTCTCTCCTCCTCATTTGTATTTTATTTTGATCCAAATTCTAGATCCCCAATTTCCTATTTTCTCTCTATTAATTTTCTATTCAATTTCATCAATTCCTTCACAAATTAATCACTCTTAGAGCCTTAGATCTTGGAGAAGCAATGAGCATAAGAAGGAAGAGCTTTGGAGCTAGAGATCATGTCCAGATAGTGTCCAATTATATTTTTATTAGGAATCTATCTCCTAATTGGTAATTCCTGAATTTTTCTTTTATTATGGCTTCTTAATCATTAATTTAACCATTATAAATGATCCTATGGCATAGGACTACCTATCGGAATAATTTTTAGGCTATTTCGCTATGTATTATGAGTTCTATGTGGAGTTTTGTGTGCATGTTAGGAGAATTACGAATTTGACACATCAATTGTGTGTCATGAGACCAATTAAATCTAATTAGACTTAGATCGGGGTTATGGGACTAGGTACGTGTCTACAATTGGATATATGTAGGTCGTATCAAGGTATCTTGTGATACAATGTGACACGGGGCCCAATTTTAGGGGTTTTGCACAATTACTCTTCAATTCTCATCATAGCAAGTTACATTAGTTATATATAGTTATATTTAATATGTATGTATATATATATATATATATATATATATATATATATATATATATATATATATATATATATATATATATATATATATATATATATATTATTAGTTGAGTTGGGGGGATTTGGTATGTTGATTGACAGTGTATATTGACACTTGAGTGAGTATCTTGACTAGTGCACTCAAGGTGTTTGGGAATTTGACTATTGCTAGAGTGTGTATCTATTTCAATACTATATTCATTATTAATATATATATATGTATATTTGTATGTATATATATATATATATATATATATATATATATATATATATATATATATATATATATATATACCTGTGTGTGTTGTGTTATAGCACTTATACACTGTGTGCAAGATGGGGGATCGAGTTTGGACTGCTAGTGTAGTATGTGAGGAAGTGAGAGATGGAGGGACTGTGCAAGTGTTCACTTATGTGTGGCAGTGGTGTGTGCTTGTGTCACTACCCAATTCTAGAAAATAGGATTTTTTTTTATTTGGTAAATTGTGTATTGTATTTAATTAATTATATTTATTTAGTGATTATATTATTTTTTTAATGATTGTTTTAGGGTTTTGGCTAGCCTGGACCCATGTCAGACCCTAGTGGACCCATGTTCGACCCAGCCCACACCCTTGTGAGAATTATTTTGGGGCTTAGATTTATTATTATATTTTTAGAAGGTTAGTGGAGAGATTTGGAGCTAGTTTGAGTGCTTTTGGAATCCAAAACCCGAAACCAAGTCAAGTAGGGGCATTTTGGGAATGTGGAACTTATGTAAACCCTATTTATTTCCTTTGGCCGGCCCCCTACCTACCCCACCCGTGTAATCACAGCAAGGAGCAGCCCTCTTCTCCCCCTTTCTTCATTCCACTCTTCTTCTTCACTTCTTCTTCTTCTCCACTTCTTCTTCCTTCTTCTTCAAGGTGAGTTTTTCTTCCATTTTGTTCCTTCTTTCTTCCATTCCTTCTTCTTTATGCTAGCCCTAACCTTGCATTTTCCCTAACCTAGGTGTGAGGAGTCTAGATTTAGTATGGAAGGTAGATTTGGTGGCTTGGAGCTTGAGGGAGGTGATTCCAAGTAGATCGGAGACCTTGGCCTTGGGATTCCAACTCCCAAGAGGTAAAACCTAACTTTCTCCTTGCTAATTACTTTTATGTAGTGTAATTAGTATTGTAGAACCTTCCTAGACCCTAAGCCTACCCATGGGAGGAAGTTGGAACTAGTTTGGTTGAGTTTAGAGACTTTGACATTAGGTTTTGTGTCGATTTCGGGCGAAATCCAAAATTGGCCCAATTTGGCTGATGCCCTAGGTTAGACAGACCTAGGTAGATGTTGTCGGGTGTCTTGAGGGTGAGTGCGTGTCTCCGTTCGGACACGGGAAGTCGTGTCGCAGAGAAACGGGCGTTTCGGGCAAAATTAGGGTTTTTTATCGTCGCCGATTCTAAGTGCGTGTGCGTTTCCGCCACGGACCTAGAATCGACGTGGGAGTACTTTTCTAGGATCTAGACATCGTTTAGAGCGCGTGGGTAAATTTTGGGCCAATTTTGAGTTCGTTTGGTGTGCATTTCAGGAGATTTTCCGAACCGCGCACCACGTGTTTGTCGAAATGACCGAACGGCCATTTCGACTTGGTTTCCTCGTTTCGGGCTTGTGCGCACGTTGGGTTAGTATCGGGGAGTGTGTGCTAGAGTTCTCGAGCTATATTTTATATATTTTAGGGTGTTGGTGAGTGTCGGGGTCGTTGGGCGTGAGTGGGGCGTGTTGTTTGTGTGTTGTTGTGTGTTGTGTTGTGCTAGTGTATATGTGTGTATATATATATATATATATATATATATATATATATATATATATATATATATATATATGTATATGTATATATATATATGTATATGTATGTGTGTTTATGTATATATATTTATATATATATATATGTGTGTGTATTTATATCTATGTGCTTGTGTGTGTATATGTCTATGTGTATATATATATATATATATATATATGTAAATGTATAAGTGTGCTTGTGTGTGTATATGTATATATATTTATATATATATATATATATATATATATATATATATATATCTTAGAGTGTGTGTGTATTGATATGTATGTATGTATATATATATATTTGTATGTGTGCATATATATTTTAATATAGGTGTTTATATATATATATATATATATATATATATATATCTATATATTTGTGTGTGTGTGTGTGTGTGTGTGTATTAGTGTGTTTGTGAGTGTGTAGGTGTGTGGTAAGGTAAATGGGTAAGGTAAATGGGTATTTGGGTATATGTGTGTGGATATCAATATATATAGGTATATACATACTTAGATATATATAAATATGGTAGATATCTATATTTCCTAGCCTAGATTAATAACTAGGTGTATAATCTTTAGTTAGATAGCTAGTTAGAGGGGTTCGAGAGCGGTATCTCAATACCTTGAGATATCCAAGGTATTGAGTTTCGAGCGGGGTATTTGAGCATTAGCGTAGAAAATATTTTGGAATAATTTTTATATGTTTATATATATATATATTTACGCGTGCTAGCATAGATTTTAGCGGGTTTAGGCGGGGTGCGTGGCCTAGGGCGAGGTATCGGATACCGAGGGCATCCCGGTATCTCGATTAGGCGAGTTTGTGAGTTTAGTAGCTTAATGAGCTCGGTTTGACCTAGAATTTCAGGGGCACCCTAGTTTGACCTAGCTTTGACCATAATTGTTCTCGTTGACCGTAAAAGTCAATGTTTGACCTAGTTTTGACCTAGAGTTGACTTTTTGGAACCCGGGTTAACTTTTTGACCCGATTTTCATCGGTTTGACCCGTTCGACCTAGAATAGCCCTAGAAGTCTGTTTTTAATTATTTTATATCAGTTTAACTCCTTAGAATCCTGTTTAATTTTGCTTTTCGCATTAGGTCCTTGCGATACCGGTCCGGATCTCGATCCTCATCAGTTGCTCAGGACATCAGGCGAGTACCTACTGTTTGTGGTATTAAACGAAAGAATGAAAGTGTATTTCAATGACAGGGTTTATACGAGACCCGTGCCCTTTGGTTTACAAACAAACTTGTACAATTCGATCCTATACGAGGATGCGGGAGTATAATTTATTTAATCTGGGTATAAATTGCTATAGGTGTCTGATCTGCGGTCGATCACTTTAGCCCTTGGACTACACGATGTTGAAGAAGTGCCATGGAAGACAGGGTGCAGCTTCGGAGGTTGCGAAGGAGGGTGGATGCGCGATGCTGAAGGTCGTCGCTCCCTATTCCTTGCCTGAGCTCTGTATTCTTCTCTCTCTCTCTCTCTCTCTCTCTCTCTCTCTTGATCTCCGGTTCGGTGACCTTGTTCGATCTTCCAAATTGTCGACCTTGTTCCCCATTGATAGGGATCTCTATTTATAGAGTTTTGGTGACAGTGACCACTCCATCGGTGTAACAACCGAGGAGTGGAAAGTACAGCACCCTATTACACAACGGTTAAAGTAACCAATGCCTATGTATAGATGATCTTTTGAATGAGCAGGTGATGCGGGTCCAACTAAGGGGAGACAACGCGTACAATTGCTACTAAGATCACGGCATAAAAGCCACGTAGGTAGGTATCCATTGTGTAGAAGGGGTTGGCATAGAAGCCAAATGTCCGTCACCATGGCATAGAAGTCGAGCAGACATAGAAGCAGAACAGGCATAGAAGCCGAGTTGGCATGGAAGCCGGGTAGTCGTAGAGACTGGGAGGGCGTTGAAGCCGGATGGGCGTTGAAGCCGAGTAGGCATAGAAGCCGAACAGGCATAGAAGCCGAGTAGGCGTGGAAGCCGTAGGAGCATAGATCCTGAATGGGCGTAGAGGCCGCTGCGTACCATGCCAGGGTGCTGATGTGGACGTCTTTAGCCGGAATTACGGCTTTTGGAGATCAAATCTTTGGCAGAGATTTGCCATCATCCTGTGCATTAAATGCGGAGACGTGCCTTGAGGGGAAACTGTCACCGCTCTGTGCATTTTGATGGAGGGACGTGCCTTGAGGGGACACTGTCATCGCTCTGTGCGTTTTGACGGAGGGACGTGCCTTGAGCCCTGTACGAAGCGCAACTTTTGACGTGGCAGACGGTTTGTCTTCTGCGGAGCGTAAAACAGCCCATGTTTGCCTGTGTAAAACAAGGCAGCGTGTTCTCTTTGCACGCGAAAGAGCAGTTTATGCCGGGGGATTTTAGTAAGCGCCGGTTTGGTGATATTTTAACCAAATCCTCTGCATTAAATGCTGAGATCCGCCATCATACTATGGAGCGCGTCCCGAAGGGTCTGCCCCCGTTTCCAGCCGTCGTTTGGGTAGCTGTGCAGCACTTTTTTGTCAGGAGTCAAAGGTCAGGTTTACTGCGTGACTGGACAGTTTCTTTTCGGGAATACGAAGCGTTCCTCGTACGCTTTAACGCTGCTTTGAGAGCGGCTGGATTTTACGCCATGGAGGCGATGAAGAACCATGTTTTACGCTGGATGGCTCTGAAGGCCTCTGCTTACGCTGCTCTGTATCAAGACGCTGCGTAGATCTTCCAAGCATTTTTTTCATGCTTCTATAAGACCCCCTTCAAAGCTTTTAAATTCCTCGGAATTTGAAACGCTTTGAATGAAGCATGAACGGCCCCTCGTAACTCGAAACGTTTCTGAATGGAGCGTTTGAAACGGTCGATGCTGACTTTATGGCGGATTTATTGGGGACCGCTGTGATCTCTTTTGCCTATAAAAGGCTTGGGGGGGTGAACCTGTCTTCACCACATTCCCATTGTCATGCAGAGATAATCGCCGGAGTTCATCGGATCGATCTGAGGAAGAAGGAGATAATGTTCTTCCAGCATGTAGGGAGCCATAAAAGACGGCGTCTTCGAGCAAGTGTCTACTGCAACGATGGATCATGGAAGGACATCTTAGCCTCTCTTGCTCGGGATAATCAGCAACTTTGTATGGCGTTGCCCCAGTTGAGAGGAAGGGTCGTATTTGACCACAGCGGCTGGCATGCTGTGTATCTTCCTCTGAGATCCCCGCAGACGAGATTAGACAAACTGTAATCCATCGTCCCCAATCGAGTTGGGCTTTAAGAAGCCTCAACTGGATCGGCCATGGCGAATGGAGGATCTTCTTGTTCATGACTGTGGTAGTAGATGAACAGCCCTCAAAGAAGAGGAAGACCTTCACCCATGTGAGAACCTGTCAGTACAGCTTCTGGGCGATCTTCGGACGATGATGGGGGGACTCCTTTGTAGACGGAGTTTCCCTCAGATGTAATTATGAGAAATAGAGAAAAACCCTTGTAGATTGGATTTTCCTCATATGTAATCATGATTTTAATCTTTAATAAAATCGTCTTCTTCTCCATATGATCGTCTTGCCATACGTTGCTTGTGAAGTCTGAATATGTGCAGCTTCGACACGTCTGAATCTTTACGCTGACTCTGATAGAAAGAGTATTAGGCCCTGTCCTTTATGCATAGCGGATAGTCCGTAGAATGCTGTTGAGCACTTTGAACATTTAGAACTGTCCTGTTGCTAGGACTGCATAGAATTTCTGAACTGTTGCCTCTCTGATGAGCGGAATTTTGTTTTGTTCAGAATTCGTCTTCAAGAATGATCTCTCGAAACTCCCTTGGAACAGGGTCGAGGTTTTTGTCAAACTGAGTTGCCACTTTGATAGACGAGATGTTCAGACTGGAATCTGGATGAACCTCCAGTTTTCTGGACCCGAGAGGAGTAATTTCTCAATGTTTGAACTCTGCATACTTCGGGTACTTGGGGATGCTTTGGGGCAAGAACGAGTATCTTCTGTGTGAACTCTTTGCACTTGACCGCCTTGGGGACTGTTTGGATATGCGGAAAGTCATGGAGCGGGAAATCATGTCTGTAGCCTCTTGAGCGTAAAACACCATCGAGCATGAAATCGTAAACTTGTGGTTCCTGAGCGTGAAGTCGTAGGTTTGTTGCCTCTCGAGCATAGAATGCTACCGAGCACAAAGGCATCCGGGCAAGAAAAAACCATAGACTTGTAGTTGTCGAACGTAAAGCCGTTAGATTCGTAGCTGTCGAGCGTAGAAAAGCTCCTTTTAGCGTAGGACTGTAGATCTGTAGCCTGTGAGCGTAGAACACCATCGAGCGTGAAATCGTAGACCGGTGGTTCCTGAGCGTGAAGTCGTAGGTTTGTTGCCTCTCGAGCATAGAATGCTACCGAGCACAAAGGCATCCGGGCAAGAAAAATCATAGACTTATAGCTGTCGAACGTAAAGCCGTTAGATTCGTAGCTGTCGAGCGTAGAAAAGCTCCTTTAGCGTAGAACTGTTTGATTTGTAGCTCCTGAAAATAAAATTTCTAAGAGCGTGAGGTTTGCGGATCTGTTGCTGCTGAGCGTAAACTGAG
Source organism: Iris macrosiphon (assembly GCA_036927795.1). NCBI lineage: Eukaryota > Viridiplantae > Streptophyta > Magnoliopsida > Asparagales > Iridaceae > Iris > Iris macrosiphon. Next base: position 326,189,410 of record JAYESA010000004.1, read on the forward strand.
CGCCACCGAGCGTGAGATCGTCGATTTGGTATCTGCTGAGCGTAAAGTCGTGGGTTTGTGACCTCTCGAGCATAAAAGCTACCGAGCACAAAGGCATCCGGGCGTAAAATCATAGACTTGTAGCTTGCGAGCGTAAAACCGTAGATCCGTTGCTGTCGAGCATAGAAAGCTCATTTAGCGTAGAACCCGCTGAACCGTCTTGCACGAAAAAACCTTTCGAATTCGCTGACTGTCCGTCTTCCAAGGGTAGTGGGCTGACGTAGCATCCAATCATAACCAACTATTAATTGCGCGATTTGGTTAGGGTCTCGAGGGGTTCGTCCGAGGATTCGAGGAGTCGACCCGGACTGTATATATATCCCCAATTTCTGGAAAGAAAACTCTTTATCTGTCTTTTGCGAAAGAGAGCTTTCGACTGTTCGAGTTTTTTCTTCGTTCTTTCTTCGAGCACTTCGAGTCTTTCAGAAATGGCGCCGAAACAAACCCCCTCCGCTAAGGGAAGGAGCATAGGTTCTTCTTCTCCTTCTTCTGTCCCGGTGAGAGAATCTCCGGTCGGGCAAGGTGAACTTCCCTCTGAGGGGAGCATCCCGCCGACGACTAGCGCTCCCGGCTTTAGAGGTAGAACTTTTTTGGATGACACAAACGACGAAAAATCCTTCGCACATGTTGAACTTGACTGCGCTAGGTCGTCTTCTGTGCTGATAGCCTCTTTTGAGGAAGATGACGCACGGAGGCGTTTTCATCTTTTATGCCCACATTTCTAATGTGTCAGCGTAAAGACTCCATATTTTTGTAGTTCTGGGCGTAAATAGCTCGGGCTACCGAAAATTGGCTTATTTCGTAAAATTTGAATTTTACGTTCGTGGAGGAGACTTCTGGCGTAAGGTGACCAAATTTGTACAATCTTGGCGTAGAGCACAGACTGTCGTTTCCTTGGTCCGTGTGTTTGTGCCAGACTTGTAATGACATATCTTCTTTGCATTATCTTGCAGTTGATTTGGGTGAGTCCCCATTGGCTGAGGTGATGGGCTCCGCTGCGGGGATGCTGCACTCGAACTATCTGGAGGATCTGTTCCATGTGGCATTTCCCATCTATGGACCCCAGTATCCTGAGGGAAGGGAGCTCCTGATATCGGCTCAGGGTGAGCGAATGCTGTTGAGTATGATCAACGGCGAACCCTTGGTACGTGTAGATGGGGAGCGGTACATAAAGTCGGCTTTCCTTTTTTGGGACATGATTGATAAACAGTCCCAGACGAAGCCCAAGAGGGAGCCTTGGGTTTTCCCTGCCGGGGATTTGGTCTTGTACCTGCCGACGATGCCGAGGGATTATCCCATCTCGGCCTTCTCCCATGCGACGCATCCCAGGAAGATGTCTTGGAAGCTGACTTCTGATCTTCACGGGAAGCCGGGGAAGATCTTTCATCTGAAAGGAGCTAACCAGGTGTCGTTTGTTAGTCGCCCTTCTGGCGTTGTGATGCTGTTCCGAGGACTGTGCCCAGGCAGTGTTCCAAGTGAAGATAGCTCGGTGATCCAGCCGGTCCAATTGCTGACCTTCTGCAACGACTTCATGGGTCGAGGTGGGGTATATCCCAAGGAGAATCCTCGGTGCAATGGGTAGATCGCCCCAACGAACTCCCGATGGAGATGCCTAGTTGACTGGGCCTTAAAGCATTTCCAGAGAGAGTTGGAGGGCATTGGACTATATGCCGCTGTGAGTGCGACGAGCGTCGGGCTGCCTCTGAACCCTAATTTGTTCCTAGCACTGATGGAGCGGTACATTCCGCTCACCGGGACCTTCGCCACTCCACTAGGGGAGTTGGGGTTGGCCCTTCATGAGATGGCAGTTGTCTCGAGACTGCCGATGGGGGATACCCCATATGAAGAGTACGTTCCCACCAACCGGGAGTTGGGAGATATGGACCCTCGGGTGGCGAAAGTATATCAAGAGCTGATGTGTCAGTACTTCGCGTGTACCGCTTTTTATAACGAGCCTTCTGATTTGGCTCACACCACCAAGTGGATATCCTACCTCTTCTTCCATCGGGCTAGGGCCACCAAGTCGGAGAAAGCTTCGGGGGGCAAGAATGAGCCCATGAACTGCTTGGGCATCCTCAGTGCCCAGGTCGTTGTGGCTCTTATGGAAGACGCCAAGGCTCCCGATCAGATTCTCGTTGATGGGGTAGGAAAGTACCCCGAAGGTACAAAGGCCTACAGTTATTTGAGGTGTTGTCGCAGGCCTCTGTCTAAGGAAGCCCAGCTGGCTGGTTTCCTCTCCATATGGCTGCGTCAAGTAGTGGTGCCAGGCATTGCTTCCGTGGATCGCATTCACCGGAACATCCTATGGCCCGCAGTGCGTCTGGTGTTTGGGGCAAGACTGGGCTTGCTTCCTGCCATGGTGTGCCGTATACAGGCTGGCCTGAGGGCCATGACAGATGGGTTGCTCGTTGATGAAGCTCGAAGGGAGAGCTTCCCTCGGGTGGAATTACCATACTTGTACTTGATTGGATGGTTAATTCTCCACAGTTCCCGGGTTATGTCACCCGGTTCCGGTAGCAGCTCAGGGGGTATATTCCTATTGAATTACAGGGATTCCTCCTGGAATGTGAATACAGTTTTAGACTCTCGGCTGGTTTTGCCTCAGCCATGGCTGGAAGATCCTTTGTACTCCCCCTCCTGTGCATCGCAACCAGTCAGGGCTGTGGCTCGAGGATTCAGGTCGAGGGAAGACCGTTCTTTCTCCGGAGGCGTTTAATTGGTTGGTCTGTATTAGACCTTCCCATCTGCTGTATAGGAGCGAAGACCATTGCTTCTTCGAGCCCTACCTGCCTAGTCGGTTCGCCAGGCAGTTTGGGTACGACCAGTTGCATGTGGGCAACGCCGTCACCAGCTTCAGGTCCAGGGGTGGACTCATTGATGGAGCTAGAGGGTGGCGATATTTTGTCATGGGTTGTACGGGGGCAATTTTTATCGTGCCGGTCGTTACAATCTCCACGGAGCTGCGCATCCTTCACTCCTACACCCAGTTCTATGTGGCGATTAACACCTTCCATCGCGATTTTGACATGCGTGGAAGCTTCAGAGTGCCTTCTGCCAAGCCTGGGGGAAGGGTCAAAGTCCCCTCGGTCTCTTCTGACGAGGGTGAGGAGTCTGGTACCCCGGATGAGCCTCTGGTGCCGTTGCCGAGGTGTGAAGTGCCTCCGCCGGCGGGGGTTCTGGTAGTCTCTTCTGGGAAGCGACGGACTTCTGCTCCGAAGGAAGCTTCCCTTCGTAAGAGAAGGAAGGAGACGGTTGCTTGTCCTCTCCGCATTCCTGGTATTGGGGCTCCTGTGAGTGAGCCGGCATCTCCCTATATCAGGGATGATTCTTTGGCTGGAGGTTCCTCGCCTTTTAGAGAGGGACCTTCCACAGTTCTGGCTGGTGGCGCCGGAGAGTCCTCGCTAGAGGTGGCTGTCGCTGCGGCTGTTCCAAGCAGCGGAGCGGGATTGCCTGCGTGGCCCCAACAGATGGGAGAATCTTCCCTGAGGTCAGTAGCGGGAGGAGTTACTCCTGCGTCAGCGAGCGCGCCTAGAGAGACTCCGGCTGATGAACCTCGACCGAGTCTCGGGGAAGGCTTGATCAAACTCTTGGCGATGTCGGTCGGCCCACCTCCTTCTCCAGGTATGACAGTTCGTATTGCGTCATTAAGGCGTGGCTTAGCTACATCTGCTGCAGATGCATCGTATATGCCGTTGGTTCCGGGTAAATGCCGTTTCGATGTCTCCTCCTAGGAGGATTACCACTTTGTTTGATATTTTGCTTTCTTGTCCTTTTTTCAGGGGATAACGTCCACGGGGAGCATGGCGTTGAAGCGCCTTCCGACTTTGTTCTGGCTCCTGGCGGTGACGTGGAGGCGCCGGATTTTGAGGCAGGAGTGTCTTCGGGGGCTAGCTCGCCCGGGGAGGTTTCGTCGTCTCAAGGGGAGGACGAACCTGTCATCGTGACCTCGTCTGTTGCGAGTATGCCGATGACTTCGATTGTCGCCATCGCACCTTCTTCGGGCGTGCCACCTGTTGAGGCGGCGGTGGCTACCTCGTCTGCAGTTGTGGCCGCTCCGGGCGCTCAGTCGGGTTTAGTTGCGTTGATCAAGCAGCATTCCAGCCTCGTCTACACTGGCTTACAAACGATGATACCGATGGTGTTGGCGAAGAACCTTGACTTCGAGCTCCTGAAGATGACTTCTCAGCTTTCGATCGAGGTTGTCAGGGGGCTTGGCAATCCTGGAGTGGCTGACGCTCTGGAGGCGGTGGTTAATGGTTTAGAGCAACCCATTAACGAATACTTGCAGCGGACTGAGGGCAGCCTTGATGCTGATGTCCAGGCTCGGTACGACCTCATGTCTGAGCGGTTTGCTGCAAAGCTTGAAAGCCTAAACAACTCTATCCAGACGCATAAGCTGGAGATGGATAGGAGAAGAGCTGTTATGGAAGAAGCCCTTGCCGTTGAGATGCAGTGTCGATCCGAGCATGAAGGGAATGCGGCGAGGGTCTCCAAGCTGCGGGAAAAACTTGCTCGGGCAGAGGAGTGGGCTTCCCAGTCGTTGGCAGGTTTGGAGGTAGCGACTGGTCGACTGAGCGAAGCGCGACGGGATCTGGACCGTGCGGAAGCTGCCCGTACGGGCTATCTTCGGGCAAGGGCTAATCTGACCCTTACGCACACTCCGGAGGCACGGCTGGAGCAGGCTCGCGCTGATGCTTTGGCCCTTAGGAATGAGAGGATAGCTGCACTGGACCGGCAGATTCATGGCCTGATTACTCCGCCATCTTGATGTACCCCTTCCTATGTAATTCTGCCTTCTTCGGGAATAAATAACAGCGACTCTTTTCTGACTATTGTGGACCCATCATTTCGGAATGTAAATGACAGGTTAGGTGAGAGTGATATCAGAGGTAGTATGGACGTGATAAACTCTTGATAAACTTCTTAGCGGGACGTATCTATTCAGAGGTCATGCGGACATGATAGAGTGTAACCCAACTTTTCAGGAATTTGCCGTTGATAGGAGCCATTAACAGATCTCTGTTGGGCTGGGCTATCCTGTAGGCACCGTTTGAGAACGTTGTCTCGATCACATAAGGGCCCTCCCATTTGGGCTGGAATTTGCCTTTACTTCTGTGAGTTAGGATCATCGGCCTTCTCACGGCTAGAACTAGCTCGCCGACTTTGAACACTCTTTCCTTTACTTTATGATTAAAAGTTTTGGAAATGCGTGCTTGGTAGAGCGCGATGTGCTGCTGAGCTTGGAGGCGCTTCTCGTCTAATCCTTCGAGCTCTTGGAGCCTCAACAGGTCATTCTTTTCTCGAGTCAGCTCACTAGTCACGGCTATTCGGAGCGACAGGATCTGGATTTCGATAGGAAGGACTGCCTCGCTTCCGTAGACTAGTGAAAAGGGGGTACAACCTGTCGGTGTCCGTACCGTTGTGCGGTATGCCCAGAGACATTCGCCCAGCTTCTCGTTCCAGTCTCTTTTGTTTGAAGAAACGAACTTCTTCAGGAGCTTGATAATGGTTTTGTTGAAGGCTTTCGCCAAACCATTAGCAGCTGGATAATATGCCGTAGAGGCAATATTGTGTATCCGGTTATTATCGCAAAACCGATGAAACGCTTGGCTGATGAACTAAGGTCCATTGTCGTGGATTATCCTTTGGGGAATTCCAAAGAGATAAATGACATGGTGCTTGATGAAGCTGATTACGTCAGACGCCTTTACTTCAGCCAGAGGGATTGCTTCGGCCCATTTGGAAAAGTAATCTGTGATGGCCAGTATGAACCGGTGGCCTCTGGAGGAAGATGGGTGAATGGGCCCAACGATATCCATACCCCAGGCTTCGAAGGGCCAGGATGCAATCGTAGGATGTAGATATTCAGACGGTTGATGTATGAAGTCTGCATGGACCTGGCAGGCCCTGCATCGTTTTGCATAGCTGATCGCGTCTGTGATCATAGTGGGCCAGTAATAGCCCATTCTTCTGATGCGGTCCTGCAGCTTAGGACCGGGCTGATGCGCTCCGCATACGCCGTCGTGAGCTTCACGGATAATCTGTTGTGCCTCGGCGCCAGCGAGACATCTTAACAGCAGTCCGTCGTAGGTCCGGCGATACAGGTATTGTGAAGATGCATCAAAGTAGAAGCGTAACGATCGTCTTTTGACGGATACTGCTTCTTTGGGGTCCTCTGGCAGGATTCCATATGCCACAAAATCTATGAAGGGACTCGTCCAATCTCTTGTAGGAGGATCGGCGTTTACAGCGTAGCTGCGTTCTAGGTGACAGCTGTTCTTCACACAGAATAAATCTCAGTTAAGAAGGATTACCGAATCCTGCCTTCTTATAGGGGTGGCTAAGTCCGCAGCTATGCTGGCCAGGGCATCTGCTTCCAGATTCTGAGATCGAGGTACATGCTCTAGGAAGAACCTTTTGAACGTCATGGCTATCTCGACCGTTGCTTGGTGATAGGGGATGAGGTCTGGATTCCGGATTTCGTATATCCCCCTGACTTGGTTGACGATGAGCAGAGAATCGCCGAAAGCTTCCAGGGATTCCACCCCCAGCTCTTTAGCGACTTGGAGCCCTATTAGCAGGGCGTTGTATTCTGCCACATTGTTGGAGCAGGGCTCGCTAAGAGAATATGCTCGGTAGATGACGAGCTGATCTGGAGTAACTAGGACGACTCCTACTCCTGAAACGACACTTTCCTTAGGACCAACTCTGGAGGCGCCATCGAAGAATAGTTGCCATACGTCACTTTCCCTTGCAAAATTACATTCCGCAACTTCATCGGGGATGTCTTCGTATAGCTTGGAGGTCTCCGGGATTGGATGAGCTGCTAGGAAGTCGGCCAGTGCTTGGCCTTTGATGGACTTCTGTGGGACGTAGACCATGTCATATGGCGTCAGTAGCAATGCCCAAGTTGCGAGTCGGGAGTTAAGGGCACTTGGCTTGCTCATCAGCACCCGGAGAGGGTTGATCCTGGAGATGATATGAATAGTCTGGCCGGCGACGTAGTGTCGCGTCTTCTGGACAGCGAACATCAGAGCCAAGCATTCCTTCTCCACTGGGTTGTACCGGTGTTCGGCCCCGACCATCATCCTGCTGAGCTAGTAGATAGCCTGTTCATGACCCGCATCGTTCTTCTGTGCAAGGAGAGCTCCTAGCGAATGATCCATTGCCCGAACGTACAGCAAGAAGGGTTTTCCCATGACGGGAGGCACCAGAACCGGTGGACTGGTTAGGTAGCGCTTGATATCCCCAAACGCTTGCTGGCAGGTTTCGTCCCATATAAAGGACACACCTTTCTTCATGAGGTGAGAGAAGGGCTGACATCTCCCCGAGAGGTTGGATATGAATCGCCGGATGTAAGCCAGACGTCCTTGGAACCCCCTGAGTTCCCTCAGATTATGGGGTGGTCGCATTGCTACGATCGCCTGGACTTTGTCAGGGTCTACTTCGATGCCTCTGGCGGTAATGACAAATCCTAGGAATTTGCCACTGGATACCCCCAGAAAGGACTTCATAGGGTTCATCTTGAGTTGATGCTGGCGCATTAACTCGAATACCGCCCTCAGGTCTCGAACGTGATCACCTTTGAGGCGGCTTTTGACAGCTATGTCGTCCACGTAACATTCCACTGTCTTGCGTAACTGCTCACGGAATATGTTACTCAAAGCTCGTTGGTATGTAGCCCTGGCGTTCTTTAATCCGAAGGGCATGACCGTATAGCAATATACCCCCAGTGGTGTCCGGAAGGCAGTGTGCTTTTCATCTTCCGGATGCATCTTGATCTGATTGTATCCCGAGAACCCGTCCATAAAAGACATACGCTCGAAGCCGCAGGTGTTGTCGATCATGATATCCGTGATGGGAAGGGGGAATTCATCTTTGGGGTAGGCCGCATTCAGATCTCGGTAGTCGATGCAGATACGTACCTTCCCATTTTTCTTCATGACTGGGACAACGTTGGCGACCCAGTCGGGATGTTGTTCCTCCCGGATGAAACCGCAGGTTATCAACTTCTTGACTTCGTCCTCGATGGCGTCCATCATATCCGGGCGAAACCGACGTTGGTGTTGTTTCACTGGCTTCGAATCGGTCAAAATATTGAGCTTATGAGTAGCTACCCTCGGGTCTAGGCCTGGCATGTCCTCATAACCCCATGCAAAGACGTCGACATATTCCTTTATCAGTTGTATGATCTCTTCCTTTTCGACTGGGGGGAGATTATTACTGATAAATATTGGCTTTGGTGAGAGCTCACCCCCAACATTGACTTGGATAACTTCGTCCTTGGTGGGAGGCTCTCTCTGCTCGAAGCGAAACTCCCACTGTGTATCCATTTGTTGAGCCCAGGGGTCATTCTCGAACGGTTCTGACTTTGGGGTTATGACTCCATCGGGGATGGAGGTACACATCTGCTCAGAGGTGATATGGACATGGCAGTTTTTGTGGACTTAACATCACTGGCGTGCTTAGAATTTAAGTACGGATGTTAAGTGTAGATGACAATCAATGTCAGAGGTAATATGGACATGATGATTGACGGCCGAAAGTTTTATTCAGAGATAATATGAACATGACAAAATTTTGTGATTGTGACTCCATCGGGGACGGAGGTACACATCTGCTCAGAGGTGATATGGACATGGCAGTTTTTGTGGACTTAACATCACTGGCATGCTTAGAATTTAAGTACGGATGTTAAGTGTAGATGACAATCAATATCAGAGGTAATATGAACATGATGATTGACGACCGAAAGTTTTATTCAGAGGTAATATGAACATGACAAACTTTTGTGATTGTGACTCCATCGGGGACGGAGGTACACATCTGCTCAGAGGTGATATGGACATGGCAGTTTTTGTGGACTTAACATCACTGGCGTACTTAGAATTTAAGTACGGATGTTAAGTGTAGATGACAATCAATATCAGAGGTAATATGAACATGATGATTGACGGCCGAAAGTTTTATTCAGAGGTAATATGAACATGACAAACTTTTGTGATTGTGACTCCATCGGGGATGGAGGTACACATCTGCTCAGAGGTGATATGGACATGGCAGTTTTTGTGGACTTAACATCACTGGCGTGCTTAGAATTTAAGTACGGATGTTAAGTGTAGATGACAATCAATATCAGAGGTAATATGAACATGATGATTGACGGCCGAAAGTTTTATTCAGAGGTAATATGAACATGACAAACTTTTGTGATTGTGACTCCATCGGGGATGGAGGTACACATCTGCTCAGAGATGATATGGACATGGCAGTTTTTGTGGACTTAACATCACTGGCGTGCTTAGAATTTAAGTACGGATGTTAAGTGTAGATGACAATCAATATCAGAGGTAATATGGACATGATGATTGACGGCCGAAAGTTTTATTCAGCGGTAATATGAACATGACAAACTTTTGTGATTGTGACTCCATCGGGGACGGAGGTACACATCTCTCAGAGGTGATATGGATATGGCAGTTTTTGTGGACTTAATATCACTGGCGTGCTTAGAATTTAAGTACGGATGTTAAGTGTAGATGACAATCAATATCAGAGGTAATATGAACATGATGATTGACGGCCGAAAGTTTTATTCAGAGGTAATATAAACATGACAAACTTTTATGATTGTGACTCCATCGGGGACGGAGGTACACATCTGCTCAGAGGTGATATGGACATGGCAGTTTTTGTGGACTTAACATCACTGGCGTGCTTAGATTTAAGTACGGATGTTAAGTGTAGATGACAATCAATATCAGAGGTAATATGAACATGATAATTGATGGCCGAAAGTTTTATTCAGAGGTAATATGAATATGACAAACTTTTGTGATTGTCACTCCATCGGGGACGGAGGTACACATCTGCTATCCTGCTGAAGTGATCGTTCCCTTGTTTTTTATAAACGCAGAGTGACGACCTTAGCATCGATTAATTCCTGGATTCTCCTTTTTAGCACATAGCAGGTCCTTGTAGGGTGATGAGTGTACCGATGGAAGAGGCAATAATCTGGGTCATCGACTCTGTCGGCCCTCTCAGGGTATCTGATGTCGGGTAGCTGAAGCTTATGTTCCCCTCTCAATATGTTGAAGATTTCAACTATGTCATCTTCTTTGAAGGAGAAAGTTCCTTTTGGTCGCAGGGCTCCTGATGCCTGAGTTTCACGGTCTTCCGGGAAGATTGCCGTTGATGTATCATCTCCGACTCTCGAGGACCTTCCGTCCCTAGCCTTGGACGCTGCTTTGTTCCGTCGAGGTGAGTTACCCCCGGACACGCTGTGGCCTCTGGTCAAAGAAACTGATTCAGCAGGAGTTGCCTCGGGTGGTACAGGATTAGATTTTGAAGTTTTGGGTTTTACAGCATATCCCAACCCGAAACGAGTTTGTTGATGGTGAGAAGTACTCTGCAACGGTGTTCGTCGGCCTTTTCCATAGTTGAGGCCTTGCTTTGATTTTAAATCATAATCCATGTTCTGTATAATCTTCAAAGCCTGTGGGCTGTATCTGTGGATTTGCATTTTTCCACTCTCAGACTCGCGGAATTCTTTCTGTTCAACCGGACCGCTCCGCTTGTGTTTGAAGACTATCGGATACTGATCGTCGTGGGTAGGAGGGACAATAAAGGCTTCATTTTCATATGGTTCATACATCATGATGACATTAGATGTTGTTGCATCTTCCCATACGATCGCTCCCCATTTGACAGTTAGGGGTTTTAAAACTTGTTTACGACTCCTGTCTTTGTCTTTCTGGATCAAATAGGTACGCAGGTCAGGAGATTTTGCAGAAGAAGAAGACGAAGGCTTGTTTCTTCTGTTCCCATCAGCGGGTATGCGGAGGATGGGCACCATGGTTTCCCCTATGCCACCTGTATACAACAGGTTGGCCATCTGGGCGGCGGATAATCCCCTGGGAGGGAGTCTTTCTGCGATCTGAGCTTGTTTTACGCCGAGGGACTGTGCCTGGCGTAACTTGGGGATTCGCTCAGTCTGGTGTAAAGTTGGAGAGGCCCTCAGTTGGCCACTAGCTTCTCGTGTAATCCGGAGAATAGGCGGATCATTCTTTTGCTGGCGTAAAGGCCGAGGAGTTGAGTATTCGCCCGCTTGCTTCCCCTTGTGGAGATCGCAGCGCTCATCTGGTTCGTCGTAGAGGTCAGATGTCGTCTTGCGCGTGGAGCGTGATCTGTTCTTCCGATTTGGCGTTGAGGCACCGTCGGAAGTTTTGTCTATACCGCGCATAGCGGGAGACTGATTCCTACGCGTGGAGCGCAGGGGATACTTCTGGGTCAGCGCTGAGGCTTTACCAGAAGTTTTGTCTGTACCGCGCGTAGCGGAAGACTGAATTTTACGTGCGGGGCACGGAGGGAGCGATGCTACCACCTCATTGGTCAGAGAGATCGGAGAGATCGGAGAGTCCACAGGAATGGCGGAGGATGTCTTGGGCATCCACACTTTGCGTAGCTTCCTGTTGTCTTGGACGGAGAGAGAGTGAGAGCTACCCCCAGTCCGAAGCATGTCTTCGTAGGCAGACTGGTCGAAATGAACGACCAGTGTCTTCTTCACGGTTCCTAAAGATACCGCATCGTGTTGAGCAATTACTTCCTCGTCAGAAGAGAAAGATGTCCCCAGCAGAGTCGCCATCTTGTTTGTGGTATTAAACGAAAGAATGAAAGTGTATTTCAATGACAGGGTTTATACGAGACCTGTGCCCTTTGGTTTACAAACAAACTTGTACAATTCGATCCTATACGAGGATGCGAGAGTACAATCTATTTAATCTGGGTATAAATTGCTATAGGTGTCTGATCTGCGGTCGATCACTTTAGCCCTTGGACTACACGATGTTGAAGAAGTGCCGTGGAAGACAGGGTGCAGCTTCGGAGGTTACGAAGGATGGTGGATGCGCGATGCTGAAGGTCGTCGCTCCCTATTCCTTGCCTGAGCTCTGTATTCTTCTCTCTCTCTCTCTCTCTCTCTCTCTTGATATCTGGTTCGGTGACCTTGTTCGATCTTCCAAATTGTCGACCTTGTTCCCCATTGATAGGGGTCTCTATTTATAGAGTTTTGGTGACAGTGACCACTCCATCGGTGTAACAACCGAGGAGTGAAAAGTACAGCACCCTATTACACAACGGTTAAAGTAACCAATGCCTACGTATAGATGATCTTTTGAATGAGCGGGTGACGCGGGTCCAACTAAGGGGACACAACGCGTATAATTGCTACTAAGATCACGGCGTAAAAGCCACGTAGGTAGGTATCCATTGTGTAGAAGGGGTTGGCGTAGAAGCCAAATGTTCGTCACCATGGCATAGAAGTCGAGCAGGCATAAAAGCCGAACAGGCATAGAAGCCGAGTTGGCATGGAAGCCGGGTAGTCGTAGAGACTGGGAGGGCGTTGAAGCCGGATGGGCGTTGAAGCCGAGTAGGCATAGAAGCCGAACAGGCATAGAAGTCGAGTAGGCGTGGAAGCCGTAGGAGCACAGATCCTGAATGGGCGTAGAGGCCGCTGCGTACCGTGCCAGGGTGCTGATGTGGACGTCTTTAGCCGGAATTACGGCTTTTGGAGATCAAATCTTTGGCAGAGATTTGCCATCATCCTATGCATTAAATGCGAAGATGTGCCTTGAGGGGAAACTGTCACCGCTCTGTGCGTTTTGACGGAGGGACGTGCCTTGAGGGGACACTGTCATCGCTCTGTGCGTTTTGACGGAGGGACGTGCCTTGAGCCCTGTACGAAGCGCAGCTTTTGACGTGGCAGGTGGTTTGTCTTCTGCGGAGCGTAAAACAGCCCATGTTTGCCTGTGTAAAATAAGGCAGCGTGTTCTCTTTGCACGCGAAAGAGCGGTTTATGCCGGAGGATTTTAGTAAGCGCCAGTTTGGTAATATTTTAACCAAATCCTCTGCATTAAATGCTGAGATCCGCCATCATACTATGGAGCGCGTCCCGAGGGGTCTGCCCCCATTCCCAGCCGTCGTTTGGGTAGCTGTGCAGCACTTTTTTGTCAGGAGTCAGAGGTCAGGTTTACTGCGTGACTGGACAGTTTCTTTTCGGGAATACGAAGCGTTCCTCGTACGCTTTAACGCTGCTTTGAGAGCGGCTGGGTTTTACGCTATGGAGGCGATGAAGAACCCTGTTTTAAGCTGGATGGCTCTGAAGGCCTCTGCTTACGCTGCTCTATATCAAGACGCTGCGTAGATCTTCCAAGCATTTTTTTTTTCATGCTTCTACACCTACCTCTGATAGTTTCCATTTCATGATAGCGTTTATATCACCTGTTCTAGAACTGTGATACTTGATTCTGACACATTGTTACACGAGCTGGTGCTAGTGGATCCCGTCATGAGATGCTATCCCCCTTACCGTGTTCAGCGGGTACTCTATCATGTATATTTTATCATGTGCTTCGGGTATTGATTCTCATATGCTATCATGTGCTTCTTGTGCTCTCGCTTTCCTGTGCACGAGCTATTATCATGTACGCAGCGTGTTGTGGTTGGATCCAATGGTATTAGTGGGGGAGGGGAGTAGGAGTTGGTTATGTGATCAAAGCCAAACAGTATTCATGTGTATGTCGGTTATGCAACTCACGCATAACGGAGTTATCGTAGTGTTCTTCATGTGCAACCTAAGTCGATCACATAACGAACTTGTGCTCAAGGCACTTAGCTAGTTTTCATGTATTCTCACCTGCAGTTACTTTTCCACTACTTGTATTGTTCTCCAGTTTACTTTGCAGCTACTTATTGTGCTCCAGCATATATTTATTTCCTGTGCATCTTGTATACTTTTCTATTGCTCGTCATATACACCTTACCATGTATTTGGAGTTGCTTTCAGAGTTATGTACTTCGCTCCAGTCCTGACTGGACATATTTTTTCCAGAGGATCCTGAGGACTATTGCCCGACGTTCTACGGGCCGGGTGTTGACGACTGTTGTGACCCCGTGACCGACGAGGAGTGCGCCGAGGAGACGCCTATAGCGCCCTAGTTAGCTAGGTGGGTTTTCTGGGTTGTTTCCAGTGTTTTATTTTGGATAATTGTACTTATTCCTTTGTTGTGAGATGTTATAGCTATTATGGCCTTGGACTGTATTATTTTGGATTGTCTTGCTCTCTTTGGTTCTGTTTCTTTGCTTATATCATATCGTGCTTTTACTCTTCCCTAGATTTTTGTGATTGAGAGTTCATATATATATTGCGTGGTTGCCCTCCCTTTGGGAGAGGATTATTGATATATATATATTGCGTGGTTGCCCTCTTTTTGGAGAGGTCATGGCCAATTTTTTTGTGAGTTATTTAGTTAGTTAGTTGACCTAGAACGGACCTTTACAGTATTCTACCGCCGATTCTGCGGCGTAGGCTGGACGTACCCACGGCTCATGCCCGATTTTTGGGTGCGGGTCGTGACACGTTTTTGGTGGCGGCCCATGCAGGTCTAGTTTTAGGTTTACCTGCAATAGGATATAGGATATAGGCTGAGAGAGAGTGTGCTCAATCACAACTAGGACCCTTCCTGATTCCTTTTGCTATCTTTAATTTTCCTGAAATTGTTTCATTTTGTAATATTACTGTCCTTCCTTGATGATATCGTATCTTGTACCGTTGGTGATGTAACCTCAGGTTCTGTTCTTCTTGATTCTATTCCAGCACTTGCTTTATTTGATTCCGGTGCTTCCCATAGCTTTGTGTCTGTATCTTTTGCTGTTAGACACCATCTTGTTGCTGAACTATTAGCTAGACTCTGCAAGATCACGACCGGGGGTGGTATCATCCTAGTCCGTGATGTCTGCAGAGACCGGAGAGTTACTTTGGGAGGCCGGGAGTTGAGTGTGTGCCTACTCGTAATGCCACTTCCGAGCTACGATATTGTACTCAGGATGGATTGGTTGAGTACGCATTGTGCTAGTATAGATTATCGTGGAGGCAGAGTTTTGTTTAGTCCACCAGGTGAGCCAGAGTTTCAGTTTGCCAGAGGAGCAGCAGAGCAGACCGAGGGAGTCTTCTACGGAGCCCTGGTGGTAGAGCCGAGGTCGCTACATCCACTGATAGAGGAGTATATGGATGTCTTTCCAGAGGAGTTGCCAGGGTTACCTCCGGACAGAGACGTGGAGTTCTCTATAGACTTGGTGCCAGGCGCGGAGCCGATATCCCAGCACGTCTACAGAGTCAGCAACAGTGAGCTGATAGAGTTGAAGAAGCAAGTGGATGAGCTTCAGGACAAGGGATTTATCAGATCTAGTTCTTCTCTGTGGGGTACTCCGGTACTTTTTGTGCCGAAAAAGGATGGGTCGATACGGATGTGTATCGACTACAGGGCTCTGAACAACCTCACAATCAAGAACAAGTATCCGCTGTCGCGTATCGATGATCTTTTTGACCAGTTGAGCGGAGCGAGGGTATTTTCCAGGATTGATCTGAGGACAGGCTACCATCAGGTGAAGGTCAGGAAGGAGGATATTCCGAAGACAGCTTTTCGGACCATATATGGACAGTATGAGTTCTTGGTGATGCCGTTTGGGTTGACTAATGCCCCGGCAGTGTTCATGAATCTGATGAACAAGGTGTTCCATCAGCATCTCGACAGGTTTGTGGTAGTATTTATAGATGATATCTTGGTGTATTCGAAGACCCCAGAGGAGCACGAGGAGCATCTGAGGATAGTGCTGGAGACTCTCAGGAAGGAGAAACTTTATGGAAAGCTCTCAAAGTGTGAGTTCTTCCTTGACAATGTTGAATTCCTTGGTCATGTGGTGACTGGAGTGGGTATCTCGGTGGATCCGAGAAAGATCATGGCAGTTGAGGCATGAAGTGCTCCGAGTTCAGTAGCCGAGGTCAGGAGTTTCCTGGGACTGGCAGGTTACTACATGAGATTTGTTCAGGATTTTTCCCGGATTACAGAGCCATTGTCCAGGTTGACCCGGAAGGACGTGGAGTTTGTTTGGTCAGAGGAGTGCCAGATCGCCTTTGATGAGCTGAAGAGGAGGTTGAAGACAGCTCCAGTGTTGACGTTGCCATCAGGTTCTGGAGGATTCACTATCTATAGTGATGCATCGGGGAAGGGACTGGGTTGTGTGTTACAGTAGAATGGGAGGGTGATTGCCTATGCTTCCAAGCAATTACGTCCTCATGAGAAGAACTACCCTACCCATGATTTGGAGTTGGCAGCGGTCATCTTTGCTCTGAAGTTGTGGAAACACTATTTATACGAAGAGCGTGTGGAGATCTTCACAGACCACAAGAGCTTAAAGTATGTGTTTACCCAAAAAAAGTTGAACATGAGGCAGAGGAGATGGTTGGAGTTGATGAAGGACTTCGACATATCGTTGCAGTATCATCCAGGGAAGGCGAACGTAGTTGCGGATGCGTTGAGCAGGTATCCGGTAGCTATGTGCCTGACTACAGATCGTTATCTTTTGGCAGATCTAGAGAGCTTGGGCATTGAGGTGATAGTGCCTGGAGTTGAGATGCAGATATGGGGACTGCAGATTCAGTCGGAGTTAGTAGACCGGATCAGGGCTACACAATTTGAGGATGAGTCCCTGAGGTGCATCAGGGCGCAGGTTCAGATGGGATTAGCAGATGACTTCACCATTGCTGATGATGGTTCTTTGCGGCACGGTACCAGGTTGTGTGTGTCGAGTGGGTCGTTGCGCGAGAAGATTCTCCAGGAGACGCATCGATCCCAGTATTCTATGCATCCAGGTGCCAACAAGATATATAGAGATCTGAGACAGCATGTATGGTGGTACGGGATGAAGCGGGAGGTAGCACACTTCGTATCCCGATGCTTAGTGTGCCAGCAGGTGAAGGCGGAGAGACAGAGGCCAGGAGGATTACTCCAGCCGTTACCCATTCCGAAGTGGAAATGGTAGCATGTGACCATGGATTTTGTTTTTGGACTTCCCCGTTCTCCAGGCGGGAAGGATGCGATTTGGGTCATCGTGGACAGGTTGACCAAATTGGCCCACTTTCTACCATTCAAAGTGGGTACATCTACAAAGAGACTAGCAGAGATGTATGTGCGCCAGATAGTCAGACTGCATGGAGTTCCTGTGAGCATAGTATCAGACCGGGACAGTCGCTTTACTTCGCATTTCTGGAGGAGTCTGCAGGCTAGCTTGGGCACCCAGCTCAAGTTTAGTAGTGCGTATCACCCACAGACAGATGGTCAGTCAGAGAGGACCATTCAGACGCTTGAGGATATGTTTCGTACTTGTGTTTTGGATTTCAGAGGTTCTTGGAAGGATCACTTGCACTTGGTAGAGTTTGCTTACAACAACAGCTACCAAGCCAGTATCGAGATGTCACCTTTTGAGGCGTTGTATGGGCGGAGGTATCGCACTCCGTTGTCATGGGATGATGTAGGTGAGAGAGCTTTGCTTGGACCGGAGATGGTGGTTGATGCGGCAGAGAAGGTCAAGCTCATTAGAGATAGACTTCGGGTGGCGCAGGACAGGCAGCGGCATTGGGCCGATAGCCACCGGAGACCCTTGGAGTTCGAGGTATAGCTTAGAATCTAGATTTTATTCTTGTGTTGCTTGTGATTGCTTATTTTTAGACTAAGTGCAGAGATCTTGGTTGTGCTAGGTTGGAGATCTGGTGTTCCTGAGGATTTCTCCGACGCGGGGCACTATTCGCTTCGGTGGAGGCGGGAAGCTTAGCCCACGTTTCGTCGGACCCTTCCGTATCCTCGAGAGGGTCGGTGCCGTGGCGTATAGGCTTGAGTTGCCGCCTACGCTGGAGGGAGTTCATGATGTGTTCTACGTATCGCAGTTGAGACGGTACGTGGCGGATCCCAGTCACGTATTGGATCACTCGGAGATCGAGGTGGGCCCTACTCTTAGCTATCCAGAGCAGCCGTTGGAGATTCTGGATCAGCGAGAGAAGGTGTTGAGGAACTAGACTATTTCCTTGGTTCGCGTAGCGTGGAGGCATCACTCTCCAGGGGAGTCGACCTGGGAGAGGGAGGATGAAATGCGCGAGCGATACCCCTATCTCTTCGAGCCCTGAGGTATGGTTCTTTCCTTGCATTTCTGTCCTAGTTTCATCTTTTAATTTCGAGGACGAAATTATTTTAAGGAGGGTAGGCTTGTCACTACCCAATTCTAGAAAATAGGATTTTTTTTTTATTTTTATTTGGTAAATTGTGTATTGTATTTAATTAATTATATTTATATTTATTTAGTGATTATATTATTTTTTTAATGATTGTTTTAGGGTTTTGGCTAGCCTGGACCGATGTCAGACCCTAGTGGACCCATGTCCGACCCAGCCCACACCCTTGTGAGAATTATTTTGGGGCTTTGATTTATTATTATATTTTTAGAAGGTTAGTGGAGAGATTTGGAGCTAGTTTGAGTGCTTTTGGAACCCGGAACCCGAAACCAAGTCAAGTAGGGACGTTTTGGGAATGTGGAACTTATGTAAACCCCATTTATTTCCTTTGGCCGGCCCCCTACCTACCCCACCCGTGTAATCACAGCAAGGAGCAGCCCTCTTCTCCCCCTTTCTTCATTCCACTCTTCTTCTTCACTTCTTCTTCTTCTCCACTTCTTCTTTCTCCTTCCTTCTTCTTCAAGGTGAGTTTTTCTTCCACTTTCTTCCTTCTTTCTTCCATTTCTTCTTCTTTATGCTAGCCCTAACCTTTCATTTTCCCTAACCTAGGTGTGAGGAGCCTAGATTTAGTGTGGGAGCTAGATTTGGTGGCTTGGAGCTTGAGGGAGGTGATTCCAAGTAGATCGGAGACCTTGGCCTTGGGATTCCAACTCCCAAGAGGTAAAACCTAACTTTCCCCTTGCTAATTACTTTTATGTAGTGTAATTAGTGTTGTAGAACCTTCCTAGACCCTAAGCCTACCCGTGGGAGGAAGTTGGAACTAGTTTAGTTGAGTTTAGAGACTTTGACATTAGGTTTTGTGTCAATTTCGGGTGAAATCCGAAATTGGCCCAATTTTGGGTGATGCCCTAGGATAGACGGACCTAGGTAGACGTTGTCGGGTGTCTTGAGGTTGAGTGCGTGTCTCCGTTCGGACACGGAAAGTCGTATCGCGGAGAAACGGGTATTTCGGGCAAAATTGGGGTTTTTTGTCGTCGCCGATTCTAAGTGTGTGTGCGTTTCCGCCACGGACCTAGAATCGACACGGGAGCACTTTTTCTAGGATCTAGACATCATTTAGAGCGAGTGGGTAAATTTTGGGCCGATTTTGAGTTCGTTTGGTGTGCGTTTCAGGAGGTTTTCTGAACCGCGCACCACGTGTTTGTCGAAATGACCGAACGGCCATTTCGACTTGGTTTCCTTATTTCAGGCTTGTGCGCGCATTGGGTTAGTATCGGGGAGTGTGTGCTTGAGTTCTCGAGCTATATTTTATATATTTTAGGGTGTTGGTGAGTGTCGAGGTCGTTGGGCGTGAGTGGGGCGTGTTGTTGTGTGTTGTGTTGTGTTAGTGTATATGTGTATATATATATATATATGTATATATATATATATATATGTATATATATATATATATGTATGTGTGTTTATGTATATATATTTATATATATATATATATATATATATATATATATATATATATATATATATATATATATATATATGTGTGTGTGTGTGTGTGTGTGTATTTATATCTATGTGCTTGTGTGTGTATATGTCTATGTGTATATATATATATATATAAGTATATGTATAAGTGTGCCTGTGTGTGTATATGTATATATATTTATATGTGTATGTGTATATATATATCTTAGAGTGTGTGTGTATTGATATGTTTGTATATATATATATTTGTATGTGTGCATATATATTTTAATATATGTGTTTATATATATATATAGCTATGTATATATATTTGTGTGTGTGTGTGTGTGTATTAGTGTGTTTGTGAGTGTGTAGGTGTGTGTGTTAGTGTGTGTTAGTATATAGATATAGGTGTATATATATATCTATCTAGTAGTATATATATATAGTTATATATGTGTGTGTATATATATATATATATATATATATATATATATATATATATATATATATATATATATATATAGGGTGATATATATACATATGAATAGGAGTGTGTGTGTGTGTGTGTGTGTGTGTGAGTAGGATGGGGGGGGTTCAGCCACTGCCAGAGTGGGGCAGCTACTGCTGCCTGCAGCAGCAGCACAGCAGCAGCAAAGCTGCAGCAGCAGTAGCAAAGAGCAGTAGCAGCAGCATGTGGAGCAGCCAGCAGCAGCAATAACAGCATATGCAGGTAAGCATGCAGGTAGCAGCGAGTTCAGTAGCAAGGAGAGTGGTTTAATAGTTAGAATAGATAGTTATATAGATAGTTTAATAGATAGATAGATAAGTATATTTATAGATAGAGATATAATAGTATAGATAGTGGGATAGATAGATAATAAGTTAGCTAGTTAGATAGTTAGATATATAACTAGATAGATTGATACTAGATAGGTAATACATAGGTAGATAGGTAGTTATCTATCTAAGGTATATATATAACTATATACATATAGTTATATGCATACCTAGAGATATCTAGATAGTATATATATATATATATATATGCGTAGGGTAAGATAAATGGGTATTTGGGTATATGTGTGTGGATATCTATATATATAGGTATATACATACTCAGATATATATAAATATGGTAGATATCTATATTTCCTAGCCTAGATTAATAACTAGGTGTATAATCTTTAGTTAGATAGCTAGTTAGAGGGGTTCAAGAGCGGTATCTCAATACCTTGAGATATCCAAGGTATTGAGTTTCGAGCGGGGTATTTGAGCATTAGCCTAGAAAATATTTTGGAATAATTTTTATATATTTATATATATATATATATTTACGCGTGCTAGCATAGGTTTTAGCGGATTTAGGCGGGGTGCGTGGCCTAGGGCGAGGTATCGGATACCGAGGGTATCCCAGTATCTCGATTAGGCGAGTTTGTGAGTTTAGTAGCTTAATGAGCTCGGTTTGACCTAGAATTTCAGGGGCACCCTAGTTTGACATAGCTTTGACCATAATTGTCCTCGTTGACCGTAAAAGTCAACATTTGACCTAGTTTTGACCTAGAGTTGACTTTTTGGACCCGGGTTGACTTTTTGACCCGATTTTCACCGGTTTGACCCGTTCGACCTAGAATAGCCCTAGAAGACTGTTTTTAATTATTTTATATCAGTTTAACTCCTTAGAACCCTGTTTAATTCTGCTTTTCGTATTAGGTTCTTGCGATACCGGTCCGGATCTCGATCCTCATCAGTTGCTCAGGACATCAGGCGAGTACCTACCTCTGATAGTTTCCATTTCATGATAGCGTTTATATCACCTGTTCTAGAACTGTGATACTTGATTCTGACACATTGTTACATGAGCTGGTACTAGTGGATCCCGTCATGAGATGCTATCCCCCTTACCGTGTTCAGCGGGTACTCTATCACGTGTATTTCATCATGTGCTTTGGGTATTGATTCTCATGTGCTATCATGTACTTCTTGTGCTCTCGCTTTCGTGTGCGTGAGCTATTATCATGTACGTAGCGTGTTGTGGTTGGATCCAATGGCATTAGTGGGGGAGGGGACTAGGAGTTGGTTATGTGATCAAAGCCAAACAGTATTCATGTGTATGTCGGTTATGCAACTCACGCATAACGGAGTTATCGTAGTGTTCTTCATGTGCAACCTAAGTCGATCACATAACGAACTTGTGCTCAAGGCACTTAGCTAGTTTTCATGTATTCTCACCTGCAGTTAATTTTCCACTACTTGTATTGTTCTCCAGTTTACTTTGCAGCTACTTATTGTGCTCCAGCATATATTTATTTCCTGTACATCTTGTATACTTTTCTATTGCTCATCATATACACCTTACCATGTATTTGGAGTTGCTTTTAGAGTTATGTACTTCGCTCCAGTCCTGACTGGGCATATTTTTTCCAGAGGATCCTGAGGACTATTGCCCGACGTTCTACGGGCCGGGTGTTGACGACTGTTGTGACCCCGTGACCGAGGAGGAGTGCGCCGAGGAGACGCCTATAGCGCCCTAGTTAGCTAGGTGGGTTTCCTGGGTTGTTTCCAGTGTTTTATTTTGGATGATTGTACTTATTCCTTTGCTGTGAGATGTTGTAGCTATTATGGCCTTGGACTGTATTATTTTGGATTGTCTTGCTCTCTTTGGTTCTGTTTCTTTGCTTATATCATATCGTGCTTTTACTCTTCCCTAGATTTTTGTGATTGAGAGTTCATATATATATTGCGTGGTTGCCCTCCCTTTGGGAGAGGATTATTGATATATATATTGCGTGGTTGCCCTCTTTTTGGAGAGGTCATGGCCAATTTTTCTGTGAGTTATTTAGTTAGTTGGTTGACCTAGAACGGACCTTTACAGCGTTCTACCGCCGATTCTGCGGCGTAGGCTGGACGTACCCACGGCTCATGCCCGATTTTCGGGTGCGGGTCGTGACAGCTTGTGAGATGGAGTGATGTGGGGGAGCTCGAGTGGTAGCAAGCTGCAACTGAAACAACAACAGTGACTGCAGTCAGTTGCAGTAGGCATGTGAGGGAGGTTGGGTATCTAAAATGCCATGGAGGCATATTGCAGGAAGTATCAAGTACTGCATAGTAGGAGAGGAGGAGTACAGGGCACTCAAGGAACTGCAGGAGAGCAGTTCAGTTGCAAGTTTTTAGTGCAAGTTGTGCACTGATGTGCACTGCTGCATACGGGATGGGAGTTTTCTGAAACCAACAATAATAATGCACAATAATTATGAGGGGATTCTAGTGAAGGGGGAGCAGGTGATATTGGAATTGATGTGGGGAAATGTTATGAGAACTGCAGTGCCTTCAGCAATATAGGAAAGATTTCAAATCAATGTATCATAGTGTACATGTTGTGCACAAGGACTGTGGCATGGTACAGCAAGGAGGAGTGTATGGAGGCTCAGGCAAGCACTGCAGTAGTGATAGTAGTGGGTAATATCGTAGGAGAGGTATTTTACAGTCTGGGGTTGGCAGTATGTGCAGTGGGTCGTGCATGTGTAGATAGCAACAGTTTGCATCAGGTATCTATGGTACATTGTGTTAACAGTAACGTTGAAGCCTGTACAGTAGCTAGTGAAGTGTGGGGGCATGAGGAAGTCACTTGGTGAATGAGTATGGAGTGTACAAGGGAACAGTTAACTGATACCAAAGGGTATCAGTGAGTACTTATGTATGACTAAGGGTAAAGTGTGTTAGAAGTGTTCAGTTGGTATAAGACCAATATAAGTGCACCAGGTATTTGGCATTTGTGAGTGTCTCAGTTATAGGTATATGTGTAAGTGTTAGTATCTTAGAGTCTTATATAGATAAAAGTAGGCTCAAATAGATGAGTGTAGGTATAAGGAAATGCTAGTGTATATTAGATAATGGGTAATGTTAAGGATATAGGGTATTAGAGTAGGCATCGGTAATACCTTTAGGTAATACTAAGGTAAGTGAGATATTAGATTGAGTATTGAGTTAAGGTAAGATATCAGTTAAGTTAGACACCAAGTAATCTATACTAAGGTAAATTAGAGAATAGTTATAACTAGTATAAGTATATATATTACTTAATAATATTAGCTAATAGAGTAGTACCTTCAAGGTATTGAACTTAGAAACCTAGGTATGACCTAGTATCAATTAGTTAGACTTGAAATCAATATAGAAGCTAGGTATGGACTCAAAATCAAGGTATTGACCTAGTTTGACCTAATTTGACTAGAATAACCTAGAAATTTCCTAGAAAATTATATTAGTGCATTCTTAACTCATTTCTCATTCATTACACCCAAGTAATATAATATTTCCTATATAGGTCTGTGTGACACCAGCTCGGATACTGAGATATACTATTTACTTAAGACCACAGGCGAGTACATTTTTTTGTTACTTTTTATTTCATAATAGTGTATATATCGTATGTTCTAAAACTGTATACTTAATTTCAACACAGTGGTTTCACGGACTGGTACTATATGGATCCTGTCAGGAGATGTTATCCCTTACCGTATTCAGCAGGTACTCCTTCACATGTATTTCATCGTGTATATCAGGTATTAATTTAGTGTACTTGGTGTTCACACACTGCTCCTGTTCAGTGTGTCCATATTCGTGTTCGTAACATGTCGTGATTGGATCCATTGGTATTGGTTGGGGATGGGGGTATAGGAGTTGGTTATGTAATCAAGCCCCAGTGTATTCATGTACATATCGATTATATATCACACATGTAATCGAGTTACCTATTGTATTCGTGTTCAACCTAAAACTGATCACATAATGAACTTGTATTCCATGGCACACTAGCTAGTTTCATTTACTTCCATTATATTACAGTTATTCTATTGTCTGTTCTTTATTCCAGTATATTACGTGTTCACTCTAGTTTATTTCTTTCTGATGTTTAGTTATCATGTATCATTTTCTATTATCTTTAGTATATGCTCGATTATGTATTTAAAACTTCTTTCAGAGGTATGTACTTTGCTCCAATCCTGAGTGGACATATTTTTAGATGATTGGTTTATGGACCAGTGTCCTATGTACTACGGACTGCAGGACGGTGTACCATTAGAGGATACTCATTTAGAGCAGGAGGACTTAGTACCATAGTCTGTGAAGGCTTATATTATTTTTTTAGACTTGTATTAGACTTTTATTGAGGTTATTGTCATGTATATATTATTTCAGGCCTGTGGATGTATCGTGACTCTTTCTTTCGTTATTCTATCTCGTACTTTATCTTCCATAGTTTGTATTGTGATTAAGTATAGTTTACATTTATAAGTTACCTTATTGTTCCTCCATTTGGAGTTGAGATAATTGACATGTACCATGTATATATATTGTGTAAGATATTTAGATAGTAGAGTTGACCCATACAGCATTCTACCGTCGATGCTGCGACGTAAGCTGGGCATTGTTCACTACTCGTGCCCTCATTTTGGGTGCGGATCATGACACTACTAATTCCCAACAACTATAAAGAAGGTAAATAGCACGATAAAGATATAAAAAATATTAAAAAAAGTTTTGGCATAAGTCTAGAACACAACTCAACTAATAACAATAAGTCTAGAGTCTAGCTACCTCAAAATAGATAAGGTCTCAGCATAATACAACTCATGTCGCAAAGTTTAGAACAATTCAATACATAAATAAACTGGCTAAGTGTTGTCTAAATAACTGCGGTTGGTATCTCCTCTATGTGGAGTGGCTCATCTGAATTCTCCGGGATATAATCGCCATCTACTCCTGGACCATAATGGGTAGGACATAAATTCTCAAGATCCTCTGAAAATTTTATCCAGTCATGATTGGAGTGAAGCACAAACACTAACAATAATTTCAATTATATTGATAAAAACTATTAAACAATGTAAGGAAATTCATAATGGAAGAAATATTGGAAGATAAGGAATACTGGAGAGACATGTAATCATCATATAGAACTAACTAGCAGTGAAATAGATATGGGTGAATGATATAAATGAATGTACTGGAGAAAGAATAAAAATACTAGCTAAGTGTCATAAAATATCAGTTTGCTATGTGATCGTCTTGGGACTAGATCAGACTTGTTATATATAATTGGCTATGATATATGTGAAGTTAGGCTAACCATCCGGTTAGCTATGATGCGAGCAAAAGTTAGGCTAAAAATATATAGCAGGCTATGAGGCATGTAAATGGTTAGGCTACATCCTACGTGATATGTGGGGTGAGCTATGATGCATGTAAGGTGGGGTATGATCACATAACTTGCTAATATTTCCCTGTCCCCAGCTAGTACAATGGATTCTAATCACGACTCCTCATGACATGTATCTATGATACTAGCCCATGTATCCGCTGTGTCGGAATCAAGTATACACTACAACTAGAATCATAGTAATGATCAAAATAATAAAAACTGTCAGAGAATGTACTCGCTTATGGTCCTGAGTAAAGTGTGAGGATCATGATCCAAAAAGGAAGTCACAATGACCTAAATATAAAATACTAGTGTTAATTGGTGCTTGGAATGATAAAAGTGATTAACTAGGTTGAAATAAGGATGTTAGGCCATTTCTAGGTCCATGCTAAATCTTGAAAGTCAACTAGGTCAATACCTAGGTTTTCTAAGTCCTATATCATACTAGGGTATCTAGTCTATATTATTCAATATCTAGATAAAATTAGTTACTATCATATACTATATGCTATTCGTGTATAACAACCCTTATACAGATTCTAGTTAGTATCTTAATACAAAACCTTAACTATTATAACATTACCTTAGTGTATACCTCAACCTACTACTCATCAACTCAGTACTATCTTGATGCTAATACCTTAGTTTCTATACTTAACTATATATAACATACCTTAACATATTCCTTATACCAATGTTGGCCAATAACTCCAGTCACCTTAACTGCTACAACAACTATCCCAGTGCACAGATATGTGCACACAATCACAGAACCTATCCTTTCACTCCTCCATGTCCCCCAAACTCCAGACACAACCAATACCCACACAGATACTTTCATGCCCTCCCTCTCAACTTGTATCATACACTAACCGATACACTTGATTACTCACCATACAACACCTGAACACCCTTAACTTACCCCTGGATCCTTACACTTGACTCTCATCTACCTAAACTCGGTCAACTATATATGAAATAATACTTGAGTATCAGTCGTGAAACGCTAGGAAGCTAACCCTGCACCGACACAAACTGATGCACTCTTGAAGGCCACTCCAAGGTACAACACTACTTAATGCTCCCTTATCACATTGCCAAACCCAAGCCCAAGTATCCACTGCACTTACTGCAGTGATCCCGAGCACAAAGGCTCACTGCTACCTCTCTACTTTGTTGAGTATAAACATGCCTGCATCATACCTAATACACTCACTGATGCTACTAATACCTGAACACTTGTAAGCACTCGATGTTAACACTAACACCAGATACTAATATTTACTACCTTATCTTCCCCAAATGTAACTGATACTCTTGTATCAGTGATACACAGTCATAACACCCATATTCTAATACTCGAGTATCCAAATTCTTCTCACACAGTTGCAACATTGCAACCTCTGATACTGCTCTTAACCCGAGCCCCCATCTCTGATACATACACTACTGATGACAGCAGTACCCACTTGTGTGCCCTCCTGCCCAAGTAAAACACACACACATACTGGCCTCTGACCTAGGTTGTGGACTGTGCAATTGAGTGTGTACACTCAAGTTCCAACTGAATCCATCTATATAGGATATTAATTGACACTCAAAGGATCTGGATCCCCCCTCTCATGCTGCCAGATGCAAGCAGCTATGCTAAAAGCTACTACCCCTTAGTTGTGCACAACCCAACTGTGCACCTGATACCTCACAGAACTCGATACCCTTGCACACACAAACACACACACACACACACACACACACACACACACTATATATATATATATATATATATATATATATATATATATATATATATATATATATATATATATATATATATATCACCAATAATGTAGAATTTACAACACACACTTTAATAGTCTTTTTTTCAAACCCTATGTGTAAACATCCTGATTTTTAGAATTTAATTTAAAAATTATTATTATATTAATTATTATTGTGATTAAGATAGAAAATTTTCATTATTTATAGCTAATTATAATAAATGTTCGTTCATGAATTTATATTTTTGTGTATTGAATTAATTATTAAAATTATACAAAAATTATATTTTTGGGTGTAAAATTAATAATAGAATATTTTGTAATTTTTTTGGAATTTATTGGGGTCTAAAACTATATTTTTTTGATAGCTAATTGTATACATATATACATATTATAATTAAACCAACTCAAACCAACCCAAACCGAACTAAACCAACCTAAATCAAACCAAGTTAAAGCAAACTAGACCGACCCAGACCTAAACCCACACCCATAACCCGATAACCCGACCCGGACCCGAAACCCCAACCCATTCTCCTCCCAGTAACCCCTTCACTCCCTCACTTCCCCTACCCGAAACCTCCTCGACCCATCCTCTTCAGCTCCTTGTAACCCCTTCCCCTTCACTCATATATAAGAACTCATCAGACCACCCCCAACACCATTATATCCTCTACCATTCCGATGAGTCACTGACCGCCGACGCCAGACCACCGTCGTACGTCGCCGCAAAGAAGCCCCTCCGACATCCCGAGCACAGCACACAACAAGGTACACTACTTCTAGCCCCTGTATCTCCCTGCACAGTTAACTAAATATCGACCCCTCAAATCCTATATGAAGACCACATGACCCCCTTGAACCCTATATAATTAGTTCGGTGTATCGTGTCCAGTGTCGATCGTAATTCGCGACATAAAACAGAGAAAAAATAACCCACTTTTTAGTTCAGAAACTGTTCCAATCACCCATGTTCAGGGCTAATTTTTCTCCAATCTAGTTAATATTTTTAAATTCTAATTAAATAATAATTTAGATAACATAACCAAGATTTAATCTCTTCAATTAGTTTATTTTAATTCGATGTATGTTGTATTTTATTTGTTGTTAAATTTGACCGAAAACTTGATTTTCTAAACCCAAAATTTATTGAAATGGAGTGCAACCCGCTAAACGAGGCGACTTCATCGTGTGCGAATTATACCGAAAGGCACGTATCGTCAACGTGAACGTGTGAAATTTTATAAAAGTTGATTTGGATGTGCATGTACACCGAAATCAACGCGTATCCATCGAAAAGTCCTGTATCGACCTGTTCTGACATTCATCATAATTTTGTCTGTGCTTGTCTTTTCACAACGAAACTTATGCCATCGGATTCACAGTGTTACATTGGTACTGTGACCCAAGTTTGGTTCAATTCTGAGAACGTTGACGGAACACCGTTTCGTGGTCCCCGCGGTTCCACTTGACGGGCGATTTCGTGACCGGCTTATCGAAATCCATTTCTAGATGTTCCGTTGGGTTCGTATCATTGTTTTAGACTCGTAAACAATAAGTTTGATGAATTTGGAGAACTTTATCTCTGGCATATTTTTTGGTGCGAAGTGGGCCACATGTGGACCCCGCTTTGACCAGAAACTGTCAATTTCTGTCATGTGTCCAAATTGGACTTATGGGTAGTCAATTCTAGCTATTTCAAGTATTTTGAGAGCAATGTTGATATTTATTTAAGTATCAGGAGGCGTACCTGGAGATTTTACTTATATCGGGGTAATTGTCGGAGCTCAGAACCCAGACAAGTGTACCTTGCCAAACTTGCAGTACTTTATGTAATATTATTTGCTTGACTTATTTATATATATATATATATATATATATATATATATATACACTTCTGTAGTGCCTCAAATTCTGATCCGACCGGGATGTGCACTATATAATTGGGCTTGTGGCTAGTCCGTCTGAGTCGTAGCTTAGATCTTCGGCATCTTCTTGCTACGGACGAAATACGATGATCATTTCCAACTCATGGAAATGCCTCTATTGAAACGAGTCCAATAATTATCGTGTTTGGTTGCTTAGTTTTCTTGATTGTCGCTTTGGAATTTTGATTTGGTGTTGCTTTCGATTTGTATGGTTTTCGCTGCTGGTTTTATCGTTTGGAGCTTTGATTCTTGGGGAGTTCGGCAAGGAAGGATAGGCAAGAATTCTATTAATGCTCGTGCTATTGCAGGTCCGCGTAACTGACGCTTGATCGTCGCTAGACGGGATTCCTTGTTTTAGCAACCTTTTTTCTTAACCAATGAGTGGTTTAGACCCTTCTTTCCTGCTTCTTCACGCCCACATCTCTAATGTTTCAAACGTTCACTCGATGATGCCCGGTTGGACGCCTAGGAAATCCTTAGCCACAATGCATGCCAGCCACTAAGAAAGGAACATGGGAATTGTAGACTAGCTTTACTATAAGCTTGCACACCTTATAACTTGAGTTTGTTTATAAAGGAAATTGGTTGTTGGTTACGGCCTGGTGTCTGGGACAACTTGTGGACAAGGTTTGACATTTCCTCGAAACGATATTCCGGGGCACTGGAACCGTATCGATCCGGAGGAAAATATTTGATTCGTGCTAGTCACGATGTATTGCGGGACCTCCAGCAGGGATTGCTACCCGGGCTGATAGGGCGCGCCGCTAATGCTTGGAATAAGTCCCTAAGGTGTCGATCACACCAATGACCGCATAGAATAGAAAATATGCTAATTTATTGTCTTGTGCAGATGGTAAGTATACTTGTGTTTCATTGCAGGGAAGGCGTGCATCTGTTGAGTAAGCAACCGATGTACTGGTTAGATTCAATGCTATTTTCATTCCTATCAAAACATACAACTGATATAAATTGAATTCATTTGCTTCTTGATAGAAATATCATCTTAATGCATGCTCGCCCCTAATAAGCTAGTGTCGATTTAGTCGAGTGGGTTCATCCCGCTCACCAGTACAAGTTGAGTACTGACCCATGTTGTGAGCATCTATTTCAGGTGCTCAGACAGCACAACGCTAATGGATAGACGATGAGGCGTTAGGAGCACCTCTATTTTGAAGTATAGTTGGAGTCAGTTCATTTTGGAGGCTTGGACTTTCAATCTATACAAGGACGTAATGTATGAACGACGTGGACTATCTGATAGAGCGCGCCCTGCCTTTCGAGTTATCTTTTGTAATGCAAATCAAGTAGCCGAGAGACGCATCAATGTAAACTCTATGTAAATTACTCTGAATTATCAATAAAAAAACGTGTTTCTTCCTGCACTTGTGTTCAAATATATGTGAATGTGTTTTCTAAATTGTGTTTCAAAATGGGTTCCTATCACTGCAAGTTCTTGCCTTGTGCGAGCGCAACTCCAGGCTCGTACGGCATCACGCCCCAGCGAGGACAAATCGATTCCGTAAAGGATCCAGCGAGGACGATTGACTCTTTCGGGATCGGGACATGACAACTTCTGTGATGCACCTGTTCAACTTAGGACTGTGAGTTTCTTAACGTCCGAACAAGATTCGTGTGTCGACGTTGTACGCGGAGTCGTATAACGTCACTTAGAGAGTTGAATCCACGATCCTATATTTTTACCTTTTGCTTTATCAAGTACATCATACCATATGACACTTGATACTATTTATGTGACAGAATCTTTCTTGAATTATTCATGGTGATTCTGTATAGGCTTACAGGATTCGTGACATGAGACTTGCATATACATAGATATCATTATGACTCGTTGTACTAGTTAGAGGTCATGATCTTGCGTGTTATGGACATGAGACGTCGTGGACATGAGATACGTGATTACATTGGGTGGAAAGAGACACACAGGCTACAGGGTGATTATATACATATATACTTTATTATTGAGGTGCTTTAGTCTCTATTCCAGAGCTTGGCCCATTACGTGATATTCTTGCTGCTACTGGCTTCCCGACATAGAGCTTGTAATGATTTCAGCCTGAGTACTAGTGATGCTCTTATTTGTATTTCACTTAGCTGGTTATATAGCTTATCCTGAGGATCTATTTTTATTTACTGTATTTTATTTGGTTTAAGTTATTCTTGTACCTTGCTATGTACCTTGAGGACCTGGATCCAGATTATATCCCCAGGTACAACAGAAGAGGAATACCCCAAGATATACGGGACATGAGCTAATACTGGAGCAGTAATGGCAGTAGAAGACGAGGTTATGCCAGAGGATTTCTCCTGAGTATTCTATTATATACTCAGTTATTTATGCTTCCAGTTATTTCATATCTTGACTCATGGACTTATGTATTGACTTATTTTATCGAATTGTTCCCCGAGACACTACAAATATTGAGTTAATGATGGACTATTTTCTTTATCTATTATCTTGATTAGTCTATCATATTTAGTTATGTTTCTTTCTGTGGATGAGATTAGAATTATTCTGTGATAGATTGTGTAGAATATATTTATATTTATTACAGGTTAAGTGCACTCTAACGGGTCCATTAAATTGGATTTGCCTATTGGAGTTGTGCTGCTGGCCATTGCCACATGGCTAGTCCCTCGGTATTTTGGGACTGGGGCATGACACTATGAGTACACAATAGGATACTCCCTATAGTGTCATTGATACACTATCAACCTATATGCCAAACCCCTAAATATACAACTAATGTCATATACACATATCAAATATATTTATATATATCTAATATGAATAGTTGTAATGAACAATAGAGGAAACAATTCATTCTTAAACACAAAATCCCAAATGTGTACACAACTTCATGAAAAAATACCATAAAAATCAATAGAGACTCATTCTCTCCCCTTGTGGCTATTCCTAAACCATGGATGGGTTCCTAATGGTCAATAAAACCAATAAAACAGAATTTAAAAGAGAAATTTTAGAATTTCACCTTTTGGGAGATGGATCCCCAATGCAAAGCCAAGGGTTCTCGAGCCAAGCCTCTTCTTCTCTAATACTCCTTTTGACCTAAACTTCTAGGCTTCTTAAATGAGAAAAATAAAAGGGATGCGTGTTTAATTTCTGAAATTTGGTGGAGGAATGAAGGGGTTTAGGGAAGAACTAAATCTAGGGTTTCATGAACAAATGAATGCACTTGAGGGAGGCTCCCCCTCTCCTATATAGGGTCGGTCACATGAGAACCTAGGGCTAGCTAATGCATAAAGTTCCATTTGCCCTCAATGATTTTTATGGAGTATTTTCCAATAAGTGGGATTTTCATTCAAAGTGAGGGTTTAACAAATTTCTAATTAAATGAAAATGGGATTAACTAGTAGGTCCAAAAATATCTAGTCTAAGGTTGAGTCTAATGGTGACATAACACATATCATTAATACTAATAATACAACATATTATACATATTATGTAACTATAAACACAATATATATATATATATATATATATATATATATATATATATATATATATATATATATATATATATATATATATATAAATATTACAAATGACAACAATATCCCTACTCTAGAAATGTGGTAGTGACATACTCTTTGCTATCATCGTTCATGGTTTCAACATAAAATCCGTTCATTCAAATATCTGTAAATTTGAGTAGATTTCTATTAGATCTACTAGAGAATAATGCATTTCGAATGACTAAGTGTGTTCCATTTGGCAACACAACATTGGCCTTACCATAACTTTTATAATCTGTACAGGTCCAACAATGGTGGTCACCTTGGCAGTATTTGAGGCATATGTTGTGAAAAACTTCATAGTTTTTAATATAGTGTGATTTGTTGCACTATCTATCAAGCATATGCCATCATCATATCCATACCTTTCAAAAACAAAAACAAAAAAATATATTAATATGCTACTAAATAGTTAAACTTGGCATATTGCCAATTATTATAACTTGATCTAAATCTAAATGAAACTGCTTCAAAGAAAGTAAACTACCTAGACTATTGATCATATAATGACCAATTTATTCAAAGTAAAAAGTAAATAAACTTAGATAAGAATACAATAACTATTCATTGACTTCGCCTATCATGACGTTGAACTGGTCTTCCGAAATTGTATTTTCATCCTTATCTTGGAAGAAATTATTAAAATTCATGTGTGTTGTACCTTCAATGAGATTAGTCTCCACACCCTTTGAGGATTCATACTCGTCCACTTTATTAAAGTGAGGTGCGACAGTTTCGCATCCAATGACCAGCTCTTCCACAACGTTTGCAAATATCAGCTGGAGCAGCTGGATTGAAAATTTGGGCATTATTTCTTCGATAATTAAATCCCTTATTTTTGAACTGTGTATCGTTCCTTGGACCGGATTATAGCAATTTATTTGGTTTTCATGGCATCCATGCCCTCTACCTCTGTGATTTCCTCGACCCCTAGTATTGGTCACATTTTTTCGAGCACTAGTCGCATTTACTTCAGCTGGAATTGGTGCAGACCCAGTTGGTCTACTAGTGTGGTTTTTGATTAGTAACTCATTATTTTCTCGACTACGAGTAAGACATCAATGAGTTCAGAATACTTCTTAAAAATTTTCTCCCTATACGTTTGTTGTAGGGTCATATTAGTTGCATAAAATATGGTGAATATTTTCTCTAGCATAGAATGCTCTATCACTTCTTTACCACATAACTTCAATTGAGAAGTAATCCTGAACATAGCTGAATTATAGGTTGCAACTGTCTTATAATCTTGAAAACATAGATTGATCCATTCATGGAGTGCACCTGGTAGTATGACCATTTTCTGGTGATCATCTCTCTCAGCTAGAGAATTCCATAGCACCAAGGGGTCCTTGACTGTTAAGTACTCAGCCTTGAGATCATTATGAATATGATATCTTAGGAAAATTAAAGCCTTCGCTTTATCTTGTGCAGATATAGGTTTATCAGCCACAATTGTGTCACCTAAGCTTTTGGCTTGAAGGTGCAATTCAGTATCCAATCTCCAGTTGAGAAAGTTCTGGCCTTTTAAGTTTAGAGGCTTGAAATTATGCTTTGTGAGGCTTGACATATTGATGTATAAGATCAATAATAACAAGTTAACATAAAAACTTGGTAAATTACCAAATAATTTTTATTCATGGTGTATGCTTCAAACAATGATGTTCCAGAAGTCGTAAGTAAATACCAAACACTAGTTGTTCATGGTATGCTTCGAACAATGATTATGTTCAAGAAGTCTTTCAAAAATAACACATGTGGTATGCTTCGAACAATGATGTTCCAGAAGTCTTATATATATAGACCAAATAATTCATGTTAATGGTCATCAGATCTTTGATGGTTTTGATATGAATGTATTAACATATATAAAAGAAAGAAAGAAAGAAAGAATAACTCCAGCGTTCTCTCCGAGAGATCTATATGCGATTAACATCGGAGTGCTATCAGAGTTAACTAAAAGAAGTGAGATGAATTGATAAAATTTATTCTTTTTGCCCTAGCGGCATGCCAAGAGATGTATAAATATCAACATCAGGCTACGTCTAGAGTATGCATATGCAAAAGAAAAAACATAAATAACCATACCTATTATCGAAGTGAAGAATCCGCAAATGACGGCTTCACTGAGATGCTCTAGTTTATTTTCTCCCATTAGAGCTTTGTGCTGATAACGTGCTAGAATAAACGTAGAAGAAGGAAGAAGAAAATAGAAGAGAATATCTCTTATTCATGTAATCAGATAGTGGAAGGCAAATGCCTAATTTATACCATCAAATAAAAATGTAATACTAATCTCTAATCAATATGGGACTAAAAACAAAGTAAAAAATCCAATCATTTAGTAACACACGATATAACAAATTTATCAGAAAATTTACTGTAGCAAAATAAATTTATATTAAATTCATGCAAACGAAACAAGTTTGCAAATTTTTTTAAAAAAAGGTAGAGTCCGCCAATAGTGTTGGCGGAAAACACAACCGTTGTAAAAAAAATTAATGTGGACCCCACATTCCAATTTTTGTCAACTGTGTTGGCTGGAATTGGTGGGGGGCCAATTTCAGCCAACACAGTTGGCGGAAATTGGCCGTGGGACCCACGGTTCATTGTTTGGTTTGGTTTGTTTGCTTAGTTTGGTTTGATTGGTTTGTTTGGTTGGTTTATTTTAATTAGCTATATTTTGGTGTGTTTTTTTTGTAATTAGATTTAAGAAAATTTATTTTAACGAAATAAAATTAAAATAAATTAATTGTAAAAAAAAAAATTAGAAATATTCTTTTCAAAAATTTGTTTCCAAAGTATCAAAATTTATATAAATTCCATCTAAAGCATAAAAGTTTAAAAAATTACGAAAAAAATATCAATATCAATTAGACGTTTATATTTATAAATATTATATTTTTATCGTTAATTTTTTCATCGTTAACAGACGTTAAAAAACAATAATAATAAAAATCTGCCGTAAGAATATTACGTCTGACGTCGAGCAGACTTCGAGCGGCCATAACTACTTATTTTGAAATCGTTTTTCGTTAAATAATAAGTCTATTTGTATGTTTTCGATGAGAGTAACACAAATCATGTAGAAAAAAAATTTATCCGAAACAAGATGCATATGTTACAAGCAAAAATATAAATTTTAAAACTTTAAAGTATCATAACTTTTGACTGGGAGATCAAAACAAGGCCCAGTTTGTGCCAAAATGATCGTATGGAAAAGTACTATAGGATAAACTATTTTACCATTTGATGGACTTCAAAAATTTTTAGAATCGCAAAAAAATGATGTTTTGACCTCCAAATTTTACTTTTGATAATCTTATTTTTGAATATTTAAAATTTACTGTAGTGAAAAAAATTATATTGGATGTGCGGGGGCCACGGATTTAAAACGATGTTTCGATCTCCAAAAAAAATTTAGGAACATTTAAATTAATTATTTTATGTCTATTATGAAAAAAACTAATAAAACAAAATAAATAATCAAACCAAACCAACTAAACCAACCCAAACCACCCAAAAGAATTCGTGGGTCCCCCACCCAATTTCAGCCAACATAGTTGGCAGAAATTGGGTGTGGGGCCCACGGGTTCTTTTGGGTGGTTTGGGTTGGTTTGTTTTGGTTGGTTTTGGTTGGTTTTTTTTGGTTGGTTTATTTTGGTTGGTTTTGTTTGATTATTTAGTTTTTTTTTTTATTTAGTTTTTTTATTTAGATTTTTTATTTAGTTTTTTTAGCCAACAATTTCAGCCAACATTTTTTATTTAGTTTTTTTATTTAGTTTTGTTTTGGATTTTGATTTATTTTATTTAGTTTGTTTTGAATTTTGGTTTGCTTTGGTTTTTTTTATTTATGGATTGATGTTGGTTCAGGAGTTGGTTCACGTGGAATGGGATAATGTTCCTCGGTTTGGTTTAACGAGGAAGAGACAATAATGACTAGACAACAAAAATACTGAGAGACAAGAGTTGACAGGAAAAAAAGAAGAAAAGACTTGACAAGAAAAAAGAAGAAGAGACGTGAGTGAGTGAGAAAAAAGAAGAAGAGACGTGAGAGTAAAAAAAGAAGAAGAAGAGACATGTCTCGTGGGGGAGGAGAGAGAGGAGTACAACAGAGAAGAAGTTGGTGCGAGGTGGGAGCTATAAGAAAAGAAGGAGGAAGAAGAACAGAATGCAAGGAGGAAGAAGAAGAGAGTGCACTACGATCATTTACAACATTCCTTGTGAGCACGTAGCAGCAATTTGAGCAGCCTTAATTTTCTCTCATTTGTAAGTGGACACAGCAGTCTTTGTCAGCACAACAATCCTTATTGTTGAAGGTCTTTATTGTATTCTTCTTCATTTATACTCTTATTTGTATATGCAATAGTTTGATGTTAGTTTTTATTTTTTAAATGCTAGGATACTAGTATTTATTTAGTAAATTTAAGTTATGTAATGTGTAAAATTACGGACAGTCAAAATATGTGTTTTGACAACCATAATTATACAGATGGACAGCCAAAACGACGGACGTATTTCTGGAGGCCCTACTACGGATTTAATAATCCAGCAACGTACGAAACATATATCTACTTTGGTATTTATGGGAAGGTACAATAAAATATAATTGTGTAAATAAATATGAATGATATTTTGTATATGTCTACTAATAACATCGTCTATGTTTTTCATATATAGCAATACGATTATACTAATAATGAACGGCGCCGGGAGCATGCCTCGTGGCGTCACGATAACAGACTTGGGTATTGGAGGTTGATCGACCACCAGGTGGCACTGTTGAAAATATTTGGCTTTTATTATGTTGACAAGATACATTTTATGCAACACGATAGAGAGTTAATCTTCAGTTTAGTTGAGCGTTGGTGTCCCGGACGAAATACCTTTCAGCTACCATTCGGAGAGAAGAGTATTATTCTAGCAGATGTGGCAAATATTTTATGTTTACCTATTACGGGTGAACCTATAATATTTGATAAATCAATTTCTGTCGACACTATGATTACAAAATACCTAGGTGTGGAGGCGCCGCATAATAAATATAGTAAAAATCTTGTGACGTTTACGTGGCTCCATCATAACTTTTTGCACCTAGATCGTATTGGTGATCAAGTTATCTCAGTTGATGAGGATCGGATAAGTATGCTTTTTTTTGCAACTTATGTTATTATTTACGTAGTATATTTTTAATTGAATTTAATGCATATAATATTTTTATCATTTGTTCAGGTCATTGCTTGCACCAGAGCCTACTTGCTAGGTTTATTAAGCGGAATGTTGTTTCCAGACTCATCCGATTTAGTTGATTTACGTTTTTTTACCTTTTTTGGTAGACCTGACCGCACCTACGCGCTACGCTTGGGGAGCGTCAGTGTTGGCATATTTATATAGTTCTATGACAGATTTTGTACAATTTGAAGACATGAATGCAACGAAGGTAAATCTAAGTGGTTGTGCGACATTAATACATGTATGAAAATATGTGCACTTATATCATATGAAAAGTTTTACTTAATTCCATTTACATTGAAAATAGATGCACTTATATCATATGGTCATATTTTCTAGGTTTGGTCCTACGACCACTTTCACATTGGTAGGCCAGTCTCCCGCATTAATACCGACGTTGGTGTCTTTCCGTCAGCTTTACGGTGGACTACGGATGCTGCAGATCCAATACACTGTGAACATGCGGTTATCTCTTTATACCGGGTCGAATTTGATACACTAAAGTATAACGAGGTAAAATATCTATATTATTATTTTATAAAGTCATTATAACCATTATCTTATAATTTTTTGTCATAAAATAAGTGACATACTGTCTGTACCAGCTTGAGCACAATCCTACTGAAATACAAACAACATCCTATGACCTTAGTGTCCATAGTTGTTTCCTGATATTCGACGGTGAAATCATGTATCATCCAGTTGATCGCGTTATGCGATAATTCTGGGTGAAACAAAAGATTCACGATGAGCCACTATGTTTAAATCGTAGTAAAGGGAGTGCAACTAAAAGAGCAAGCAAAATAATTCCACAGAGGAATTCTAGATTGGAGACACAGCCCATGGTACAGACGTCTCAACTAATGGACTCTATAGATGAGGGTAAGTTATTTAAAAAGTTGAACTAAATTATTTTAAAAAAATTATATGAAATCAAACGCTCATATTTGTTTAAATGGTGTAGTATTAGGTGATATAGCCTATAGATCTTAGTGGGGAGCTCCTCTTATCAGTAATCGATCCTACCAATATGAGGAGTTGCGATTCCAACATCGGGCCGTTGATGAAATTAGTTATCATGAATGGTATCAACATGTAATTGAGAAGGTACGTATTTTATTGATAAAAAAGTTTGTCTCCATAGTTTTTTTTTATGAATTAATTGGATTCTACTTAATATTTCAGCTTCCAAATTTGAATATAGCATGTGAAAATCATCCAGTGAGAGACTCGTTAAGCACAACAGTAAGATCATTTTTGGATGACGTACAAGCATTTCTGACTCCACCCAACCCTCTGTTACATATTCCACCAGATTATCCTCAAGGCTTAGTTAGCCGACGACAACCACGTCCGCGTAGAAAGTATCCTCATGTTTGGCATATGGATAGCCCGTCTCAACAAGATGACGAGGTCCCTCAGCAGGTTGAGCAGGACATTTTCCAACAGGCTGACCAGGGCACTTCCCAACAGGCTGACCAGGGCACTTCCTA
The DNA here is from genome assembly GCA_036927795.1 of Iris macrosiphon. NCBI lineage: Eukaryota > Viridiplantae > Streptophyta > Magnoliopsida > Asparagales > Iridaceae > Iris > Iris macrosiphon. Next base: position 326,229,162 of record JAYESA010000004.1, read on the forward strand.
GTGTTCTGGCCATGGCACTTCCCAATGGGCGGGCCAAGGCACTTATCAGTGGACGGGCGAGGGGACGTCACAGGCACGTACCCCACAGATGGACCGAGAGGCGAACGAGGGGACTTCACAGCCTGGTGGTGACTATTAGGATTATTACATGCAGATGGCCACTTCTATATTTGATGCACCCCAGTTTGATACAGCTACTCAGTTATCTGTCACTCCAACAGTGCCGGTGCAGACACAAGAGACTGATGAATTTGACCCATGGGCACCATTGCCACGGGAGAGACTCGAGGATACAATAGCAAGAAGAAATAGACTCGGTCTTAGGCCAAGGCCTCGTAGGAATTATGACAGGATGGCAAGAGATAGAGAATAAAATTCTTGTACTGCTAGGTTATATGAGAAATTTATGTATTAAAAATTAAATTACATCAATGAACATAACTTTTCTAAGAAAATCTATGCCAATGCATTTATTCTCTTGGTTGGTTAGTACATCTTCTTCGATTGTGTCCTAAACCATTACAGTTGCTACATCGGAGATCTCTTGATGATTGATCCTTCGCCATGATGCGGTTCTTCTTTGGTCTTCCCGCTTTCCGTCGTACATCTGGTACTCCAATGTCGCCTATAACCAATGTACTTTGAATGTTGTAAGGGACTGGAATTGGCTCCAGGTGCGGCTCATATACGCTTCTTAATGCTTCTTTGGAAAAAATACCTGGATAAAAACTCTCGATGCTAATATTTTTAGAATTACAAGCATAACATACATGTACACATGGTAGACAAGTATGATACCATTTAAAACATGTACAATATTTTTTATCTAAGTTCATAACATATGTTTTGTTTGTTTCACGATCTAGTATTTCAAACAAATAACCAACTATACTCAATATTTGCAGCTGGTATCTTTTTCTTGTGATACTGGCCATAGTATTTAACATCTTCGGACAATAATCAGTTGCAAGATTATCATTTTTTTGCCGATTTTTGTCCTGAAGTATTTTAATTTTGGCTCGAATACCATCAAGTAGTGTTGTTATTGGTTTATCGCGTAAGTTTTTAACCCAGTTATTGAAGCATTCAGCAAGGTTCGACGTGTTAATATCTAATCTAGGACAAGGAGAATAAGCTGTTATCCAGTGTGATAAAATACGAGTTTCATCATTTACTCCGACAAGCCATTTGTAAATATCGATATTTTCAGCCTTAATTGTTTCAAAGCAAATATTCGCATCTGTCTCATTATAACATCTTGCAAGGTAGTCTAATTTACGTTGAAAATAAGGCAGTCTACATACTAGTTTTAAATTTTGTTTAAAATGTTGAATACAATAAATATGAGGTGATTCTGGAAAAGTAGCACGCATGGCATTTATTAATCCTTTCTGTTTATCTGATATAAAAGAAATTGTATCCCACGTATTAAAACTACCTTCAAAAGATGTTTTCAAACCGTTTAAAAACCAAGTCCAAGAATCTGTGTTTTCGCTCTCAACAACAACATAAGCAATTGGATATAATTGATAGTTAGGATCATGAGCACACGCAATAAATAAAATATCTTAAAATTTAGAGGAAAGAAATGTAGCATCAGTACTAATCACAGGTAAACATTTCCTTAAAAAGCCATCAATGCATGCCTTGAAACAAATAAAAATTCTTTGAAACTTATTATTTTCTGTAGTCTTCATATAACATCTGCTACCTGGATTTGTCTCAATGATTGTAAAAGCATACTCTTCAAGACTACTATATGCATCAATATAACTACCATTTATTTCTGACAGAGCAATTTCTCTAGCTTTCCAAGCTTTACAATATTTAATATGTATTCGGTGTTCCCTATAGATATCATTTATAACATGCGATGGACTATACGACTGATTATCATGAATTTTATCAATAATCTTATTCTTAACCCATATAGTTGTCGCTAATGGATGATTTTTCGTTATAAGTCCACCTAAACAAGAATGTACATTTTCTAGCGTACTAATGACGAATGTTTCGCCGTTGCCAATGGCTTTAGCGTACACTCTCCAATTACAACTAGAAACGTTACATTTATATACAATTCCACTAGCATTGTTTCTAGTAGCCCTGCAACAATTTTTTTTTCAATTGCTATATCACTAATAAAACTTCTAAATGCATGACGATTTATAAATTCTCTTCCAATGAATAAATTGTTTAAACTATAAACATTATCATCAAGTACATCATCTATATTTTCTATTAAATCATCACTATTTTCATCGTCGGTATTACCATCATCTACTCTATGTTCTTCTTCAGTAAATGAAATAACTTGGTGAGAAGAACTAGGACCACTACTAATTCTTGGTGGTGGTGGTGGAGTCACAAAAATATTAATATATGTTGATTGTATATTAACTTCAAGAATAAAATTCCATGCCTCCTCACTAACTAAATTTATGCAATTAGATAGATAAATATGTACCAATAAAAATTCACAGTCAATAGAAATTTTTTCAAATATTAGATTACGTAAATTATCAAACGACATATTTCGATCAATTAAAAGAACTTCAACTAAACCTCCTTCATAAGCTAATCCATTTAGTACACCACCAAGCGAGCATAGTATTGTTATACTTCGATCCATGGCAACAAGAAAATGGGCTTCAAAGATTGTATATTGAACTGAGCTTCTCTTGTGCCGAAAGAAAGAAATTTCGTATGAAAAAAATAAAATTTTTGATTGCAATGTTTGATATGCTGATATCAAACAAATACTACGTTTATATAGGTAACTTCGAACCGATCGTTAGACGAACGTTGAAAAAATAAGAGCCGTTGAAAGAGCCGTTGTAAAATAGCTGTTGTACATAATCCAACTACTAAACCAACAATCCATAGACTCAACCCAATTTCAAACCAAAATCAAAACCAAATTATTCCCCGATATTTGTCTTTCTTCTTTACTTTGACTTTTTTTTTCATATAAAAAAAAACTAAACCATTAAAATAAACAAAAAATTAAAGGACACAAATAAATACTAGTTTTTTTTTCTTTATTTACTTTTTTTTTCTTATCAAACATTGCAATAGCCGTTTTTTTCTTTAAGTAACATTTTTTTTTACAATTTTCTAAATAAATTAAACATTTTTTTTAAAAAAATTTCTAATTTTCTTTACAATTATTTTATTTTATTTTTATTTCGTTAAAATAAATTTTCTTAAATCTAATTACAAAACAAAACTAAATAAATAAAACCAAAACATAAGTAATTAAAATAAACCAACCAAACAAACCAATCAAACCAAACAAAGCAAACAAACCAAACCAAACAATAAACCAAACAATGAACCGTGGGTCCCACGGCCAATTTCCGTCAACTGTGTAATTTCAGCCAACTCAGTTGGCGAAATTTGGATTGTGGGGTCCACATTAATTTTTATTTTTTATTTTTTCGCTGCGTACGTGTACAACGATTGTGTTTTCCGTCAACACTGTTGGCGGACTCTGCCTTTTTAAAAAAAAATTATAAACTTATTTCGTTTGCATGAATTTAATATAAATTTATTTTGCTACAGTAAATTTTTTACAAATTTATAGCAATTAAAAAAAGTACAACTTATTTGTATGCATCTCTCATGTTGAAGAAAGCACAGAGTCCTGGAGAGTAGAAAATACCAAAATCCCAGCCGATAACAGTAGAACGATAGGTTTTTTTTCTTTTCTTCTTCTGTCCTTTCCACTATCAAATTGTCAATTGGCAATGTCGTAAATATCTCGAAAACTCAAGCCCATATTCTCTTCCCCATTCGACTTATATTTGTCCCCAAATCCCAATCGCCAATCGCAATCGCAATCTCCTTCGATCCATCAATCACTCCAAGAGAGAGAGAGAGAGAGAGAGAGAGAGAGAGAGTTATGGCAGCAATGGCAGCAGCACTCCTCTTGCTACTACTACTGCTTCCTTCCGTCTACTGCAGCGGGGCCCACCAGCACCAGCACCAGCACCAGCACCATGGCAGCCACCTGCAGAAAGAGGAGTTCGAGATGTCGTCGGAAGTGAGCCGGCGGGTGCTGGCATCGTCTTCCAAGAACATCAGCTACGCCGCGCTGAGGAGCGACAGCACCCCCTGCTCCCGCCGCGGCGCCTCCTACTACAACTGCCGCCCCGGAGCGCAGGCCAACCCCTACTACCGCGGCTGCTCCACCACCACCAGATGCCGCATCTAAACTCAATCACTCCTCAATTTTACAACTTCCTTCCTTCCTTTTCAATGTCGCCCCTCTTCCTCCTCTTGTATTGTATTTGTTGTTCATGCAGGATTATTTATTTTTATTATTATTATTTCTACCTTTATTGTTATTTGGAAATATTTCTCTGCTGTTGGTTTTCTTTTCAGAAAATTTCGTATAGGAGAAGAATGTTCGTTGTAATTGCTGAAAATATGAGAGTTTTGACAAAATTGTAAGAAAAGAAAGCTGACGCTAACCTAACACTCTTGCCGGGAAAAAAAAAAAAATATTAGCACCATTAGTTTGACACCAAATGCATTGAACCATACCCAAAAATTTGCTAAAAATAAAATAAAAATTACCAAGTGTACAACAAAATGCTTACAACTTTCTTATAACCCCTCACCCCCTATATATGGGTGCCACCTCTATCCTCCCTCTTCGAACGAAAGTTGGCATTATCAAAGTAGGTATTGTAAGCATTATTTGGTTGTGTCCATATTGCTGTCCAAAAATAAAATGGTAAAAATGGTTGGCGTCAGTCAAACTGGAGCCAAACTCCAAAAATTGAGTTTGACTTCAACTCAACATGTGCAAACTCTACTCTTTTCAGCAATTACAGCAAATATTTTTTCACTATATAAAATTTTCTTTTTTTCTTTTCTCTGTCATTCATTTTGTCCCATACTTGTACAATTTTTTGGAGGGCTAATTAGTGTTTAGATCCTAGATTTTATACAAGTTCAGAGTTTAAATCCTAACATGTCCCAATTGAAAAGTTTAGTTCCTGTATATTTATTTTTTGTTCATTTTTTGGGCTAATTAATGTTTAGACTCTGAATTTTATACCAACTTAGAGTTTAAGTCCTAAGGTATCCAATTGAAAATTTTGGATGCTGAGTTTTTATTTTTCGTTTTCTTTTTTCCAATTATATTCCCAGTCCCATGTATGGTAATAATTCTTCGATTTATAGGCTCCAGAGGGTGTAATAGGAAATTAGAAACAAAAACTAAAAATTTAAGGTCTAAACTTTTCTAATTAGACATTTTAGGACTTAAACTTTTAGCTGGTATAAAATACAATATATAAAGGCTAATTAGCCCAATGGAAGGAGGGACCGCTGGCCATACCGAACGGCCACGTGGCGTCCCTCCATTGGCTAAAAAATGCTGATTCCAACTTCTCCTATGCTAGCGTCAATATTTTTTAACCGACCAATGGAAGGACGTCACGTGGCCTGGCCTACGGTCCCCTTGCGATCTGTTAAGCAACATTATATATATATATTTTTTTCTATTATTTCCTTCCTCTCCATGCATGACAATAAAATTTTTCTATAGAAGCTAGTAAGAATATAATGGAAAAGATAAAATAAAATATTAAAATTCAGGGACTAAATTTTTTAATTGGACATGACATGACTTAAACTCTAAGTTGGTATAAAATTTAGAGTCTAAACTTTAATTAGTCTTTTTTTTTTACCAGATGATTTTATGGTGGTTATGTTCATGACTTGTGCTAATTATATAACCCATTTATCTAATAAAAAAGGAAAAATTGAAATATTTGAGTTCTTTTAATATATAATTATGTTTATAAAAAAATATATTAAAAAAAGTATGTTTTTTATTTATGTAATAATTTAGCATATATTGAAATAAAATTTTGCCTTGCCATAACAGTCTGTAATATATAAATGTGTGGTGGAAATGAGCTGTTTAAATTAATTAGCGATGGTAGTACAACTAGCATCAAATATTTTTTTAATAATATTTTCAATTTTTTTAATGAATAATGTTATTTATATCTAAAAAGTGTGTGGCAGTCGATGTACGGTTAATTGACAAATGATATATAAAATTAAAATTAAAATAATATTAAAAAATTTGGATGACTAATTTTTTTTTCTAAATTTGTTATATCAGCTGTCATGTTTAGATTCAGGACATTTTAGATTGATGAATACCATTAATCTTTTTTAATCTATACTGTTATATAATAAATAAAGTTAGTTTTTTCTTAGAAAATGTTTTCTAATTTTTTTATTATCTATATTTACTAATTAAAATTAATTTGAACAATTTTTTATGTAATAAAAGTTTACAAAATGTTGTTTTTGTTTATAAAATACAAATAGTTATAGGACGACGGAAAAATAATAATCATCAAAATGTAAAGAAGTAGAGGGGAGTTTAACAAAGTTAAATAAAGAAGTTTTTATTGAGATTTGTGGGAAGTTTAATGCGAGCACGTGTGAATGGAATGGTTTTGTCAAATGGAGAATGCTAAGTTTACTTTCAAATGCTTACAACTTTTTTATAACCCTCTCTACCCCTTCTGTTATGTGGACCACATTCGGTCTCATCTTTCTTCTAATGAACAGTCGTTACGTAATATTTCTGTCATGTAGCGATCATCCGGACAACTATCGGATCCTACTTCTTTCTCCTTCTCTAATAAATGGCCGCCACAAAGCCGCCACTTAACGATTGTAAGTGGATTATAAGCATTTGATTGTAGTGGTAGCATTACTCTTTGTCAACACATACACAACACTTTGCCTTTTCAAGGAATTGATGACTGACTTGTTACTTAATTTTAAGACAGTGGTTTTGTTAATCGCATGGACTAAAGCTAAATATCACAGATCTACTGTTAGCTTTCCACCAATAACATCTTTTCATATTTTTGTAAATAACTGAGATTGGGAAGTTTACATGTACCAGTAAATTTACGTGTTGCACGTAATATCATTTTTTTCTTCTTCTGATATTAATATAAAATTATTTAAATATTTAACTATTTTAAATTAAAAATTATTATATATACGGATTTTTTCGTTTAAAGTAATTAAATATAATATAATTATAAATAAAGGAAAAAGTTGGGGGTATTTGCAGATAGGGGGACCACTCGCCAACTGACTTGGCGGGGTGCTAAGTTGGAGAGCATCTCGCCAACTGAGTTAGTGGGACGCTCTCCTCGAGAGGCCGCTCGCCAACTCAGTTGGTGGGGCGCCGACCGTTGCTTTTCAGCCGTTGCACAACGGATACATTTCAATCCGTCCCTATAAACACCTCCCCAAACACTCCTCACACAACACATTCTCCTCCTTCTCCTCCTATTTTCACAGCTTCCTCCTCCTTAATCACAGCAATCCTCTTTACTGGCGATGGCTACTCACAATGACGGTCGTATTCCTGGCGGACCGACTACCCCGCTTATTATTAAGCAACGTGAAGACCACATTTCTAGTCAGATATTTACTGGCGAGGTAATTTTTGAAATTACAAGTTGCCAACTTTATTAATGAATATGTTTTTTATAATGCATATGTTTACTTTATTAATGCATATTAATTTACACACATAATATAATGCATATGTTTTTTATAGTTATACGACCATGATCTTGGTTTACGAACCCGGATCCATGTACATTGGCGGGCCGAAAGGAATTATCGTACGTGGGAGCTAAATTCGGTCCAAAAGGTTTTGGTGGAATCCTTTGGATTCCACTATATAAATCGTGTTAGATATTTAATCCACGATCTTCATTTAGTTGTAAGCCTTGCGGAGCGTTGATGGCCCGAACGCAACACTTTCCAACTCCCATTCGGCGAGATGACGATCACCCTTTTTGATGTGGCGAATATACTAGGGTTACCTATTAAAGGTAACGCTATATATTTTGATCCGCACTTAAAGGGATCTGATCTGATCAGGAGGTATCTCGGTGTTAGCCCTCCATCAGGTCTAAAAGACGACAATTTTGTGAAATTTACATGGCTCCGTGGCAACTTTATGGACCTACATCAAACTATTGATGGGGTGGTTGATGTAGATGAAATGCGGGTATGTATTTTTATTAGTAAATTTATTTATGACTTAATTTAGTGGTACAATTCTATATAACACTTAATAAATCCAGATCATTCGTTGCACTATAGCGTATCTGTTCTGTTTATGTGGTGCAATTCTATTTTTCGATGCATCGGGAAACATGGTAAATGTGCAGCTTCTACCATTCTTGGATGATTTGACAAAACCTACTGAGCATGCGTAGGGAGCTGCTACTCTTGCCTTTTTATACGCCAATCTGACAGAATTTGTCAGATCCAATCGCAAGAGTATTTGTGGATGTATTTCACTGATACATGTATGAATGAAAGACCTTAAAAAGTTAGAGTAATTTTATACGCAAATTTTGTTTGTACTAATGTCATATTTTTGTTTTATAGTTTTGGTCCTACGAGCACTTCTATATTGGTAGGCCTGTTACCAGCATTCTCAGTGATGTTGGAGTATTTCCAGTTGCTATGCGCTGGCCTACAGACGTAGTGGATTATCAACACTACCAATACAGGACTGTATCACTATATCGTAGCCAATTTGATACACTGCAACATAATGAGGTAATTTTTAAATATGCAATAAATATCTTTAAATTATTTAAGTTTTGATCGTAGATAAACATCACATCTAATTGATACAATATCTTTAAATAGGTAACCTGGTTACCGTACTCATGTGAACCTGATGCTCCAGAAATCAAGAGGACATCATATGCATTTACTTTACACAGATGTCATATTATATATGATCAGTTCACCATGTACCATCCGGCGGACCGTGTTCAACTAAAGTGAGAACGACTAGGAAATGAGAACGACTAGGAAATGATAGCTTTTACAACATCATCATCTACCGTATAATCTACATTTTCAACTAAATCATCACTATTTCCATCGTCGTTGTCACTATCATCATCATGGTTAGATTCATCTGATGAATAACCTTCTTGGATAAATGAAACTATTTGTTGAGAAGAACTAGCACCCGAATTAACATGCTGATATTCAGAAAAATATTCATTATTTCTACTATCTAAGGTTGCTGCTATTTTAATAACATATATTTTTATATACCGTGATTGTGAATTAATCTCAAGAATATAATTCCATGCATCTTCACTATCTATCAAAAAATAATTAGAACAAAAAATAGACTTCAGAATAAAATCATAATGAATAAAACAACGTTCAATAATATGATTACGTATATTTTCAAAACTAATATTCGGATAAGTTGAATAAATTATACTTTCTCCTCCTTCGTAATTTAATCCATTTACTTTACCGCCGTGCGGGCATACAATTCTTACGCTACGATCCATGACGGTTGAGAACTTTTGCTACAGAATACTCAAATGAACTTTAGCTGCAGGCAGAGAGACAGAGAGAGTGTTGGAGACTTTGCTAGAGGGAAGAGAGGAAATAGAGGAAGTAGAGTGAGTGTGAGATGATTTGGTTGAGATAGGTAATTTATAGAGGGAGAGCGTAATAGCCGTTGTTGTTAATAGCCGTTGTGGAACGGTCGGATTGCAACGGTTGCCAACTGAGAGCATGCCCCGCCAACTGAGTTGGCGAGCGGCCTTTCGAGGAGAGCGCCCCGCCAACTCAGTTGGCGAGATGCTCTCCAACTCAGCACCCCGCCAAGTCAGTTGGTGAGTGGTCCCCCTAACTGCAAATACCTCCAACTTTTTTCTTTTTTTATAATTATATTATATTTTATTACTTTAAACGAAAAAAATACGCTTCTTAAACTGATAAATTCACTGCTTTTTATCCCACAGGTACCTGGGCCATCTTTAACATAAGTTGTTCTTGCTCATACCAGTTGCATGTCATTAACCACTCCTTTACTGATAGATTGTAGAAATCATAAATCATGTTACATGTAAAAGGAAAAAAAAAGAGAGAAAGAAAGCTATAGCTCAAATCAAGCATATATTACATATTCACATTGAAATTAGGTCTCAGGGAGAGAACGAGGCATCCAGGTTCCAACGAGGGGGAGACCATAGAGGGTCAATACACATCATTTCAGAAAATTTCAAAATCATAGGGGAACTAATGAATATTTTCATGAGGTGTGTGTTTGTGTGGATGCTTACGGTCCGTGAAGGAGGATCAGTGATACTTCTAGTAACAGATGGAAGTAGCTAATTAGGATGTAGTACTCCAATTAAGAAGAATGGTAATGAAGCTCAAGCCTAAATTATGAAGATCTTCTCGAATAGTGCTTACTAAACTTGTGGTATATGATTGGAGTCATTGGACTTTAGATAAGTACTAGGTGCATCAACTGTGTCATGATGGTGGAATTCTCAATTCGTAAGTCATCATGAAGGACAAGTTCATTCCCATCTACATGGTGACTGCTTTTGGAACTAAAAGAAGGGGGTGTATTCTTATCATATGAAGGTATTGGTAGATGAAGGTATCAAGTTCTCAGTGTGAAGTATTCAGAAAGAAGATCACAAATTAAAGAAATCTGATTCTTCTTAGGCATATCATCGGATTATGTATGTTAACTGTGTCAGATACCTCAACTAGCGAAAAGCATGGAAGGAAGGAGCTTACCAATTTAAGCACAATGTTGAACGAAAACTTACAATAGTCATGTACAAGAAATGAATGGAACTCCCTGTTAACTTAGGCTTTTTCTTTCTCATCAAAGCAATAGTCATGTTCTAATCCTCCTTAGTTACCAACAAATGAACAAAATATGTAAGGAAATGCATCATGGAAGAGATATTACCAATAGTCTCTCTCTCTCTCTCTCTCTCTCTCTCTCTCAACTAGATGACTAGAATTGGGGGATTTTTCTTTGATAGGATCAACAACCACTGCATGACCAAAACAGAGAAGTTAATGACCACCATCCAACTGAAATTTAGTTATGTTCATGCTCAGTACTAACACATCCCCCGTAGTGAGTAATGATCCCTAAGGTCACAAAGCAAAGCTTTATGTTCATTCAGTGGCGGATGGAGACTGGATACTGAGTTGATGCAGTGGTGGCTAAGCTTGATTGTGCTCAAGGCTATACATATGTACCTCAATCAAACTGACCATGTTGCGGCATCCACAAGCTACATGCAATTTTTCACTCTTCTGAAAAGCTTGGAGGTGGAGTCACCTCCCTCCATTGGCCAACTCAATCATACCACCCTCAAGTTCCAAAGTGTGAAGTGAAAGCTCCCTAACCCTACATCCAAGAGAGTACAACTCTCGTCTTGACCTGATATGACTTGGGGAGCTCGAAAACCAAAGGAAGTGCCACGTGACAATTCGTGATTGGACGTGCTAAAGGACAATGACCTCAGCACCTGCTTATGTAGGCCAAAAATGTTTCGGCCATTACGCACGTGACATGTAGCATTGATTTGATTTTCGGACTATTTTGCGCTTTTGAAATAGGTGACTGGCAGACATTGCCATTAAAGGTCGGACTGAAAAAGAAGAAGTGGGGGCTGAGGAGGGGTTGGCTGCAGCTCTCTGTGCAGTACGTGGTTTGTCTCCTTATATTATAATTGCATCACAACTTCCGTGAGATGAGTGACTCACTCACTCCTACTAACTATTGAATTGCTATTGGGCTGTTGAAGAGGAGAGGTACACCGGCTATGAATGATGCTTGACTACTCAAATGCTGCATCTGAGCTTGTGTGCAATAAATGTGGTGTTTACTTCATTGTTGATGCATTCCCCATTATTATTTTTTAAGAATTTTTTTTTTTGTACCAAATAAAATTCGGTGTTTTTTCTGAATAAAATAATAAATTTTTGTATAATTACGAAAAAGGAAAGAAGTTATTGAAAATGGCAGGAAGAGGGACAACTTGTCAAATGAGTTGGCGGTGCCCAGAGTCCAAGAAACGCTCGCCAACTCAGTTGACGGGCCATGCGGCTGAAACAACGCCTCGAAGACCCCCCCCCCTCCCCTCCCTCCAAAAGTTTCCCCTTCTCCCTATAAATAAATCCCAACTCCTCCTCCTCCTCCTCCTCCTCATCACACTCTCACAACACTCTCCTCTCCCCCACTTTCCTGCCTGCAAGAAGCAAGATCAACTGGAAAAAAAAATAACCGAAAAATCTAATGTAAGTAAACATATTATTTGTGATAATTTTTAAATCGTTGACAAACTTATTATATTTTAGTCGTAAATGATCACAGTTAATTTTTTTTGTAGATGGCTAACCAAAATGACGGTCGTATTTTCGGTGGACCGACTACCGACCTTATTATTAAGCAACGTGAAGACCACATATCTAGTCGGATATTTACTGGAGAGATAATTTTTTAAATTAAAAATTTGCAAGTTAAGTAATTTACATACAAAATATAATGCATATATTTTTTATAGCTATACGACCATGATCTTGGTTTACGAACCCGGATCCATGTACACTGGCGGACCGAAAAAAAATTATCGTACGTGGGAGCTAAATTCTGTCCAAAAGGTTTTGGTGGAATCCCTTGGATTCCACTCTATAGATCGTGTTAGATATTTAATCCACGATCTTCATTTAGTTGTAAGTCTTGCGGAGCGTTGGTTGCCTGAACGCAACACTTTTCAACTCCCATTCGGCGAGATGATGATCACCCTATTTGATGTGTCAAATATACTATGGTTACCTATTAAAGGTGATGCTATATATTTTGATCCGCAATTAAAGGGATCTGATCTGATCAGGAGGTACCTCAGTGTTATCCCTTCATCTAGTATAAAAGACGGCAATTTTGTGAAGTTTACATGGCTTCGTGGCAACTTCATGGACCTAAATCACACTATTGACGGGGTGGTTGATGTAGATGAAATACGGGTATGTATTTTAATTAGTAAAATTTATTTATGACTTAATTTAGTGTTTATATAACACTTAATATTTTTAGGTCATTCGTTGCACTAGAGCGTATTTGCTCTGTTTATGTGGTACAATTCTATTTTTCGATGCATCAAAAAATATGATAAATGTGCAGCTTTGTCACGCCCCAGTCCCAAAATGACGAGGGACTGAGCACGTGAGCAATGGCCAGCAGCACGCACTGATGGACAACCCAATTTAATGGATCCATCAGGGCATGCTTAAGCTGTAGTCTAGCAGTACTAAGTACAAGTCTCAGGTATTACTAATCTCATCCACAGAATAACCACAGATTAATTGCCAGAAATAATGCAATAAAAATAAATAAGCAATATCAAATAAGTGTCTCGGGAAATAAATCCGAGAATTATTCTGTTACATTTAAGGAAACATAGACTGGAAATAAAATACTGAAAAGGAAATACTGTGTAGCTGAAGCCGGTGCTCAGGTGAAGTCTTCGGCCACTATCTCGTCCTCGGTTCCGGGTTCTGCTCCAAGGAGTGCTCCTGTACCGTACACCTCGGGGTAGTTCTCCTCGGCTATACCTGGGGACATAGTCCATTCCAGGTCCTCAGGGGACATAACAAGGTACAGAAAATACAAGCCAAAACATATGCAGTGCAGCAATAAAATAACAGCAGGGTAAATATGTAAACCAGCTAGTGATATGCAAGTGAGAGTTTTAATCATACTCAGGCTGAGACCACTACAGGATCGGTGTTGGAGATACCCATAGCAGTATTTTCTCGAGAGGGCCAGAACTTGTGCCAAAGCTCTGTATCAGAGACTAAGACACCTCCAGATAACAGTATTTACATTATAATCAGCCTTGATATGGTAATACTCTCCCCACCCTATGAAATCTCACGTCACAGTTCCAGAAATATCAGGGACAAGTCACGCAGGATTGAACTAATGCAATGAGTCAGGATAGAATCTAAGCATGTAAACTGAAAATAACATGAAAATGTAGCCTATACGGAATCACCAGGTATATCTCAGGCAATTCCGTCACATGAATAGTGTCAGGTGTCCTGGGTTAAGCAGTTAAACAAGTTTTCATATGAATCTACAAGAAATACTGTAACCAAAAATATCTGAGAATTGGCAAGCTTTACTTGCCCACTGATGTATAACCAAGTCCAGGAAATAGGTAGCAAAGCTGCAAGTTTTGGCAAGGTACACTTGCCTGTGGTTCCGGCTCGGATTGCAGTTCTGACTTCGGCGAGAATTGCAGACGGTACTCCGGTTGCTGAAACAAACATCACCATCAGATCCAAAAAATATCAATCATCTAGAAACGCCTGTCCTTGGGTCCAATTTGGAGACAAGGGCAAAAACGATAATTTTGGACCAAAACAGGGTCCACCGGTGGGCCCGCTTTGCACCGAAAAACGTGTCAGGGTCAACGGTCTCCAAATTCACCAAACTTAGTGTCAACAGGCCAGGAACGCTGATACAAACCCAACGGAACCTTCAGAATTGAATTCCGATGAGCCGATCACGAAATCGCCCGTCGAACGGGGCTAGTGGGGCCCACGACACGCGATTTCGTCAACGTTCTCAGAATCAAACCAAACTTGACCCACAGGACCAGCGTATCTCTACGAGTCCGATGGCGCAAGTTTCGTCTCGATCCGACGTGTGTACACAAAGTTAGGGCACATTGCAGAAAGGGCGAATACGGGGCGATGTCCGCGGATATGCGTTAATTCCGGTGTGCACGCACACCCGAATCAGCTTCCGCGAAATCCAACATGTCCGTATCGACGAGGCGCACGTATTTGTGAAGACCGCGTGCGACCAAGTCGTCCCGTTTGGCGGGGCGTACTCGGTTCCGGGGTAAAACAGGGTCTGGTTTTTCCTGTTTTTGGATCGCGGTGTGCGATCACCACAGGACGCGATACCCCGAACAGTTTGTCCGGGCACCGAGAGGGTCATACAGGCTTCGCAACGCAATTTACGGAATCGAAAACGGAGCTACGAGCAAAAATTTACGCGTACCTGAACCCCATTGAAAAATCGGGGTTTCGCTGTGTCCGACTCGACACGGACACTGTGTCCTGTGTCCGTGTCCGATACAGGAAAAATGAATTAGGGTTAGGGTTAGGTATTCCGGTGCTGCGGCGAGGCTCCGGCGGCTGGGACGGCGGCGTGGGAGGGGCTGGCTGCGGCGGGGCAACGCGGCGAGGCGCACGGCGGCGACGGGCTCGGCGGCGGCGCTGCTGCTGCTCGCCGCTGCTGGAGGTGGAGGGAGGAGCTGCGGGCGGTGGCTGCGGCGCTGGGCGACGTCGGCGGCGAGGCGGGAGGCGGCGAGGCGGTGGCGGCGTGGTGGGGAGGAGCGGTGGCCGGAGAGGAAGGAGGAGGGGATATATATATAGGGCGGAGGAGAGGGAGCGGGGCCGAGGATGGCGGGGAGAGGGGCGGAGAAGGCGGTGGACGTGGGGGGGTCGTGGGCGGCCGGAGCGGGCGGAGGGCACGGCGGAGGCGGCGGGAAACGCGGGCTGGGGGAGAGAGGGGAGCCGGGTCAAGCGGGTCGGGTTCGGGTCGGGTCTGGCGGATCCGACCCGACCCGCTAAGGCTGGGCTCGGGTTGGGTTCGGGCTGGGCCCGGTGGGCCGGGCCCAGTGGGCTGGGGTTTAAAAAAATAAAAATATAATAAATAATAAATAAAAACAGTAATAATAATTAATAGATAATTAAATAAATAGATAAATACTTTTTAGGCATTTAAAAATAGGTCCGGGGTCCGATAAATTTCAGAAAAATGGTCCTAAGTCCAGTTTTTTATTTTACATCCAAAAATATTATTTTTATAATATTTTAATACTGTTTAATATAAATAAAAAATCATTGAATAATTAAAACCCTGTTTTTAAATTACAGAAAATCCCAGAAAATTCCAGAAAATTGTGAAAAATCCAATTTTTAAAATTTTAAAAAATCAGGGGGTTTACAATCTACCCCCCTTAAGAGGATTGCGTCCTCGCAATCAAAGAATAACCGGTCAACAGAGATGACGCGGTCGCAAACATCGTTTTGAAAACACATCACAAGTTACTTAGGGAAATACCGTTTCCCTAAGAATTGAAAGTTTACACTTTCCAGGAAATCTAGTAAAAACTATAACTTTTATGAAAACCAGGTTATTATTAATAAGTTGCAATTTACTAGGTTGGGGCTGAGGTCACGAACCAACGGGCACGAACTACGACAAGACTGGAAACAGATAACTATAAATCACTTACTCGCATCAGCGTCCTGCACAGTCATCGCGTAAACTTGCCCTCGTCCTTGAGGTAGATCCCTCTGCTGTTGCTGAGCTTGCTGGTAGGGTGCTGCTCGAGGCGCTGGTGGAGTTTGCTGGTTCGTCCTTGGTGCTCCTTCTCTACGCTCAGGGCAGTCTCTCACTGCATGCTGTCTGGATCCGCAGTCTAAGCATAGTCCGAGTTTACGTCTACATTCCTTCTCGACATGGCCTATCTTGCCACAGTGATAACAGGTAGGAAGGTAGAAGGCTTTTGGTGCTGCTGTTGGTGGCGAGCTCATTTGTTGACGCTTTGCAGACTCCTCTTGTGCTGCTTTGGTTGGTGCGGATGGGGACGGCCGCTTCAGTCTGGTCTCTCTCTTGGTGACGCACTCTATGCGTCGAGCCGCAGCAAGAACGTCCGAGTATGATGTTGGTGCGACGGACCCAATTAGTTTCTGCAGCTCAATGTTCAGTCCGTCGAAAAATTTCTCGGCCTTTTCTTCCTCAGTCGGGATCAGGGTGGGGGCGAAGCGGCTCAGACGAATGAATTCTGCGTTGTATTCTTCCACCGTCATGGAGTCCTGAGTGAGGCGATTGAATTTGTCCCGCAGTTCTGATCGAGCGATGGCAGGAATGTACATCTCCTGGAAGAGTCTGGAGAACTCCTCCCAGGTGACTCGGTCTGGTCCGAGTCGCGTCTCCTCGGATAGCCACCAGTGATGAGCGTTGTCCGTCAATTGCATTCGGACGGCCGTCATCCAGCGTTCCCGTGGAAGCTCAGCTGCTTCAAGTTGATGCCGAATGTTGGTGAGCCACTCGTGAACTTCTGTGGGCTCCTCTTTTCCAGAAAAAGTGCGGGGCTTCAGTTGGCGGAAGTCAGTGATTGAGCCTGTAGTTGGCCGTCGAGCTGGTAGGTTGGCCTGCTCCAGTGCAGTTACAATGCTGTCCCTCAAGAAATTAGCTTCGCGACGCTGAGCCTCGTGTTGGACTTGTTGCTGTGCTTGCATCATCGCGTAGATTATTTGAAATAGCTGTTGCACGTCCATAGCTTGCCTTTGTGGGATGATAGGCATTGGTGGAGCAAACTGCGTCGAGAGTGGAACGTCATCTTGGTGGATTCTTGAGGCAGGCTGGCTTGCTTGACTGCCTTATGATGATTGGCCTTCACCCACTGGTGTTACATCGTCTTCGTGGGTAACCACAACGGCTTATGGTATTTCTGCATGAGCCTCGTTGCTGGCTTGTGGGTCCATTTCCCTGCATCCAAAATAACCGATAAGAGGCGCACAGGAAACAAGGCAAGATGCAAGTTCAAGTTAGTTCGAATACGATACAGATATCAAAAACGATTCAAGCAAGTGGATGAGATTCTAAAATTTATCCTATCTTATTGCAGGCCTGTTCGGTCCCTAAGTTGAAACCGAACAATTTAGTCGTAGACCTGCATGGGCCACCACAAAAACCATGTCACGCCCCAGTCCCAAAATGACGAGGGACTGAGCACGTGAGCAATGGCCAGCAGCAAGCACTGATGGACAACCCAATTTAATGGATCCATCAGGGCATGCTTAAGCTGTAGTCTAGCAGTACTAAGTACAAGTCTCAGGTATTACTAATCTCATCCACAGAATAACCACAGATTAATTGCCAGAAATAATGCAATGGAAATAAATAAGCAATATCAAATAAGTGTCTCGGGAAACAAATTCGAGAATTTTTCTGTTACATTTAAGAAAACATAGACTGGAAATAAAATACTGAAAAGAAAATACTGTGTAGCTGAAGCCGGTGCTCAGGTGAAGTCTTCGGCCACTATCTCGTCCTCGGTTCCGGGTTCTGCTCCAAGGAGTGCTCCTGTACCGTACACCTCGGGGTAGTTCTCCTCGGCTATACCTGGGGACATAGTCCATTCCAGGTCCTCAGGGGACATAACAAGGTACAGAAAATACAAGCCAAAATATATGCAGTGCAGCAATAAAATAACAGCAGGGTAAATATGTAAACCAGCTAGTGATATGCAAGTGAGAGTTTTAATTATACTCAGGCTGAGACCACTACAGGATCGGTGTTGGAGATACCCATAGCAGTATTTTCTCGAGAGGGCCAGAACTTGTGCCAAAGCTCTGTATCAGAGACTAAGACACCTCCAGATAACAGTATTTACATTATAATCAGCCTTGATATGGTAATACTCTCCCCACCCCATGAAATCTCACGTCACAGTTCCAGAAATATCAGGGACAAGTCACGCAGGATTGAACTAATGCAATGAGTCAGGATAGAATCTAAGCATGTAAACTGGAAATGACATGAAAATGTAGCCTATACGGAATCACAAGGTATATCTCAGGCAATTCCGTCACATGAATAGTGTCAGGTGTCCTGGGTTAAGCAGTTAAACAAGTTTTCATATGAATCTACAAGAAATACTGTAACCAGAAATATCTGAGAATTGGCAAGCTTTATTTGCCCACTGATGTATAACCAAGTCCAGAAAATAGGTAGCAAAGCTGCAAGTTTTGGCAAGGTACACTTGCCTGTGGTTCCGGCTCGGGTTGCAGTTCTGACTTCGGCGAGAATTGCAGGCGGTACTCCGGTTGCTGAAACAAACATCACCATCAGATCCAAAAAATATCAATCAGCTAGAAACGCCTGTCCTTGGGTCCAATTTGGAGACAAGGGAAAAAACGGTAATTTTGGACCAAAACGGGGTCCACCGGTGGGCCCGCTTTGCACCGAAAAATGCGTCAGGGTCAACGGTCTCCAAATTCACCAAACTTAGTGTCAACAGGTCAGGAACGCTGATACGAACCCAACGGAACCTTCAGAATTGAATTCCGATGAGCCGATCACGAAATCGCCCGTCGAACGGGGCCAGTGGGGCCCACGACACGCGATTTTGTCAACGTTCTCAGAATCGAACCAAACTTGACCCACAGGACCAGCGTATCGCTACGAGTCCGATGGCGCAAGTTTTGTCTCGATCCGACGTGTGTACACAAAGTTAGGGCGCATTACAGAAAGGGCAGATACGGGACAATGTCCGCGGATACGCGTTGATTCCGGTGTGCACGCACACCCGAATCAGCTTTCGCGAAATCCCACACATCCGTATCGACGAGGCGCACGTATCTGTGAAGACCGCGTGTGACCAAGTCGTCCCGTTTGGCGGGGCGTACTCGATTCCGGGGTGAAACAGGGTCTGGTTTTTCCTGTTTTTGGATCGCGGTGTGCGATCACCACAGGACGTGATGCCCCGAACAGTTTGTCCGGGCACCGAGAGGGTCATACAGGCTTCGCAACACAATTTGCGGAATCGAAAACGGAGCTACGAGCAAAAAGTTACGCGTACCTGAACCCCGCTGAAAAATTGGGGTTTCGCTATGTCCGACTCGACACGGACACTGTGTCCTGTGTCCGTGTCCGACACAGGAAAAAGGAATTAGGGTTAGGGTTAGGTATTCTGGTGCTGTGGCGAGGCTCCGGCGGCGGCGTGGGGGGGGGCTGGCTGTGGCTGGGCAGCGCGGCGAGGCGCACGGCGGCGACGGGCTCGGCGACGGCGCTGAAGGCGGCGCTTGGGGGGGGGGTTGCTGCTGCTGCTCGCCGCTGCTGGAGGTGGAGGGAGGAGCTGCGGGCGGTGGCTGCGGCGCTGGGCGACGTCGGCGGCGAGGCGGGAGGCGGCGAGGCGGTGGCGGCGCGGTGGGGAGGAGCGGTGGCCAGAGAGGAAGGGGGAGGGGATGTATATATAGGGCGGAGGAGAGGGAGCGGGGCCGAGGATGGCGGGGAGAGGGGCGGAGAAGGCGGTGGACGTGGGGGGGTCGTGGGCGGCCGGAGTTGGCGGAGGGCACGGCGGAGGCGGCGGGAAACGCGGGTTGGGGGAGAGAGGGGAGCCGGGTCAAGCGGGTCGGGTTCGGGTCGGGTCTGGCGGATCCGACCCGACCCGCTAGGGCTGGGCTCGGGTTTGGTTCGGGCTGGGCCCGGTGGGCCGGGCCCAGTGGGCTGGGGTTTAAAAAAATAAAAATATAATAAATAATAAATAAAAACAGTAATAATAATTAATAGATAATTAAATAAATAGATAAATACTTTTTAGGCATTTAAAAATAGGTCCGGGGTCCGATAAATTCCAGAAAAATTGCCCTAAGTCCAGTTTTTCATTTTACATCCAAAAATATTATTTTCATAATATTTTAATACTGTTTAATATAAATAAAAAATTATTGAATAATTAAAACCCTGTTTTTAAATTACAGAAAATCCCAGAAAATTCCAGAAAATTGTAAAAAATCCAGTTTTTAAAATTTTGAAAAATCAGGGGGTTTACAAGCTTCTACCATTATTGGATAATTTGACAAAACCTACTCAACATGCATGGGGAGCTGCTACTCTAGCATTTTTATACTTAAATTTGACAGAATTTGTGAGATCCAGTCGCAAGAGTATTTGTGGATGTATTTCACTGATTCAGGTATGAATGAAAGACCTAAATTACTTAGAGTATTTTTATACGCAAATTTTATTTGTACTAATCTCATATTTTTATTTTATAGTTCTGGTCCTACGAGCACTTCTATATTGATAGGCCTGTTACTAGCATTCTCAGTGATGTTGGAGTATTTTCGGTTGCTATGTGATGACCCACAGATGTAGTGGATTATCAACACTACCAATACAAGAGTGTATCACTTTATATAGCCAATTTGATACACTGTAGTATCATGAGATAATTATTTAAATATCTGATAAATATCTTTAAATTATTACAGTTTTGATCGTAGATAAATATCACATCTATTTAATACAATATCATTAAATAGGTTACCTGGTTACCTTACACATGTGAAGATGATGCTCCAGAAATCAAGAGGACATCATATTCGTTTAGTTTACACAGATCTTATATTATATATGATCGATTTACCATGTACCATCCGGCAGACCGTATTCTTCGACAATTCGGGATGAGTCAAATAATTTCGGATGATCCACCGACTGTCGGTTATGAGGCAGCAAATGCAATACAACGAATCCTTATGTAAACTTCCTCGACCAGATTTCAGCATTTTAGGAATATTTTTGACAAATTAGAATTATTGCAACTTTTTAAATTTATTTTGCTTACATATCCTATTGAATTGTGCACCTGTCCATTACCCAATTATTTAGAGCATTACACTAGCTGTTATCCCCAAACAAAGCTCACATACCTGTCCTAGACATGTTAGTCTATTTTTCTTAACTTTGTGCAACTCCCAGATACTTTGTTTTGAGCCTCGTTTTAGACGCACAATTATCGTTACAAATGTCCGTATTTATTTATTATTTAATTTCCCGCTCTATACCCATCTCTATTCCAATAGAGATTTGAGGCCCAACCTGTACCTGTTTTGCCCAAACAAAAATACGTTAATATTCTACACTGAGTATACTACATTTAGTATTTTGACCCCGTACTGAAATTATGGCCCTACCTGCCTCTAAATAATTAGTAAACACCGTACGCAGTATTTATTAATTAATTAATACGGTGACCCGTATCACCCAACGAACCAGGCCCAGCCCCTGCACAGGCTCCCCCCCCACCCCCCCAAGGCCCTCCCCCAGCTTTCCCCCTCAATTCTGTGCATTTTAGCATTTTCAGGAATATGGTGTTTTTCCCAGACAAATTGCGTAATTATGCAAATTCCTAATTTTAGGACCTTTATGCAATTTATGAAATTGCAGGGGTTTTTCGTAAATTTCCAGTGTGAGGTGTCAACCCCTCATTGGTCGGTGAACGTACACCGTCCATTTGGCAATGGGGCCCACCTAAAAATATCCATAAAAATCTGAATAAATATCTAAAGATATTTATTAAATTAAATACCTAAAATACCCCTAAACCCTAACCTATTTACAACCCATGTCATTGGCCCTAACCCTATAAAACCCGACCCCCTCCCCTCTTCCAAACCCCACACCACCACCCTCCGGCCACCACCTCCGACGAAACTCCGCCGACCGGTTCGCCACTACCCCATCTCCCTTCCAGCCAACCACCACCCTCCCTGGTCGCCGTAACCGCCGCCGGCAGCCCCCACAGACCCGACTTCCGACTTCCACCAACACCACTATCCACCACCCGAACCACTCCAACCACCGCCTCCGGCCATCGTGGACCACCGCCACCACCACCAACCGCTCTGCCCCGACCCCCTCCGTCGAACCACCCCACTCCCACCGCCCCACGACCACCACCCCGGCCGCCATCACCCCCGCAGCGCCTCCACCCTCACCCACACCAGCACCGCCTCCCCCATCCCGACCGCCTCCAACCACCACCACCGCCACCCCTGACCTCCGCCACCACCACCACCACCAGACTCTTTGCCACCCTACCCTCCGCCGACTCGTGCGCCTGCAACGCCGCCCCCGCCACCGCCTGCGGCGCTGCAACTGCTGCAAGCCGCCGCTGCTGCTGTGGTTACTAACAGCAACCACTGCTGTGGCTGCCGTCCCGGACAGCCACCGACTGCTCCGCCGCCGTCCTCCCGCCGACGACAAGCCGTGGGCCCCCCCTTGCTGACCTGTCAGGTACAATACTATATAAATACATAAATACGTATAATTATTAATATGTATGTATATATGTATATATATATATTAATATATATATTATTATATATATTTAATTATATATTATATTATAATTACTGTATACAGTATATATATTTATACTATATTATTATATATTTAATATAAATATGTATGTATATATATATATATATATATATATATATATATATATATTTATATATATGTATTTATATATAATGTGTGACGTGCATCACGACTTAGCATAAAATCAGGAAAACTCAGAAAAAGTTACGACTTGGCATTAGTTACATTGGGCGGAAAAGATAACTAGTAGACGTATGGGACACCCCCCTCCTTGTATGTTATACCTTCGTACCATGCTCCTCGGAGATGGACGATTGCAGAGCTACCAATGTGTCTGGGCTGGGGCATATGACACATATACTAGCCAGTCAACACGATTGGTGAATTAAGTCAGCATATGTCAAGCCTACACTTTCTCATGCGTACTACAAGGTCTTTACTTGCATTCACTTAGATGGTTAGCACCCTGTATTTATTTATTCAGTTTTACATATATGGCATATTTTTATGTATCTTGTTATGTCCCACTGAGGACCTGGTTTTCTTCCAGATTTAGATGAAGCTTTCTACCCCACAATGTATGGACCTGGACAAGAGACTAGGTATGCCACTGAGGAGGAGCTAGAAGAGCTGCCCACAGAGTCTACCTGAACTTTTAGAGCACCTGGAGCTGGAGCTACAACCTAGATAGACGTCACTCTAGTCTATCTTATTTCAGTACTTTTATTATGTTTTGTAGTGGGTTTGTTCCCACCAGATGTGTACTATGATGTTCCCACAATATATATATATGTATTGTATATATCTTATTTATATATAAATATACTCTATTTATATGCATATACTCCGAATATATATTTATATATATATATATATATATATATATATATATATATATATATATATATATATATATATATATATATATATATATATATATATTCTTGTATACATATATTATGTACATACTATTATTATTTAAGCTATATATCTACACTTATATATATATGCCTTATTTTCTTATTATTTATATATTATGTATATATTCTATATATATATATATATATATATATATATATATATATATATATATATATATATATATATATATATATATATATATATATATGTTTTAGTTATGTACTTATTATCATATGCTATATAAATATCTATATATATTTATGTTATGTATATAAATACTATATCTATATGTATATATATATATATATATATGACTATATATATATTATGCCTTCTATATATATTTACATAAGTATATATATACTATTATATTATGTACCCATTTATTTAAATGATATTTACGAACCCTGTACATCTTAAACAGAGTACACCTATGACGCAGTCAGTGACCCCATCTCACAGGACCCCTCAGACTTGACTGCGAGAACAGGTTTTCGACACACTCAGGAAGTAGGCAAGTATACCTTTCCAAGTTTACTGTTTAATTATACATGTTATATGCTATTTCTCCTGAACTTCATATGACTGGGTGTATCTGAGATTGTCTCGGGTACCGTCAATAAGTACGTTGACACGTAAAGTAACTAACTTAGAATCTAGCAGACTTTCCAAACAGCTGCGAGGGTATCCTAATATCCTCCTAGACCCTGACACAGGAATACGCAACAAGGTTGTAATACATATTGGGATGCGAGCTGTAAGCCCCCTGATTTTCAGAATTTTAAATTTGGATTTTTCCCCAAATTATCTGAATTTTCGGGAATCGTGACCTAGGCCTTTGTTGATTCAAGGATTTTTAATTGCGGTTAATTCCTACTAAAATATTATGGAAATAATATTTTATGGTATAAAATGGAAAACCGGACATAGGGTAATTTTCCGTGAATTTATTGGACTCCGGAAACCCGTTTAAAGCCCTAGAAACCAATTTAGAATTAAACCGAATTTAATCCGTGCCAACGCCCGACATCCCCATGAGAGCCGAAGCCCAGCCCAAGGAGCGTTGACCCGTTGACCCAGCCCGAATCCTAGGTCTAACCCTATTCTAATTTCTGCATGTATAAATACCTACCTATTTTCCTAGTTTTCTCCATAAAGAAAAGAAAAAGGAAACCCTAATTCCCCAATTTTTCCCCCAAATCCTAATTCAAATTACCTAACCCTAACCCTAACCCTAACCCTAGCCCAGCCGCTCCTCAGTCGATCCCCGGCCGACTCCGGCGCCGCTCCCCCGCGACCTCCTTCCCGCGGCCACGTCGAACCTCCGCCGCGCTGCCCTAGCCGCGGCCCCGACTTTACCTCGCTGTGCTCCTCCTCCGACCGCCCGGACTCCCCGCCGACGCTGCCTCCTTCCCTGACCTCGCCATCTCCAGCAGCAGCCTGCACCGCTTCGAGCCGCCGTGATTCGCCCGACGAATTTTTGCAGCATCTCCAGCCTCGACCGTAACTCCCAGCGCGTCGCCGAGTGCCCCCGTCTCCCCGACCGGCCATCCGCCCTGCCCGCAGCTCCCTCTCTCCCGTCCTCCTCCTTCCTTCCCTCCTCTTCGTCTCCACCGGCGACGAAGAGCAGCAACCCCGAGTTAGCCGCCCCGCCTTCCTCCTCGACATCAGACCCTCGCCCCAGCGCCGGATGCCTCGCCGTGCCCTAGCCCCTTCGGCGCCCCGCTGACACGGACACGACAGGACCCGGCGCATCTGACCTCGACTTCGACAGCGCCGAGAGCCCGTGGCCGTCTCCGACGTGTCCGCCTCCAGCAGCACCCTGACTCAACCCAGCCTCGACAAGCCCACCAGCGAGCGCCGACCAGCAGCGACCCTCCGGCAGCTCAAAACCCAAACCCTAGTTTTGGACACGGTTTGGAACAGTATCCAGGACACAGGACACGAGTTGGACTCGGGAATTTGCAGTTTCCCGAAGCCCTGTTCAGGTACTCGCATCTTCCTCATCGTAACTCTGATTTCAAATCCGTCAATTGTGTTATGAAGCCTGTATGACCCCCTCGGTGCCCGTGCAACTCGCTCGGTGCATCGCGTCCTGTGGTGATCGTACACCGCGATCCAAAAACAGGAAGACCAACACCCCGTTTTACCCCGGAACTGAGTCCGCCCCGCCAATCGGGACGACTTGGTCGCGCGCGGTCTTTACCGAACCGTGCGCGACGTTGATACGGTCGTGTGAGATTTCGCAGAAGTCGATTCGGAGGTGCGTGCACCCCGGAATCAACGCGTATCCGCCGACGACACCCCGTATCCGTCCTTTCTGGAATACGCTGTAACTTTGTGTACACACGTCGGATCAAGACGAAACTTGCGCCATTGGACTCGTAGCAATACGCTGGTCCTGTGCCCCAAGTTTGGTTCGATTCTGAGAACGTTGACAAAATCGCGTATCGTGGGCCCCACAGGCTCCACTTGACGGGCGATTTTATGATCGGCTCATCGGAATCCAATTCTGGAAGTTCCGTTGGGTTCGTATCATCGTTCCTGACTTGTAGACACTGAGTTTGCAGAATTTGGAGACCTTTGACCCTGGCACGCTTTTCGGTGCAAAGTGGCCCACATGTGGATCCTACTTTGGCCCAGAAATGTCATTTTTGCCCTTGTGTCCAAATTGGACTCAAGGACAGGCATTTTTAGCTATTTGGTATTTTCTGAATCTAATGGTGATGTTTATTTCAGCAACCGGAGTATTACCTACAGATCACACTAAGACCAGAGCTACAGTTGGAGCCAGGACCCCAGGCAAGTGTACCTTGCCAAATCCTGCAGTCTTTGCTACTTATTTCCTTGACTTAGTTATGCATCAGTGGGCAAGTATGCCTTGCCAACTTTATAATTCTTGTTGCATTTTCTTGATTCATTATATTGCTGTGCATGGTTGACCTAGGACCGTGTGACGTACTTAGCGTCCGATTATCAGTCGGGTGCCAACACCGTACGCGGTATTGTATATTATCACCTAGAGATGGATATTCGTGACCCCTTTACATTCTCGTACTTGTCTTACCAAGTACACTATAACCCAGGACACTTGACACTATTCATGAGACAGGATCTTCCTGAGATATTCATGGTGATTCTGTATAGGATACAGACTTTATGGCATTGACATTATATTCCTAGATACTCTATGACTTCTGCATTAGATACGATCGTGCGTAACATGGACATGAGGCATCATGGACATGAGACGTGTGATTACATTGGGTGGGGAGAGACACACAGACTACAGGCTGATCATATATATATACACCCCTATTATCGTGAGGCACAAGACTCTGAAGCCCGAGCTTGGCCCATTACTCATTATTACTGCTGCTACCCCGGCTCCCCTACACAGAGCTTGTAGTATGCTTCAGCCTGAGTTCTAGTGCTGCTCTCATCTTGCATATCACTTAGCTGGTTATTTTAGTATTCCCTTATTGTTCCATCTATTGCTGGAGAGACCCGCAGCTACAGGTTGACTATATTATGCCGGCTACTCAGTCTCCCGCTGAGCTAGACCACCTCATGATATCACTGCTACCGGCTCCCCTACACAGAGCTTGTAGTTGTTTCAACCTGAGTACTTTTGATGTTCTCTCTTTTGCATTTCACATAGATGGTTATAGCTTACCCTATTTATTTTATTCTCTACTGCACTGCATTTATTTTGGATTGTATTTTTTGTACCTTGCTGTCCCCTGAGGACCTGGATCCGGCTTATGTCCCCAGGATTAGTAGAGGAGATCCACCCAGAGTTATACAGTACAGGAGCATTAGCAGGAGCTGATACAGGAGCTGTACCGACACCTGAGGACGGGATTGTGCTAGAGGACTTCTCCTGGGTATTGCCTTGTGATACTCATTTATTCCTATTTCCAGTTCCTTTATTTCCAGTCTATTGCATTGATGTATCAGACTTGTTCTCGGATTGTTCTCCGAGACACTTTTATTGAGATTTGTTAGTTATTCCTATTTGCATTATTCTTGCATTTGATATGTGATTATCTGTTGTGGATAAGATTAGCTTAGACTGTGACTTGTATCGTTGAACCTACATATTCTTATATTACAGCTTAAGCATGCCCCGATGGATCCATTAAATTGGGTTTGTCCATCGGTGTGTGCTGCTGGCCATTGCCACGCGTCCGGTCCCTCGGTATTTTGGGACTGGGGCGTGACATGGTTTTTGTGGTGGCCCATGCAGGTCTACGACTAAATTGTTCGGTTTTAACTTAGGGACCGAGCAAGCCTGCAATAAGAATAGGATAAGTTTCTAGGATCTCATCCACTTGCTTGAAACGTTCTTGATATCTATATCAGATTCGAATTTAAATTCTTGACTCGCATCCTGCCGATTCTTGTGCGCCTCTTATTGTTTATTTTGGTTGCAGAGTTATGGATTCACGAACAAACAACGAGACTCCTGCCAGATCACCACGAGATGATGTGGTAACCAACGGAGATGAAGTGACACCAGTTAGTGAAGGTCCATCATCACAGCAAGCAAGTCAGCATGCCTCGAGAATCCCGGAAGATGACGTTCCACCATCGACGCAGTTGGCTCCACCGACGCCTACCATTCCACAAGGGCAGGCTATGGACGAACAACAGATGTTTCGCATATTCTATGCGATGATGCAAGCCCAACAGAAGGTTCAGAAAGAAGCCCAGCAAATCCAAGCGGAGAAGTTCATCGACAGATTTAGCTCGGAGCTACGGAGATTAATCAGCCCCACTACAACTACCTTAGACGAGAATGTTCTTGCTACAACACGACCCATGGAGTGCAACACAAGGATAGAGTCCAGCCAGAAGCGGCCGTATGCATCAGCACCGGACCAAGCACAACAGGAAAGAGCTGCAAAGCGACCACAGATGAATCCACCACCGAGAGCAGCACCAAGAGCCTTAGTTCTTCCAACTTGTCACTACTGTGGCAAGATAGGCCATATTCAAAAAGAATGCAGACGCAAGTTAGGATTATGCTTGATTTGCGGAAACAGTCAACACTTAGCCAAGGATTGTCTTCAGCATCGAGAGAAAGCATTGATGATTCAACAACCAGCCACATCAGCACCAGCCGGAGCACCACAAGAAGAAGCTACACAAAGACCTCAAGTACACCAGCCACCAGAAGCAACTCCACAGACAATACCTGTCTGTCCATATTGTCGCAAGCGAGGCCATACTGAGGACGAGTGCAGACGAAAAAGGAAGGTATGTTTAGCTTGCGGATCCAGTCAGCATTCACTGAAGGAATGCCCCGAATGTCGAGAAAAAGCGCTAATGTCACCAGCACCAACGCCAGCCTCTCCAGCATTGGAAGCACCGCAAACGAGAGTTGAAAGAGTCAGACCACCAGTCCCAGGAGGGAATCAGCCGAGGCCACCCCTGGCACCACAAGCAACACTCTTCCAGCAGGCTCAACAGCAGCAGAGGAATCAACTGCAAGAACGTGAACAAGCTCCAGCGATGACTTTGGAAGACGCGCAGACCCATGGAGTAGCTAATGCGCATAATTTGTCGTAGTTATCTGTTTATCGATTTGTTTTATCTCGTGCCTATTGGTTCGTGACCCCAGCCCTAACCTATGTAATTTTGAACTTGCTAATAATTTATAACCTAGAATGTTTTTATAATTGATAACAGTAGAGATCATAGAGTCTTGTGTGATTGTGCTTATCTTGTGATTGTTTTGTGAACTTGAATTAAGTTGTACCTCCTTCCCTCATCATCTAGCGTACTCATATTTGTTGTACTACCTTGACTTATGCTGCTAATATAGCCTAGTTTTGCAAGCTTATCCTTTTATCGAGCTTGATCATGACATCTGTATTATTGGATACGTACACTAATACAGTTGTCTATTCAGAATCAGTGTATTACGGTCTGATCAACCTTAGTACATTTTGGTTCGCTCTTCGCACGACTACTTCACGTGGATTGAGATATATAGTTGACTAGTATACTTGCCCTCTAGATATATCTGAGCATATCGTATCAGTTATATAACTGTACTAATACGAGCATGCAAACAAAGGATTACCATAATAGGATTTCAATCCACAATTGTCTTGACAAATTCCATTTGAATTTGTTAAACGCCTTGATCCTGATACTTCTATTCTATTACCTCGCCCTTGAACTCTTTATTATTGATCTTCGTCTTCCCTTACTTCGGAAAGACGAAACCTCGTGCCTAGTATAAGTTGATATATAGACAGTACTAGATATACCCCACAGGCCGGTCGCATCATTGATGACCCTTTTATACATGATTAGGAGAATATCATAGGTGATATGTTGGTGTTAAAGACTTGAGGATCCAATAACATGATTAAATAAGTTGGGGCATAGCTTTATTAGATGTATAGCCTTAGATGAGAGATGGGTAAAATCTAAGTTGGGTAAAGACCGCAATGCTCACTTGAGAGAAATTCTTAGACTGTAATCAAGTGAGACTTGACAAAGAGAGAGCCCTACCCTAATTTAATTTCGAGGACAAAATTTTTATAAGTTGGGTAGATTGTAAGCCCCCTGATTTTCAGAATTTTAAATTTAGATTTTTCCCCAAATTATCTGAATTTTCGGGAATCGTGACCTAGGCCTTTGTTGATTCAAGGATTTTTAATTGCGGTTAATTCCTACTAAAATATTATGGAAATAATATTTTATGGTGTAAAATGGAAAACCGGACATAGGGTAATTTTTCGTAAATTTATTGGACTCTGGAAACCCGTTTAAAGCCCTAGAAACCAATTTAGAATTAAACCGAATTTAATCCGTGCCAACGCCCGACATCCCCATGAGAGCCGAAGCCCAGCCCAAGGAGCGTTGACCCGTTGACCCAGCCCGAATCCTAGGTCTAACCCTATTCTAATTTCTGCATGTATAAATACCTACCTATTTTCCTAGTTTTCTCCATAAAGAAAAGAAAAAGGAAACCCTAATTCCCCAATTTTTCCCCCAAATCCTAATTCAAATTACCTAACCCTAACCCTAACCCTAACCCTAGCCCAGCCGCTCCTCAGTCGATCCCCGGCCGACTCCGGCGCCGCTCCCCCGCGACCTCCTTCCCGCGGCCACGTCGAACCTCCGTCGCGCTGCCCTAGCCGCGGCCCCGACTTCACCTCGCTGTGCTCCTCCTCCGACCGCCCGGACTCCCCGCCGACGCTGCCTCCTTCCCTGACCTCGCCATCTCCAGCAGCAGCCTGCACCGCTTCGAGCCGCCGTGATCCGCCCGACGAATTTCTGCAGCATCTCCAGCCTCGACCGTAACTCCCAGCGCGTCGCCGAGTGCCCCCGTCGCCCCGACCGGCCATCCGCCCTGCCCGCAGCTCCCTCTCTCCCGTCCTCCTCCTTCCTCCCCTCCTCTTCGTCTCCACCGGCGACGAAGAGCAGCAACCCCGAGTCAGCCGCCTCGCCTTCCTCCTCGACATCAGACCCTCGCCCCAGCGCCGGACGCCTCGCCGTGCCCTAGCCCCTTTGGTGCCCCGCTGACACGGACACGACAGGACCCGGCGCATCTGACCTCGACTTCGACAGCGCCGAGAGCCCGTGGCCGTCTCCGACGTGTCCGCCTCCAGCAGCACCCTGACTCAACCCAGCCTCGACAAGCCCACCAGCGAGCGCCGACCAGCAGCGACCCTCCGGCAGCTCAAAACCCAAACCCTAGTTTTGGACACAGTTTGGAACAGTATCCAGGACACAGGACACGAGTTGGACTCGGGAATTTGCAGTTTCCCGAAGCCCTGTTCAGGTACTCGCATCTTCCTCATCGTAACTCTGATTTCAAATCCGTCAATTGCGTTACGAAGCCTGTATGACCCCCTCGGTGCCCGTGCAACTCGCTCGGTGCATCGCGTCCTGTGGTGATCGTATACCGCGATCCAAAAACAGGAAGACCAACACCCCGTTTTACCCCGGAACTGAGTCCGCCCCGCCAATCGGGATGACTTGGTCGTGCGCGGTCTTTACCGAACCGTGCGCGACGTTGATACGGTCGTGTGAGATTTTGCAGAAGTCGATTCGGAGGTGCGTGCACCCCGGAATCAACGCGTATCCGCCGACGATACCCCGTATTCGTCCTTTCTGGAACACGCTGTAACTTTGTATGCACACGTCGGATCGAGACGAAACTTGCGCCATCGGACTCGTAGCAATACGCTGGTCCTGTGCCCCAAGTTTGGTTCGATTCTGAGAACGTTGACAAAATCGCGTATCGTGGGCCCCACAGGCTCCACTTGACGGACGATTTTGTGATCGGCTCATCGGAATCCAATTCTGGAAGTTTCGTTAGGTTCGTATCATCGTTCCTGACTTGTAGATACTGAGTTTGCGGAATTTGGAGACCTTTGACCCTGGCGCGCTTTTCGGTGCAAAGTGGCCCACATGTGGACCCCGCTTTGGCCCAGAAATGTCATTTTTGCTCTTGTGTCCAAATTGGACTCAAGGACAGGCGTTTTTAGCTATTTGGTATTTTCTGAATCTAATGGTGATATTTATTTCAGCAACCGGAGTATTACCTACAGATCACACTGAGACCAGAGCTACAGTTGGAGCCAGGACCCCAGGCAAGTGTACCTTGCCAAATCCTGCAGTCTTTGCTACTTATTTTCTTGACTTAGTTATGCATCAGTGGGCAAGTATACCTTGCCAACTTTACAATTCTTGTTGCATTTCCTTGATTCATTATATTGCTGTGCATGGTTGACCTAGGACCGTGTGACGTACTTAGCGTCCGATTATCAGTCGGGTGCCAACACCGTACGCGGTGTTGTGTATTGTCACCTAGAGATGGATATTCGTGACCCCTTTACATTCTCGTACTTGTCTTACCAAGTACACTATAACCCAGGACACTTGACACTATTCATGAGACAGGATCTTCCTGAGATATTCATGGTGATTCTGTATAGGATACAGACTTTATGGCATTGACATTATATTCCTAGATACTCTATGACTTCTGCATTAGATACGATCGTGCGTAACATGGACATGAGGCATCATGGACATGAGACGTGTGATTACATTGGGTGGGGAGAGACACACAGACTACAGGCTGATCATATATATATACACCCCTATTATCGTGAGGCACAAGACTCTGAAGCCCGAGCTTGGCCCATTACTCATTATTACTGCTGCTACCGGCTCCCCTACATAGAGCTTGTAGTATGCTTCAGCCTGAGTTCTAGTGCTGCTCTCATCTTTTATTTCACTTAGCTGGTTATTTTAGTATTCCCTTATTGTTCCATCTATTGCTGGAGAGACCCGCAGCTACAGGTTGACTATATTATGCCGGCTACTCAGTCTTCCGCTGAGCTAGACCACCTCATGATATCACTGCTACCGGCTCCCCTACACAGAGCTTGTAGTTGTTTCAACCTGAGTACTTTTGATGTTCTCTCTTTTGCATTTCACATAGATGGTTATAGCTTACCCTATTTATTTCATTCTCTGCTGCACTGTATTTATTTTGGATTGTATTTTCTGTACCTTGCTGTCCCCTGAGGACCTGGATCCGGATTATGTCCCCAGGATTAGTAGAGGAGATCCACCCAGAGTTATACAGTACAGGAGCATTAGCAGGAGCTGATACATGAGCTGTACCGACACCTGAGAACGGGATTGTGCTAGAGGACTTCTCCTGGGTATTGCCTTGTGATACTCATTTATTCCTATTTCCAGTTCCTTTATTTCCAGTCTATTGCATTGATGTATCAGACTTGTTCTCGGATTGTTCTCCGAGACACTTTTATTGAGATTTGTTAGTTATTCCTATTTGCATTATTCTTGCATTTGATATGTGATTATCTGTTGTGGATGAGATTAGCTTAGACTGTGACTTGTATCGTTGAACCTACATATTCTTATATTACAGCTTAAGCATGCCCCGATGGATCCATTAAATTGGGTTTGTCCATCGGTGTGTGCTGCTGGCCATTGCCATGCGTCCGGTCCCTCGGTATTTTGGGACTGGGGCGTGACACAAGCTGCGTACTCGATTAGCTACCAGTGCGTGTGACGTGCTTCACGGCTTAGCATAAAATCAGAAAAACTCAGGAAAAGTTACGACTTGGCATTAATTACATTGGGCGGAAAAGATAACTAGTAGACGTATGGGACACCCCCCTCCTTGTATGTTATACCTTCGTACCATGCTCCTAGGAGATGTACGATTGCAGAGCTACCAATGTGTCTGGGGGCATATGACACATATACTAGCCAGTCAACACGATTGGTAAATTAAGTCAGCATATGTCAAGCCTATACTTTCCCATGCATACTACAAGGCCTTTACTTGCATTCACTTAGATGGTTAGTACCCTGTATTTATTTATTCAGTATTTACATATATGGCATATTTTTATGTATCTTGTTATGTCCCACTGAGGACCTGGTTCCCTTCCAGATTTAGAGGAAGCTTTCTACCCCACAATGTATGGACCTGGACAAGAGACTAGGTATGCCACTGAGGAGGAGCTAGAAGAGCTGCCCACAGAGTCTACCTGAACTTTTAGAGCACCTGGAGCTGGAGCTACAACCTAGATAGACGTCACTCTAGTCTATCTTATTTTAGCACTTTTATTATGTTTTGTAGTGGATTTGTTCCCACCAGATGTGTACTATGATTTTCAGACTTAGCATTATATATATTCAGCACTTATTCCCATATTCTAAAAAAATTTATGGATGAAGTCAGTGTGGATGAGACCTAGTATTTCTATCCTATAGCAGGTTTGCTGGGCATGTCATCATACCTCTAGCAATAAACTCGACCAGCATGTTATATATATGTATTTATATATAATGTATTATATATATTTATATTATATAATGATTAGTATATTATTATATACTTAAATACAGTATATATATACACAATATATATATATATTATTGTATTAATATATGTATATATATATATATATATATATATATATATATATATATATATATGTATATTTATATATATGTTTATATATATATATAGTATTCTATAATTATATATTATATAATTATTATATATTATCAGTATATAATATATATTTATGTAATTATATATGTATCATTATTATTATATATGTATATATTGTATATATATAAATATAATATCTATCTATATATATATATATATATATATATATATATATATATATATATGTATTTTTCTTTTTCTTTTTCTTTTTATGTATATATAAATCTATATATCTATATATATATATATATATATATATATATATATATATATATATGTATATTATATTATACATATATAATTATATATATCATATAATTATATTGTAATTACTATATATATATATATATATATATATATATATATATATATATATATATATATATATATATATATATATATATATATATATATATATATATTATATGTTATTATATATATGCATTTTCTTTTATATATATATATATATATATATATATATATATATATATATATATATATATATATACTTATATATATACTCCGAATATATATTTAATACAATGTTTTTATAAAAGTCAGAAACATAATTTAAAGCACCCAGAAATCTCTGTAATTGCTTTATGTCGGTAATTTCATCAGGAAATTTCGAAGCGAATTCGATACTCCTGTCAATGGTATAATAGTATTATTGACAATGTTATGACCAAGGAATCTTATTTCTGTCTGAAATAACTTCATTTTTGGAGCAAAAATAACAAGATCATTTTTAATAGCTAAATGTTTAAAAATATTTAAATGCTTAAAATGCTCTTCAATGGTATTAGAGAATATAAGAATGTCATCAATATAAGAGATGCATATACTCCGAATATATATTTATATATTAAATATATATATATATATATATATATATATATATATATATATATATATATATATATATATATATTCTTGTATACATATATTATGTACATACTATTATTATTTAAGCTATATATGTACACTTATATATATATATGCCTTATTTTCTTATTATTTATATATTATGTATATATATATATATATATATATATATATATATATATATATATATATATATATATATATATATATACATATGTTTTTGTTATGTACTTATTATCATATGCTATATAAATATCTATATATATTTATGTTATGTATATAAATACTATATCTATATGTATATATATATGACTATATATATATTATGCCTTCTATATATATTTACATAAGTATATATATACTATTATATTATGTACCCATTTATTTAAATGATATTTACGAACCCTGTACATCTTAAACAGAGTACACCTACAACGCAGTCAGTGACCCCATGTCACAGGACCCCTCAGACTTGACTGCGAGAACAGGTTTTCGACACACTCAGGAAGTAGGCAAGTATACCTTGCCAAGTTTACTGTTTAATTATAAATGTTGTTATATGCTATTTCTCCTGAACTTCATATGACTGGGTGTATCTGAGATTGCCTCGGGTACCGTCAACAAGTACGTTGACACGTAAAGTAACTAACTTAGAATCTAGCAGACTTTCCAAACAGCTGCGAGGGTATCCTAATATCCTCCTAGACCCTGACACAGGAACACGCAACAAGGTTGCAATACATATTGGGATGCGAGCTGCGTACTCGATTAGCTACCGGTGCATGTGACGTGCATCACGGCTTAGCATAAAATCAGGAAAACTCAGGAAAAGTTACGACTTGGCATTAGTTAAGATAACTAGTAGACGTATGGGATACCCCCCTCCTTGTATGTTATACCTTCGTACCATGCTCCTCGGAGATGGACGATTGCAGAGCTACCAATGTGTCTGGGGGCATATGACACATATACTAGCCAGTCAACACGATTGGTAAATTAAGTCAGCATATGTCAAGCCTACACTTTCCCATGCGTACTACAAGGTCTTTACTTGCATTCACTTAGATGGTTAGCACCTTGTATTTATTTATTCAGTATTTACATATATGGCATATTTTTATGTATCTTGTTATGTCCCACTGAGGACCTGGTTCCCTTCCAGATTTAGAGGAAGCTTTCTACCCCACAGTTTATGGACCTGGACAAGAGACTAGGTATGCCACTGAGGAGGAGATAGAAGAGCTGCCCACAGAGTCTGCCTGAACTTTTAGAGCACCTGGAGCTGGAGCTACAACCTAGATAGACATCACTCTAGTCTATCTTATTTCAGTACTTTTATTATGTTTTGTAGTAGGTTTGTTCCCACCAGATGTGTACTATGATTTTCAGACTTAGTATTATATATATTCAGCACTTATTCCCATATTCATTAATATTTTGTGGATAAGATTAGATTTACCTGTATTAAACTTGTAGTATTTTAGGACAGCGTAGCACGTTTCCTTTGGGTCCATTAAATTGGATAAAACCCTTAGTGACGTGTCAGCTGGCCAATGCCACGTGGCCTAGTTCCATATATTTTGGGACTGAGGCGTGACATGGTTTTAGTGGTGGCCCATGCAGGTCGAGTTTATTGCTAGTGGTATGATGACATGCCCAGCAAGCCTGCTATAGATAGAAATTCTAGGTCTCATCCACACTGACTCCATCCATAAAATTTTTTGCATCCTGCTTAATTATTATTTATTATTTTCCTTCGTGCTTTTCTAATTATTCTATTTTCTTCAGAAATATAGACATACCCAGTGGATAATCGATTGATGGGGCTGACCAAGCAATAGACCCCTCGCCTGATGTCCAAGGAACCCCGACCACCCCGAGAGACCAATCTCCGAGAAGGATGCTGGTCTACCCGAAGACCCCATACATTCACCAGAACCCTGTCCAGACAGGAACACCAGCCCAGCAAGGTGGGCAAACCTCCCAGGCACCAACCCCGTAGGCGGAGACACCTTTGCCTCCACCTCCAGCTTTTTTGCCCAGATGCCACAGCTTGAGGGACAACCTCAGATGTTTCAGTTCTTTTAAGCCATGTTACAGGCACAATGTCAACAGACGGAAGTCATGAGGCAGAGCTTGATGACGGCCCTGGAAAGGACAACTGCCCCGGCTCCAGTACCTGTCCAACCTGTGGGCACTGTCCGAGGCTTCCGCCAGATGGGCCCGAGAACCTTTAAGGGAAGCGAAACTCCTAAGGAGATCTCAGACTGCATCTCCAACACTGAAATGCTGCTGGAAGGTTCACAGCTCCAACCCGACTTATGGATGACCGTCGTGAGGGCTCAACTCTTAGGCAACGCCCATCACTGGTGGGATTCTATCGAGCGCAGCGTCGGCAAGACCCAGACTTGGGAACAATTTCTGGAGTACTTCAATGCAAAGTACTTCCCTGCCACGGTCAGAAATGCCTTGTATTCCCAGTTCCTGCACCTGGAACAAGGGAACATGACCGTCGATGCCTACGATGCAGAGTTCAGCCGACTGAGTCGATTCGGTGCCATCCTAATACCAAACGAGCTGGAAAAGGCCAGGAGATTCCACCATGACCTTACTTCCGAGCTCCAAAGGTATACGATGACGCAGTCAAGGATCTCTTACGAGGAGGTTCTTTCCGAGGCAAGAGTACAAGAAGCTATTGGCCAAGGAGCAAGACGCTCTAATCCAACTATACCGGCCAAGAACCAGCCCGGAGCAAGAGGACCCATCCGTCGTCCACAAAACCAGACACAGCAGAAGACGGGGCCCTATCAGAACAAAGAGCTTCCGACTTGTCACTATTGTGGCAAGAAGGGACATTATGTCAAAGACTGCAGGAAGAAGCAAGGACTATGCCTTGTATGTGGAGCTAGCCAGAATATGGCTAGAGACTGCCCACAACGCAAAGATGCAGCACCTCAGAACGGGCAGAAGCCAGGAGCACCAGCCCAGAGGATGCTACCCTCAACATCGGGAGGATATCAGAGGGGAGCACCCCTGGCCACCCAGGAGGCCCAGTTCAACAAAGTCAGACAGCAGTCTGGAGGGCAAAGGCATGGGCAGGCCTTTGCTTTAGCTGCAGTTGCAGAGGAGCCAGAAGGTGAAACCATCACAGGTACCATTTTAGTTGCATCATTACCTGCAACCACATTTGTTTGATTCTGGCGCTACACTGTCTTTCATATCTAGTAGTTTCGTAGCCATGCACAAACTAGCTACTTCTCCACTACCTAAGTGCTGGAAGATTCTTACCGGAGGAGGCATCGTGTCGGTTACCAGCATTATTGAAACATGCTCGGTAGTCATTTGTAGTAGAGAGCTGAGAGCGTAATTTTTGGTACTCCCGATGCCAAATTTTGACGTTGCCTTAGGCATGGACTGGTTAATCCAGTACAATGCCATACTAGACTGCGGGAAGGGAAGTGTTATCTTTAGACCCCCAGGTCACCCAGAGTTCGAATACGTACGAGGCACCATCGAGCAAGGAGTAGGCCAGACTCCTAGAGCTTACATGGTGATGGAGACAGCACCCCCGTCAATTATAGCAGAGTTCGAAGATATATTCCCGGAGGAATTGCCAGGCCTACCGCCTGACCGAGAAGTAGAATTCACTATTGAGTTGATACCCGGAGCTGCACCGGTAACCTCAAATGTGTACCGACTGGCAAAAAAGGAGCTTGACGAGCTGAAGCTGCAACTTAAAGAATTACAGATCAAGGGATTTGTTCGTCCTAGTGCATCACCCTGGGGAGCCCCAGTGTTGTTTGTACCAAAGAAGGACGCAACATACAGGATTTGTATTGATTACAGAGCCCTTAATACTTTGACAATAAAAAACAAGTACCCCTTGCCGCGGATTGACGATCTGTTCGATCAATGGACAGGAGCTATGGTATTCTCAAAGATAGACTTGAGATCAGGCTATCATCAGGTCAAAGTACGGAGAGAAGACATCCCAAAGACAGCATTCAGGACTCGCTATGGTCATTATGAGTTCCTAGTGATGCCTTTTGGACTGACTAATGCACCTGCCGTATTTATGAACATGATGAACAGAGTCTTCCACCAATATCTGGACCTGTTCGTGGTAGTCTTCATCGACGATATCTTGGTGTATTCGAAGAGCCTCGAGGAGCATGAAGAGCACTTGAGACTAGTGTTGGAGACGCTGAGACGTGAAAGCCTTTATGCTAAGCTGAGCAAGTGCGAGTTCTTCCTTGATCGTGTCGTTTTTCTTGGATACGTGATCACAGGAGAAGGCATCTCGGTGGACCCAGCAAAGATCTCATCTGTGGAGACATGGCCAACCCCTACCAACGTCTCAGAGGTGAGAAGCTTTCTAGGACTTGCCGTATATTACCGGAGGTTCGTAGAAAACTTTGCTAGAATCGCGGAGCCGATTACCCATCTTACCCGCAAGGAGCAGGAGTTCATCTGGTCTGAGGAATGTCAGATAACTTTTGAGGAGCTAAAAAAGCGTCTGACTACAGCCCCCATCTTGACTATACCATCTGGATTCGGAGGATTCGTAATCTATAGCGATGCATCTGGAAAAGGATTGGGTTGTGTCTTAATGCAACATGGGAAGGTTGTAGCTTATGCCTCTAGACAACTGAGGACTCATGAGAAGAATTATCCCATACACGACTTGGAGCTTGTCGCAGTCATCTTTGCCCTAAAGCTATGGAGGCATTATCTATACGGCGAACGAGTGAAGATATTCACAGATCACAAGAGCCTGAAGTATGTCTACACCCAGAAGGACTTGAACCTGAGACAAAGACACTGGCTCGAAGTGATGACAGATTTCGAGATCGATCTGCAGTACCATCCCGGGAAGGCAAATGTAGTAGCTGGTGCACTAAGCAGAAGACCCACAACATTCTTTATGATCACCCAACCAGATCTATTGAGAGATCTAGAAAAGTTGGAAATAAAGGTTATTATGCCAGGAATTGACGATCAATTGTCAAATTATCAGTTGCAATCAACATTGGTCGAAAGAATCAAGGCTGCACTACCAACAGATACAAGATTTCAGAGGCTTCGACAAAGAACAGAGGCTGGAATCCAGATAGGATATCGCATACACGAAGATGGAACTTTAAGATATGGAGATCGTCTTTATGTTCCAAATGGAGAACTTCGTGAGGAGCTGATGTCAGAAGCTCACAGCTCAACATACTCAATACATCCCGGAGGCACAAAGATGTACAGAGATCTGCGATAATACTACTGGTGGCACGGAATGAAGAGAGAGATAGCATGCTTTATGGCAAAATGCCTGGTGTGTCAGCAAGTCAAGGCTGAACATCAGAGATCAGCCGGTCTACTTCAACCCCTCCCAATTTTTGAGTGGAAATGGGAACACATTACTATAAAATTCGTTACGGGCTTCCCAAGAAGTCCTAGTGGTCGTAATGCTGTATGGGTGATCGTAGACCGACTCACCAAGGCTGCTCATTTCTTACCTTTCAGAGTTGGACAATCTACAGAAGTCCTGGCAGACATGTACATGAAGAAGATCGTACGTCTGCATGGAGTACCAGTTAGCATAGTGTCTGACAGAGATACGAGGTTTACGTCTTACTTTTGGCGAAGTATGCAAGAAAGTCTTGGTACCCGCCTAAAGTTCAGCACCTCTTATCATCCGTAGACAGATGGCCAGTCAGAGCGCACCATCCAGACACTAGAATATATGCTGAGAGCCTGCATGCTTGATTTCAGTGGATCATGGGAAGATCATTTACATCTGGTAGAATTTTTCTATAATAATAGCTATCAAGCGAGCATTCAAATGGCTCACTTTGAAGCATTGTATGGTAGAAAATGTCGTTCTCCAGTATGTTGGAGTGATGTAGGCGAAAGACAGATCTTGGGACCAGAATTAGTCGTTCGTACGGTAGAAAAAGTAAAGAAGATACAAGGACACCTGCGAGCCGCACAAGACAGACAAAAGCACTGGGC
This sequence comes from Iris macrosiphon, assembly GCA_036927795.1. NCBI lineage: Eukaryota > Viridiplantae > Streptophyta > Magnoliopsida > Asparagales > Iridaceae > Iris > Iris macrosiphon. The sequence goes on from JAYESA010000004.1 coordinate 326,270,843, forward strand.
CAACATACATCGACGACCCCTAGAGTTCCAAGCGGGAGAGCATGTGTTCTTGAAGATCTCACCTACCCGAGGAACTATCAGATTTGGAGGAAGAGGAAAACTGAGTCCGAGGTACATTGGACCATTCGATGTGTTGGAACGCATCGGAGAAGTTGCTTACAAGCTAGCCTTACCTCAGACATTGGAAGGAGTGCATAACGTCTTCCACGTATCTCATCTAAGGAGGTACATTCCAAACCCAAGTCATGTGCTGGAGCATTCAGAGATCACCGTCGGCCCGAGCTTATCGTACCAGGAGGAGCCCGTAGAGATCCTAGATCGTAGCGAGAAGGTGTTGCGAGGCCAGACTATCCCTCTAGTTCGTATTGCATGAAGACATCATGCACCAGGCGAGTCAACCTGGGAACGAGAAGAGGATATTCGACAGCGTTTTCCCTATCTATTTCCAAGCCAGGGTATGTCCTAATATTTCAAATCAATCTTTCGTTCTCATTATATGTCTGTTTTTATTTCGAGGACGAAATATTCTAAGGATGGTAGGTTGTAAACTCCCTCGACCATATTTCAGCATTTTAGGAATATTTTTGACAAATTAGAATTATTGCAACTTTTTAAATTTATTTTGCTTACATATCCTATTGAATTGTGCACCTGTCCATTACCCAATTATTTAGAGCATTACACTAGCTGTTATCCCCAAACAAAGCACACATACCTGTCCTAGACATGTTAGTCTATTTTTTTGAACTTTGTGCAACTCTCAGATACTTTGTTTTGAGCCTCGTTTTAGACGCACAATTATCGTTACAAACGTCCGTATTTATTTATTATTTAATTTCCTGCTCTATACCCATCTCTGTTCCAATAGAGATTTGAGGCCCAACCTGTACCTGTTTTGCCCAAACAAAAATATGTTAATATTCTACACTGAGTATACTACATTTAGTATTTTAACTCCGTACTGAAATTATGGCCCTACCTGCCTCTAAATAATTAGTAAACACCGTACGCAGTATTTATTAATTAATTAATACGGTGACCCGTATCACCCAACGAACCAGGCCCAGCCCCTGCCCAGGCTCACCCCCCCAAGGCCCTCCCCCAGCTTTCCCCCTCAATTCTATACATTTTAACATTTTCAGGAATATGGTGTTTTTCCCAAACAATTGCGTAATTACGTAAATTCCCAATTTTAGGACCTTTATGCAATTTATAAAATTACAGGAGTTTTTCTGCAAATTTTCAGTGTGAGGTGTCAACTTTCATTGGCCGGTGAACGTACACCGTCCATTTGGCAATGGGGCCCACCTAAAAATATCCATAAAAATCTGAATAAATATCTAAAGATATTATTAAATTAAATACCTAAAATACCCCTAAACCCTTACCTATTTACAACCCATGCCATTGGCCCTAAGCCTATAAAACCCGACCCCGACCCCCTCCCCTCTTCCAAACCCCACACCACCACCCTCCGGCCACCACCTCCGACGAAACTCCGCCGACCGGTTCGCCACTCCCCAGCTCCCTTCCAGCCAACCACCACCCTCCCAGGCCGCCGCAACCGCCGCCGGCAGCCCCCACAGACCCGACTTCCCACTTCCACCAACACCACTCTCCACCACCCGAACCACTCCAACCACCGCCTCCGGCCACCGTGGACCACCGCCACCACCACCAACCGTTCCGTCCTAACCCCCTCCGTCGAACAACCCCGCTCCCACCGCCCCACGACCACCACCCCGGCCGCCATCACCCCCGCAACGCCTCCACCCTCACCCACACCAGCACCGCCTCCCCCATCCCGACCGCCTCCAACCACCACCACCGCCACCCCTGACCTCCGCCACCACCACCAGACTCTTCGCCACCCTCCCCTCCGCCGACTCGTCCGCCTGAACCGCCGCCCCTGCCACCGCCTGCGGCGCTGCAACTGCTGCAGGCCGCAGCTGCTGCTGGGGTTGCTAACAGCAACCACTGCTGTGGCTGCCGTTCCGGCCAGCCGCTGACTGCTCCGCGGCCGTCCTCCCGCCGGCGACAAGCCGTGGGCCCCCCCTTGCTGACCTGTCAGGTACAATACTATATAAATATGTAAATACGTATAATTATTAATATATATGTATATATGTATATATATTAATATATATATTAATATATATATTTAATTATATATTATATTATAATTACTATGTACAGTATATATATTTATACTATATTATTATATATTTAATATAAATATGTATATTTATGTATATACATATATATATATATATATATATATATATATATATATATATATATATATATATATATATATATATATATATGTATATTTATATATATATATATGTATTTATATATATATGTATTTATATATAATGTATTATATATATATTTATATTTTATAATTATTAGTATATTATTATATACTTAAATACAATATATATATACACAATATATATATATTATTGTATTAATATATGTATATTTTTATTTTTGTTTATATATATATATATATATATATATATATATATATTTATATATATGTTTATATATATATATAGTATTATATAATTATATATTATATAATTATTATATATTATCATTATATAATATATATTTATATAATTATATATGTATCATTATTATTATATATGTATATATTGTATATATATAAATATAATATCTATAAATATGTATATATATCTGTATTTTTCTTTTTCTTTTTATATATATATATATATATATATATATATATATATATATATATATATATATATATATTATGTATATTATATTATACATATATAATAATATATAACATATATGTATATATATATATATATATATATATATATATATATATATATATATATATATATATATATATATATATATATATATATATATATATATATATATATATATATATATATATACTATATACTGTATATATTATATGTTAATATATATATGCATTTTCTTTTATATATATATATATATATATATATATATATATATATATATATATATATATATATATATATATATATATATATATATGTATTGTATATATTATTTATATATAAATATACTATATTTATATGCATATACTCAGAATATATATTTATATATTATTATTATATATATATATATATATATATATATATATATATATATATATATATATATATATATATATATATATATATATATATATATATATATATATATATATATATGTATTTATATTCTTGTATACATATATTATGTACATACTATTATTATTTAACCTATATATGTACACTTATATATATATGCCTTATTTTCTTATTATTTATATATTATGTATATATACTCTCTCTATATATATACCCTATATATATATATATATATATATATATATATATATATATATATATATATATATATATATATATATATATATATATATATATATATATATATATATATATATATATATATATATATATATATATATATATATATATATATATATATATACATATGTTTTAGTTATGTACTTATTATCATATGCTATATAAATATCTATATATATACATATGTTTTAGTATACCTTGCCAAGTTTACTGTTTAATTATAAATGTTGTTATATGCTATTTCTCCTGAACTTCATATGACTGGGTGTATCTGAGATTGCCTCGGGTACCGTCAATAAGTACGTTGACACATAAAGTAACTAACTTAGAATCTAGCAGACTTTCCAAATAGCTGCAAGGGTATCCTAATATCCTCCTAGACCCTGACACAGGAACACGCAACAAGGTTTCAATACATATTAGGGTGCGAGCTGCGTACTCGATTAGCTACCGGTGCGTGTGACGTGCATCACGGCTTAGCATAAAATCAGGAAAACTCAGGAAAAGTTACGATTTGGCATTAGTTACATTGGGCGAGAAAGATAACTAGTAGACGTATGGGACACCCCCCCTCCTTGTATGTTATACCTTCGTACCATGCTCCTCGGAGATGGACGATTGCAGAGCTACCCATATGTCTGGGGGCATATGACACATATACTAGCCAGTCAACACGATTGGTGAATTAAGTCAGCATATGTCAAGCCTACACTTTTCCATGCGTACTACAAGGTCTTTACTTGCATTCACTTAGATGGTTAGCATCATGTATTTATTTATTCAGTATTTATATATTTGGCATATTTTATGTATCTTGTTATGTTCCACTGAGGACCTGGTTTCCTTCCAGATTTAGAGAAAGCTTTCTACCCCACAGTGTATGGACCTTGACAAGAGACTAGGTATGCCACTGAGGAGGAGCTAGAAGAGATGCCCACAGAGTCTGTCACGCCCCAGTCCCAAAATATCGAGGGACTGGACACGTGGCAATGGCCAGCAGCACGCACCGATGGACAACCCAATTTAATGGATCCATCAGGGCATGCTTAAGCTGTAGTCTAGCAATAAATAGAACCAATGATACAGGTCAAAGACTAATCTAATCTCATCCACAACAGATAATCACAGATTAAATGCCAGAGTAATGCAAATAGAAATAACTATCAAATCTCAAATAAATGTCTCGGGAAACAATCCGAGAATATTTCTGGTACAACAAATGCAAATAGACAGAAAATAATCAACTGAAAAAATAGAAATACTGAGTATGTAGAGCCGGTACTCAGGAGAAGTCTTCGGCCACTATCTCGTCCTCGGTTCCTGGTTCTGCTCCAAGGAGTGCTCCTGTTCCGTACACCTCGGGGTACATCCCTTCAGCTATTCCTGGGGACATAATCCGGATCCAGGTCCTCAGGGGACAGCAAGGTACAGAAAATACAAGCCAAAATAAATACAGTGCAGGAAATAAATAAAATAATAGGGTAACTATGTAACCAGCTAAGTGATATGCAATATGAGAGCAGCACTAGAACTCAGGCTGAAACTACTACAAGCTCTGTGTCTGGGAGCCGGTAGCAGTGATATCATGTGGTTGTCGAGCTCACGATGGGAGACTACGACGCCGGCATAATATAATCAACCTGTAGCCTGTGTGACTCTTCCCATCCAATGTAATCACGCATACCATGACCATAACGTCTCATGTCCATGTCAGCGGAATCATAGCAAATGCAACAAGTCATGTAAAATATCTCTGTCAAGTCCTGTATCCTATACATAATCACCATGAATGTCTCAGGAAGACTCTGTCTCATGAATAGTGTCAAATGTCCTGGGTTCTGATGTACTTGATAAGACAATTACCAAGGGTAAGGGTATCGATAACCATCTCTATGTGACGTTACATAACTCCGCGTACGGGGTTGGCACCCGACTGGTAATCGGACGCTAAGTAAAGCCACTCGGTCCTGGGTTGAACAGTTAAACAAGTTTACATATGAATCTACAGAAAATCAAGTAAAATACTATGACAAGAATCACTGTGAGTTGACAAGCTCTACTTGCCCACTGATGCATAAATAAGTCCAGAAAAATAAGTAGCAAGCTGCAGGGTTTGGCAAGGTACACTTGCCGGTGGTTCCGGCTCCAATTGTAGCTCTGACTTCAGCTGAATTTGCAGGCGGTACTCCAGTTGCTGAAATAAACATCACCATCAGATCCAAAAAATATCAATCAGCTAGAAACGCCTGTCCTTGAGTCCAATTTGGAGACAAGGGCAAAAATGGCAATTTTGAGTCAAAACGGGGTCCACATATGGGCCCGCTTTACACCAAAAAATGTGTCAGGTTCAAAGGTCTCCAAATTCACCAAACTTAGTGTCAACAGGTCAGGAATGATGATACGAACCCAACAGAACTTCCAGAATTGGATTCTGATGAGCCGATCACAAAATCGCCCATCGAGCGGGGCTTGTGGGGCCCACGACACGCGATTTCGTCAACGTTCTCAGAATCGAACCAAACTTGGGTCACAGGACCAGCGTATCGCTACGAGTCCGATGGCGCAAATTTCGTTTCAATCCGACGTGTGTATACAAAGTTATGTCACAATTCAAAAAAGTCGGATACGGGGCGAGGTCCGCGGATACGCGTTGATCCCGGGGTGCACGCACCCCCGAATCGACTTCTGCGAAATCCCACACGTCCGTATCAACGACGCGCACGTATCTGTGAAGACCGCGCGCGACCAAGTCGTCCCGTTTGGTGGGGCGTACCCAGTTTCGGGGTGAATCAGGACATTGTTTTTCCTGTTTTTGGATCGAGGTGTGCGATCACCACAGGACGCGATGCCCCGAGCAGTTTATCCGGGCACCGAGAGGGTCATACAGGCTTCGCAACTCAACTGACGGAATCGAAAACGGGGTTACGAGCAGAGAGATATACGTACCTGAACAGGGTCAGAAAACCCGAAAAGAATCGTGTCCGACACGTGTCCGGACACAAAGGGAAATTAGGGTTAGGGTTTTCTGGACGGCGGAGGGGCAACGGCCGGGCTGAGGCGGAGGGGCCGGTGGCAGCGGGGGCAGCGCGGCGCGGCGAGGAGGTCGGACGGTGGCGCTGGCTGACGGCGGCGGCGCCGGAGCGGGCTGGAGCAGCTGCTGCTGCGGCTGGGCGGTTGGGGAGAGGAGGAAGGTGGAGGACGGAGGAGAGGGCTGGGCGAGGCGGCGTCGACGGCGGGCTGGGCAGCGGTAGCGGCGGCGGGCTGGGCAGCGGTGGCGGCGGCGGGCTGGGCAGCGGTGACGGCGGCGCTGGGGGCGCGGGCGGTGGACGCGGCGGGGAGGGGGAGCCGGAGAGGGGATAGCCTAGGGTTTATTTAGGCTGGGGAGGAGGCCGGCTAGGCAGAGGAGGCGGAGGGGAGAGGGGGTCGTGGGGCGAGCGGAGCGGGCGGGCGGCCGGACGGGGCGGCGCGGGAAGCGGGGTCACCGGAGAACGCGGGCACGGGCGGGGACGTGGGGGTGAGGGGTCTGCCGGGTCGGGTCTCGGGCGGTCCGGGTCTGGCCGACCCGACCCGACCCGCTAGCAGTTGCGGGCTGGTCCCGGCCTACGGGCCGAGGGAATGGGCCGGGCTCTGGTGGGCCGAATTGGGCCGGGGTAAATGGGTTATTTATATAAAATAAATAATTAAATAAATAAAATAGAAATTAAATAAATAATTATTTTATGTGATTTAAAAATAGGTCCGGGGCCCGATAAATTCCAGAAAAATTACCCTAAGTCCAGTTTTTCATTTTACACCCAAAAATATTATTTTCATAATATTTTAATATCATTTATTATCATTCAAAAATTATTTAATAATTAAAACCCTATTTTTAATTACAGAAAATTCTCAAAAAATTCTAGAAAATTGTATAAAATCCAAATTTAAAATTCTTGAAAAATCAGGGGGTTTACAATCTACCCCCCTTAAGAGGATTGCGTCCTCGCAATCAAAGAATAACCGGTCAACAGAGATGATGCGGTCGCAAGTATCGTTCGAAACGCATCACAAGATACTTAGGGAAATACCGTTTCCCTAAAAATGAAAGTTATGCACTTTCCAGAGCTAAAGCAAAATAACTAAATTTTTTAGAAAATAAGGTTATTATTAACAAGTTGCAAATTACTAGGTTGGGGCTGAGGTCACGAACCAATAGGCACGAGCTAAAATAAGACCAGAAACGGATAACTACGAATCACTTACGCGCATTAGCTACTCCACGAGTCTGCGCGTTCTCCACGGTCATCACCAGGGCTTGCTCGCGTCTTTGTAGTTGATTCTTCTGCTGTTGAGCCTGCTGGAAGATTAGTGCCTGGGGTATCAAGGGAGGCCTCGATTGATACCCTCCTGGAGCTGGTGGTAGGACTTCTTGAACTTCCGTTTGCGGTGCTCCCAATGCTGGATAGGTTGGCCTCGGTATTAGTAACGCTTGCTGGTTTACCCTTGGTGCTCTGTCTCGACGCTCAGGGCATTCCTTTAATAAATGCTGACTGGATCCGCAAACTATGCATAATCTCTTCTTTCGTCTGCACTCGTTTTCTATATGACCTCGCCTACGATAATATGGACAGACAGGTATTGCCTGTGGAGATGCTTCTGGTGGCTGGTGTATGTGAGATCTTTTTGCAACTTTTTCTTGTGGTGCTCCTGCTGGTGCTGATGTGGATGGCCGCTTCAGACTGGTCTCTCTCCTGATGATGCGCTCCATGCGTCGCGCTGCAGCAAGGACGTCCGAGTACGAAGTAGGTGTAACGGATCCAATTAGTTTCTGTAGCTCAATGTTTAGTCCGTCGAAGAATTTCTCAGCCTTCTCTTCTTCTGTCGGGATCAATGTTGGGGCGAAGCGACTTAGACGAATGAACTCAGCGTTGTACTCTTCTACCATCTTATCATTCTGAGTGAGGTGATTGAACTTGTCCCGAAGTTCTGATCGAGCGATAGCTGGAATGTACATCTCCTGAAAGAGTCTAGAGAACTCTTCCCAAGTGACTCGGTCTGGTCCGAGCCGTGTCTCCTCGGATAGCCACCAGTGATGTGCATTGTCCGTCAACTGCATTCTGACGGCAGTTATCCAACGTTCCTTTGGAAGCTCAGCTGCTTCTAATTAATGTTGAGTGTTGATGAGCCACTCATGAACTTCAGTGGGCTCTTCTTTGCCTGAGAAGGTACGGGGCTTCAGCTGCCGGAAGTCGGTGATAGAGCCCGTCGTTGGCCGTCGTCCGGGTATATTTGCCTGCTCTAGTGCGGTTACTAAGCTGCGACTCAAAGCCTCTTGTTGAGCTTGCTTTATTGTATAGATCATTTGAAACATTTGCTGTCCGTCCAAGGCCTGCCCTGGTGGAATTACGGGCATTGGTGGAGTAAATGGCATCGTTGGTGGAATATCTTCCTGCTGGATTCTCGAGGCATGTTGTTGAGCTGACTGTCCTCCATCCACTAGTGTTACTTCATCTTCGTTGGTTACCACAGCATCTCGTGGTGATCTTGCAGGAGTCTCGTCGTTTGCTCGTGAATCCATAACCCTGCAACCAAAATAAATAATAAGAGGCGCACAGGAATCAAGGCAGGATGCAAGTCAAGAAATTAATTCGAATTCGATATGGATATCAAGAACGTTTCAAGCAAGTTGATAAGATCCTAAAAACTTATCCTATCTTATTGCAGGCCTATTCAGTCCCTGAGTTGAAACCGAACAATTTAGTCGTGGACCTGCATGGGCCCCCACAAAAACCATGTCACGCCCCAGTCCCAAAATATCGAGGGATTGAACACGTGGCAATGGCCAGCAGCACGCACCGATGGACAACCCAATTTAATGGATCCATCAGGACATGCTTAAGCTGTAGTCTAGCAATAAATAGAACCAATGATACAGGTCACAGACTAATCTAATCTCATCCACAATAGATAATCACAGATTAAATGCCAGAGTAATACAAATAGAAATAACTATCAAATCTTAAATAAATGTCTCGGGAAATAATCCGAGAATATGTCTGGTACAACAAATGCAAATAGACAGGAAATAATCAACTAAAAAAAATAGAAATACTGAGTATGTAGAGTCGGTACTGTCACGCCCCAGTCCCAAAATACGTAGGACTAGGAATACGTAACACGCCAGCCGTATGTATACGAACTCCAATATATGGAAACCATATACACACGTACGCTGTACATGAATATCCAATCCACAGTGGTAAATATATGTCACAACAAGTCACACGCAGTTTTATATCTCATCCACAGCACAAATAATAGAAGAATGGAAATCAATAAATGAATATCAAAGAAGTAGTCTCAAATAGTAATCTCAAAGTGCAATAGTCGGGTGGAGACAAATCCACTGCAAATCGACTATAATAAACTACTAAAGAGAGAAGAGAATAAACTCTAATATAAGAATAAATGTCTAGAAAAGAATAGCAACTAAAATCTCTAAACAGCTGCAATGAATCACATATAATCAGAAGGTAAGATCTCCTCAGGCTGATAGGTAGCGTCAGGTCCAGGTCCATACTCATGCGGATACTCCTGCTCACCTATATCTGGAAGGGACCAGGTCCTCAGAGGGACGTAACAAGATACAAAAAGCACATGCCAATAAAGTACTGAAAATAAATATCCATTGGGGTCGCCTAACCATCTATGTGAATGCAGTTAAGAACACCTTTCCCCACAAGTGAGCTATCTGGCTGAAAACTGGGATTTGGCATGGTTCTCTTTTGAAGATCCAGGGGCCTAAAAGGCACGTCGTCTTTTGAACGCCGGTGGCCCGCCTGATAGTACATAATATATAGTGGTCATCATGACCCGTATCTCCAGCGGAGAATCCGGGCGTACAGGAGAAAAAGTGTAAAGGAGCTCAAATGCGGTACTTGTTGTTCTCCCCACCCAATGCTCTAAGCATGTCATGTCCATGACACGATAAACCTCTAATAACCGCCAGGTCTTCTAGCATGCAAAGTTTCTATTGGCAGTTATCCCTATCCGTCGTACGACCTATACGTACTGGGGGCCAGCCGAGTACGCAAGTCCGTGTCCTACATGTGACTCACACTCGTGTAAGAATAGTGTCATGGCCAATGAAACATAAATGCCTCATGAAGATGGGGTAGTCTCATAAAGTAGGTCCAATGCATATACATAAATAAAAACATAGTACGGCGACACCGTCGTTGCACCCAAGTTTCCTTGGACGCGCAGTTTATATAGCAGTTAAAATAAATGAACTAAATAAACAGAAAATAAATATGCATGCCTCATATGGAATGTAAATACAGTACAATGGCAAGGTATACTTGCCTGGCAAGAAATTTGTAAAGTGTACGCGCCCAAATGTCAAGGATACTGAACCTGGAACTAAGGACTCCGAACAAACATCTCCGGATGCTGAAATAAACATCATCAACATTTCCGGAATGAGCAAAATAGCTAAAAAGCATATCCCTTTCGTCCAATTTGGACACAGGGGCAAAACGGTAATTTCGGGTAAAAGTGGGGTCCACGTGTGGCCCACTTTGCACCGAAAAGCGTGCTAAGGGTAAAAGTCTCTAAATGGGACAAACTATAGGTCAAACAAATCTAGATGTCAATACGAACCCAACGGTATGTCCAAATGTGGATTCCGATGAGCCGAACACTAATTTGTCCAAAAAGTCAACTATGGGGCCCGCCAATTAGCGATTTGGTCAACCGTCTCAGAATCGTGTGAAATTTGGGTCACAGGACCAGCGCGTTACCACGAGTCCAGTGGCTTAAGTTTTGTCAAAATCTGACAAGCGTGCACAAAATACGTACGAGTTTCATAAAAGTGGCGACACGAAATGTGTCCACGGATACGGCCTAATTCCGGTGCGTACACGCGTCCGAATCAGTCCCCACGAATTTTCACGTGTCCGGTTATACTGCATGCACCATTCGGTACACTTGGCACACGGCGGGGCGGTCCCGTTTGGCGGGGCGCGCTCCGTTTTCCAACTTTTGGAAAACCGGAAAAACTGGGTGCGCGCAGTTTTGTGACGAATATAACTATGTCCACAGCAACTATTAGCCTCGGGTTATTTTACAGAAATTAAACTAGGTTAAGAATTCTATGGGTATCAAAAAGAATCACCGAATTCGAATCTCTGTGGTAGGAGATACGAACTCGGCAATACGGGTGGTCATTCTGGAATTCTGCGACCCCAGAATTCTGTCTGTCCGTCCATTTTCGACGCTGTTTTACACCTAGGGGCACACGTTTTCCGAGGTTTGCTATAAAACGAATATTGGAGAGGGTTGAGGGATGATCATACCTATGAAAATGGAACAGCGTTTGATCGAGCGAGTCGACGGAAAAATGCGCCGGAGCGAAGGTGCCTCGAGTGGGAAACTACAGGATGCGAGGTCGGCGTCGACGGGATGGTTGGATGGCTTGGTGGGGCTTCTCTGGCTGCGGTGACGGCTCTAGATGGGAAGAGGAAGTCTGGAGTTTCTAGGTTAGGGTTTTAGAGCTAACTATTATATATATATATATTATATATATTAGGAGAGAGAGGGGGTGCAGATGGGTTTTTGGAGCGGCCGAAGTGGGATAGTAAAGGGTTGGGTCTTAGCACACATATACATTGCTGCGGGTCACACATATACATTGCTGCGGGCCACCCATATACACAGCAGAGATGTGGAAAGCAAGTTGTTGAATGGAAATTCCTAAGTAGGTTATTAGTATTAATATTGTTATTATTATTATTATTATATTCATTATTAAATTCTTATTTTCTTTTCTTTTCTTTTCCTTTTAATAAAATATATATATACATATATATATATTTGTATATATATATATATATATATATATATATATATATATATATATATATATATATATACTCATAAGGAAATTTATAGTTTAGGGTATTGCACATCGTTAGGCTAGCAACTGCTCAAGGGGTCCCCTACATGGAATAAATTTTGAAAAATTCCTGATGGTCCCCTAAGTCCTCTAAGTGCCCGAACACCTAACATAAAAATTATTAAAAATCTATTTATCCTATTTAGACCTAATTACTACAATTTAATTAATAATTAATAATTAAAGGGTATATACGATTTCTAGGAAGGGGGTTTTACATTCTACCCAACTTGTAAAAATTTTGTCTTCGAAATTAAAATTAAGCCACGATAGAATGCAAGGATGGTATAAGATATAATTTAACAATGTAAATTCATACCTTGGTCTGCGAATAGGTTCGAAAAGCGCTTGTGCATGTCGTCCTCGCGCTCCCAAGTTGATTCTCCTGGCGCGCTATGCCTCCATGCTACGCGAACCAAGGGAATAGACTGGTTCCTCAATACCTTCTCTCGACGATCAAGGATTTCCACGGGTTGCTCTTGGTACGACAAGCTCGGCCCAATGGTGATCTCTGAATGGTCGAGAACATGACTGTTGTCTGCCACATATCGCCTGAGCTACGACACATGGAATATGTCATGTACTCCCTCCAGTGATGGTGGTAGCGCAAGTCGATATGCCACCTCTCCAACCCTCTCGAGCACGTCAAATGGTCCAATATACCTTGGACTCAACTTGCCGTGCCCTCCGAATCGGATGGTGCCTCTGGTCGGTGATATCCTCAAGAAGACGTGATCGCCCTCTTTGAACTCCAAGGGACGACGATGAAGATCTGCCCACTGCTTCTGCCTGTCTTGCGCTGCTCGCAAGTGTCCCTGAATCTTCTTGACTTTTTCTACAGTGTTGACCACCAACTCGGGTCCCAAAATCTGACGTTCTCCCACGTCACTCCAACACACAGGAGACCTACATTTTCTTCCATACAATGCTTCAAACGGAGCCATCTGAATACTCGTTTGATAGCTATTATTGTAAGAAAACTCTACAAGATGTAGGTGGTCCTCCCATGATCCTCCAAAGTCTAACATACAAGCCCTCAACATGCCTTCCAAGGTCTGAATAGTACGCTCCGACTGCCTATCTGTCTGCGGGTGGTAAGATGTACTGAACTTCAGACGAGTACCAAGACTCTCTTGCATGCTCCTCCAAAAGTGCGATATGAAGCACGAATCTCGGTCCGATACAATGCTGACTGGTATGCCGTGCAATCTCACGATCTGCCTCATATATAAATCAGCTAAAGCTTCTGTAGACTGACCGACTCTAAAAGGTATAAAATGGGCGGACTTGGTGAGTCGGTCCACTATTACCCACACTGCATCTCTCCCACTTGGACTCTTGGGAAAACCCGTGACGAAGTCCATAATGATGTGCTCCCACTTCCACTCTGGAATCGGAAGTGGTTGCAATAATCCTGCTGTCCTCTGGTGCTCCGCCTTCACTTGTTGACATACCAGACATTTAGCTACAAAGCGAGCTATCTCTCTCTTCATCCCATGCCACCAAAAGTGCTGTCGTAAGTCACGATACATCTTGGTGCCTCCAGGATGAATAGAATAGATCGAACTATGAGCCTCTGTCATCAGCTTCTGTTGAATCTCTCTATTTGGAACATAAAGACGATCACTACATCGTAATATCCCATCCTCATGAATACGCAATCCTGTCTGCTCTCCGGACTCTGTCCTTTCCTTCAGTCTCCTGAATCTGGCATCTGTGGGCAAAGCTGCCTTAATCCTCTCTACCAATGATGATTGAACTTGTAAGTTGGCTAGTGTCCCATCTGCTCCGGGTACTATCACTTCAATGCCAAGCTCTTGCAAATCCTCCAAAAGTTCCCTCTGTGCTGTCAAGAAGTAAGCTGCTGGCTTCCGGCTTAACGCGTCTGCTACCACGTTAGCCTTGCTTGGATGATAATGTAGCTCTATCTCGAAATCTTTCATCAACTCGAGCCATCGATGTTGCCTCATATTTAACTCCTTCTGCGTGAAGACGTACTTGAGGCTTTTGTGGTCCGTATAGATTTTTACTCGTTCTCCATATAAGTAATGTCTCCATAGCTTCAGAGAAAATACAACGGCTGCAATTTCCAAGTTATGAGTTGGATAATTCTTCTCATGTACTCGTAACTACCTAGATGCATATGCAATCACCTTGCCATGCTGCTTCAATACGCATCCTAAACCTTTTCCTGATGCGTCACTGTAGATCACGTATCCTCCTGATCCTGACGGAATTGCCAATACTGGTGCTGTAGTCAGTCGCTTCTTCAACTCTTCAAAGGCTGCTAGACACTCGTCAGTCCATATAAATTATTGATCCTTACAAGTCAGACGAGTCATAGGTGCCGCTATCCTTGAGAAGTTTTCCACGAACCGTCGGTAATATCCCGTAAGTCCAAGGAAACTCCTCACCTCTGCTGCTGATTTAGGAACAGGCCATGTCTCAACTGTTGAGATCTTCTCTGGGTCAACAGAAATACCATCTCCTGTAACAACATATCCAAGAAATGAAACTCTGTCCAAGAAGAACTCACACTTGCTGAGTTTAGCATATAACTGCTCTCTCCTCAAAGTCTCTAGAATAATCCGCAGGTGCTCCTCGTGCTCCTCGTGGCTCTTCGAATAGACAAGTATATCATCTATGAAGACGACCACGAACTGGTCCAAGTACTGGTGGAAGACTTGATTCATCAAGTCCATGAAGATCGCTGGAGCATTGGTCAATCCAAATGGCATGACCAAAAACTCGTAGTGCCCATATCTTGTTCTGAATGCGGTCTTCGGAATGTCCTGCTTCCGTACCTTCACTTGGTGATATCCCGATCTCAGATCTATCTTCGAGAATACCTTAGCTCCACTGAGTTGATCAAACAGGTCATCAATGCGTGGTAGTGGATATTTGTTCTTCACTGTCACTGCATTCAAGGCCCTGTAGTCAATGCACATACGCACTGACCCATCCTTCTTGGGTACAAACAGCACTGGTGCTCCCCAGGGTGATGCACTTGGTCGGATGAAACCTTTCTCCTCTAGCTCTTTTAACTGTGCCTTCAGCTCGTCCATCTCCTTCTTCGCCAGTCTGTAAACATGCGATGCTATAGGTGCTGCTCCGGGTGTTAGTTCAATTGAAAACTCTACAACTCTGTCTGGGGGTAGTCCTGGCAAATCTTCTGGAAAGACGTCTAGAAATTCTGAAATAATAGGGTGATAGACAACATCGTCCATTGCGAGCTGCATACCATCAAGGATTTCTGTGGATCCTCGGGTAAACTCAAGTTCAGGCTGGCCTGGTACCTAAAAAAGAATGCTTCCTCCAAAGCAATCGAAGAAAGCGTGGTTCTTGCTCAGCCAGTCCATTCCAAGCACAATATCAAAAGACGGCATAGGAAGGACTAAGAGTTGGGCATACATCTCTCTGCCACGTATCACTATAGGACCCGTTCTACAAACTCGACTAACTGGTACAACTCCTCCTCCGGTAAGAATTCTAACACAACTAGATAATGGTGTAGAAGCAATATTGTGTTTGGCAATAAAACTAGATGATATGAATGAGTGGGTGGCTCCCGTATCAAATAATGTCACAGCAGGAAAAGTAAAAGCAAGGGTAATACCTGCTATGACATCCACCTCATGATCCAGGTCATCTACCTCTAATACAAAAGCTCTCCCGTTCCTCTGTGGCTGTCCATGTCCGGTCCTCATATACTGCTCCTCCTGAGTGGGTAGCGGGGGTCCTCTCTGAACTCCTCCTGCTGCTGGAGGACGGGGTGCTCCCGGTCCGGTCATCTGTTGGGCTGGCTTCGGTGCTGGAAGCGCTAGTCTCTGAACTGGTGGTGGGAGTGTCGATGTCTGCATTGGGCAGTCTCTCGCCATGTGTTGTCCGGAGCCACATCTCATACACTGACCCAAGCGAGTCCGACAATCCCTCGAAATATGTCCGATCTTCCCACAATAATTACATTGGGGTTTTTTTGGAATCCGGTACGGTCCTGCTCGGTGTTGCTGATGCTGTTATGCCAAAGGACGTCTGATAGGTCCTCCCTGTGGTATCCTGGCTGGTCCCTGCTGTATCCTTGCTGTTCCTTGTTGTGTCCTCAGCTGACCTCCTCTTCCTCTGCTAATGGTTTCCTGAAATCTGGCCTCTGTCAGTAGTTCAGCGTAAGAGACTCGGGACTGCGAGCTTGTATAATGTTGTAGCTCCTGGGTCAGTCCTCGATGAAATCTCTTAGCCTTAGCCAAGTCATCTGGTATCAAAGCAGCGCCATATTTGCTGAGTCGACTAAACTCGGTATCATACTCGTCCACGGTCCGGTTCCCCTGCTCTAAGTGCAGAAACTGATCATACAAGGTGTCCCTGACAGTGTCCGAAAAGTACTTTCCCTCAAAGTACTCCAAGAACTGCTCCCAAGTCTGGTAAGTACCCAACTGGCGCTCCATGGATTCCCACCAGTGATGAGCATTACCATCTAGAAGCGTCCGTACACCCGTCATCCATAGGTCCGTAGGTAACTGCGATGCCTCCAGTAGCTTCTGTGTGTGAGTGATCCATCTGGTAGTCTCCTCCGGGCTCTCAGTGCCCTTGTACTGCCTTGCACCCATCTGAACAAAATCCTTTACTGATCCAACCTTAGCTCGAAGTACTGGAGCTAGTGTTTGGGCTGGTACAGTAGCATGTGCAGCCATCCTCTCCAGTGCTGCCAAAAATTCTTGTCTCTGCTCGACTGCCTGTTGCCTCTGCTCGGCTGCCTGCTGTCTCTGTTCCTGTATCATCATTTGAAAGAATTAGAACATCTGCGCTTGGCCATCTTGCGGTACTGGGGCAGGTGGAAGGTTCCCAATAGGTGAAGCGGGAAGATCAGATGGAACTGGGGTGTGAGTCTGTCCATCTGGCCCCGGAAGCCTAGGAATTGTTGGGGTCCCTCCTTGAGTCTGCCCATTGACTCCAGAAGTTGCGTCGCCATCAGCGGCAGTACATCCATTCTGCAAATCCATCTCTCTGTAGTTGATGTACGAAACGATTAGAAAAAGTACAGGAATCAAACAGGATGCAAGTATTAAATAGGAAGGATGAATTTCAATCAAGCGTGGATGAGATCCTTATACTCTATTCCTATACGCAGGCTTGTTCGGTACAGTTACGTAACCGAGACAATATATTCTTGACCTGCATGGGCCATCACAAAAACATGTCACGCCCCAGTCCCAAAATACGTAGGACTAGGAATACGTAACACGCCAGCCGTATGTATACGAACTCCAATATATGGAAACCATATACACACGTACGCTGTACATGAATATCCAATCCACAGTGGTAAATATATGTCACAACAAGTCACACGCAGTTATATATCTCATCCACAGCACAAATAATAGAAGAATGGAAATCAATAAATAAATATTAAAGAAGTAGTCTCAAATAGTAATCTCAAAGTGCAATAGTCGGGTGGAGACAAATCCACTGCAAATCGACTATAATAAACTACTAAAGACAGAAGAGAATAAACTCTAATATAAGAATAAATGTCTAGAAAAGAATAGCAAATAAAATCTCTAAACAGCTGCAATGAATCACATATAATCAGAAGGTAAGATCTCCTCAGGCTGATAGGTAGCGTCAGGTCCAGGTCCAGGTCCATACTTCTGCGGATACTCCTGCTCACCTATATCTGGAAGGGACCAGGTCCTCAGAGGGACGTAACAAGATACAAAAAGCATATACCAATAAAGTACTGAAAATAAACATCCATTGGGGTCGCCTAACCATCTATGTGAATGCAGTTAAGAACACCTTTCCCCACAAGTGAGCTATCTGGCTAAAAACTGGGATTTGGCATGGTTCTCTTTTGAAGATCCAGGGGCCTAAAAGGCACGTCGTCTTTTGAACGCTGGTGGCCCGCCTGATAGTACATAATATATAGTGGTCATCATGACCCGTATCTCCAGCGGAGAATCCGGGCGTACAGGAAAAAAAGTGTAAAGGAGCTCAAATGCGGTACTTGTTGTTCTCCCCACCCAATGCTCTAAGCATGTCATGTCCATGACACGATAAACCTCTAATAACCGCCAGGTCTTCTAGCATGCAAAGTTTCTATTGGCAGTTATCCCTATCCGTCACACGACCTATACGTACCGGGGGCCAGCCGAGTACGCAAGTCCGTGTCCTACATGTGACTCACACTCGTGTAAGAATAGTGTCATGGCCAATGAAACATAAATGCCTCATGAAGATGGGGTAGTCTCATAAAGTAGGTCTAATGCATATACATAAATAAAAATATAGTACGACGACACCGTCGTTGCACCCAAGTTTCCTTGGACGCGCAGTTTATATAGCAGTTAAAATAAATGAACTAAATAAACAAAAAATAAACATGCATGCCTCATATGGAATGTAAATACAGTACAATGGCAAGGTATACTTGCCTGGCAAGAAATCTGTAAAGTGTACGCGCCCAAATGTTAAGGATACTGAACCTGGAACTAAGAACTCCGAACAAACATCTCCGGATGCTGAAATAAACATCATCAATGTTTCCGGAATGAGCAAAATAGCTAAAAAGTACATCCCTTTCGTCCAATTTGGACACAGAAACAAAACGGTAATTTTGGGTAAAAGTGGGGTCCATGTGTGGCCCACTTTGCACCAAAAAGCGTGCCAAGGGTAACGATCTCTAAATGGGACAAACTATAGGTCAAACAAATTTAAATGTCAATACGAACCCAACGGTATGTCCAAATGTGGATTCCGATGAGCCGAACACTAATTTGTCCAAAAAGTCAACTGTGGGGCCCGCCAATTGGCGATTTGGTCAACCGTCTCAGAATCGTGTGAAATTTGGGTCACAGGACCAGCGCGTTACCATGAGTCCAGTGGCGCAAGTTTCGTCGAAATCTGACAAGCGTGCACAAAATACGTGCGAGTTCCACAAAAGTGGCGACACAAAATGTGTCCACGGATACGGCCTGATTTCGGCGCGTACACGCGTCCGAATCAGTCCCCACAAATTTTCACGTGTCCGGTTATGCTGCATGCACCATTCGGTACACTTGGCACACGGCGGGGCGGTCCCGTTTGGCGGAACGCGCTCCGTTTTCCAACTTTTGGAAAACCGGAAAAAGTGGGTGCGCGCAGTTTTGTGACGAATATAACTTTGTCCACAGCAACTATTAGCCTCGGGTTATTTTACAGAAATTAAACTAGGTTAAGAATTCTACGGGTATCAAAATGAATCACCGAATTCGGATCTCTGTGGTGGGAGATACGAACTCGGCAATACGGGTGGTCATTCTGGAATTCTGCGACCCCAGAATTCTGTCTGTCCGTCCATTTTGGACGCTGTTTTACACCTAGGGGCACACGTTTTCCGAGGTTTACTATAAAACGAATATTGGAGAGGGTTGAGGGATGATCATACCTATGAAAACAGAACTGCGTTTGGTCGAGCGAGTCGACGGAAAAATACGCCGGAGCGAAGGTGCCTCGAGTGGGAAACTGCAGGATGCGAGGTCGGCGTCGACGGGATGGTTGGATGGCTTGGTGGGGCTTCTCTGGCTACGGTGACGGCTCTAGATGGGTAGAGGAAGTCTGGAGTTTCTAGGTTAGGGTTTTAGAGCTAACTATTATATATATATATTATATATATTAGGAGAGAGAGGGGGTGCGGATGGGTTTTTGGAGCGGCCGAAGTGGGATAGTAAAGGGTCGGGTCTTAGCACACATATACATTGCTGCGGGTCACACATATACATTGCTGCGGGCCACCCATATACACAACAGAGATGTGGAAAGCAAGTTGTTGAATGGAAATTCCTAAGTAGGTTATTAGTATTAATATTGTTATTATTATTATTATTATATTCATTATTAAATTCTTATTTTCTTTTCTTTTCTTTTCCTTTTAATAAAATATATATATATACATATATATATATTTGTATATACACATATATATATATATATATATATATATATATATATATATATATATATATATATATATATATATTTGTATATACATATATATATATATATATATACTCATAAGAAAATTTATAGTTTAGGGTATTGCACATCGTTAGGCTAGCAACTGCTCAAGGGGTCCCCTACATGGAATAAATTCCGAAAAATTTCTGATGGTCCCCTAAGTCCTCTAAGTGCCCGAACACCTAACATAAAAATTATTAAAAATCTATTTATCCTATTTAGACCTAATTACTATAATTTAATTAATAATTAATAATTAAAGGGTATATACGATTTCTAGGAAGGGGGTTTTACGGGTACTCAGGAGAAGTCTTCGGCCACTATCTCGTCCTCGGTTCCTGGTTCTGCTCCAAGGAGTGCTCCTGTTCCGTACAGCTCGGGGTAGATCCCTTCAGCTATTCCTGGGGACATAATCCGGATCCAGGTCCTCAGGGGACAGCAAGGTACAGAAAATACAAGCCAAAATAAATGCAGTGCAGGAAATAAATGAAATAATAGGGTAACTATGTAACGAGCTAAGTGATATGCAATATGAGAGCAGCACTAGAACTCAGGATGAAACTACTACAAGCTCTGTGTCGGGGAGCCGGGTAGCAGTGATATCATGTGGTTGTCGAGCTCAAGATGGGAGACTACGACGCCGGCATAATATAATCAACCTGTAGCCTGTGTGACTCTCCCCACCCAATGTAATCACGCATACCATGACCATAATGTCTCATGTCCATGTCAGCGGGATCATAGCTAATGCAACAAGTCATGTAAAATATCTCTGTCAAGTCCTGTATCCTATACAGAATCACCATGAATGTCTCAGGAAGACTCTGTCTCATGAATAATGTCAAGTGTCCTGGGTTCTGATGTACTTGATAAGACAAGTACCAAGGGTAAGGGTATCGATAACCATCTCTATGTGATGTTACATAACTCCGCATACGGGGTTGGCACCCGACTGGTAATCGGACGCTAAGTAAAGCCACTCGGTCCTGGGTTGAACAGTTAAACAAGTTTACATATGAATCTACAGGAAATCAAGTAAAATACTATGACAAGAATCACTGTGAGTTGACAAGCTCTACTTGCCCACTGATGCATAAATAAGTCCAAAAAAATAAGTAGCAAGCTGCAGGGTTTGGCAAGGTACACTTGCCTGTGGTTCCGGCTCCAATTGTGGCTCTGACTTCAGCTGGATTTATAGGCGGTACTCCGGTTGCTGAAATAAACAACACCATCAGATCCAAAAAATATCAATCAGCTAGAAACGCCTGTCCTTGAGTCCAATTTGGAGACAAGGGCAAAAATAGCAATTTCGAGTCAAAACGGGGTCCACATGTGGGCCCGCTTTGCACCGAAAAATGTGTCAGGGTCAAAGTTCTCCACATTCCTCAAACTTAGTGTCAACAGGTCAGAAACGATGATACGAACCCAACGGAACTTCCAGAATTGGATTTCGATGAGCCGATCACAAAAGCGTCCATCGAGCGGGGCTTGTGGGGCCCACGACAGGCGATTTCGTCAACGTTCTCAGAATCGAACCAAACTTGGGTCACAGGACCAGTGTATCGCTACGAGTCCGATGGCGTAAGTTTCGTTTTAATCCGACATGTGTACACAAAGTTAGGTCGCAATTCTGAAAAGTCAGATACAGGGCGAGGTCCGCGGATACGCGTTGATCCCGGGGTGTACGCACCGCCGAATCGACTTCTGCAAATCCCACATGTCCATATCAACGACGCGCACATATTTGTGAAGACCGCGCACGACCAAGTCGTCCCGTTTGGCGGGACGTACCCAGTTCCGGGGTGAATCGGGGCGTTGTTTTTTCTGTTTTTGGATCGACGTGTGCGATCACCACAGGACGCGATGCCCCGAGCAGTTTGTCCGGGCACCGAGAGGGTCATACAGGCTTCGCAACACAACTGACGGAATCGAAAACAGGGTTACGAGCACAGAGATACACGTACCTGAACAGGGTTAGAAAACCCAAAAAGAATCGTGTCCGACACGTGTCCGGACACATATGGAAATTAGGGTTAGGGTTTGCTGGACGGCGGAGGGGCGACGGCCGGGCTGAGGCGGAGGGGCCAGTGGCAGCGCGGCGCGGCGAGGAGGTCGGACGGCGGCGCTGGCTGAAGGCGGCGGCGCCGGAGCGGGCTGGAGCAGCTGCTGCTGCGGCTGGGCGGCTGGGGAGAGGAGGAAGGAGGAGGACGGAGGAGAGGGCTGGGCGAGGCGGCGTCGACGGCGGGCTGGGCAGCGGTGGCGGCGGCGCTGGGGGCGCGGGCGGTGGACGCGGCGGGAAGGGGGAGCCGGAGAGGGGATAGCCTAGGGTTTATATAGGCTGGGGAGGAGGCCGGCTATGCGGAGGAGGCGGAGGGGAGAGGGGGTCGTGGGGCGAGCGGAGCGAGCGGGCGGCCCGGCGGGGCGGCGCGGGAAGCGGGGTCACCGGAGAACGCGGGCACGGGCGGGGACGTGGGGGTGAGGGGTCTGCCGGGTCGGGTCTCGGGCGGTCCGGGTCTGGCAGACCCGACCCCACCCGCTAGCAGTTCCGGGCTGGGCCCGGCCTGCGGTCCGAGGGAATGGGCCGGGCTCTGGTGGGCCGAATTGGGCCGGGGTAAATGGGTTATTTATATAA
Organism: Iris macrosiphon; assembly: GCA_036927795.1. Lineage (NCBI taxonomy): Eukaryota > Viridiplantae > Streptophyta > Magnoliopsida > Asparagales > Iridaceae > Iris > Iris macrosiphon. The sequence goes on from JAYESA010000004.1 coordinate 326,293,803, forward strand.
AATAAACAATTAAATAAATAAAATAGAAATTAAATAAATAATTATTTTATGTGATTTAAAAATAGGTCCGGGGCCCGATAAATTCCAGAAAAAATACCCTAAGTCCAGTTTTTCATTTTACACCCAAAAATATTATTTTCATAATATTTTAATATCATTTATTATCATTCAAAAATTATTTAATAATTAAAACCCTGTTTTTAATTACAGAAAATTCTCAGAAAATTCCAGAAAATTGTATAAAATCCAAATTTAAAATTCTTGAAAAATTAGGGGGTTTACAGAGTCTGCCTGAACTTTTAGAGCACCTAGAGCTGGAGCTACAACCTAGATAGACGTCACTCTAGTCTATCTTATTTCAGTACTTTTATTATATTTTATAGTGGGTTTGTTACCAGATGTGTACTATGATTTTCAGACTTAGCATTATATATATTCAGCACTTATTCCCATATTCATTGATATTTTGTGGATGAGATTAGATTTACCTGTATTAAACTTGTAGTATTTTAGGACAACGTAGCACGTTTCCTTTGGGTCCATTAAATTGGATAAAACCCTTAGTGACGTGTCAGCTGGCCAATGCCACGTGGCCTAGTTTCATACATTTTGGGACTGGGGCGTGACACCTTGGTCTGTTTGTTGATTGGAATAACCGGTTCAAGAATTATAGTGCGAGGGACATGTCTCCCGGACTAAGATCTGCTGAGGAATGTAAGTTCTAAGTTACTCATTATTCGTATTGATTTAGTGTAAATAGTTTGCTAAAATTTTGTTTATATTATGCAGACATTGGTAACCTGGACTATAGGCAATGGTGGGAATGCTCTCTTATGAGCAACCGAGTATACCAATATGAGGATCAAAGGTTCAAGAGTAGATCCGTAGATGATTCTACTTTGCGTGCTTTTGTCGATGTCATTCATAATTTGGTATGACTTCATTACACTTTAAAAATTACATATACATAGATATGATAAAAAAATTAATTTGCATCTTTCATATTTCATAGTAGTGTATACCAACAATATTTGCAACAACCTGAGATAAACATTCCCCACAAAGTTGATTTCTTATGGAGGAACTGTGACTCGTATTGATCATTTGGGTATTGGGCGAGAACCTGAAATGCCTCCAGTACAATCACGTCTTCCACCAGACTATCCGACCGACTTTGTACGATAGAGACACTCTCGTCGTCGTAGGAGGGATGGTGCAAAGGGACCTATTTACCAGTATGCTGGAGCGGGCCCGATTTACCAGTATGCTGGAGCGGGCCCTAGTGACCAGTATGCTGGAGCGGGCCCAAGTCAAGAGACTGTTGGTGATGAAAGCTACCAGATATTCACACAAATTTTTTGACTCCATCAATACCGCTGCCTACCAAAACTCAACAAGACGAGGAGGAGGATGAGTAGATAATTTGTAACAATGTTTGATTGTAATGTTTGGGTATTGAACAATTCTTAAGTAGACTGTAGTTTTCAGACTCACTATTACAATATTTTTAAGTTTGTATTGAACAATTCTATTTTACTCTCTCGGTTGACTAATATATCTTCTTCGGTTGTGTCCAATCACACCACAATTACTGCAACGAAGATCTCTCGTCGATAAATCCCGGGGTTTGATGCGGTTCTTCTTTGGTCTTCCGACTTTGTCACGCCCCAGTCCCAAAAATATACGGAACTAGGCCACGTGGCATTGGCCAGCTGACACGTCACTAAGGGATTACCCAATTTAATGGACCCAAAGTGATGTGCTACGCTGTCCTAAAATACTACAAGTCTAAATACAGGTAACTCTATCTCATCCACAGGAATATCATGAAATATGGGAAATAGTGCTGAATATATAGATGCTGAGTCTGAAATATTATACACAAATCAGATAAAGTCAGGTGGGAACAAATCCACTACAAAAGATAAGTAAAAGCTGAAATAAGATGACTAGTGCATCGTCCTCGAAATATGTAGCTCCAACTCCAGGTATACTCAGGCAGATTCTGATGACATCTCCTCTAACTCCTGCTCAGGGGCATATCCAGTCTCCTGTCCAGGTCCATGTACTGTGGGGTAGAGTGTCTCATCTAAACCTGGCAGGGAACCAGGTCCTCAGTGGGACGTAACAAGATACATAAAAATAACATGCCAAGTATGTAAATACTGAATAAATAAATACAGGGGTGCAAACCATCTAAGTGAATGCAATTTAAGACAACCTAGTACGTATGGGAAAGTGTGGCTAGACATATTCTGACATAATTCACCAATCCGTAGTGACTGGCTAGTATATGCCAACATATGCCCCCGTTCAAGGGCACTATACAATTTTCCATCTACGATGAGTATGGTCACAGGAATATATATATAACATCCGTATCACTCCGTCGAGTGCGGCATCGGATAAAGAGGTGGTGTCCCATACGTCTTTTAGTCGTTCTTCCCGCCCAATGTAATTAATACTAAGTCGTAACTTTCCTGATTTTGTTCTAAGCCGTGATGCACGTCGTACGTACTGGTAGCTAATCAACTACGCAAACTTGCATCCAAAATGAAGTGCAACCTTGTTGCGTGTACCCCGTGATAGGGTCTAAGAGGATATTAGGATACCCTCACAGTTTATGGTAAGTCTGTATAGACTAAGTTAATTATACTACGTGTCAACGTATTTGTTGACGGTACCCGAGGCAGTCTCAGATACATACTGTTTATATGTAAATTTACTAAAAAGAACATTCAACAGTTAATATTTAAATAATAAAAACTTGGCAAGGTATACTTGCCTACTCCCTGATAGTGTTGGAAACCTATTCTCAAATTCAAGTTTGAGGGTGCTGGTGACAGGGGTCACTGGCTGTGCTGGAGTTGGGTTCTGTTAAAACATACATGTTTGTGATTATCAGGGTATAATATAAAAGTATATACATACTTATGTATAATATATATATAGGATACACACACACATATATATATAGTATATATATATATATATCGATATAATATATAGTAGTAGTATATATTTAGTATATATATAAAGCAAAGAAAATGCAGAATATAAATATATATATATTAGCAGGGTATATCCACTGACATATAATAATATAATATTATCAGGGTGTATCCACTGATATATAATAATATAATATTTATCAGGGTATATCCACTGATATATAATAATAAAATAAAATGACAGTACAGAATTTAAATATACGTATTTATAGGTACTATATTATACAGCACTATATAGTATATAGATAATATATAAAAAAATAAATTGACATTACGAGAAATGTAAATATACATATATATGTAGGCTGTATTATCCAGCACAGGTAATATAAATATATATATAATAATAATAAGAAAAGAAAAATGCATAAGGAATATATACATATATATTCATATATGTATATATTTATAAAAGAAAATGTATATATATATAAAGACATATAATAGTGTATATATATATATATATATATTACAATATAATTATATGATGTATATAATTATATATGTATAATATATAAATATATATGTATAATATATAAATATATATATAGATATATATATATATATATTTATATAAGAAAGCAAGAAAAAATATATATATATATAATATATATAGATATTATATGTACATATAAAGAGATCATATATATATAATATATATATATACTGATATAATAAATAATTATATAATACATAATTATATTATACTATATATAAACATATATAGAAATATACTTTTATATTTCTATATATATATATATATATATATATATATATATATATAAATATATATAAGTATATATATAAAAAAACAGAAAATAGAAATATACATATATTAATAAAATAATATATAATATACTGTATTTATATTATATATACTGTATATATATACATATAATATAAATTATATATACAATATATATACATATAAATATATATATATAGGTATATACATACACATATATATACATACGTATACACTTACGTATAAGGGGGTATACCTGACACGTCAGGGGGGGTCCGCATCGTCGCCGGTGGAGGCCCGACGGAGCTCCGGCGGCGGTTGCAGCAGCAGCAGCTGCGGTGGCCTTGGCGGCGGTTGCGGTGGTGGTGGAGGCGGCTCAGGGTGAGGGTTCGGTGGCGGAGGTGATGGCGGTGGCGTCAGTGGTGGTGGTGATGGCCTGTGGTGGCGGTGGAGAGTGTGGGGGAGGTCGGGGAAGTCGGCTCGGGTTAGTGGTCGAGAAGTGGGGAGAAGTTGCGGGGGATGTGGCGGCGGCGGAGGGCGTCGTGGGGCGGTGGGGACAGGGTGGTTGTGTAGAGGGGGTCACGACGGAACAGATGGGGGTGGTGGCGGTGGTCCACGACGGCCAGGGTGGCGGTGGTGGGCGGTCGGAGGTGGGGAGCTGCTGTTGTGGAGAGGGAGAAAGGGTTGCTGCGGGGGCTGCCGGAGGCGGAGGCGGCGGCCAGGGAGGGTGGCAGTGGGTAGCCGGGAATGGAAGAGGGCTGGGTAGATATATATAGGGTTAGGATTGGGGGGTAGTTTGGTAATTAGGTTAAACTATTAGGGTAGTTTGGTAATTTGAGTTTTAGGATTTTTTTTTAATAAATTTTTCTGAATATTTACGGACACATGTAAGTGTTAGGGTTAATGGCCAATGAGGTTATGCCACCTCACATGCATTTTGCATAAAAACCCTTGTAATTCCATAATTTACATAAAAGTCCTAAAATTAGTATTTTGTGCAATTACGCAATTTGTCTGGAAAAACACCTGATTCCTAGAAATACCAAATTGTACGAAAATGAGAGGAAAAACTGGGGGAGTGCTTTGGGATGTGTGGGGGTGAGTCTGGGCAGGGGCAGGGTCAGGTTCTTTGGGTGATACGGGTCACCGTATTTATTATTTAATAAATACTGCGCACGGTGTTCACTAATTATTTAGAGGCAGGTAGGGTCATAATTTTTCTACGGTGTCAATACACTAATTGTAGTATATTCAGTCTAGAATAATATCGTATTTTTGTTTGGGCAAAACAGGTGCCTATTGGTCCTCAAATCTCTAGGGGTACAGAGATGGGTAAAGAGCAGAAAATTAAATAGGAATTAAATACGAACTTTTGTAACGATATTTGTGCGTCTCAAACGAGGCTCAAAATAAAGCATATGGGAGTTGCACAAAATTAAGGAAAATAGTCTAACATGTCTAGGACAGGTATGTGAACTTTGTTTGGGAATTACAGCTAGTGCAATGCTCTAATTAATTGTGTAATGGACAGGTGCACAATCAATAGGATATAAATAAATAAAATATTATAATAAATTCTAATTTGCTAAAAATGATTTTAAAATAGTAAAATCTGGTCGAGGGAGTTTACAATCTACCCTCCTTAGAATATTTCGTCCTCGAAATAAAAATAGACATATAATGAGAACGAAAGATTGATTAATTTGAAATATTAAGACATAGTCATATCTGAAGATTGATTGATTTGAAATATTTGGAACATAGACATAGCTAAAGATTGATTGATTTGAAATATTTGGAACATAGACATAGCTGAAGATTGATTGATTTGAAATATTTGGACATACCCTGGTCTGAAAATAGATGGGGGAAACATTATCGAATATCCTCTTCTCGTTTCCAGGTTGATTTGCCTGGTGCATGATGTTTTCATATAATATGAATTAGAGGATAGTCTGGCCTTGCAACATCTTCTCGCTTCGATTTAGTATTTCTACGTGGCTCCGACAATAATCTCAATGGTCCAGCACATGAGTTATATCCGGAGTGTACCTCCTTAATTGGGATACGTGAGAGACGTCATGTACTTTTCCAATGTCTGAGGAAGAGTTTATCTTGTAATCCATTTCTCCGATGTGTTCCATCACATCGAAGGGTTTGATGTACCTCGGGCTTAGTTTTCCCCTTCTTCCAAGTTTGATAGTTACTCAGGTAGGTGGGATCTTCAAAAATACATAATCTCCTATTTTACTCTATGTATACCCTTCATCCAAATTATAGGGGTACCATCAGGTTTATAACAGGTCGTATATTATTGGTAGTTCATGATGTTTTTCTCAAGGCTAACATCTGTCTACCCTCTTCTCCTTCAACCTAATGGTTCTATTCCCGATACTGGCTATAGTACTCAGCTATCATTTTATTCTCATGTTTGAGCCTAGCAATCAATGTCTAGCAATCTACCTATCTATTTTTTTTTTTTTTGCTTTTTTGCTTAGTCCTGATCATTATCTAGAGGTGGAAACAATATTTAGGTCGGTCGGTAACTAGGGTTAACTACGATGATTTGCTATCCTAGGTACTATCTATATCTGAATGGGTAACTTGGTGGTCTAAAGATGACGCTTCTCTTCCCGTAGTCTAGTATAGCATTTGTACTGGTTTAATCAATCCATGCCTAAGACAGCGTCGAAGTTTGGTATTGAAAGTACCAAGAATTGCGTCCTCATTACTCTATTATACATGACTACTAGCATGCTTTAGTAATGTTGGTAACTGGAATAATACCTCCTCTGGTAAAAGTGGCTATTTGCATGGCTACGAAACTACTAGATATGATGACAGCGTAGTGCCAGAATCAAATAATGCGGTTTGCAGGTAATAATGTAACTATAATGGTACCTGAAATGGTTTCACCTTCCGGTTCTTCTACAACTGCAGCTAGTGCAAAGGCCTTCTCGTGCCTTTGTCTTTCGGTTTGTTGTCTGGCTAGGTAGTACTGCGTTTCTTGGTTGACCAAGGATGGTCCCCTCTGCAATCGTCCAGATGCTAGTAGATGATGACCTTTAGTAGGAGGTTGCATTCTCTGGGCTGGTGCTGCTGGTCCTTGCCCGTTCTGGAGTGCTGCTTCTCTGTGCTGTGGGCAGTCTCTGGCCCTATGTTGATTGTCTCTACATATCAGGCATAGTCTATACTTCCTTCGGCAGTTTTTGGCATAATGTCCTTTCCTGCCACAATAGTGATAAGTCGGAAGTTCCTTGTATTGATATGGCCCTGTCTTGTGTTGTGACTGATTTTCTGGGTGACGGATTGGTCCTCTTGCTCCAGTCTGGTCTCTGGCTGATATGGTTGGATTTGAGCGTCTTGCTTCTCGGCCAATGGCTTCTTGTATCCTTGCCTCTGAAAGAACTTCCTCGTATGAAATCCTTGACTGTGCCGTGGTATACCCTTGGAGCTCGGGGGTAAGGCCGTGATGGAACTTGATGGCTTTCTCTAGTTCATTAGGTATTAGGATGGCACCAAATTGACTTAGTCGACTGAACTCTGCGTCGTAGGCGTCGACGGTCATATTTCCTTATTCCAAATACAGGAACTGGGAGTACAGATCATCTCTAACCGTGGCTGGAAAGTATTTCGCCTTGAAGTATTCCAAGAATTGCTCCCAAGTATGGTTCTTGCCGGTGCTGCGCTCGATGGAGTCCCACCAGTGATGGGTGTTGCCTTTTAGTTAGGCCCTTACTGCGGTTATCCATAGGTCAGGATAAATCTGTGAACCTTCCAGCAGTATTTTCGTGTTGGAGATCCAGTCTGAGATCTCTTTCGGAGTTTCGTTGCCAGAAAAGTTTTTCGGGCTCATTCGGCGAAAGTCTTGAACAGTGTTAGGGGGTTGGACAGGTGCTAGTGCCGGGGCAGTTGTCATCTCCAGAGCTGTTATCAAGGTCTGTCTCAGGGCTTCAGTTTGTTGCCACTGAGCCTGTCTCATGGCTTCAGTCTGTTGCCACTGAGCCTGCAACAGGGTTTGAAAATATTGGAACATCTGGGTTTGTCCCTCAAGCTGTGGCATCAGGGCTGAGAGGGCTGGAGGTGGAGGCAAAGGTGTCTCCGCCTGCGGTGTTGGTGCTTGGAAAGTTTGCCCTTCAAGCTGGGCTGGTGTTGTCTCCTGGGTAGGGTCCTGGGGAAGGTACGGGGTTGTTGGATTGACCAGCATCCTTCTTGGGGATTGGTCGCTTGGGGCAGTCGGGGTTCCTGGGATATCTAGCGATGGGTCTGTTGCTTGGTCAACCCCATCATTAGAGTGTCCGCTGGGTATGTCCATATTTTTGAAGAAGATAGAATAATTTAGAAAAGTACGAAGGAAATAATAAATGATAATAAAGCAGGATGCAAGAATTTATGGATGAAGTCAGAGTGGATGAGACCTAGTGTTCCTATCATAGTGCAGGCTTGCTGGGCATATAATCATACTACTAGCAATTAACTAGACCTGCATGGGCCACCACTAAAACCATGTCATGCCCCAGTCCCAAAAATATACGGAACTAGGCCACGTGGCATTGGCCAGCTGACACGTCACTAAGGGATTACCCAATTTAATGGACCCAAAGTGATGTGCTACGCTGTCCTAAAATACTACAAGTCTAAATACAGGTAACTCTATCTCATCCACAGGAATATCATAAAATATGGGAAATAGTGCTGAATATATAGATGCTGAGTCTGAAATGTTATACACAAATCAGATAAAGTCAGGTGGGAACAAACCCACTACAAAAGATAAGTAAAAGCTGAAATCAGATGACTAGTGCATCGTCCTCGAAATATGTAGCTCCAACTCCAGGTGTACTCAGGCAGATTCTGATGACATCTCCTCTAACTCCTGCTCAGGGGCATAACCAGTCTCCTGTCCAGGTCCATGTACTGTGGGGTAGAGTGTCTCATCTAAACCTGGCAGGAAACCAGGTCCTCACTGGGACGTAACAAGATACATAAAAATAATATGCCAAGTATGTAAATACTGAATAAATAAATACAGGGTGCTAACCATCTAAGTGAATGCAATTTGAGACAACCTAGTACGTATGGGAAAGTGTGGCTAGACATATGCTGACGTAATTCACCAATCCGTAGTGACTGGCTAGTATATGCCACATATGCCCCCGTTCAAGGGCACTATACAATTTTCCATCTACGATGAGTATGGTCACAGGAATATATATATAACATCCGTATCACTCCGTCGAGTGCGGCATCGGGATAAAGAGGTGGGTGTCCCATACGTCTTTTAGTCGTTCTCCCCGCCCAATGTAACTAATACTAAGTCGTAACTTTCCTGATTTTGTTCTAAGCCGTGATGCACGTCGTACGTACTGGTAGCTAATCAACTACGCAAACTTGCATCCTAAAATGAAGTGCAACCTTGTTGCGTGTACCCGTGATAGGGTCTAAGAGGATATTAGGATACCCTCACAGTTTATGGTAAGTCTGTATAGACTAAGTTAATTACACTACGTGTCAACGTATTTGTTGACGGTACCCGAGGCAGTCTCAGATACATACTGTTTATATGTAAATTTACTAAAAAGAACATTCAACAGTTAATATTTAAACAAAAAAAATTTGGCAAGGTATACTTGCCTACTCCCTGATAGTGTTGGAAACCTGTTCTCAAATTCAAGTTTGAGGGTGCTGGTGACAGGGGGTCACTGGCTGTGCTGGAGTTGGGTTCTGTTAAAACACACAGGTTTGTGATTATCAGGGTATAATATAAAAGTATATACATACTTATGTATAATATATATATAGGATACACACACATATATATATAGTATATATATATATCGATATAATATATAGTAGTAGTATATATTTAGTATATATATAAAGCAAAGAAAATGCAGGAATGTAAATATATATATATTAGCAGGGTATATCCACTGACATATAATAATATAATATTATCAGGGTGTATCCACTGATATATAATAATATAATATTTATCAGGGTATATCCACTGATATATAATAATAAAATGAAATGACAGTACAGAATTTAAATATACGTATTTATAGGTACTGTATATATATAGTATATAGATAATATATAAAAAAATGAATTGACATTGCGAGAAATGTAAATGTACATATATATGTAAGCTGTATTATCCAGCACAGGTAATATAAATATATATATAATAATAATAAGAAAAGAAAAATGCATAAGGAATATATACATATATATTCATATATGTATATATTTATAAAAGAAAATGTATATATATATAAAGACATATAATAGTATATATATATATATATATATATATATATATATATATATATATATATATATATATATATATATATATATATTACAATATAATTATATGATGTATATAATTATATATGTATAATATATAAATATATATAAATATATATATATATATATATATATATATATATATATATATATATATATATATATATATATATATATATATATAAGAAAGCAAGAAAAAATATATATATATATATACATATTTATAGTTATTATATATACATATAATGAGATCATATATATATAATATATATATATATACTGATATAATAAATAATTATGTAATACATAATTATATTATACTATATATAAACATATATAGAAATATACTTTTATATTTCTATATATATATATATATATATATATATATATATATATATATATATATATATATATATATATATATATAAAAACAGAAAATAAAAATATACATATATTAATACAATAATATATAATATACTGTATTTATATTATATATACTGTATATATATACATATAATATAAATTATATATACAATATATATACATATAAATATATATATATATAGGTATATACATACACATATATATACATACGTATACACGTACGTATAAGGGGGTATACCTGAGACGTCAGGGGGGGGGCGCGTCGTCGCCGGTGGAGGCCCGGCAGAGCTCCGACGGCGGTTGCAGCAGTAGCAGCTGCTGTAGCAGTCAGCAGCAGCAGCAGTGGCAGCTGCGGTGGCCTTGGCGGCGGTTGCGATGGTGGTGGAGGCGGCTCAGGGTGAGGGTTCGGTGGCGGAGGTGATGGCGGTGGCGTCAATGGTGGTGGTGGTGGCCTGTGGTGGCGGTGGAGAGTGTGGGGGAGGTCGGGGAAGTCGGCTCGGGTTAGTGGTCGAGAAGTGGGAAGAAGTTGCGGGGGATGTGGCGGCGGCGGAGGGCGTCGTGGGGCGGTGGGGACAGGGTGGTTGTGTAGAGGGGGTCACGGCGGAGCAGATGGGGGTGATGGCGGTGGTCCACAACGGCCAGGGTGGCGGTGGTGGGCGGTCGGAGGTGGGGAGCTGCTGTTGTGGAGAGGGAGAAAGGGTTGCTGCGGGGGCTGCCGGAGGCGGAGGCGGCGGCGGCGGCCAGGGAGGGTGGCAGTCGGCCGGTGAGTAGCTGGGGGAGAGGCGAGGGGGTTGGCGGTGGTCCGGTGGCAGTGGGTGGCCGGAGTTGGGTGGGGGGGGGTGGTCGGGAATGGAAGAGGGCTGGGTAGATATATATAGGGTTAGGATTGGGGGTAGTTTGGTAATTATGTTAAACTTTTAGGGTAGTTTGGTAATTTGAGTTTTAGGATATTTTAATAGATTTTTCTGAATATTTAGGGACACATGTAAGTGTTATGGTTAATGGCCAATGAGGTTATGCCACCTCACATGCATTTTGCATAAAAACCCTTGTAATTCCATAATTTACATAAAAGTCCTAAAATTGGTATTTTGTGCAATTACGTAATTTGTTTGGAAAAACACCTGGTTCCTAGAAATACCAAATTTCACAGAAATGAGAGAAAAAACTGGGGGAGTGCTTTGGGATGTGTGGGGGTGAGTCTGGACAGGGGCAGGGTCAGGTTCTTTGGGTGATACGGGTCACCGTATTTATTATTTAATAAATACTGCGCACGGTGTTCACTAATTATTTAGAGGCAGGTAGGGTCATAATTTTTCTACGGTGTCAATACACTAATTGTAGTATATTCAGTCTAAAATATTATCGTATTTTTGTTTGGGCAAAACAGGTGCCTACTGGTCCTCAAATCTCTAGGGGTACAGAGATGGGTAAAGAGCAGAAAATTAAATAGGAATTAAATACGAACTTTTGTAACGATATTTGTGCGTCTCAAACGAGGCTCAAAATAAAGCATCTAGGAGTTGCACAAAATTAAAGAAAATAGTCTAACATGTCTAGGACAGGTATGTGAACTTTGTTTGGGAATTACAGCTAGTGCAATACTCTAATTAATTGTGTAATGGACATGTGCACAATCAATAGGATATAAATAAATAAAATATTGTAATAAATTCTAATTTGCTAAAAATGATTTTAAAATAGTAAAATCTGGTCGAGGGAGTTTACAGACTTTGCGTCTTACATCTAGTACTCTAATTTTTTTCTCTAACCAAAGTGTAGGGAACTGGAATTGGCTCCATTTTTGGTGCGTATACACTTCTCAAGGTCTCCGTCGAAAATACTGCAGGATAAAAACTATCAATACTAATATTGCAATATCTACAAACAAAACATGCATGTATATATAGTATATAAGTATGGTACCATCTAAAATATGTACAAGATCTGTCGGTTATATTAACAATATAGGTTCTACTTGTTGTACGGTATTATTTCAAACTTATAACTATCAATAGCTAATATTTCTAGGTGATTCTTCTCTTTGATAATACAAGCCATAGTCTTTAACATCTTCGGACAATAATCTGTGTCTATATTTTCAGCATTCTTTCTACGATTGTCATAAAATGTAATAATCTTGGCTCTAATACCATAGAGAAGTATTGTTATTGGCTTATCTCATAATTTTTTTAATCCAGCTATTGAAACATTCAGCAAGATTAGAAGTGTTAATATCTAATCTAGGACAAGTAGCATACGCTGTTATCCAATGTTCAAATCGACGACTTTTATCGTTTACACCAGTAAGCCAATCGTACAACATTTTGTTCTAGGCTTTAATTATATCAAACATACTCTCTACATCCGTTTCATTATATGATTTAGCAAGCAAGTCTAACAAGTGTTTAAATACAGGTTCTTTGGTAACTTTTTTCATGTTTTGTTTAAAATGCTGAATAAAAAAAAAGAGGAGATGCAGAAAAAATAGCACAAACAATATTTATTAATTCTTTTTGCTTATCAGATATAAATAAAATTGTACTACAATCATTAAAACAACTTTCAAAAGATATTTTAAGAGAGTTTAAAAACTAAGACCAAGAATCACTATTCTCACCTTCAGCAACAGCATAAGCTATAGGATATAATTGATAGTTAGGACTGTGAGCACAAAAAATAAATAAGATATCTTGATATTTAGACGAAAGAAATGTAGCATCAGTACTAATAACCGGTAAACAGCCCCTTAAAAATTCGTCAATACATGACTTTAAACAAATAAAAATTCGTTGAAAGCTATTGTTTTCGGCAGTTTTAATAAAATATGTACTACCTGAATTTGTCTCCATAATTCTATAACAATACTCCTCAAGACTAGCGTATGCCTCATCATAACTGCCATTAATTTCAGCTAATACCGTCTCTCGGGCTCTCCAGGCTTTGGAATAACTAACTTGTATATGGTGCTCCCTATATATATCTTTAACAATTTGTGATGGACTATATTACTGGTTATCTCTAATAATATCAATTATCATGGTCTTAATCCATGCAGCGGTAGCTAGTCGATGACGTCCTGTACTAAGTCTCCCTAAACAAGAATGATAATTTTCTAATGTACTAACTTTAACTATATCGTCATTTCTATTGGATTTGACATATACTCTTTAATTACAATTCGGTTGATCACAATTATATATAATTCCACGAGCATTTTTCATAACACTAGCTGAACAACTAAAATTATATTTAATTGCTAAATTACTTATAAAGCTTCTAAAGTGAGAACGGCTAGAAAATGATTGTCCCTTAAATACTTTATCAGTGATAGCTTTTACAACATCATCATCTACCGTATAATCTATATTTTTAACTAAATTATCACTATTTCCATCATCGTTGTCACTATCATCATCATGGTTAGATTTATCTGATGAATGACCTTTTTGAAAAAATAAAATAATTTATTGAGAAGAACTAGCACCCGAACTAACATGCTGGTATTCAGAAAAATATTCACTATTTCTATTATCTAATGTTGCTGCTACTTTAATAACATATATTTTTATATACCGTGATTGTGAATTAATTTCAAGAATATAATTTCATGCATCTTCACTATCTATCAAAAAATAATTAGAACAAAAAATAGACTTCTGAATAAAATCATAATGAATAGAACAACGTTAAATAATATGATTACGTATATTTTCAAACTAATATTTGGATAAATTGAAAAAATTATACTTTCTCCTCGTTCGTAATTTAACCCATTTACTTTACCGCCGTACGAGCATACAATTCTTACTCTATGATCCATGACGGTTGATAATTTTTGCTACAAGAAACTCAGATAAACTTTAGCTGCAGGCAGAACTTTGGCTGAAGCTTTGCTAGAGGCAGAGAGACAGAGAGAGTGCTGAGGACTTTGCTAGAGGGAAGAGAGTGAGAGTGTTGGATGATTTGGTTGAGATAGGAAATATATATAAGTTTGTATTAGCCGTTGTGCAACGACTATAATCCTCCCCCCAACTCTCAACGGCTATAATTTTTTCCCGCCCCCATCCCGAGAAGCCAACGGCAGAAAATTAATTTTCTCCCCTCACTGCCAACTAAGTTGGCGGGCTCTGCCTCCAACACACCTCCCTCTCCAACTTAGTTGGCGGGCTCTGCCTCCAACACACCTAGCTCGCCAACTCAGTTGGCGAGCCCTTTGATCCCCCAACAACCCGCCAACTCAGTTGGCGAGTTCTTCCCCCATCTGCTATTTGTCAAAACTTCTCCCCTTTCTCGCAATTATTCGAAAATTTATTACTTTATTTGAAAAAATTCGAATACAATTTAAAGAAATAGACAGAGGAAATATTTTTTGTAAATTTTATAAGTGGTTATATATTTCGTCAGTCGGATTGACAGAATATGTGCATGTACAGATTCTATCACTCGATTTAGAAAATATAGCAATTAAAAATTTATGCATAGAACTAAGCTTATCCCTTGAGTCTTGTCTCATGTCAGATTTGTGTAGCTAGCAGGGGAGCAACTACCAAGCTGTCCTAAGGAAAGAATGACCCACTAGATTTTAAGAAGGTTATTGACAAATGTACTGCAAAAATGATTCAGACTGTTCTAAATTTTTTTTTAAAATTTTTTACTTAAAATTTTACTCAGAACTAGTTCAAAAATTTATTAATTTTGACGGTCCTTCCAATAGTTTGGACTGTCAAAATTTTGACCGTCATTTCTTATATGACTGTCAAAATTTTGACAGTCCTAAATAAAATTTGGACTAATTTCGAGTAAAATTTTAAGTAAAAAAAAAAAAAAAATTTGAAACTCTAAGTGTATTTTGTAGTGCCTTTATCATCAGCATTTAAGAAGAGCCCATATCTCCGAAGCAAAAAATTGAAAAGGGTTGCATAGACCACATAATAATGGGGGAATGCATCAATCATTCAGACAGCTCTACGTAGAAACAGGACAAAAATAACAAAAATAAATTTCTTCGTCCGAGAAAAAGGTTTAGAGAAATAGGCAGAAGAAGAAAGAGTTTGAAAATTTTGTGGCAATAGATTTCGTAAATCAGTCTGAAGGAATTTGTGCATGCGCAGAATCTACCGGCCGGTCTGACAGAAATCAACCATTTATACAACTCTTTTTCAAACAGTATGACGTAAAATCAATCACTATGCAACTCTTTAAAAGATTACTAGCTTATTTCATTGTCAAAGAAATACTTTCTCTCTCTCTCTCTCTCTCTCTCTTTGGATTAGGCTGTAATTTACGTAAGTTGAGGAGGGGCGGATGCTGTGGTGGTAGGCACTGGGGACCAGGCATCCAATAAAAATAAAGAGCAATGCTATGTCTACAATCAAATGCTTACAATTTTTTTACATGTGACGGCGGTTCATTGGATGAAAAAAGAGAGGTAAAATCCAGTGGCTGCTTGATTGGTCGTCACGTGACAAAAATGTCACGTTGCAGCCGTTCGTTAGAAAAAAAGAGGGCCGGATGGCCCACATAACAAGGGAGTATAGAGGGTTGTAAGTATTTGGTAGTAAACTTAACATTATTGGAAAATAAAACGATTAAGAAATGAGTAGTTAAGCTCAAACATATTAGACAGTAGGGGCACTCTTCTCTCTCTTAACCCTTACACATGTAACACATCCCCTGATCTTGCAAGTCTTCTTTCAAAAGAAAAAAATAAAACCTACTATCTATTGCTGCCTCTAATTGAAAATTTATTTCTAAGTAGTGTTCATAATTTGTCACCGAAGAGATGTGGGGATCTAATGAGACAAGAGAAATTCAAGGAGTGTAAAAGGACGGACGACTCGGAACCTGGTCCTGGTTCGGCCCGAAAAAATCCGGTCCGGGTCGATCAGGACCTGGTCAACGGACCGGCCCGCTCCGCCCCCCCCCCCCCCCCCCCCCCACTGGTCTGAGCTGGGTTGGAGTATCCGACCCGCAAGTCTGGTCCTGTCCAGTCTCGTCGGGCCGGGTCCAATTCGGTCGACCTGGTTGCCTATATATATATATATATATATATATATATATATATATATATATATTGTTGAGTTATGAAAACTTATTTAGACCCACATAGGATAGAAAGTAAGGAGGAGACTAGCCTCCTCCTATATATACGAACCCCCACTTTGAGAAATAAATCAATTAAGTCTTTCTACTTGGTATCAGAGCCAAAGCTCTGAATCATTTTTTTTTAAAAAATTTTCCAAAAAAGAAGGAGAATTTCCTTTCCCCCTGAGCCCCCCTGCCTTCCTCTACCCGGGGTCGTCGACGTTCCCTATGGATGTCATCAAGCCCGTCGTTGGATCGTGGATAATCAGAGAGAAACTTTTGTGTGATCCTCTGATTTCGATCTCAACGTGGGTTGTCACGCCCCAGACCCAAAATGTAAGGAACTAGGCCATGTGGCATTGGCCAGCTGACACGTCACTAAGGGTTTAATCCATTTTAATGGACCCAAAGGAACGTGCTACGCTGTCCTAAAATACTACAAGTTTAACACAGGTAAATCTAATCTCATCCATAGAAATATCAATGAATATGAGAATAGTGCTGAAATATATATAATGCTGAGTCTGAATGTCATAGTACACATCTTGTGGGAACAAACCCACTACAAAAGATAATAACAGTGCAAAAAAATAAGATAGACTAATGTATCGTCTATCTAGGGAAAATAGCTCCATCTCCAGGTGAACGAGCCTCTAGGATCAGGCAGATTCTGATGGTGTGTCTCTTCTAACTCTTCCTCCATGGCATGCCTGGTCTCCTGTCAAGGCCCATATACCGTAGGGTAGAAGGCCTCATCTAAATCTGGAAGGGAACCAGATCCTCAGTGGGACATAACAAGATACAGAAAAATAACATGCCATGTATGTAAATACTGAATAAATAAATAAATACAGGGTGCTAACCATCTAAGTGAATGCAAGTAAAGACCTTGTAGTACGCATGGAAAAGTGTAGGCTTGACATATGCTGACTTAATTCACCAATCGTGTTGACTGGCTAGTATATGTGTCATATGCCCCCGGACACACGGGTAGCTCTGCAATCGACCATCTCCGAGGAGCATTGTACGAAGGATAAAAGACTCAAGGAGGGGGTGTCCCATACGTCTACTAGTTATCTTTTCCGCCCAATGTAACTAATGCCAAGTTGTAATTATTCCTGAGTTTTTCTGATTTTATGCTAAGCCGTGATGCACGTCACACGTACTGGTAGCTAATCAAATACGCAACTCGCATCCCAATATGTATTGCAACCTTGTTGCGTGTTCCCGTGACAGGGTCTAGGAGGATATTAGGATACCCTCACAGATGTTGGTAGGTCTGTAAAGACTAAGTTAATTACACTACGTGTCAACGTACTTGTTGACGGTACCCGAGGCAATCTCGGATACACACAGTCATATGAAGTTCAGGAGAAATAGCATATAACATTTGTATTTAAACAGTAAACTTGGCAAGGTATACTTGCCTACTTCCTGATTGTGCTGAAAACCTGATCTCACAGTCAAGTTTGAGGGGTCTTGTGACATGGGATAACTGACTGCGCTGAAGATGTATTCTGTTTGAGACATACATGGTTCGTAAATATATAATTAAATAAGAGGGTACATAATATATATATATATATATATATATATACTTATGTAAATATATATATAAGACATAATATATATATATAGTCATATATATAATATAGGGTACATATATATATATATATATATATATATATATATATAGTATATATATATATAGATATAGTAAATATAGTAGTATGTATATATTTATATAGCATATATACATATATAATAGATATATTATATATAAATACATATATATAGATATATATATATATTTACATATATATAAATATATATAAAGAAAATGCAGAAATATAACATACATATTTATTATATATACTAATAGTATATATATATATATATATATATATATATATATATATATATATATATATATATATATATATATATATATATAGTGTAATAATATATATATATAATAATATATAAATAAATATATATTAATATAGATACATATATATAGATATTTATTTACATATATACATATATATAAAAAAGAAAAGAAAAATGCAGGAATATATATATATATACATACATATTTATATGATATAATAATATTATATTTTACATACTATAATTATATATTATAATATAATATATATACAATTATACATAAGTATGTATATATATTTATATAAATATATATAATTATATACATATAAAAGAATTTAAAAATGCATAAAGAATATATACATATATATAAATATATGTATATATATATAAAGGAAATGAAATACATAAGTATATACATATAATATAGTAGTATACTATATATATATATATACTGAATATATATATATAATAATAATATAATTATATAACATATATAATTATATATATAATATAATATCATATATATATATATATATATATATATATATATATATATATATATATATATATATATATATATATATATATATACATACATATATATATATATTTATATATTTTATAAAAGAAAATGCAAAAATATATATATATATATACATATTTACAATATATATATATATAATAATATATATATATATATATACACTGTATATATATATACTGGATTAATAATAATAATAATAATTATTATTATATATATATAATATATATATATATAATTACATATAATAATACATATATATATAAATATATATATATACATATACATATAAATAATAAATAAAAAATGAAAAATATAAAAATATAAATACATGCATATATACTGTATTTATAATATTAATATTAATATTAATATATAAATACATATAATAATATATATATTAATATATATAAATATATACATATATATAGATATAGCTATATATACATACATATACAAATAAATACGAAAATACGTATTTATACAGGGCTATACCTGACAGGTCAGCAAGGGGGGGCCCACGGTTGGTCGCCGGCGGGAGGACGGCGGCTGGCCGGAGGGACGAGCAGCTACTGCCAGCAGTGACAACAGCAGCGGCAGCTTGCAGCGGCTACGGCGGCCATGGCGAAGGTGGTGGTGCAGGCGGTCGATTCGACGGAGGGGAGGGTGGCGAGGAGTTCTGTGGTTGTGGCGGAGGTCAGGGGTAGCTGGAGTGGCGGTGGGGGGTGGTCGGGGGAGACTGGGGTTCATTCGGGAAGAGGGGGGTCGGGGCACTTGTGGCGGTGCTGCCGGCGACGGTGGTGGTCGGGGGGGCAGTGGTGGTGGGTCAGTCCGGTGGAGGAGGTGGCGGCGAGTCGTTTGGGGGTGGTGGTCCATGATGGCGGAGGGTGGTGGCTAGGGTGGTTCGGGTGGTGGAGAGGTGCTGTGGTGTTTGTGGGGTGTTGGCTGCTGTGGGGGTTCTAGGCGGCGCCGGCGGTGGCCGGACGGGGGTGGCGGTGGTCGGAGGGGAGGCTTGGGAAGTGGCGAGGGGATCGGCAAGGGTTTGGTGGCCGGAGGTGGGCTGAGGGTGGTGGTGTAGGGTTTCGGAAATGGGGGGGGGGTCGGGTATATATAGGGTTTAGGCAATGGCATGGGTGGTAAATAGTTAGAAGTCTAGGGGTATTTAGGTAATTTGATTTTTAGGATATTTTGGGCTGATATTTTGGGATATTTTGGTGGGTCCCACTGCCACGTGTACGGTGTAGGTTCACCAGCCAATAAGAAGGTGACACCTCACACTGGAAATTTACAGAAAACCCCCTACAATTTTATAAATTGCATATAGGCCCTAAAATTGGGAATTTGCATAATTATGCAATTTGTCTGATTAAAAACACTTATTCCTAAAAATACTGAATTGCACAGAAATGATGGGGAAAGCTGGCGGAGGGCCTAGGCAGGGATGGGGGTGAGCCTGGGCAGGGGCAGGGCCTGGTTCTTTGGTTGATACGGGTCATCGTATTTATTAATTAATAAATATTGCGCACGGTGTTCTCTAATTAATTAGAGGCAGGTAGGGTCATAATTTTAATACGGTGTCAATATACTAATTGTAGTATATACCAAGTAGAATATTAACGTATTTTTGTTTGGACAAAACTGGTGCATGTTGGGTCTCAAATCCCTAGGGGTACAGAGATGGGTATAGAGCAAGAATTTAAATAGAAAATAAATACGGACGTTTGTAACGATATTTGTGTGTGTCACGCCCCAGTCCCAAAATATCGAGGGACTGGACACGTGGCAACGGCCAGCAGTACGCACCGATGGATAACCCAAATTAATGGAGCCACCAGGGCGTACTTAAGCTGTAAATAAGGTCTACTACAACAAGTCACACTAATCTCATCCATAAAGATAAAGAAATAACTGCATAATGAAATGGAAATAAGTAGCAACAATAATCACAGCAAGTCAGTCGGAGAAACAATCCGACTTAAGTCTGAATAACTGGCTCTATAGGCCAGGAACAAAAGAGGTAAACATGAAATAGTACTGACTACTGGAACAGGCACTCAGGAGAAGTCCTCGGCAGTCACCTCGTCTTCAGTATTCGGTTCTATTCCAGTAATAGCTTCAGTTCCGGTCCCGTATACCTCGGGGTACTGCTCCTCTGCTAAACCTGGAGACATAATCCATTCCAGGTCCTCAGTGGACATAGCAAGGCACAAATAATACAAACCAAATGAATAAGCAGTGCAATAAATAAATGAACAGCAGGGTAAACTAAGTAACCATCTATGTGATATGCAAATGAGAGCAACACTAGTACTCAGGCTGAGACCGCTACAAGCTCTGTGTCGGGGAGCCGGTAGCAGCAATAACACGTAAAGGGTCTAGCTCTGCTGGAGAGTCTACAACCTCACAATAATAGTAGATATATATATAGAATAGCCTGTAGCCTATGTGTCTCTCCCCACCCAATGTAATCACGCAAGCCATGACCATAACGTCTCATGTCCATGTCAGCGGGATTATAGCTAATGCAACAAGTCATACTGTCTATAACTAAAACAACTCTGTCAAGTCCTGTATCCTATACAAAATCACCACGAATGTCTTAGGAGGATTCTGTCCATGATAGTGTCAAGTGTCCTGGGTTGTAGGGTACTTGATAGGTCAAGTACAAGAGTAAGGGGATCGTAAATCCATCTCTAAATGACAAACCCAACACCGCGTACGGTGTCGGCACCCGACTATGATCGGACACTAGGTACTTCATACGTTCCCTAGGTTAAGCAGTTTAAATCAGTTTATATGAATTTACACAAGACATCCAGCAGAGTATTTTTACAGATAATATGAAAATAATGACTGCAAGTTTGGCAAGGTGCACTTGCCTGATGTTTGAATTCTACTTAGGTCCCGGTTTCGGAAATTTCCAGAGATGTCTCCAAAAGCTGAAATAAATAGTACCATCTTGCTCATAAGGTGTCAAACATCTAGGAACGCCTGTCCTTGGGTCCAATTTGGAGACAAGGGCAAAAACGGCAGTTTCGGCCCAAAACGGGATCCACCGGTGGGCCCGCTTTGCACCGAAAACGTGTCAGGATCAATGGTTTCCAATTTCACCAAACTTAGTGTCAATAGGTCAGGAACGCTGATACGAACCCAACGGAACTTTCAGATTTGAATTCCGATGAGCCGATCACAAAATCGCCCGTCGAGCGGGGCCTGTGGGGCCCACGACACGCGATTTCGTCAACGTTCTCAGAATCGAACCAAACTTGACCCACAGGACCAGCGTATCGCTACGAGTCTGATGGCACAAGTTTCGTCTCGATCTGACATGTGTGCACGAAGTTAGGGTGAATTACAGAAAAGTCGGATACGGGGCGATGTCCGCGGATACGCGTTGATTCCGGTGTGCACGCACGCCCGAATCAGCTTCCGCAAAATCTCACACGTCTGTATCAACGACGCACACGTATCTGTGAAGACCGCACGCGACCTAGTCGTCCCGTTTGGCGGGGCGCACTCAGTTCCGGGGTGAAACATGGTCTAATTTTTTCCTATTTTTGGATCGTGGTGTACGATCACCACAGGACGCGATGCCCCGAGCGGTTTATCCGGGCACCGAAAGGGTCATACAGATTTCACGTAGAAATTTACAGAATCGAAATTGGATAAACGAGGTGCAAGATGTAGCGCCCCGTTCTCCCGATGCGGAGAGCGCGGCTAAGAAACACAAGACGGTATCGTTCGATCGGGATAGATTGAATTAAGAACTCGTCCTCGTTATGGATTTGTTTCTTCGGAATCGATTCCCATATTCAGTGGACTGCGCCCCCGGGATCGGCTTAGCGGCAGAGTCAGGAGGGACCTCTCCGCTGCTATCTTTTATTGCCTCGGTTTTCGATGTCGCTTGTTGCTTTCGTGCTTTGAGTTGGTTTTGGAAATTGCTTATTTTCCTTGAACGGTTTCGATGGTTTTCATTGTTTTCGTTCATTGACTTGCACTTCTATTCCGAGATTGGAAAGAGAGGAAGAAGTATTAATCGAGCTGTTCGTGTGCAGGTGAACGAGCAGTAGGCGGCTTGCGAGCGGAGTCGTGAAGCGCCTCTTTCCTTCTTCTTTCCAAAAATCTAAGTGAGTGGCTACCAACCCGATTAGTTAGCCTTGCTTCCAGCCTCACTCCTTCGCCCCGATCAAACGATACCAAGTAATAATAAAAGAGATCAAGATAAAAGGGAATAGACTTAAAATAATTGCTTGTCAACTAAACTTATGAACGGTTATCATCCTGTATGCTAGTTCGTTTATAACTGTTCTATGAATCGTGCTAAGTATGGAAATATATGCTTGTTATGAAACAAACTGTTAGTAAGACTATGCAAAACTGTTTGGCTATGGAGCTTGCTCCTATTCGTTCTAAATTCGTTTGTAAATTCGTGTGAAATAATTCGAACTAAATGTGCTCGATCACGGACAACTTGTGCACAAGGTATTTTGGCTTCCGCGGACGGCCGCCAGGGCACTGGGGCCGATCCAATCCGGGCGGAAGAGTTCGTATAGTCGTTTGTCATGGACGGGATGCTATGTAGCGGGGCTCGCCACCTGCGTTGCATAACATTCTTGTCCCGAGACTATAAACCGTCCCTTTGTGGCATCAAGCCAGTGATCCCTGTGTATATTTAAACCTGTTGCATACTAACTTGTGTCTTCGTTTCAGGGAAGGCATGGTAAGTATTGTGCAGGTAATTCAGACGGTTAGGTAAAATCCACCGAACGGTGGCACGTTCATTTCAGTAAATTCAATATGCTGCTTACTTGTAAATGAACTAAGGCAAGATAGAAACCCACAAAAATATGCATGCTTCACTAAACAATGTGTTGATTGGTATAATCAGGCTAGCTCGCCTTCACCAGCATGTTTCGATATGCTGACCCTCGTTGAAACAGGTTCTCCGCACCAAGGCGAACCGAGCGAGGAGCCGAAGTCGTCTTCCCGATCCAGTCCAGCTATTGGCGCATCTTCACCGCGCCCTTGAAGCCTTTTGAAGTCCGAAGCTGCAACTCTTCATACACAAATGCAGCTCCGTGGCAAAGCGATCCTCCAGCCTGGAGGTCCTTATCGTTTTGAGTTTATAAAAGGATGTAATGTACAGGACTGCTATCTCATTTTGAGTCAACCCTTTTGTAAGCCGTACGGCATATTAGCTGACTCGTTCAAGAGTTTGTAATAGATGTTCATTATCAATAAAGAGAACTTTTCTATGTTTCAAATCTGTGTTTCAATTTATCTGCGTACTCTGAATACGTGCTTGCTATGCAAATCATTAAAGCCTTGTGCGGGCGCAACTCCAGGCCCGCACGGCGGTCACGACCCGGGGGACGCCTCGGGGCGTGACATAGTGGTATCAGAGCACAGATTTAAAGTTCCTTAGACTTCGTGCTGGAAAAGTTCCTTTAACGATCAAATTCCTGTGCGAACTCTTGAACTCGCTAGGCCAAAATGAGATACGTTCATGCAATATGTCCATAATACATTATGATCCTAATGTAATTTACCTTCTTTTGAAGGAATGGATCCAGCGCAATCTGCAGCGCAGCCACCGATCGAAACACAAGAGAGCAGTTCGGGCAATTCGGGAAGCTCTTGAAGCCAAAGAGGCATGTCTCAAGTCGACCCGCTTGAGCGGTTAATGCAAATGTTAGAATCGCAACGACAACGAGACGATGCTCGCCAAGCTAAGCTCGAGAGTAATCTAGAGACCCGATTCTCAGTCCAACAGAAGCAGGTCGATGCCCTGCAACAAATCATTCAGACTTTGGCTGCCAACCATTCCGCCGCAACAGCTGCGACTCCGGTGGAACAGCCCGTGCTTGAAGTGGAGACGCCTCAAATTCCAAGGCCGAGGGACGTGACTGCCTTCAACTTGGGCCATTTCAAGAAAGTCTGCAACACCCCATTCGACGGGACTGAGGACGCAGTGGTAGCTCTAGATTGGCTAGCCGAGATTAAAGACCACTTCACTCTGCTAGAGGTCCCCGAAGATAAGCGCGTCGCCTGCGCGCAATTGCAGCTCCGCCTCAACGCACACGATTGGTGGGACGTGCATCGACGATCTCTCCAATTTGATCACGGAGAGGAGGCGATCTCGTGGATGACCTTTCGTGCCACGTTCGAAGAGGAGTTTATACCGCCTCCAGTACAACGTAAAATGGAAAATGACTTCGTGCAACTGAGGCAGGGCAGCTTGACGGTGAAGCAGTACTCCGCCGAATTCAACCGACTCTCAAAATTCGCTAAGGCCTATTTATCTGATGCAGCGAGTCGAGCCAGAAGGTTTGAAGGTGGACTACGCCCTGCCATCCATTCGCACGTGGCCAATAATCAGTACGGAACAATGCGTGAAGTCATGAATCACGCCCTATCGCTCGAGCCACTGTATCCTCACGTTTCCACCGGCGCTGTGCATACCTACAATCACAAACGCCAAGGCAACGATAGAGGAAACAACGCTGCAAAACGACAAAACAACGGTGGTCGGAACAAGACAAATGCAGGAGTGCGTTGTGAGCACTGCAATAGGCCGGGGCATACCATCGTTAATTGTTACTTGAAGAATGGGTCTTGTTACAACTGTGGCGGCAACGGACACCTGATTCGAAACTGTCCGCTCCCGGATCGCCGTCAGCAACAAAATAATCCCTAACGGTTGGTTCTATTCCTAAGTTTCGGGATGAAACTTCCAATTGGTTGGGTAGGATGTAGCGCCCCGTTCTCCCGATGTAGAGAGCGCGGCTAAGAAACACAAGACGGTATCGTTCGATCGGGATAGATTGAATTAAGAACTCATCCTCGTTATGGATTTGTTTCTTCGGAATCGATTCCCATATTCAGTGGACTGCGCCCCCGGGATCGGCTTAGCGGCAGAGTCAGGAGGGACCTCTCCGCTGCTATCTTTTATTGCCTCGGTTTTCGATGTCGCTTGTTGCTTTCGTGCTTTGAGTTGGTTTTGGAAATTGCTTGTTTTCCTTGAACGGTTTCGATGGTTTTCATTGTTTTCGTTCATTGACTTGCACTTCTATTCCGAGATTGGAAAGAGAGGAAGAAGTATTAATCGAGCTGTTCGTGTGCAGGTGAACGAGCAGTAGGCGGCTTACGAGCGGAGTCGTGAAGCGCCTCTTTCCTTCTTCTTTCCAAAAATCTAAGTGAGTGGCTACCAACCCGATTAGCTAGCCTTGCTTCCAGCCTCACTCCTTCACCCCGATCAAACGATACCAAGTAATAATAAAAGAGATCAAGATAAAAGGGAATAGACTTGAAATAATTGCTTGTCAACTAAACTTATGAACGGTTATCATCCTGTATGCTAGTTCGTTTATAACTGTTCCATGAATCGTGCTAAGTATGGAAATATATGCTTGTTATGAAACAAACTGTTAGTAAGACTATGCAAAACTGTTTGGCTATGGAGCTTGCTCCTATTCGTTCGAAATTCGTTTGTAAATTCGTGTGAAATAATTCGAACTAAATGTGCTCGATCACGGACAACTTGTGCACAAGGTATTTTGGCTTCCGCGGACGGCCGCCAGGGCACTGGGGCCGATCCGATCCTGGCGGAAGAGTTCGTATAGTCGTTTGTCATGGACGGGATGCTATGTAGCGGGGCTCGCCACCTGCGTTGCATAACATTCTTGTCCCGAGACTATAAACCGTCCCTTTGTGGCATTAAGCCAGTGATCCCTGTGTATATTTAAACCTGTTGCATACTAACTTGTGTCTTCGTTTCAGGGAAGGCATGGTAAGTATTATGCAGGTAATTCAGACGGTCAGGTAAAATCCACCGAACGGTGGCACGTTCATTTCAGTAAATTCAATATGCTGCTTACTTGTAAATGAACTAAGGCAAGATAAAAATCCACAAAAATATGCATGCTTCACTAAACAATGTGTTGATTGGTATAGTCAGGCTAGCTCACCTTCACCAGCATGTTTCGATATGCTGACCCTCGTTGAAACAGGTTCTCCGCACCAAGGCGAACCGAGCGAGGAGCCGAAGTCGTCTTCCCGATCCAGTCTAGCTGTTGGCGCATCTTCACCGCGCCCTTGAAGCCTTTTGAAGTCCGAAGCTGCAACTCTTCATACACAAATGCAGCTGCGTGGCAAAGCGATCCTCCAGCCTGGAGGTCCTTATCGTTTTGAGTTTATAAAAGGATGTAATGTACAGGACTGCTATCTCATTTTGAGTCAACCCTTTTGTAAGCCGTACGGCATATTAGCTGACTCGTTCAAGAGTTTGTAATAGATGTTCATTATCAATAAAAAGAACTTTTCTATGTTTCAAATCTGTGTTTCAATTTATCTGCGTACTCTGAATACGTGCTTGCTATGCAAATCATTAAAGCCTTGTGCGGGCGCAACTCCAGGCCCGCACGGCGGTCACGACCCGGGGGACGCCTCGGGGCGTGACACAAGATACGAGTACCTGAAGGACACCCGAGAAACCGGGATTTTTCGAGTCCGACACGCGCGTCTGTGTCCTGGACGTGTCCACGTTCCTGCGAGTCTAGGGGTCTGCTGTGTCCGCGTGTCCGGAGCTACGATGGAGGGGTTCGGCCGAGACTCGCCGGGGAAGGGCGACTCAGGGCGGCGGAGGCTCGACGAAGGGCTGGGCGTGGCTGCGGCTCCGGGCGGAGGGGAGAACAGCAGCCGCGGGGAGAGAGGAGGAGGAGGGGGTTCTGGAGAGGGGCTGGCCGGCGTCGGGCGCTGGCTGGGCGGCTCTCGGCGAGCTGGTCGGTGGCTAGGGAGGAGGTCGGCGGCTAGGGAGGAGGTCGGCGTCGGGCTAGGGTTCCGGCGGTTTGATTTGGGGAAGATGAAGGGAGGAGGAGAAGAAGAGGGTTTATAAAGGGGTGGCTCGGGCGATCGTGGCCGGGGGAGTCGGCAGGGGAGGAGGTCGTGGAGTCATGGGGGTGAGGCTGGGAGGTTCTCCGGCGACGTGGCCGGAGAACGCGGCGGGAACCGCGGCACAGGCGTGGGGAAGGGGCTCCTTCGGGTCGGGTCGGGCGCGGATCCGGGTTGGGCGGACCCGCCCGACCCGCTAAGCTGTGTGAGGGCTGGGCTGGGTTAGTAATGGGCTCGGCCCACTGGGCCGGGCCGGGCCCCTAAACCAAATAAAACTAAATAATAAATAATAATAATAATAATAAAACAGTAATTAATTAATAATTAGAAAAATAGTTTTTAGGCTTTTAAAAATAGATCTGAGGCCCAATAAAATCCCAAAAAATTACCCTAAGTCCGGTTTTCTATTCTACACCATAAAATCATATTTTTATTATATTTTAATATTAGTTATTAGCAATTAAAAATTACATAATCACACAGCTCCTATGTAAATTCCTGAAAAAAATTGCATATTAATTCCCAAAATTGATTTTAAAATATCTGAAAATTTAGGGTGTTTACAATCTACCCCCCTTAAGAGGATTGCGTCCTCGCAATCGAAGGGTAAACTATAAAGGCAAGATTTTACAGAATTAAAGAATGCTTAAGTTCTACCTGATTCTGCAAATAAGTGCGGATAACGCTGGCGCATAACATCTTCTCGCTCCCAGGTCGATTCGCCAGGAGAGTGCTGTTTCCATGCTACTCGAACCAGTCTGATTGTCTGCCCTCGCAGTGTCTTCTCACTGGTGTCGAGTATACCTACTGGCTGCTCTTCGTATCTCAGGCTAGGTCCCACCGAGATCTCAGAATGATCAACTATATGACTTGGGTCCGTCACGTATCTCCTTAGTTGTGAGACATGGAATACATCATGCACTCTCTCTAAGGATGGAGGTAATACAAGACGGTAAGCCATCTCACCAATGCGCTCCAAGATATCAAATGGCCCAATGTACCTTGGGCTTAACTTGCCTCTGCTGTCGAATCTGATAGTACCTCTTGTGGGCGAGATCCTCAAAAATACATGCTCTCCTTCCTTGAACTCAAGGGGTCGTCTGTGTACATCGGCCCAATGCTTCTGTCTATCCTGGGCTGCACGGAGATGGTTCTGAATCTGCTTTACTTTCTCCACTGTCTCCGTTACCAACTCTGGACCCAGTATTTAATGTTCGCCAACGTCGCTCCAGCATATTGGCGATCTGCACTTCCTTCCGTACAACGCCTCGAAAGGTGCCATCTGAATGCTTGCCTGATAGCTTTTGTTGTAGGAGAACTCCACTAAGTGCAGGTAATCTTCCCAAGATCCTCCGAAGTCCAGTATACATGATCGCAGCATGTCTTCCAAGATCTGAATTGTGCGCTCTGATTGGCCATCTGTCTGGGGATGATAGGCAGTACTGAACTTGAGTCTGGTGCCGAGACTCTCTTGCATGCTTGTCACGCCCCAGTCCCAAAATGCCGAGGGACTGGAGAAGCGTGGCAATGGCCAGCAGCACGCACCGATGGACAACCCAATTTAATGGATCCATCAGGGCATGCTTAAGCTGTAGTCTAGCAGTAATAAGTTACAAGTCTCAGGTATTACTAATCTCATCCACAGATTAACACAGATTAATTGCCAGAAATAATACAATGGAAATAAATATACAATATCAAATAAGGTTATCTCGGGAAACAATCCGAGAAATTATTCTGTTACATTTAAGGAAAAAAGACAGGAAATAAAATGCTGAAAATGGAAATACTGTGTAGTTGAAGCCGGTGCTCAGGAGAAATCTTCGGCCACTACTTCGTCCTCTGTTCCTTGTTCTGCTCCAAGGAGTGCTCCGGTACCGTACACCTCTGGGTAATTCTCTTCAGCTGTACCTGGGGACATAATCCGGATCCAGGTCCTCAGGGGACAGCAAGGTACAGAAAATACAAGCCAAAATAAATACAGTGCAGCAGATAATTAAACAAGAGGGTAAGCTATGTAACCAGCTAAGTGATATGCAATATGAGAGCAGCACTAGAATTCAGGCTGAAGCCACTACAAGCTCTGTGTCGGGGAGCCGGTAGCGGCAATAACTATGAATTATACTCTGAAATATACTATGTTATATATATATAATATCAGCCTGTAGTCTGTGTGTCTCTCCCCACCCAATGTAATCCCACGTCTCATGTTCACGATCCCTCATGTCCATGTCACGCAAGATTAAACTAATGCAGCAAGTCTGATAGCTATGAATCAATTGTTTAAGAATGTAAAGTCTATGTCATACAACATGCATCCTATACAGAATCACCTCGAATGACTCAGGAAGACTCTGTCTCATGGAATAGTGTCAAGTGTCCTGGGTTCTGGTGTACTTGATAGGACAAGTACGAGAATTATCGGGTCTCGATATCCATGCCTATGTGACGTTACACAACTCCGCGTACGGAGTTGGCATCCGACTATAATCGGACACTAAGCACGTCACCCGTTTCCTAGGTTAAGCAGTTAAAACAAGTTTATATTTAATTCCACAAGAAATCCATTAAGATACTATGTCAAGAATTACTGAGATTTGGCAAGCTTTACTTGCCCACTATTGCATAATTAAGTCCAGGAAATAACTAGCAAGCTGCAGGGTTTGGCAAGGTACACTTGCCTGAGGTTCCGGCTATGTTTGCAGTTCTGACTTCGGCGGAAAATGCAGGCGGTACTCCGGTTGCTGAAACAAACATCACCATCAGATCCAGAAAATATCAATCAGCTAGAAACGCCTGTCCTTGGGTCCAATTTGAAGACAAGGGCAAAAACGACAGTTTCGGGTCAAAACGGGGTCCACATGTGGGCCCGCTTTGCACCAAAAAACGTGTCAGGGTCAAAGGTCTCCAAATTCACCAAACTTAGTGTCAACAGGTCAGAAACGCTGATACGAACCCAACGAAACTTTCAGAATTGAATTTCGATGAGCCGATCACAAAATCGCCCGTCGAGCGGGGCCTGTGGGGCCCACGACACGCGATTTCGTCAACGTTCTCAGAATCGAACCAAACTTGACCCACAGGACCAGCGTATCGCTACGAGTCCGATGGCGCAAGTTTTGTCTTGATCCGACGTGTGTACACAAAGTTAGGGCCCGTTCCAGAAAGTACGGATACGGGGCGATGTCCGCGGATACGCGTTGATTCCGGTGTGCACGCACACCCGAATCAGCTTCCGCAAAATCCCACACGTCCGTATCGACGAGGCGCACGTATCTGTGAAGACCGTGCGCGACCAAGTCATCCCGTTTGGCGGGACGTACTCAGTTCCGGGGTGAATCGGGGTCTGGTTTTTCCTGTTTTTGGATCGCGGTGTGCGATCACCACAGGACGCGATGCCCCGAACGGTTTGTCCGGGCACCGAGAGGGTCATACAGGCTTCGCAACGCAAAAGACGGAATTGGAAACGGGGTTACGAGCAGAGAGATACACGCACCTGAAGGGGACACGAAAACCAGGGTCGATTTCGTGTCCAACACGTGTCCGACACGTGTTCGGACACAGGAAATAGGAATTAGGGTTAGGGTTAGGGTCTGCCGGAGTTGTGGCCGGCCGGTAGCGGGTTGGACGGCGTTGACGGCGGAGGGAGCCGGGGACGGCGTCGCCGGGGGCTCGGGACGCGGGCGGCGCCGACAGAGGTCACCGGAGGCGGAGGCGGACGGAGGAAAAGGAGGAGGAGAAAGGGCTGGTGGCGGCTGGGCAGCGGGCCGGAGGCGGCTGCGGCGCTGTCGTCGGAGGCACGGGGGTTCAGGCGGAGGCGGCGGCGACCGTGGCGGTGGCTAGGGCGGTGAGGGCTGTCGGCCAGGGGGGGTGACTGGGGTTTAAATAGGCGGTCGGGGGCCAGGGGTGGCCGGAGATGCGGCGACGAAGCCGGGGACGTGGAGCGAGGGGCGCGGCGGGGAGGAATGGGCTGGCGGCGACGTGGCGGAGCCTCCGGCGGAGGATTCGGCGGAAGAGGCGGTCGGGGCTGGTACATGGGGGAAGACGGGTCGGACGGGTAGCGGGCACGGGCGGGTCGGGCGGCGGATCCGACCCGACCCGGTAGGAGCGGGTACTGGGCCGGGTTGGGGCTGGGCCCGGTGGGCCGGGCCCTGTGGGCTGGGTTTTAAATTTTAAAAAAAATAATAATAATATCCAATAAATAATTAAATAATTAAATAAATAAATTTAGTTGTTTTAGAAATAGGTCCGGGGCCCAATAAATTCCAGAAAAATTGTCCTAAGTCCAGTTTTTCATTTTACATCCAAAAATATTATTTTCATAATATTTTAATATTGTTTGTTATCATTTAAAAATTATTGAATAATTAAAACCCTATTTTTAATTTACAGAAAAATCCCAGAAAATTCCAGGAAATTGTGAAAAATTCAGTTTTTAAAATTTTTGAAAAATTAGGGGGGTTACAATCTACCCTCCTTAAGAGGATTGCGTCCTCGCAATCAAGAATAACCGGTCAACAGAGATGACGCGGTCGAAATCATCGTTAAAAAATATATCATAAGATACTTTAGGGAAATACCGTTTCCCTAAAAATTAAAAGTTTACACTTTCCAGTACAATCTAGTTAAAGCAAAAATCTACAACTTTTATGAAAACCAGGTTGTTATTAACAAGTTGTAAATTACTAGGTTGGGGCTGAGGTCATGAACCAACGGGCACGAACTACAACAAGACTAAAACAGAAAACTATGAATCACTTACTCGCATCAGCGTCCTGCACAGTCAGCGCATAAGCTTGTCCTCGTCCTTGAGGTAGATTCCTCTGCTGCTGCTGGGCTTGCTGAAAGAGTGTCGCCTGAGGTGCCAGAGGTGGTCGCGGTGCTGGTAAAGCTGGTTGGTTTGCCCTTGGTGCTCCATCTCGATGCTGAGGACAGTCCTTGGCTATGTGTTGATTGGTGCCGCAAATCAGGCACAATCCCAACTTGCGTCTGCAGTCCTTCTCGACATGGCCTATCTTGCCGCAGTAGTGACAGGTAGGAAGGGTCTGCGAAGCTGTCCTCGGTGGCTGGTGCGTGTGAGATCTCTTAGCAGATTCTCTTGGTGATGTTCTGTCTGGTGCTGAGGCGATTGGCCGCTTGTGGCGAGACTCCCTCCTGGTGACGCGTTCCAGGCGTCGGGCTGCAACGAGAACATCTGAGTAGGATGTAGGTGCGACGGATCCGATGAGTCTCTGTAGCTCAAAGTTCAGTCCGTCGAAGAATTTCTCGGCCTTCTCTTCCTCTGTCGGGATCAGGGTGGGGGCGAAGCGGCTCAGACGAATAAATTCTGCGTTGTATTCTTCCACCGTCATAGAGTCCTGAGTGAGGCGATTGAATTTGTCCCGCAGTTCTGACCGAGCGATGGCAGGAATGTACATCTCCTGGAAGAGTCTGGAGAACTCCTCCCAAGTGACTCGGTCTGGTCCGAGTCGCGTCTCCTCAGACAACCACCAGTGGTGCGCGTTGCCTGTCAATTGCATTCGGACGGCAGTCATCCAGCGTTCCCGTGGAAGCTCAGCTGCTTCAAGTTGATGCCGTATGTTGGTGAGCCACTCATGAACTTCGGTGGGCTCCTCTTTTCCAGAAAAGGTGCGGGGCTTCAGTTGGCGGAAGTCAGTGATTGAGCCTGTAGTTGGCCGTCGAGTTGGTAGGTTGGCCTGCTCCAGTACAGTTACGATGCTGTCCCTCCAGAAGTTAGCTTCGCGACGCTGAGCCTCGTGTTGGACTTGTTGCTGCGCTTGCAGCATCGCGTAGATCATTTGGAATATCTGCTGCCCGTCAATTGGCTGTCCTTGTGGGAGTACGGGCGTTGGTGGAATGAACTGGGGCGGAGGTGGAATGTCATCGCGTCGGAATCGGAAGGTAGGTTGACCTGCCTGCTGGTTTTGTTGAGTTGAGGGAACTCCTCCGACTGGTGTCACTTCGTCGTCATAGGTGACACCTGTAGCTTGTGGTGTTCCGACGGGAGTCTCGTTGCATTCTTGGGGGTCCATTTCCCTGTATCCAAAATAACCAATAAGAGGCGCACAGGAATCAAGGCAAGATGCAAGTTCAAATTAGTTCGAATACGATATAGATATCAAAAATGATTCAAGCAAGTGGATGAGATCCTAAAAACTTATCCTATTTTTATTGCAGGCCTGTTCGGTCCCTAAGTTGAAACCGAACAATTTAGTCGTTGACCTGCATGGGCCACCACAAAAACCTTGTCACGCTCCAGTCCCAAAATGCCGAGGGACTGGAGAAGCGTGGCAATGGCCAGCAGCACGCACCGATGGACAACCCAATTTAATGGATCCATCAGGGCATGCTTAAGCTGTAGTCTAGCAGTAATAAGTTACAAGTCCCAGGTATTACTAATCTCATCCACAGATTAACACGGATTAATTGCCAGAAATAATACAATGGAAATAAATATGCAATATCAAATAAGGTTATCTCGGGAAACAATCCGAGAAATTATTCTGTTACATTTAAGGAGAAAAGGCAGGAAATGAAATGCTGGAAATGAAAATACTGTGTAGTTGAAGCCGGTGCTCAGGAGAAATCTTCGGCCACTACTTCGTCCTCTGTTCCTTGTTCTGCTCCAAGGAGTGCTCCGGTACCGGACACCTCTGGGTAATTCTCTTCAGTTGTACCTGGGGACATAATTCGGATCCAGGTCCTCAGGGGACAGCAAGGTACAGAAAATACAAGCCAAAATAAATACAGTGCAGCAGATAATTAAACAAGAGGGTAAGCTATGTAACCAGCTAAGTGATATGCAATATGAGAGCAGCACTAGAATTCAGGCTGAAGCCACTACAAGCTCTGTGTCGGAGAGCCGGTAGCGGCAATAACTATGAATTATACTCTGAAATATACTATGTTATATATATATAATATCAGCCTGTAGTCTGTGTGTCTCTCCCCACCCAATGTAATCCCACGTCTCATGTCCACGATGCCTCATGTCCATGTCACGCACGATTAAACTAATGCAGCAAGTCTGATAGCTATGAATCAATTGTTTAAGAATGTAAAGTCTATGTCATACAACATGCATCCTATACAGAATCACCTCGAATAACTCAGGAAGACTCTGTCTCATGGAATAGTGTCAAGTGTCCTGGGTTCTGGTGTACTTGTAGGACAAGTACGAGAATTATCGGGTCTCGATATCCATGCCTATGTGACGTTACACAACTCCGCGTACGGAGTTGGCATCCGACTATAATCGGACACTAAGCACGTCACCCGTTTTCTAGGTTAAGCAGTTAAAACAAGTTTATATTAAATTCCACAAGAAATCCATTAAGATACTATGTCAAGAATTACTGAGATTTGGCAAGCTTTACTTGCCCACTATTGCATAATTAAGTCCAGGAAATAACTAGCAAGCTGCAGGGTTTGGCAAGGTACACTTGCCTGAGGTTCCGGCTATGTTTGCAGTTCTGACTTCGGCGGAAAATACAGGCGGTACTTCGGTTGCTGAAACAAACATCACCATCAGATCCAGAAAATATCAATCAGCTAGAAACGCCTATCCTTGGGTCCAATTTAGAGACAAGGGCAGAAACGACAGTTTCGGGTCAAAACGGGGTCCACATGTGGGCCCGTTTTGCACCGAAAAATGCGTCAGGGTCAAAGGTCTCCAAATTCACCAAACTTAGTGTCAACAGGTCAAAAACGCTGATACGAACCCAACGGAACTTTCAGAATTGAATTCCGATGAGCCGATCACAAAATCGCTCGTCGAGCGGGGCCTGTGGGGCCCACGACACGCGATTTCGTCAACGTTCTCAGAATCGAACCAAACTTGACCCACAGGACCAGCGTATCGCTACGAGTTCGATGGCGCAAGTTTCGTCTCGATCCGACGTGTGTACACAAAGTTAGGGCACATTCCAGAAAGTACGGATACGGGGCGATGTCTGCGAATACGCGTTGATTCCGGTGTGCACGCACACCCGAATCAGCTTCCGCGAAATTTCACACGTCCGTATCGACAAGGCGCACATATCTGTGAAGACCGCGCGCGACCAAGTCGTCCCGTTTGGCGGGACGTACTCAGTTTCGGGGTGAATCGGGGTCTGGTTTTTCTTGTTTTTGGATCGCGGTGTGCGATCACCACAGGACGCGATGCCCCGAACGGTTTATCCGGGCACCGAGAGGGTCATACAGGCTTCGCAACGCAAAAGACGGAATTGGAAACGGGGTTACGAGCAGAGAGATACACGCACCTGAAGGGGACACGAAAACCAGGGTCGATTTCGTGTCCAACACGTGTCCGACACGTGTCCGGACACAGGAAATAGGAATTAGGGTTAGGGTTAGGGTCTGCCGGAGTTGTGGCCGGCCGGTGGCGGGTTGGGCGGCGTTGACGGCGGAGGGAGCCGGGGACGGCGTCGCCGGGGGCTCGGGACGCGGGCGGCGCCGACAGAGGTCACCGGAGGCGGAGGCGGACGAAGGAAAAGGAGGAGGAGAAAGGGCTGGTGGCGGCTGGGCAGCGGGCCGGAGGCGGCTGCGGCGCTGTCGTCGGAGGCACGGGGGTTCAGGCGGAGGCGGCGGCGACCGTGGCGGTGGCTAGGGCGGTGAGGGCTGTCGGCCAGGGGGGGTGACTGGGGTTTAAATAGGCGGTCGGGGGCCAGGGGTGGCCGGAGATGCGGCGACGAAGCCGGGGACGTGGAGCGAGGGGCGCAGCGGGGAGGAATGGGCTGGCGGCGACGTGGCGGAGCCACCGGCGGAGGATTCGGCGGAAGAGGCGGTCGGGGCTGGTACGTGGGGGAAGACGGGTCGGACGGGTAGCGGGCACGGGCGGCGGATCCGACCCGACCCGGTAGGAGCGGGTACTGGGCCGGGTTGGGGCTGGGCCCGGTGGGCCGGGCCCAGTGGGCTGGGATTTAAATTTAAAAAAAAAAAATAATATCCAATAAATAATTAAATAATTAAATAAATAAATTTAGGTGTTTTAGAAATAGGTCCGGGGCCCAATAAATTCCAGAAAAATTGCCCTAAGTCCAGTTTTTCATTTTACATCCAAAAATATTATTTTCATAATATTTTAATATTGTTTGTTATCATTTAAAAATCATTGAATAATTAAAACCCTATTTTTAATTTACAGAAAAATCCCAGAAAATTCCAGAAAATTGTGAAAAATCCAGTTTTTAAAATTTTTGAAAAATCAGGGGGGTTACAATGCTTCGCCAGAAGTGAGATGTAAATCTCGAGTCTCGATCTGATACAATACTAACCGGCACTCCATGTAATTTTATGATCTGTCGCATATACATGTCGGCTAGTACTTCCGTGGATTGGCCGACTCTGAACGGCAAGAAGTGAGCCGACTTAGTGAGCCGATCCACGATGACCCATATTGCATCCTTCCCACTAGGGCTTCTTCGAAATCCGGTGACGAAGTCCATGGTAATATGCTCCCACTTCCATTCAGGGATGGGAAGTGGCTGCAACATACCTGCAATCCTTTGGTGCTCGGCCTTCACCTGTTGGCATACTAAGCACTTTGCCACGAATCGGGCAATCTTCCTTTTCATTCCATGCCACCAGTAATATTGTCTTAAGTCCCGGTACATCTTGGTCCCTCCTGGATGAATCGAGTATATGGAGCTATGTGCTTCTGTCATCAACTCCTGCCTTAATTCTCCATTTGGAACATATAGACGATTTCCGCACCTTAATGTTCCGTCTTCGTGGATGCGAAGTCCCGTTTGCAAGCCTGCTTCCGTTCTCTCTTTCAGCCTTCGGAATCTGGCATCATTAGGCAAAGCTTCCTTGATTCTCTCCACCAGCGATGACTTCACTTCGAGGTTAGCTAGCAAACTATTTTGTCCAGGTAGAACAACCTCTATCTGAAGATCTTGCAAGTCTTGTAATAGCTGAGGCTGCTCTGTTAAGAAATAAGTCGAGGGTTTTCTGCTGAGGGCGTCGGCTACAACATTTGCTTTCCCCAGGTGGTACTGCAGATCGATGTCAAAGTCCACCATCAACTCAAGCCAACGCCTTTGCCTCATGTTGAGCTCCTTCTGTGTATAAACATACTTCAAGTTCTTATGATCAGTGAATATCTCGACCTTCTCTCCATACAGATAATGTCTCCAGATCTTCAATACAAAAATCACTGCAGCTAGCTCCAGGTCGTGTGTTGGGTAGTTCTTCTCGTGGACCTTCAGCTGCCTCGATGCATAAGCGATAACCTTGCCATGCTGCATCAAGACACAACCTAGTCCACTACCAGACGCATCACCATAAACAACAAAATCTCCTGACCCTGAGGGAAGAGTCAAGACTGGTGCTGTTGTTAGACGCCTCTTCAATTCTTCAAAGGCATTCTGGCATTCTTCCGTCCATATGAACTCCTGATCCTTCCGTGTCAGCTTAGTCATAGGTTCTGCGATCCTTGAAAATTTTTCTACGAACCGCCGGTAATACCCAGCAAGTCTAAGAAAACTTTTCACTTCTGCAACAGAGGTAGGGGTAGGCCAGGTTTCTATAGCAGTGACCTTTTCTGGGTCCACAGACAGTCCTTCACCTGAGATAATATGCCCTAAGAATGGCACCTTGTCCATACAGAACTCACATTTGCTGAGTTTGGCATATAGCTTCTCCCTTCTCAAGGTTTCTAGCACAATTCTGAGGTGTTCCTCGTGCTCTTCGTGGTTCTTAGAGTAGACTAGGATATCATCAATGAATACCACCACGAACTTATCCAAGTACTGATGGAAGACCCCGTTCATCAAACTCATAAATACGGCGGGTGCGTTGGTTAAACCAAACGGCATTACTAGAAACTCATAATGTCCATACTTAGTTCTGAAGGCCGTCTTTGGGATATCTTCCTTCTTCACCCTAATCTGGTGATAACCGAATCTAAGGTCAATCTTTGAGAATACCT
Source organism: Iris macrosiphon (assembly GCA_036927795.1). Lineage (NCBI taxonomy): Eukaryota > Viridiplantae > Streptophyta > Magnoliopsida > Asparagales > Iridaceae > Iris > Iris macrosiphon. Next base: position 326,332,595 of record JAYESA010000004.1, read on the forward strand.
TAGCACCACTCAATTAGTCAAACAAATCATCAATGCGTGGTAATGGGTACCGGTTCTTAATAGTTACAGCATTAAGGGCTCTGTAATCAATGCACAGCCGTACAGATCCGTCCTTCTTGGGTACAAAAAGTATAGGTGCCCCCCATGGTGAAACACTGGGCCGGATAAATCCTTTCTCCAGAAGGTCGTCAACTTGTGCTTTCAACTCTACTAACTCCTTAGGTGCTAGCCGATATACCGATGAAGTGATAGGTTCGGCTCCTGGAGTTAGGTCTATTGTGAATTCTATCTCCCGATCAGGTGGTAAACCTGGAAGATCGTCAGAAAATACGTCCACAAATTCCGTTATGACTCTTGGGTAACTTGAATCCTCTTCTACAGTCAATACCCTAAGAGTTGGCTGGACCCCTTGTTCTACAGCTCCTCTAAGAAATTCAAACTCAGAAAGGCTAGGGGGTCTAAATATCACTTTTCCAAGTCGGCAATCCAGTGTCGCATGGTACTGACTTAACCAGTCCATACCAAGTACAACATCGTAATCAGGCATAGAAAAGATCAGAAATTGGGCTCGCATTTCTCGGCCACAGACTACTACCGAACATGATCTACAGGTATCACTAACCGGGATAATTCTACCTCCCGTTAGAATTCTCTTCATCTTCGAGAGAGGTGCGGTAGCTATTCTATGTGTGGCTACGAAGCTAGCAGCAATAAATGAATGCGAGGCTCCAGAATCAAATAATGCTACAGCAGAAATTGAAGCTACTAATATGGTACCTGCTATCACTTTGCCTGCAGTAGCTTCTTCTGTGACTGCTAGTGCATATGCCTGACCTCGTCCCTGAGCGGGACCCCTTTGCTGATGAGCATGCTGGAACAATGCTGCCTGAGGTGGTAGAGGTGGCCTGGCTCCTCCAGGCCCTGTCTGTGTTGCTCCCCCAGCTGGAAGAGCTGCAGGTGGAGCTGGTCGATTCGGAACTCCCTCCCGACGTTCCGAGCAGTCCTTTGAGAAGTGTTGTCCAGATCCGCAAACCAGGCAGAGCCCCAGCTTGCGTCTACATTCTTTTTCAATATGTCCTACCTTGCTGTAGTAATGGCAAGTAGGCAGGTTCTTAGTTGCTGCTCTTAAAGGCGGGCTCTTCTGGGGCCGTTTAGCAGATTCCTCTGGTAATGACTTGGACGGTGCTGAGGAGAATGGACGTTTCAGGCTTGATTCCCTCCGAGTAACGCGCTCCAGCCGACGTGCTACAGCTAGGACGTCGGTGTAAGAGGTGGGTGCGACTGATCCGATTAACTTTTGAAGCTCGAACCTGAGCCCATCAAAGAACTTCTCCGCCTTCTTCTCTTCGGTAGGAATTAGGGAAGGGGCGAAGCGGCTCAGGCGAATGAATTCGGCGTTATATTCCTCTACCGTCATGTTGCCCTGGATCAGGCGGTTGAATCTGTCTTGGAGTTCTGACCGAGCCACAGCAGGGATGTACATTTCCTGGAAGAGTCTGGAGAACTCCTCCCAGGTAACCTGATCATGTACGAGCCTTCTTTCTTCGGACAGCTACCAATGATGCACGTTATCCGTCAGTTGTATCCTGACGGCAGTCATCCATTTGTCCTTTGGTAGTTCAGCGGCCTCCAACTGATGCTGCCTGTTTGTAAGCCATTCATGCACTTCAGTTGGTCCTTCCTTGCCCGAGAAGGTACGGGGCTTGAGTTGGCAGAAATTCGTGATGGATCCCGTTGCTGGCCGCCTATTTGGTGGATTTGCATGCTCCAACGCGGCGACTAGGCTGTTCCTTAGGTTCTCGGCCTCTCGGCGTTGGGCCTCCTGCTGGGTCAGCTGTTGGGCCTGCATCATTGCGTAGAACATCTAAAATATTTGCTGGCCGTCCATTGCCTGTCCTGGGAGAAAGACAGGCATCGTAGGAGGGAACTGAGGAGGAGGCGGGATGTCATCACGCCTGAACCTGGAACTTGGCTGGCCAGTTTGATTGCTCTGAGAGGATTGTCCTCTGGTATCTGGCGTCGTTCCAGCTTCACAGGTAAACCCCGCTTCAGGCGGTGTACCCAAGGGGGTCTCGTCACCACTTCTGGGATCCATAACTCTGCATCAAAAGAAAATAATGAGAACGCATAGAGGAATCAAAACATGATGTAATTCAAGCAATTAAATAGAATTCGACAAAGAGTTCAACAATGATTCAATCAATGGATGAGATCCTATAACCTATCCTATCTTGTTGCAGGCCTGTCCGGTTCCTAAGTTAAAACCGAACAATTTATTTTGGGACCTGTATGGGCCACCACAAAAACCATATCACGTCCCAGTCCCAAAATATCGAGGGACTGGACACGTGGCAACGGCCAGCAGTACTCACCGATGGATAATCCAAATTAATGGAGCCATCAGGGCGTACTTAAGCTGTAAATAAGGTCTACTATAACAAGTCACACTAATCTCATCTATAAAGATAAAGAAATAACTGCATAATGAAATGGAAATAAGTAGCAACAATAATCACAGCAAGTCAGTCGGAGAAACAATCCGACTTAAGTCTGAATAACTGGCTCTATAGGCCAGGAACAAAAGAGGTAAACATGAAATAGTACTGAGTACTGGAACAGGCACTCAGGAGAAGTCCTCGGCAGTCACCTCGTCTTCAGTGTTCGGTTCTATTCCAGCAATAGCTTCAGCTCCGGTCCCGTATACCTCGGGGTACTGCTCCTCTGCTAAACCTGGGGACATAATCCATTCCAGGTCCTCAGTGGACATAGCAAGGCACAAATAATACAAGCCAAATGAATAAGCAGTGCAATAAATAAATGAACAGTAGGGTAAACTAAATAACCATCTATGTGATATGCAAATGAGAGCAACACTAGTACTCAGGCTGAGACCGCTACAAGCTCTGTGTCGGGGAGCCGGTAGCAGCAATAACACGTAAAGGGTCTAGCTCTGCTGGAGAGTCTACAACCTCACAATAATAGTAGATATATATATAGAACAGCCTGTAGCCTGTGTGTCTCTCCTCACCCAATGTAATCACGCAAGCCATGACCATAACGTCTCATGTCCATGTCAGCGGGATTATAGCTAATGCAACAAGTCATACTGTCTATAACTAAAACAACTCTGTCAAGTCCTGTATCCTATACAGAATCACCATGAATGTCTCAGGAGGATTCTGTCCATGATAGTGTCAAGTGTCCTGGGTTGTAGGGAACTTGATAGGTCAAGTACAAGAGTAAGGGGATCGTAAATCCATCTCTAAATGACGAACCCAATACCGCGTACGGTGTCGGCACCCGACTATGATCGGACACTAGGTACGTCATACGTTCCCTAGGTTAAGCAGTTTAAATCAGTTTATATAAATTTACACAAGACATCCAGCAGAGTATTTTTACAGATAATATGAAAATAATGACTGCAAGTTTGGCAAGGTGCACTTGCCTGATGTTTAAATTCCACTTAGGTCCCAGTTTCGGAAATTTCTAGAGATGTCTTCGAAAGCTAAAATAAATAGTACCATCATGCTCAGAAGGTGTCAAACAGCTAGGAACCCCTGTCCTTGGGTCCAATTTGGAGACAAGGGCAAAAACGACAGTTTCGGCCCAAAACGGGATCCACCGGTGGGCCCGCTTTGCACCGAAAATGTGTCAGGATCAATGGTCTCCAATTTCACCAAACTTAGTTTTGACAGGTCAGGAACGCTAATACGAACCCAACGAAGCTTTCAGATTTGAATTCCGATGAGCCGATCACAAAATTGCCCGTCGAGCGGGACCTGTGGGGCCCACGACACGCGATTTCGTCAACGTTCTCAGAATCGAACCAAACTTGACCCACAGGACCAGCGTATTGCTACGAGTCCGATGGAGTAAGTTTCGTCTCGATCTGACATGTGTGCACGAAGTTAGGGTAAATTACAGAAAAGTCGGATACGGGGCGATGTCCGCGGATACGCGTTGATTCCGGTGTGCACGCATGTCCGAATCAGCTTCCGCGAAATCTCACACGTCCGTATCAACGACGCGCACGTATCTGTGAAGACCGCACGTGACCAAGTCATCCCGTTTGGCGGGGTGCACTCAGTTCCGGGGTGAAACAGGGTCTGGTTTTTTCCTGTTTTTGGATCGCGGTGTGCGATCACCACAGGACGCGATGCCCCGAGCGGTTTGTCCGGCCACCGAGAGGGTCATACAGGTTTCGCGTAGAAATTTACAGAATCGAAATCGGATAAACGAGGTGCAAGATACGAGTACCTGAAGGGGACCCGAGAAACCGGGGTTTTTTGAGTCCGACACGCGCCTCTGTGTCCTGGACGTGTCCACGTTCCTGCGAGTCTAGGGGTCTGCTGTGTCTGCGTGTCCGGAGCTACGATGGAGGGGTTCGGCCGAGACTCGCCGGGGAAGGGCGGCTCAGGGCGGCGGAGGCTCGACGAGGGGCTGGGCGGTGGCTGCGGCTCTGGGCGGAGGGGAGAACAGCAGCCGCGGGGAGAGAGGAGGAGGAGGGGGTTCTGGAGAGGGGTTGGCCGGCGTCGGGCGCTGGCTGGGCGGCTCTCGGCGAGCTGGTCGGTGGCTAGGGAAGAGTTCGGCGGCTAGGGAGGAGGTCGGCGTCGGGCTAGGGTTCCGGCGGTTTGATTTGGGGAAGATGAAGGGAGGAGGAGAAGAAGAGGGTTTATAAAGGGGTGGCTCGGGCGATCGTGGCCGGGGGAGTCGGCAGGGGAGGAGGTCGTGGAGTCGTGGGGGTGAGGCTGGGAGGTTCTCCGGCGATGTGGCCGGAGAACGCGGCGGGAACCGCGGCACAGGCGTGGGGAAGGGGCTCCCTCGGGTCGGGTCGGGCGCGGATCCGGGTTGGGCGGACCCGCCCGACCCGCTAAGCTGTGTGAGGGCTGGGCTGGGTTACTAATGGGATTGGCCCACTGGGCCGGGCCGGGCCCCTAAACCAAATAAAACTAAATAATAAATAATAATAATAATAATAATAATAAAACAGTAATTAATTAATAATTAGAAAAATAGTTTTTAGGCTTTTAAAAATAGATCTGAGGTCCAATAAAATCCCAGAAAATTACCCTAAGTCCGGTTTTCTATTCTACACCATAAAATCATATTTTCATTACATTTTAATATTGGTTTAGCAATTAAAAATTACATAATCACACAGCCCCTATGTAAATTCCTGAAAAAAATTGCATATTAATTCCCAAAATTGATTTTAAAATATCTAAAAATTTAGGGTGTTTACAGTGCGTCTCAAACGAGGCTCAAAATTAAGTATCTGGGAGTTGCACAATATGCAAGAAAATAGACTAATATGTCTAGGGCAGGTATGTGAACTTTGTTTGGGGATAACAGCTAGTGTAATGCTTTAATTAAATGTGTAATGGACAGGTGCACAAATCAATAGGATATGTAAGCAAAATAAATTTTAAAAAGTTGCAATAATTCTAATTAGCTAAAAATAATCATAAATTACTGAAATCTGGTCGAGGGAGTTTACAATCTACCCTCCTTAGAATATTTTGTCCTCGAAATAAAAACAGACATATAATGAGAATGAAAGATTGATTTAAAATATTAGGACATACCCTGGTTTGGAAATAGATGGGGGAAACGCTGTCGAATATCCTCTTCTCGTTCCCAGGTTGATTCACCTGGTGCATGATGTCTCCATGCTACACGAACTAGAGGGATAGTCTGGCCTCGCAACACCTTCTCGCTACGATCTAGGATCTCTACAGGTTCTGTCATCACCCCATTTCCAGAGCCGGGTATTTTTTTATATTTTTAATTTAGTTAATTGTGGATTATTTATATTTAATTGTATTTATATTTAATTAGTGATTGCTTTATTTTTTATTATTTTTATTTTGATTGTTTTAGGATTTTGGCTAGCCTGGACCCATGTCAGACCCTAGTGGACCCATGTTCGACCCAGCCCACACCCTTGTGAGAATTATTTTGGGGCTTAGAAATATTTATTTTATTTTTAGGAGTTAGTTGGAGAGATTTGGAACTAGTTTGAGTGCTTTTGGAACCCGGAACCCGAAACCAAGTCAATAGGGGCATTTTGGGAATTTAGAAACTTGTAAACCCTTATATGTGTTGTGGCCGGCCCCCTCCTCACTCCCAGACCGTGGAACAGCAGCCCCCTTCTCCCATTCTCTTCTTCTTCACTTCTTCTTCTTCTCCACTCATTTTTCTCCTTCCTTTCTCCTTCCTACTTCAAGTAAGTTCACTTTTCTTCCTTCTTTCTTCCATTCCTTCTTCTTTATGTAACCCTAACCCTAGATCTTTCCCTAACCTAGGTGAGTAGAGCCTAGATTTGGTGTTGGAGCTTGGATTTGAGGCTTGGAGCTTGTAGGAGGTAAATTTGGAGCATTTTGGGGATTTTTGCTTGGGATTCCAACTCCCAAGAGGTAAACCCTAAATTTACCCTTTTAATTACTCTTTTATAGTGTAATTAATATTTTAGAACCTTCCTAGACCCTTAGGCTACCCGTAGGAGGAAGTTGGAACTAGTTTGGTTAGGTTTAGAGACTTTAACACTAGGTTTTGTGTCAATTTCGGGTGAAATCCGAATTTGGCCCAATTTTGGGTGATGCCCTAGGTTAGACGGACCTAGGTAGACGTTATCGGGAGTCGTGAGGGTGAGTGCGTGTCTCCGTTCGGACACGGGAAGTCGTGTCGCGGAGAAACGGGCGTTTCGGGCAAAATTGGGGCTTTTCGTCGTCGCCGATTCTAAGTACGTGTGCGTTTCCGCCACGGGCCTAGAATCGACGCGGGAGCACATTTTCTAGGATCTAGACATCGTTTAGGATGCGTGAATAAATTTTGGGCCGATTCCGAGTTCGTTTGGTGTGCGTTTCAGGAGGTTTTCCGAGCCGCGCACCACGTGTTCGTCGAAATGACCGAACGGCCATTTCGGCGTGGTTTTCTAGTTTCGGGCTTGTGCGCGCGTTGGGTTAGCATCGGGGAGTGTGTGATAGAGTTCTCGGATTATATTTTATATATTTATAGGTGTTTGTGCGTGTCGGGACCGTTGGGCGTGCGTTGGTGAGCGTTGTGGGCGTTGTGTGCGTTGTGTTGTGTGTTGTGTGTGTATTGTGTTTTTATATATATATATATGTATATATATATTTGTGTGTGTGTTTTTATATATATATATTTATATATATATGTGTTTTTATGTGTTTGTGAGTGTGCTAGTGAGTGCTTGTGTGAGTGTGTTAGTGAGTGCTTGTGTGAGTGTGTTGGTGCTAGTGTGTGTGTGTAGGTGAGTGTGTGTGTGAGTGTGAGTGAGTGTTTATAGATATATATATATATAGGAGTATATGTATGTGTGTATATGTGTATATGTATATATATTTATATATATATATATATATGTATGAGTGTTTGTGTGTGTAGTTGTGCATTAGTGAGTGTTAGTGAGTGTGTGTATTAGTGTGTTTGTGAGTGTGTAGGTGTGTGTGTTAGTGAGTGTGTTAGAATAGAGATAAGTGTATATATATATAGGTATCTAGTAGTATATATATAGAGCTATTAGTGTGTATATATATATATATATATAGATATATGGGTGTTTATACATATATATAGATATATGTATATAATTATATGTGTGTGTGTGTTGATATGTGTTTGAGTGTTTTTGTGTGTTAGTAGATATATTAGTGTGTGTATGTATATATATAGGAGCTTGTGTGTATATATATATGTATGTATATATATATATAGATATATATATATATGTGTATATATAGGAGTGTGTGTGTGGGTGTATGAGAGAAGAGAGGGGGGGGGTCTGGACCTGCACAACAGCCAGCGTGCAGCGGGGGCAGCAGTGCGCGCTGCAGCGCACTGCACAGCGAGCAGCGCGCTGTGTGCAGCTTGCACACAGCTGCAGCAGCAGCAGAATGAACAGTAGCAGCAGCAGCTAGGTAGCTGCAGCAGCAGTTTGCAGCAGCAGTTTGCAGCAGCAGGGTGAGGAGCAGCTAGCAGCAGCAGTATCAATGCGAGGGAGAGTTAGAGAGAGGTATATATATATAGATATAGATAGATTGGTACATAGTTAGGTAGTAGAGGGATTAGTTAGATAGATACATAGATAAATAGATTAGATTGATAGATAGATAATAAGATAGATAAGTAGATGCATAGGTAGATACCTATATCTATGGGTAGATAAATAGGTAGATGGATAATTAGACGGGTAGTTAGATAGCTAGATAGCTATTAATTGATAGATAGTTTATAGATAGATTAGAGAGTTTGATAGTTAGACTAGTTTATAGATATATTAGATAGTTAGAGGGATATCTAATTAATAGATAGGTAGTTGGATAAATAGGTAAGATAAGTATGAGATACTTAGATAGATAGATATATCTATCAATAGATAGATAGTTACTAGATAGGTAGTTATCTATCTAAGGTATATATATATATCTATATACATATAGTTATATCAATACCTAGAGATATCTAGATAGTATAGTCATATATATTTATGCGTAGGGTAAGATAATGGGTAAATGTATATATGTGTGGATATATATATATATATAGGTAGATACCTACTTAGACATATATAAATATGGTAGATATCTATATTACCTAGCCTAGATTAATATCTAGGTATGTAATTAATAGCTAGGTAGCTAGTTAGAGGGTTTGAGAGCGGTATCTCAATACCTTGAGATACCAAGGTATTTCAATACCTTAAGATAACCAAGGTATTGGGTTTCGAGCGGGGTTTTTGAGCAATAGCCTAGGAATAGTATTGGAGTGATTTTTATATGTATATGTGTATATATTTACGCGTGCTAGCATAGGTTTTAGCGGGTTTAGGCGGGGTGCGTAGCCTAGGTTGAGGTATCGGATACCGAGGGTATCCCGGTATCTCAAGGAGGCGAGTTTGTGAGTTTTCTAGCTTAATGACCTCGGTTTGACCTAGAATTTCAGGAGCACCCTAGTTTGACCCAGACTTGACCGTAGTTGACTCGGTTGATCGCCAAAGTCAACTTTTGACCTAGTTTTGACCCAAAGTTGACTTTTTGGACCCAGAGTTGACTTTTTGACCCAGATTTCACCGGTTTGACCCGTTTGACTTAGAACGACCCTAGAAGCCTATTTTTTTAATTATTTTATATCTGTTTAACTCATTAGAACCCTGTTTAACCTTGCTTTTCGCATTAGGTTCTTGCGACACCGGTTCGGATCGCCAGTTGCTCAGGACGTCAGGCGAGTACATTCTCTGATAGTTTTCATTATTTGATGATTATTATGATTCAGCTTCTAGTATAGTATCATCTGATTATTCTGGCACAACACGGGACACTGATTGATATTTCTGGATTCATTTACTTGCGACACGTACATTTCATGTTTCTGGCCTCTATTCTGGAATCACTACTGGCATCACCTACAGGCATCATTCATGTTCAGGCTGGACTCATCTTGATTTGCGTGTCGGGTCTTGGATCCACTTGTATTAGTCGGGGCGGGGAAATACTCGAGTAGACATGTAAATATTTCTATCTGGCATCATCAGGAATCACTCCCTCTGGTCTAATCTGGAATGATAGCAGCCGCGCACCCAGTGCGCGGTGAGCCGTACTTACCCCTAGCCGTTTACATGTCGAAACAAGTATTTCAAAGACACCGAGTTCATTCTTTATAGTCTGGACTCTCATGCATTTCTTGACTTGTCTCACTTACATGTTTCTGGACTTGACTCACTATATGTTTTTCATGCTGGACTCACTACACGTTCATGTGCACAGACTTACTCTTAGTGTAGATTTCTTGTATCTTGCAGTTACTACTATCTTGTTTCTGATATTCCTGCATCTTTACCTTTATGCACCAGTGATACATATTTATTTCCTGTTTCATACTTGCTTCATTCTTCTTGCTACTTGCTATAACTGTTTTATAGTTTTTATCATTTAAATGGAACTGCTGTTAGAGATGTACTTGCTCCAGTCCTGACTGGACATATTTTTCAGAGTATCCGGAGGAGTGGTGTCCGACGTTTTATGGACCTGAGCCTGTCGATGGTGCAGACAGGGATCCTCTAGTTTAGGAGTGATTTCCGGGTTGGTAGCCGGGATCACTAGGACTTTGTTGTTTTTATTAGCTTTTAGCACCGGATTTGTCTCCGGTTTTGGATTGAGACCTTGTTTGTATATTATTTTGGACATTGTTGTATTATTATTTGATGTTGTGGTTGTTGTAGTAGTTGTTGTTGGTTAGACTTTATAGCTGTTAGTCTTCTTTGTTATCTTATCGTGCTTAGATTCGTGATTGAGTATATTGTGATTATCATTTGTTATTGCTCCTCCGTTTGGAGTTGAGATCTTGACAGGTTTATATTTTGATTGTGTGGTTGCCCTCCTTTTGGAGAGGTCATGCCCGATTTTTGTGTGAGATTATTATCTAGATAGTTGACCTAGACAGCGTTCTACTGCCGATGCTGCGGCGTAGGCTGGACGTACCCACGACTCATGCCCGATTTTCCGGGTGCGGATCGTGACACGTTTTTGGTGGCGGCCCCATGCAGGTCTCGATTCGCAATTAGTGCAATATCGTGGTGGTACAACAACTTAGTTGTACTGCTGCGAGCCTGCTCCAGGATCTAGGATCTAGGATGAGAGTGTACTCAATCACGACTAGGAACAATTCCAATCTAATTATTCTGAAATTGCTTTCTTTTGAAATATTATTGTCCTTCTTTGATGATATCGTATCTTGCGCCGTATTGACTTCTTTTGATCTGTGTTCAGGATGCCTCCGAAGACACGATCCCATCGTACCGTTCCAGCAGTTGCCTCGGAGAGGTCTGCTACCTTTCGTCCAGCTCGTATTCAGGCAGCTGCTACCGCTCCACTCACCACTCCTGCGGTTGAGGGAGCATCTGCTTCTCTCGAGGATCCTCCTTCACCTGTCGATCCGAGGACTACCCCAGTCGTTCCGGTGGTTCCTCCACCACTTTCTGCTCCAGTAGATGCCGCGCAGTTGTTTGCGTTCTTCAGAGAGATGATGGATGCGCAGCACCGTCAGGTGGATGTGATGAGGCTGGGCATTGAGAACGCCCACCAGGTGGCCATGACGGCAGTGGATAGGGTGGCACAGAATCAGCCACAGGCAGATCAGATTCAGCTTCCGAGGCCGGGTAGTATCATTGACTTTCAGAGGATGCGGCCCAAGGAGTTCCGTGGTACAGAAGGGATCCTGTACGCGGATGACTGGATAGAGCAGATTGAGGGCATCTTCAGGCTGGCACAGATTCCAGACAGTATGCAGATAGAGGCAGCGGGCAGTCAGATGTTCGACCTCGCTTTGACATGGTATCGTACAGATACGAGGATCGCAGCGCCAGGGCTTACTTGGGAGGCTTTCAAGAGGCTTTTTAAGGAGAAGTTTTTCCCAGATGTGGCGCTTAGTGCTTTGGAGAGCCAGTTTGAGGCACTCGTCCAAGGGAGCATGACGGTGGATGAGTACGCAGCGGAGTTCTGCCGTTTGGGCAGATTTGTGGATGGCTTGAGCGAGGCAGCCAAGGCGAGGAAGTTTTGCAAGGGCTTGGCCATGGCGGTCAAGTCTTTGACCAGGAGCGACCGCGAGGCAACTTTTGAGCAGATAGTAGGAGATGCTCAGAGAGCAGAGGATGACTTGGAGCTCAAGTCCAAGAGAGGCAGGGATGATTCAGGCAGTGCAAGTGGCAGTGCGGGACCAGCTAAGCGTCCCTATGTGCAGAAGGCAGCGCAGCAGGGTCAGGATCAGAGAGCGCCCACTTGTGCCTACTGCAGGAAGGCAGGACACACTTGGGATGTTTGTAGGAGGAGGCTGAAGGTATGTTTGTTCTGTGGATCCGCTGCTCACCAGATGCGAGATTGCCCTACTGCACCTCTATTGGGTGGAGCACAGGATCAGAGAGTTGGAGCTAGGCCATCTATGGCACAGCATCATGCCCCGCACCAGCAGAGGGATACACCCCAGCAGGGCAGGGCTTATGCGTTGACGGTCGAGGAGGCCGATGCTACGGATGTCGGGTTAGCAGGTCTGTCTCTTGTTTCTTCTTCCTGTCCTTTCCATTCCTTGTGGTGTGCTTCATTAGTACCTGTTAGACGTTTTGTGCTGTGGTAGATAGTTTAGTGACCCTGATTAAGACTGTGATAACACGACCAGTAGGACCCTGATCTTGTATGTTGTTTAGGTAGAATTTCTTGACTGTGCTTGTTGGGGGTTTGACCTAGAGAGAGTGTGATTGACTTTAAATTTCGAGGACAAAATTTTCTAAGGAGGATAGGCTTGTCATCACCCCATTTCCAGAGCCGGGTATTTTTTTTTTAATTTAGTTAATTGTGGATTATTTATATTTAATTGTATTTATATTTAATTAGTGATTGCTTTATTTTTTATTATTTTTATTTTGATTGTTTTAGGATTTTGGCTAGCCTGGACCCATGTCAGACCCTAGTGGACCCATGTCCGACCCAGTCCACACCCTTGTGAGAATTATTTTGGGGCTTAGAAATATTTATTTTATTTTTAGGAGTTAGTTGGAGAGATTTGGAACTAGTTTGAGTGCTTTTGGAACCCGGAACCCGAAACCAAGTCAATAGGGGCGTTTTGGGAATTTAGAAACTTGTAAACCCTTATATGTGTTGTGGCCGGCCCCCTCCTCACTCCCAGACCGTGGAACAGCAGCCCCCTTCTCCCATTCTCTTCTTCTTCACTTCTTCTTCTTCTCCACTCATTTTTCTCCTTCCTTTCTCCTTCCTACTTCAAGTAAGTTCACTTTTCTTCCTTCTTTCTTCCATTCCTTCTTCTTTATGTAACCCTAACCCTAGATCTTTCCCTAACCTAGGTGAGTAGAGCCTAGATTTGGTGTTGGAGCTTGGATTTGAGGCTTGGAGCTTGTAGGAGGTGAATTTGGAGCATTTTGGGGATTTTTGCTTGGGATTCCAACTCCCAAGAGGTAAACCCTAAATTTTCCCTTGTAATTACTCTTTTATAGTGTAATTAATATTTTAGAACCTTCCTAGACCCTTAGGCTACCCGTAGGAGGAAGTTGGAACTAGTTTGGTTAGGTTTAGAGACTTTAACACTAGGTTTTGTGTCAATTTCGGGTGAAATCCGAATTTGGCCCAATTTTAGGTGATACTCTAGGTTAGACGGACCTAGGTAGACGTTGTCGGGAGTCGTGAGGGTGAGTGCGTGTCTCCGTTCGGACACGGGAAGTCGTGTCGCGGAGAAACGGGCATTTCGGGCAAAATTGGGGCTTTTCGTCGTCGCCGATTCTAAGTGCGTGTGCGTTTCCGCCACGGGCCTAGAATCGACGCGGGAGCGCATTTTCTAGGATCTAGACATCGTTTAGGACGCGTGGATAAATTTTGGGCCGATTCCGAGTTCGTTTGGTGTGCGTTTCAGGAGGTTTTCCGAGCCGCGCACCACGTGTTCGTCGAAATGACCGAACGGCCATTTCGGCGTGGTTTTCTAGTTTCGGGCTTGTGCGCGCGTTGGGTTAGCATCGGAGAGTGTGTGATAGAGTTCTCGGGTTATATTTTATATATTTATAGGTGTTTGTGCGTGTCGGGGCCGTTGGACGTGCGTTGGTGAGCGTTGTGGGCGTTGTGTGCGTTGTGTTGTGTGTTGTGTGTGTGTTGTGTTTTTATATATATATATGTATATATATATTTGTGTGTGTATTTTTATATATATATATTTATATATATATGTGTTTTTATGTGTTTGTGAGTGTGCTAGTGAGTGCTTGTGTGAGTGTGTTAGTGAGTGCTTGTGTGAGTGTGTTGGTGCTAGTGTGTGTGTGTAGGTGAGTGTGTGTGTGAGTGTGAGTGAGTGTTTATAGATATATATATAGGAGTATATGTATGTGTGTATATGTGTATATGTATATATATTTATATATATATATATATATGTATGAGTGTTTGTGTGTGTAGTTGTGCATTAGTGAGTGTTAGTGAGTGTGTGTATTAGTGTGTTTGTGAGTGTGTAGGTGTGTGTGTTAGTGAGTGTGTTAGAATAGAGATAAGTGTATATATATATAGGTATCTAGTAGTATATATATAGAGCTATTAGTGTGTATATATATATATATATATATATATATGGGTGTTTATACATATATATAGATATATGTATATAATTATATGTGTGTGTGTGTTGATATGTGTTTGAGTGTTTTTGTGTGTTAGTAGATATATTAGTGTGTGTATGTATATATATAGGAGCTTGTGTGTATATATATATGTATGTATATATATATATATATATAGATATATATATATGTGTATATATAGGAGTGTGTGTGTGGGTGTATGAGAGAAGAGAGGGGGGGTCTGGACCTGCACAACAGCCAGCGTGCAGCGGGGGCAGCAGTGCGCGCTGCAGCGCACTGCACAGCGAGCAGCGCGCTGTGTGCAGCTTGCACACAGCTGCAGCAGCAGCAGAATGAACAGTAGCAGCAGCAGCTAGGTAGCTGCAGCAGCAGTTTGCAGCAGCAGGAGCAGCAGCAGGGTGAGGAGCAGCTAGCAGCAGCAGTATCAATGCGAGGGAGAGTTAGAGAGAGGTATATATATATAGATATAAATAGATTGGTACATAGTTAGGTAGTAGAGGGATTAGTTAGATAGATACATAGATAAATAGATTAGATTGATAGATAGATAATAAGATAGATAAGTAGATGCATAGGTAGATACCTATATCTATGGGTAGATAAATAGGTAGATGGATAATTAGACGGGTAGTTAGATAGCTAGATAGCTATTAATTGATAGATAGTTTATAGATAGATTAGAGAGTTTGATAGTTAGACTAGTTTATAGATATATTAGATAGTTAGAGGGATATCTAATTAATAGATAGGTAGTTGGATAAATAGGTAAGATAAGTATGAGATACTTAGATAGATAGATATATCTATCAATAGATAGATAGTTACTAGATAGGTAGTTATCTATCTAAGGTATATATATATATCTATATACATATAGTTATATCAATACCTAGAGATATCTAGATAGTATAGTCATATATATTTATGCGTAGGGTAAGATAATGGGTAAATGTATATATGTGTGGATATATATATATATATATAGGTAGATACCTACTTAGACATATATAAATATGGTAGATATCTATATTACCTAGCCTAGATTAATATCTAGGTATGTAATTAATAGCTAGGTAGCTAGTTAGAGGGTTTGAGAGCGGTATCTCAATACCTTGAGATACCAAGGTATTTTAATACCTTAAGATAACCAAGGTATTGGGTTTCGAGCGGGGTTTTTGAGCAATAGCCTAGGAATAGTATTGGAGTGATTTTTATATGTATATGTGTATATATTTACGCGTGCTAGCATAGGTTTTAGCGGGTTTAGGCGGGGTGCGTAGCCTAGGTTGAGGTATCGGATACCGAGGGTATCCCGGTATCTCAAGGAGGCGAGTTTGTGAGTTTTCTAGCTTAATGACCTCGGTTTGACCTAAAATTTCAGGAGCACCCTAGTTTGACCCAGACTTGACCGTAGTTGACTCGGTTGACCGCCAAAGTCAACTTTTGACCTAGTTTTGACCCAAAGTTGACTTTTTGGACCCAGAGTTGACTTTTTGACCCAGATTTCATCGGTTTGACCCATTTGACTTAGAACGACCCTAGAAGCCTATTTTTTTAAATTATTTTATATCTGTTTAACTCATTAGAATCCTGTTTAACCTTGCTTTTCGCATTAGGTTCTTGCGACACCGGTTCGGATCGCCAGTTGCTCAGGATGTCAGGCGAGTACATTCTCTGATAGTTTTCATTATTTGATGATTATTATGATTCAGCTTCTAGTATAGTATCATCTGATTATTCTGGCACAACATGGGACACTGATTGATATTTCTGGATTCATTTACTTACGACACGTACATTTCATGTTTCTGGCCTCTATTCTGGAATCACTACTGGCATCACCTACAGGCATCATTCATGTTCAGGCTGGACTCATCTTGATTTGCGTGTCGGGTCTTGGATCCACTTGTATTAGTCGGGGCGGGGAAATACTCGAGTAGACATGTAAACATTCCTATCTGGCATCATCAGGAATCACTCCCTCTGGTCTAATCTGGAATGATAGCAGCCGCGCACCCAGTGTGCGGTGAGCCGTACTTACCCCTAGCCGTTTACATGTCGAAACAAGTATTTCAAAGACACCGAGTTCATTCTTTATAGTCTGGACTCTCATGTATTTCTTGACTTGTCTCACTTACATGTTTCTGGACTTGACTCACTACATGTTTTTTATGCTAGACTCACTACACGTTCATGTGCACAGACTTACTCTTAGTGTAGATTTCTTGTATCTTGCAGTTACTACTATCTTGTTTATGATATTCCTGCATCTTTACCTTTATGCACCAGTGATACATGTTTATTTCCTGTTTCATACTTGCTTCATTCTTCTTGCTACTTGCTATAACTGTTTTATAGTTTTTATCATTTAAATGGAACTGCTGTTAGAGATGTACTTGCTCCAGTCCTGACTGGACATATTTTTCAGAGTATCCGGAGGAGTGGTGTCCGACGTTTTATGGACCTGAGCCTGTCGATGGTGCAGACAGGGATCCTCTAGTTTAGGAGTGATTTCCGGGTTGGTAGCCGGGATCACTAGGACTTTGTTGTTTTTATTAGCTTTTAGCACCGGATTTGTCTCCGGTTTTGGATTGAGACCTTGTTTGTATATTATTTTGGACATTGTTGTATTATTATTTGATGTTGTGGTTGTTGTAGTAGTTGTTGTTGGTTAGACTTTATAGCTGTTAGTCTTCTTTGTTATCTTATCGTGCTTAGATTCGTGATTGAGTATATTGTGATTATCATTTGTTATTGCTCCTCCGTTTGGAGTTGAGATCTTGACATATTTATATTTTGATTGTGTGGTTGCCCTCCTTTTGGAGAGGTCATGCCCGATTTTTGTGTGAGATTATTATCTAGATAGTTGACCTAGACAGCGTCCTACCACCGATGCTGCGACGTAGGCTGGACGTACCCACGACTCATGCCCGATTTTTCGGGTGCGGGTCGTGACAGGTTCCTCCTGGTACGATAGGCTTGGGCCGACGGTAATCTCTGAATGGTCCAGTACATAACTCGGGTCTGGAATGTACCTCCTCAGCTAAGATACGTGGAAGACGTCATATACTCCTTCCAAGGTCTGAGGTAAGGCTAGCTTGTAAGCAACTTCTCCGATGCGTTCCTACACATCAAAGGGTCCAATGTACCTTGGACTTAGTTTTTCTCTTCCTCCAAATCTGATAGTACCTCGGGTAGGTGAGATCTTCAAAAACATATGCTCTCCCACTTGGAACTCTAGAGGTCGTCGATGAACATTGGTCCAGTGCTTCTGTCTGTCTTGTGCAGCTCGTAGGTGCCCTTGTATCTTCTTTACTTTCTCCACCGTACGAACAACCAATTCTGGTCCCAAGATCTGTCTTTCGCCAACATCGCTCCAGCATACTGGGGAACGATATTTCCTGCCATACAATGCTTCAAAGGGAGCCATTTGGATGCTCGCTTGATAGCTATTGTTGTAAAAAAATTCCACCAGGTGTATATGATCTTCCCATGATCCGCTGAAATCAAGCATGCAGGCTCTCAGCATATCTTCTAGTGTCTGGATGGTGCACTCTGATTGGCCATCTATCTGCGGGTGGTACGAGATGCTGAACTTGAGGTGGGTACCAAGACTTTCTTGCATACTTCGCCAGAAGTAAGATGTAAACCTCGTATCTCTGTCAGATACTATGCTGACTGGTACTCCATGCAGACGCACTATCTCCTTCATGTACATGTCCGCCAAGACTTCTGTAGATTGTCCGACTCTGAAAGGTAAGAAATGAGCAGCCTTTGTGAGTCTATCTACGATCACCCATACAGTATTACGACCACTGGGACTTCTTGGGATGCCCATAACAAAGTCCATCGTAATGTGTTCCTATTTCCACTCGGGTATTGGGAGGGGTTGAAGTAGACCGACAGATCTCTGATGTTCAGCCTTGACTTACTGACACACCAGGCACCTTGCCACAAAGCGTGCTATCTCTCGCTTCATTCTATGCCACCAGTAGTATTGTCGCAGGTCTCTGTACATCTTTGTGCCTCCTGGATGTATAGAGTATGTTGAGCTGTGAGCTTCTGACATCAGCTCCTCATGAAGTTCTCCATTTGGAACATAAAGACGATCTCCACATCTTAGAGTCCCATCTTCGTGTATGCGATATCCTGTCTTGATTCCAGCCTCTGTTCTTTGTCGAAGCCTTTGAAATCTGGCATCTGTTGGCAGTGCAGCCTTGATTCTTTCGACCAATGTTGATTGTAGCTGGTAGTTTGACAATTGACCGTCAATTCTTGGCATAATGACCTCTATTCCCAACTTTTCTAGATTTCTCAATAGACCTGGTTGGGTGATCATAAAGAATGCCGAGGGTCTTCTGCTTAGTGCATCAGCTACTACATTAGCCTTTCCTGGATGGTACTGCAGATCTATCTCGAAATCCGTCATTACTTCGAGCCATCATCTTTGTCTTAGGTTTAAGTCCTTCTGAGTGTAGACGTATTTCAGGCTCTTGTGATCGGTGAATATCTCTACTCGTTTTGCCGTATAGATAATGTCTCTATAGCTTCAGGGCGAAGATGACTGCGGCAAGCTCCAAGTCGTGAGTGGGGTAATTCTTCTCATGATTCCTTAGTTGTCTTGAGGCATAAGCTACAACCTTCCCATATTGCATTAAGACATAACCCAATCCTTTTTCGGAAGCATCGCTATAGATTACGAATCCTCCGGATCCAGATGGTATGGTTAAAATGGGGGTAGTAGTCAGACGCTTTTTCAACTCATCGAAATCTGTCTGGCATTCCTCAGACCATA
Organism: Iris macrosiphon; assembly: GCA_036927795.1. Taxonomy (NCBI): domain Eukaryota; kingdom Viridiplantae; phylum Streptophyta; class Magnoliopsida; order Asparagales; family Iridaceae; genus Iris; species Iris macrosiphon. Next base: position 326,351,539 of record JAYESA010000004.1, read on the forward strand.
TGAATTCCTGCTCCTTGCGGGTAAGTCGGGTAATCGGCTCCGCGATTTTTGTAAAGTTTTCTACGAACCTCCGGTAATATCCGGCAAGTTCTAGAAAGCTTCTCACCTCTGAGACGTTGGTCGGGGTTGGCCATGTCTCTACAGATGAGATCTTTGCTGGGTCCACCGAGATGCCTTCTCCTGTGATCACGTGTCCAAGGAAAGCGACACGATCAAGGAAGAACTCGCACTTGCTCAGCTTAACATAAAGGCTTTCACGTCTCAGCGTCTCTAGCACCAGTCTCAAGTGCTCTTCATGCTCCTCGTGGCTACCTGCCTCTAAATAATTAGAGAACACCGTGTGCAGTATTTATTAATTAAATAAATACGATGGCCGTATCACCCAGAAACCAGGCCCAGTCCCTGCCCAGACTTACCCCCATTCCCCCAGGGCCCTCACATAACAATTTTCCTCAGTTCTGTGCATTTTAGAATTTTTAGGAATCGGGTGTTTTTCTAGACAATTTCGTAATTGTGCAATTTCCCAAAATTGGACATTTATCCAATTTATGAAATTACAGGGACTTTCCTGCAAATTGCAGTGCGAGGTGTCACCCCCTCATTGGCCGGTGAACCTGCACCGTCCATTTAGAGACGGGACCCACCCGAAAAGATCCCGGAAAGATCCCAAAAATATCCCAAAAATATCTCTAAATATTTTTCTTATTTAAATAATATATTTTTCTATAAAAGAAAATATAATAAAATAAAGTAAAAACCCAAACCCATTTCTTTCCAAACCACGACTTAAGAAAACAGCAGCAGTAGGAAACTAGGGAAAGGAAAGAAAAAAAACTAAAGAAAAGGAAACTTAGTAAGGAAGGAAAGGAAAGAAAGAAAGTAAAGAAGAAAGAAAAGAAAGCAACAGTGCAGTAAGAAAGAAAGGAGAATAAAGAAAGAAAGGAAAGGAAAGGAAAGGAAAGGAAAGAAGAATATGAAACTGCGGCAGCAGCCGCAGTTTGGAAAACCCCCCCGAGCGGATTTCCCTCCTACAGCCGCAGCTGACCCCCCCGGCCGGCGGCGACCCCCTCCCTGGTCGGCGGCGACCCTCCCCCCCCGCTGGCCATCTCCTCCCTTTCCTCCTCCTTTCCTCCTCCTCGCCGCTCCCTCTCTCCTCTCTCCCTCTTCCTCTCCTCATCCTCCCCGACCGGAGCCGAACCCGCCGGCGAGCCGACCCCCGACCTCCGTCCGCCTTCCTCCTCCTCCACTTCTTCTCCACCACCACCGCCACCCCCATCACAGTCCGCCGCCACCACCATCCTCCACCACCAGCACCAACGCCACCACCACCTCTCCTCTCCTCCCAGTCGACTCCGGTCAGCCCCTCATAGCCGCTCCGGCTTCGGTCGACTCAGCCGAGCAGCTCACCGTCGAGGCCAGTCGACTCCGGCAGCGTTCAGATGCCCTAGGGAGGACACGGACACAGCCGTCCCTGACCCTGACACGTGTCGGACACGTGTCGGACACGAGAAACACAAGTTTCTGGAGCCCTGTTCAGGTACTCATATCTCTCTACTCGTAATTCCGATTTCAATTCCGTCAGTTGCGTCGTATAGACTATGTAACCATCTCGGTGTCCGTGCAACCCGCTCGGAGCATCGCGTCCTGTGGCGATCGTAAACCGCGATCCAAATACAGGAAAAATAATGACCCGATTCACCCCGGAACTGGGTACGCCCCGCCAAACGGGACGACTTGGTCGCACGCGGTCTTTACCGAAATGTGTGCGACGTTGATACGGACGTGTAGGAATTCAGAAAAGTTGATTTGGATGTGCGTGCACACCGGAATCAACGCGTATCCGCCGACACCGCCCCGTATTCGTCAGTTCTGGAACACGCTGTAACTTTGTGTACACACGTCAGATTGAAACGAAACTTACGCCATCAGACTCGTAGCAATACGCTGGTCCTGTGATCCAAGTTTGGTTCGATTCTGAGAACGTTGACAAAACCATGTATCGTGGGCCCTACCGGCTCTACTGGACGGGCGATTTTGTGATCGGCACATCAGAATCTAGTTCTGGACATTCCGTTGGGTTCATATCGACGTTCTGGACTTATTGATACTAAGTTTGGCAAATTTGGAGACCTTTGACCCTGAGACGCTTTTCGGTGCAAAGTGGGCCCACATGTGGACCCCGCTTTGACCGAAAACTGTCATTTTTGCCCATGTGTCCAAATTGGACTTAAGGACAGGCGTTTCTAGCTATTTGATATTTTCTGAGACTGTTAGTGATGTTTATTTCAGCATCCGGAGACATTTATTCTGAGGCCATAGTTTCTGACTTTTGGCACTTGACATCTGGACGTTATATTTTGCAGCTCTCTTGCCAGGCAAGTATCCCTTGCCTTGTTGTACTGTTTAAATTCAGTTATTGTTAGTTATATTTTTATCTATTTTAATATTATATAAATGTGTGCGTCCGAGAAAACTCGGGTGCAGTCAACGATGGCATTGACGTTAGGACTTGTGTCTGACCTAGTGTCTAGTAGACCCACCTAAAGTTGTGAAGTTATTGATATAACTTCCCAGGCCTTGACACGTATCATTACACATCACAGAGTGAGTACATGTAGGGACGCGTGCCTCATGCGCGACTGGCCATCAGTGTGAGCAACACGTGTAGCGGTATTTAGCTCAGTTGTTTATTTTATTGAGACTTGCATCATAGTAGGAGGTGTCCGCGTCATTTTCACGACTTGTACATCTATATTGGGCGGGAAAGATACTAGTAGGCGTATAAGACACTCCCCTCCTTGAGTTTTTATCCTTCGTACCATGCTCCTCGGAGATGGTCGATTGCAGAGCTACCCGTGTGTCCGGGGGCATATGACACATATACTAGCCGGTCAGGACGATTGGTGAATTATGTCAGCATATGTCAAGCCTACACATTCCCATGCGTACTACAAGGTCTTTAAATTGCATTCACTTAGATGGTTAGCACACCCCATTTATTTATTCAGTATTTACATTATGGCATGTTATTTTTCTGTATCTTGCTATGTCCCTCTGAGGACTTGGTCTCCTGCCAGGTGTATATGTTCTTGAGTATTCGCAGGAGCACAGATCCGGACATGTTACGTATATCCCGAGGAGGTCTTCTCTTCAAGCCTCGTGATTTTCAGATGTTGTTCTTATATGGTATGTATCTGGTTCCTTTTATATTCTATTTCGGCAGTGGATTTGTTTCCATCCGACTGTCATTCTTTAGATATTGGTTATTGAGATCTAGTTACCTGATTATCGGTTATTCCTGTATATGTGATATTCTGTGGATGAGATTTAGATATTACCCTGTGACTTGTGATTAATTATACCACTGGTGAACTATTGTTCATTATACAGCGTACGCACGTATATATGGTTTCCATATATTGGAGTTACCATATATACGGGCGGCTGGCATAGTTACGTATCCTAGTCCTACGTATTTTGGGACTGGGGCGTGACAACTTTAACTTGTAACTCCTGCCATTACCATTAATGCAGTCTCTTCTTCTGGTTATTCTCTTAAGTTATGGCATAATTGATTATGACATGTTCATTGTAAAAGGATAAACAAGATGTCTAGTCTAGGGCTTATCTCCAAATATGGTAGTAAGGAAGCGGAGAAGTGTGAGATCTGTGCGCAGACAAGGATAACAAAAAAAATTATTCAAACGGGTAAACGAAGTACATATCTTCTGGAGTTGGTGCACTCAGATATCTGTGACTTCAAACAGTTCTCTACAAAGGTTGGGATGACGTATTTTATTACTTTCATCGACGACTACTAAAATTATGCATTCGTCTATCTGGTCAAGTCTAAAGATGAAGCATTCGAGGCATTTAAGGAATTTCGGGATGAAGCTGAGCGTCAAACTGAACAACAACTCAAGAGACACAGAAGTGATCGAGGCAGAGAGTATAGGTCTATTCAATTCACATCGTTCTACAAAGAATATGGAATCGTTAATAAGACAACTGCTCTGTATTCTCCTTAATCAAATAGAGTAGCAGAAATAAAGAACATGACATTGACAGAGATGATTAACTCTATGATGTTAACTATGGGTCTTCCAAACTGCTTTTATTGAGAAGCTGTGCTAACTGTCATGCCCACTCCTAGAATAATGGATAAATACGAGAACTGACATGGCCAACCACACCTTGCAGAATACTGAAGTATGCCACAATGTGCTAAGGTTGTCAAGAAGACAAATAAGTGGACTATATCATGTTATGACGTCAGCCCTAAGGCCGACAAATCCTAATATCTCAATCCATCAATTAATAATTTCAAAAGTATATCATGCATGATTGTAAAGAGACATCCCAAAATATATACCATATATGATCATGAAACTAGTGAATACAAAATGCTGTACTAGCAGAGCATAATTATACATAATCAAATATATCAGTCATGATCTAATATATATATATATATATATATATATATATATATATATATATATATATATATATATATATATATATATATATATATATATCATATTGACCGTAGTCTCAAAAATATAAGGAGCTAACTCTGCCCCCTTGCTAACACCATAAATCAAGAAATCAAATGAGGGGTGGAAGATGAAAACCCATTCACGAGCTTTGGCCGCATTTCTACGAGTGCGAGCCATCTTGCTGGAAGTACAGAGGATCCTGGTTCCCTTCGGATAATCTGGTCAAGCAAAACCAGTGGGATCAGAACCCCAAGCAACAAGTACCACAAAGGAGCTCAAGGTGTTAACCAAAACCATAATTAGTAGAAATAAAAGACAAACAAATAACTAATAAATTTGGGTCGAGCTTTGTACGGTACTAATGTACTTATCTCGGTAAAATAACTATAAGGACTGGTGCACTGATAACAAACTAACTATAAAAAAGATAAGGCAACGAGCGACAAGAGGGCATATGAACTACTCTGGATCAGGACCACAACCCTTAAACCAAATAAGGACCGGTGTTGCAGACCTTCACCTGAGCAGGACTTTGCACTCTAACCACGCTCCGAAAGAAAATAGAATATAACAGAGCGAGCTAGATGAATAAACAAATATTCATATCACGGCCAACCATGCCTACAGCTTGCTATAATTAACTAACTAGGGTTATCACAAACCTATTTACTAACAAATGCATATTTTGAAGAATATCGCTACCACCGGCATTACAGTTAACCCGGATGGCCAATGGTACGCTTGTCTAGTACTTGTAATGCACATCACAAACAATAATGGATAAGTAACTAAAGCATATATCTGATAGCATAATACAACATAACTTAGGCCTAAACTGATTTTCGAAAACATACATTGGTTTTGTAAATATAAACTGAAACTAAAATATTACTGGAACATATAATGGAATGCATACACTGAAATACATAATGTTATGAACCATGGTTCAATAACAATAACTTGTAGTGCCGCAGCACATCATAGATCTTATAACCACATTATGCAACAAATTATATAACTACCATGGTACATCATAAAGGTTTGTATTGTGACATGCGTAAACTTGGTAGGTCATGGGGCCCTTGCTATCAGGGTTGGTCCATGCCTCATGGGGCCCTTGGAGATCAGGGTAGCCGGTAGCGCAATATTCTTTTCTCCCAATGATCTAGTCAAATTTTATCTCGTTTAATCATTATTTTAAGTTTTTGAGTCATTGACACTCGAGAACTTCCTAGAATGATGAGTTACGAGTATGAACTATTTACGAGTTATCACTGACGAACTTATCGTATCCGTGACACGCGATACATTGGACAATACTCACACTCGATTGTCCGATGCCAAATTCAATAGGTTTATCATACACAATAATTTCCATGATATCTTGAGGGTCAGAACATGTGTTAAATTGTAAGAGCACAACATCCAACTATATAATACACAAAGAAATATCTCAAGCAAAAATAAAAAGAACGCATGATAAAACTAGGCGCACAAACTCACAAAAATAAGATTTGTGCACAAACTCACAGAAACAAGGTTGGCAAACTTTTGCAAAAAAGTGCACGAGCTACAAAGGGGTGGCATAATTTATCAAGTTAACCAACACAGCACACTTAACAAAAGTATACGAGCAATAATAAGCCGTGCTTTCAAAGAAAGTGCGCGAGCAAGCTAGCTAAAAGATAAAATACACAATCCGAGGTCAAAGCTCGACAGTCAAGAAACTCGTCAGTCGAGGAGCTTACAAATCAATAACATAAAAATCGAGAAACCAACCAAAGCTTCGTCCAGAAGGAAACAAGAGGGAAGAAAGTGTGCGAGCAAACCATACGTCAGAAAAGTACGTTGGCTGAAGAAACATAGAAAAAGTATGCCAGATTGACAAACGCGAAGAAAGTGCGCTGATTGATTGTGGTGCACTTTCTCTTGGTTTCCCAGAGAGAACTTTCATTGAATACTCACCAAAGTGTGCCAACTGAATTTTCTCTCGTAAGTGCGCAACTGACTCAAAGATTGTGACTGCCGCACTTTTGCTAGAAGACTGAGTGCAGTATGATCAGTACGTACGAAGAGTTGGAATAACACACCAATGCGTCCAAAGTGAAACATACGTATTTCTACGCCAAATGGATTCTCTTGCATACTCTTCATAGAGCAATGTTCTTCTTTTTCAGTCAGCCATTTTGGTATACGTATTGTATTAAGTTTCAGTAGCGAACTTAGCTGGACTCAAAATCAAGCACAATCAAAAGCAAAGTTACATAAAATATGGTGCTCTACACTATGAGCTAATTAGTTTTATAAAACACAAAGTTTTCGGAGATCAAACCTTAAAAAAATAAAAGTGAACCCATAGACCCAAATTCAAGTCCATGCAATTCCAACCAAGAAAATAATGAACAACAAATATTAAAGATAAATGGGTGCTCGGTCCCAACACTATGAGCTAGAAATAAACAAAAAATATTAAGAGCCAAAAGCATGCATAAATCAATGGTTCTTCTCTTTTGCAAGATGTACTTGCCTGGAGTTGCTTCTTTGCCTCTACCTCTCACGGTCCAAGTCATAACTACTTCTCCCTATGGTTAGGGTTTGAGGAAACGGAGCAAAGGAAGGAGAAAGAAAGAAATAAAGTGAAATAAAGAATGAAAGAAAGGAGTTCATATATATATATATAAGGGAAGAGGGGGATGGTTTAGCCATGGGTTCAATAAAGCCAGGTGTCCAGTCTACATCGAGTCCTAAACTGGGTTTATTGCAATGCCAATTGGTATTCTTCGGGTAGTCTCTCTCAACAGAAATAAATACAAATGACATGAAGCATCATGCAAATACAACATAAATACATTATCAGGAAAATAAATTTAAATATCAAAAATTCAAGAAATACCAAATCTGAAAACATGTGTGACACTAACGGCTTCGTTCATTCTGAACAGAGTGTCGTATGTAACTTTCGATGTCACTCCTCATGAACTATGGTTCAAGGTCATACCCAACTTGAATGTCATTCGAGTGTGGGGATGTCTGGCATATATGAAGCTTCCGGACTTGAAGATTCAGAAGGTGGGTACAAGGACTATAAAAGCTATATTCTTGGGATATACTGAAAATAGTGATGCTCGGAGGTTCCTTGATATCGAGTCTAACTATATCATTGAATCTCTTAACACAAAATTCTTTGAAGATACATTTGCAAGGTACAAGAACGTTGTTATCATGGATATTTCGGATAATAATATGAGTGCAATGGAGGCTAACGCTTTCAATGAAGATGTGGTCCAAGAAAAAGTTTTCATTCCTGAGGCAACGTTTGAACTAGAGCTCGAAGAACCAAGAACTAAGCGAGTGAGGAGACATAAGGACTTCGTAGATGATTTTATCACCTATCATGTGGAAGAAGATGCGCTTACCTATGATGAGGAGATGAAGACCAGAGACGCTGTCTTTTGGAGGAACCTATTAATGCTGAGTATAACTCAATAACCTCCAACAACCCTTGGGTGTTGGTCGATCTAACTAAAGGAGCTAAGCCAATCAGATGCAAGTGGATCTTCAAGAAGAAGATGAAGGCCGATGGAACTGTTGACAAGTTCAAGGCAAGGCTGGTAACCAAGAGATTTTCTCAGAAGTAGGGGATCGACTACTTTGACACAAATGCTCCAGTAGCGTAGATGATAACCATCAGGATGCTGATTGCTATAAGTAAAATTCATAAGCTAGTTATACATCAAATGGATGTGAAAATAATATTCCTGAATTATGAATTGACCAAAGAGATTTATATGCAACAATCAGAAGCATTCATCGTCAAGGGCTTTGAAAACAAAGTCTGCAAGTTGGTAAAATCGTTATTCGGTCTGAAGCAAGCTCCCAAGATATGGCATGAGAAGTTTGATAAAGTTATAAGATCAAACGACTACAGGGTTAGTGAGACGGACTAGTGTGTTTACACAAAGTTCACTGACGGGAGAGGAGTCATCGTTTGTCTATACGTAGACAACATGCTGATTCTAGGTATGGATTTAGCACGTGTCACTGAGACAAAGAAGTTTCTCTCATCTAAGTTCAGTATGAAGGACTTAGGGAAAGCTGATATTATCCTGGGGATAAAGATCATCCGGATGAACACTGGAGTGCGATTGTTGTGGTCTCATTATATTGAGAAGATTCTCACATGCTATGGATATCAGGATCTTCTAGAAATTGATACTCCATACAGGTGTGACAAGAAACTAAAGCCAAATCTAAGGAAAAGTGTCAGGCAGCTGGAGTATTCAAGTGTCATCGGCAGTTTGATATATGCAACAACTGCCACAAGGCCTGACATAGTTTTCATCATAGGAATGATGAGTCGGTTCACAAGAAATCCAGGTGTTGAGCACTGAAAAGCTGTGAAAAGAGTGATAAGATATCTCAAGAAGACTTAGAATTATGCATTGCATTATAACGGGTATCCGACAGTAGTGAAAGGCTTCAATAATGCAAGCCGGTGTTCAAAAGTAGAGAGTGAAAGGTACACAAGATGATACATCTTCTCCATTAGTGGAGCTACTATATCATAAAAATCAAAGAAGCAGACAATGCTTTCTTATTTCTCGATGGAATCTGAGTTCTATGCACTAGCGGCTGTAGTGGATGAAGCATAGTGTCTTCGGGATCTCATGTATGATCTTTCAGTAGTTGGTGTGCAGATTCCGGTGGTATCGATATACTGCAACAACCAGGCGACTATAGTAGTGACATCAAATGACCTCTTCAATGGTAAGAAGAGGACTATGCGCCTGAGGAACAGGACAGTGAATGATCTTATCAAGACTATAGTCATTGCCGTGATTAATGTTCGGAGCCAAGAAAATCTGGCTGATCCATTTATCAAAGGTCGCAAGCGCCATCTGGTCGAGGACACATCAATTAAAATGGGCTTAAAAAAATTATGATATTCTGTCTTTGTAATTCTACCATAAATTCTTATGCTATTAGTTCAAAGAGAAATCTACTAGGCAACTAGCTTTTGGTTCAAAGAAGGATCATTGAATGGAAGAATATCAGGAACAATGAATAGTCCTTTGAGACATTGAAGGGTTATGGATCCAGAACCACTGTTGTCTTCTATTTATTCTCTGAGTAGAACAAAGTCCTGTGGAAGGATGGCTTTGACTCCGTAATGAGTTCTAGGGCATTTGGAATATCCGGTGTGCTTTACAGGAAGCATGGTAGCACATTACTACAAAGGATCTGAGGACTCCATGATACAGTGGGTGAGACCACCATGAGGTTACTCGACATGGTAATGCCTTAGCTTCTAAAGCTATATCACAGCGGGGTAGCACCGCATATAGGCAGGTGGCCTAATGCTGTAAAATAAAGAGTGGTAGGCATCACGACAAAGAGGCCGGTGACCTCATGTTACAGTGGTGTGACACCACCAAGCGCTACCTAAAGAGGGTAAAGCCTCGGCTACGTGAGCATGTCATATCGGTGTAACATCTCAAGGAAGTGCAAGGCTTCATACTGGGTAGTTTGGAACTACAAAGAGCCTGAACTCATGCTACAGTGGATGATACCACAATGAGGTATGACATCGTCTTTGGGCCATGTCATAATGGAGTAGCACCGCAAGGAAGCACAAGACTTCATGCCAAGGACTCTTTAAAAGAACTCACCTAGAGTGTATGGAAAGAGATATAGGCTATCTTTTGAGGGTAAACTTGTAGACGTCCAAGATACATATACCAAAATTAGGCGTGCACATGACCTTTAATGTGCAACCGAAAGCACAACTGATGTCATTGTGTGAGTAGAAAGAATTGCAGCTAGGGTGCAGAATTTAAGGCCTAGTTCATTCTTGTATCATATTGTTATTTGACCCATAAGGGAAGATTCAAGTTGAAGCGATATCTATCCTAAAACATAATGGACAGTCACTGTGGGGAATGCTGTCACCCCCCAGTCCCAAAATATCGAGGGACTAGACACGTGGCAATGGCCAGCAGCACACACCGATGGACAAACCCAATTTAATGGATCCATCAGGACGTACTTAAGCTGTAATACAACAATATGGGTCTAGATATACTAATCTCATCCACAGAAATAAATACAACAATGTCAGAATCATAAAGCAAGATCAATCCCAATATAATATAAACTCAAGAAATAACCTGATAATGAGTCTGATACATCTGTCAAGATACAAGAATAAAGATAACCACAGTAAATACTGAGTATGGAAACAGTATATACTCAGAAGATACCCGCAGAGATCACTCGTCTACTAGATCTGGTACTACTCCAGTGTCTACTCCTGTTCGTGCTCCTGCTCCTACTAATGCTCCTGTCCCGTATACCTCAGGATCAATCTCGTCTGCTACTCCTGGGGACATAATCCGGATCCAGGTCCTCAGGGGACATAGCAAGGTACAAAATAACTCAAGCCAAAATAAATCAGTGCAGCAATAAATGAACAATGGGATAAATATATAACCAGCTAAGTGATATGCAAGTTGAGAGTTTTAGTCATACTCGGGCTGAGACTACTACAGAATCAGTGTCGGAGAAACCCATAGCAGTATTAGTATCACGACTCCAGTATATATGCCAAAGCAAGTAGTATCACGACTCCAGTATATGTGCCGAAGCACCTCCAGACAATAATATATATAATATAATCAGCCGTTGATATGGTAATACTTACCCCACCCAATGTAATCATACGTCTCATATCCATGACATGTAAGATCAAAACTAATACAGCAAGTCATATAATGTCTATGAATATAATGTCTATGTCATGAAATATGTATCCTATACAAAATTACCACGAATATCTCAAGAAGATTATGTCTCATAAATAGTATCAAGTATCCTGGGTTAAGATGTACTTGATAAGACAAGTACGAGAATGTAAAGGTCACGATATCCATCTCTATGTGACGTTACCCAACTCCGCGTACGGGGATGGCACCCGACTATTAATCGGACGCTCAGTAAGTCACACGGTCCTAGGTTAAGCATGTACAAAAATATAAATAAATCTAAGAAATATGTAACAAGAACTGTAAGTTTTGGCAAGGTACACTTGTCTGGGGTTTGAATACCAATAGTGGTCCCTGTATCAGTGGATCCTGTAGGTACTCCTCTAAAAGTTGTAATAAACATCACCAACAGTCTCAGAAGATATAAAATAGTTAGAAACGCCTGTACTTAAGTCCAATTTGGACACAGGAGCAAAAATGACAGTTCTGGGTCAAAGCGGGGTCCACATATGGGCCACTTCGCACCGAAAAATGCGTCAGGATCAAAGGTCTCCAAATTTGTCCAACTTAGTGTCAACAAGTCCAGAACGATGATACGAACCCAACAAAACTTTCAGAATTGGATTCCGATGAGCCGATCACAAAATCGCCAGTCAAGTGGAGCCGCGGGGCCCACGATACGCAATTTTGTCAACGTTCTCAGAATCGAACCAAACTTGGATCACAGGACCAGCATATTGCTATAAGTCCGATGGCGTAAGTTTCGTTTTGATCCGACGTGTGTACACAAAGTTACAACTAGTTCCACAACAGGCGGATATGGGGCATTGTCGGCGGATACGCATTGATTTCGGTGTGCACGCACATCCAAATCAACTTCTGTAAAATTTTGCACGTCCGTATCAACGTCACACACATTTCGGTGAAGATCGCGTGCGACCAAGTCGTCCCGTTTGGCGGGGCGCACTCAGTTTCGGGGTAAAACAAGGCGTTGGTTTTCCTGTTTTTGGATCGCGGTTCGCGATCACCACAGGACGCGATGTACCGATCGGGTTGCACGGGCACTGAGAGGGTTACACAGTCTACGCGTCCTAACTGATGGAATCAAAAATAGGACAACGAGGAGAGAGGAAACGCTACCTGAACAGGGCTCCGTAGGGCGATGATTCTTCGTGTCCGCGAGGAGATGCGACACGGGAAAACTGTGTCCGATTGCTGTGTCCGTGTCCGCTTGTATCGGAGCTAGGGCTACGCTGGTCGTGGCCGAGCTGGGAGAGGGCGGCCGGGCTAGGGTGCTCTGGTCGGTGGAGGACGTCGGCGGAGATGGTGGCTGTGAAGGGTGGTGTTCGTCGAGGCGGGATGGGTCGAAGGCTGCTGCGGTCGAGGCGGGCTAGGACGACGAGGAGGTTCGATGGGGGAGCGGCGGAGTCATAGTGGAGATGGAGAGGTGGTGCTGGGCTTTAGGGAGGCTGGAGGGTGGTCGTTGGTGGAGGAAGAGGGATGGGTCAAAGGGCGGAGCGGGCTCGACTGCTAAGGGTGGTGCTGGGCTGAGGCGGAGGGAAGGTGGAGACCGGGACGAGCGGGGCGGTGAGTTCTGGTCGGTGGTGACAGTCGGGTTCAGGGAGTCGAGGATGACTCCAGCAAGTCGAGGGGAGGTTGACGAAGGTGAGATTGAGGAGACGGGCAGGGGTGATGGGTGGTGGTGAACCCGTCGACTGCCCCGGCCAGGTCTGGTTGGTGATGGTGAGCAGGCGGGGTGGTGGTGATCGTTCTCGGCGAGGAGAGAAGGGTGGTTCAGGATGTCGAGATGGTCGTCGGCGTGGCGCTGCGAGTGGCGGAGAGGGATCTGGAGAAAGGCGGTGGCGGCGGAGATGATAACTAGGGTTGCGGCGCGGCTGGGCACAGACTTCGAGGGGGTTTTATAGGTCATGAACAGTATTTCCGGTGGGGGAATCCGGTTAGGGTTCAGTTAGGATTTCGGGTCCGGGTCGAATTTGATTCGGATCCGACCCGACCCGTCCCGACCCGACCCGTTAGGTCTGGTTCGGTTTGAGTCAGTTTGGTTTGGTTTAATTCCAATTAAACCGGGTTCAGGCAGGGTTTATTTGGTTTATATATACAATAGTTTTTAGGGCTTTAAAAATATTTTCGGAGTCCAATAAATTTTCGGAAAATTACCCTATGTTTGGTTTTCCATTTTACACCATAAAATATTATTTCCATAATATTTTAATATTAATTAACATCCATTAAAAAATTATTTAATTACCAAATGCCTAGGTTTTAATTTCAAAAAATTACAGAAAATTGCTAAAAATAGTTTTAAAATTTTAAAAAAAATCAGGGTGATTACAAATGCTCAACCCATATATTGAGATATACGGGAGATTGTTGGTGTTGTTTCCTTTAGACTAAGGAAAATAGTCCCACATTGGCTACACCACCAAGTGGGTATCTCAATATAATACTTTGTATGAGTTGAGGTGCGCGCATGGGGTATAGTAGGGCACATGGGTGCCATGTGGGATATTTTATTAGGAGAAAAATCGATTAACTCCAGAATGAAAGCATTTATACTTTTTGTCATGCTCTTGGAATTTATTCCATAGGAGCTAAGCCCCAAAGTGGCTTAGCGACTCAGACTCGGACACGGGCGCAAAGTGGCGCTTTGTTGGTGCACTTTGCACTTCAGCATCGCTGCATGGCGCTTGTGTGCATTTGATGCGCTCGGTTATGCGCTGATGCATGAGAGGCCGCATGAGCGGTTGCTTGTGTGGCCTCTGCTATTAGATATATTTGAACGGTTATGGAACGACCGTATGCGCTGCTGCTTGCATTACCGCATGCACTGTGCAGCTGCATGCACTTTGCATGAGCGGTTGCTTGCTTGACCGCTGCTATCGGATATATTTGAACGGTTATGGAAAGATATGATCAGTTATTCACATCCGCATTTTGTGTAATTTGAATTAATTCATGCATATCTTTGTAGGATTTGTAGTTATTTCTTTCATATCTTTTTGTAACTAATGGACGGCCTGGCTCCTCTATAAATACTATCTTCGTGCCTCCATTGAGAACTTATTTCAAAATAGAGGAGACAAAGAGAGTTGCTGCTGCCACCATTAAAGTCCAGAAAGTTCGTGCAAGTCCAAGCAGGAGGTGAAAGCGAGCGTTCCAGAAGTTCTTTGTGAACTTGCTAGTTCCTGGAAGCAGATCGTGTGAGAGCGAATCTTGCTTTGAGCAACTATGGTCTTCATCACCCCAGCAAGCAGAGTTTCTTCTTCTTCTTCTTCTTCTTCTTCTTCGTGTTGTAACTTTGTTTTGTCCGTCTGCAACTGCAATTGCAAGGAAGAATGAGAAGTTTATTTTCTGATTCTTTTGTTATCTTGTAAGCAAGTTTTAATCAGAATCATATTATAAGTTATTCGCTGGAATCAAAGTACATCAGTTAGGGAACTTTTGTGTGAACTCCTGATCTCGACTTCAACTTCTAGTTCTACCATATTTGATTAAGCTCCGGAACTAACAAAGGAACCTTCGAAATGAACCTAATTATAAGTTGAAGATTTTTTGTTGGTAATTAATAAAAATAGTTATTTACACTAATTACCTCTATGTTTTCGGTTTATAACACATTGTACCCCTGTTTTTGAACAAATTACACTGACCACCTTTCCCTTTAGAAAATAAAATAAAAATAGAGGTAGTTAGTGTCATAAATTTTTTGCTTTTATTTTAAAATAAGGGTACCCGTGTAATAAATCAAAAAAGTAGAAATGATCAGTGTAACTTTTTAAAAAACAGGAGTACTCCGTGTTATAAACCCAAAATATAGATACAGTTAGGATAAATAATCCTAATAAAAATTTAAGGATAACGTTGTGGTTGAGGACAAGGAACCCACACATCCGTGCTAGAAAGCTTGAAACTAGCCAATCACAAGCCTGGACTCAGGGAATCAAATGTTGTTATATAAGAAAGTTAAAATATGACTTTTCCTAGGAAGAAATTCTAAAGCTTAGATTTCACTAACATAAATTGTTTTATTTTATTTTTTAGAAAAATGAGGTTGATGCCATGACTTATGAGGTCGAGGTAGTGTTTTGATAAAGCTTCTGATGAAGGTTTAGTGATATGATTTTGTGAGTACAGTATGGCTACATTTTGACAAGTGTATTCAGTGCAAAAAAATATGTGTCACCCGCATTTACATGTCTTAGTGTCAAAACATTTGAATCCTAAGTTTCAAACGTGTAATTTTGACATTACTATGCATGTTTTGAATATCGAAACTTCTGACATTAGGATGCTTATTTTGGCTTATATTTTGAGTACCAAACAGTTAATCCTGGTTTTTTTTGTTGAATGAAAGTTGTTATTTTACTGAACTCAATTAGCTCTTGTGGTCAGTGAGAAAAGATATAACTTTTCTGATTAGACGAACGTCTCGAAATCAAACCACATAGAAGGTGTGGAACAGTAAATTCAATTGACATGCAACACAGCGTGTATAAAATTTCGTACGTATCGTCGAAAATCGCAAAAAAAAAAAAGAAGAAGAAGAAGTTATTTTGTGAGTATCGAATGTTGTTATACGAATGTTGAATGAAAATTGTATATGTATCAAAATTGAGTTGTTAGGTCCATAAATATGTGTTTTTTGAATAGACGTGAATTTCGACTGTATCAAATTTGTAGGTTATAAATTGTACAAAAATATACCCTAAACAACGATAAATCATGCAGAAATATACTCTAAAATATGTCAAGTCATGTAAGTTAATGCAGGAATGCTATGCCTACAACCAAATATTTACATCCATTTTACAACCGCCACGTGGCGCCGACGTGACGGCCGTCCATTGGGTGAGAGGGACTTGTGGGATCCAATTTTCTGCCACGTGGCAGAAGTGCCACGTGACTGCCATTCATTGGATGAGAGGTGGGGCCGGATGTGACCCACATAGCAGGGAAAAGAGAGGGTTGTAAGATGGTTGTTAACATTCGGTAGTAAACTTAGCATTTTCCAAGTTAATACCCTCAACTATCTTAGTTCATGGAAGTTAATACTCTTTAACTTTGAGCGGTACATTAGCGGTATACTGTCAGTCTACTGTCAATATATTGTCAGCGTATCGTTAGTACACTGATTAACCCTATTTTTTCACAAGTATTTGAAATGTAACACAATATACTGTGAATATATATTTTACTGCTTGTGTCTATACGCCTTGTGAAGAACATTATCATTCAAATATAAATTCGCAATAGAAGGAATTCAAATAATGGTTGTCTTGGACTTCCGGTTAAAGGAATTTTCAAGTTAAAAAGAGTTTAGGGTGTGACCAAACAATTTTTTTAAGAAAAGAAAACCAAACATTTGAAAGACAACTTGACTTGGATGCTAAATGCAGAACATTTTTGAGTTCTACTTATTGCCACATTGGCTGCAAATCCAGATGCAACCGAGATAAGCTTATAATAGCCAAAACTTTGGACCAACAATACTAAATATATTCAAAAACTTATGTTGCTGCTTTAATGAAAAAATAAAAGCCAGATTAAAATTAGTAGTATGCAATGTTTTAAAAACCGGATCGATGATTGAACCGAAATTTTTTGGTATAGATCGGACCGGAGTTTAACCAGGTTCAACCAGAGTTCAAATAAACCCTTTACGAGAACCAAATCATGTAAAATATTCACATTTAATTCTTGGTTTGATTTGATTTGACTCGGAGTATGTATGGTTTGGTTTGATTTTGCAACTATAAGATCTCTCAAAACCAAATCAAGTATCTAATGATCTAAATCTCATGTGATTTTTTTTTTTTTGACTTTTTTTAAACTATTTAGGTCGGTTGATCAGTTAAAATCCGGTCAAGAAAAAACTATTGGTTTTTAAAAAAAAATTAGATTCAAGTCGGACTTGACCGATTTTTTGATCAGATTCGATTCAATCCGGTTCAGCCGCTGGTCCATTTCGGTTTTGACAACACTGGAGAAGAGTGGATGAAGAGTATGCGTTCGTACTACACCTAATATTAACATCCAAATTCAAATATATTGAATCCAAACTCATATTACAGAACGTAAAACAAGCTTACTTAAAAATGAAATAAAAGTTCATCGCTTTTTTTCATTCTCACCGAAATCCTCTCCACACACAATAATCTTCTACTTTCCTTTCCTTTTTGTTTTTTTCTTCCAACAGTTCCTAACATGTGCTAGCATGCTAAACTACTTCCTTCAGTCTCTATATTCCAAGTTGAGCTTTTCATGCATAACCAACGCCTTTGTTAAAGAAAATATTTTGATCTAACAAATAACATCAAAACTTCGACTACAAAATCAAGTAATGGTCAATTAAAGATGGTGCCTTTTCCCTCCTTATTTGACAGAAAAATTTAAACAAAATTTCTTGTGTGTTAATAATTTTTCAAATTCTAGTTAAATACAATATGTTCTGATAGGCCTCTACGTCCTTCAAATTTTAGTTAAATCATGTCGTTCTATCTACGGTCTCGTCGAGCCTGCCTAAAGCCGCCACAAGGAGCCCTCCACCCTTGTCTAGGAGGCGAGCCGGATCGAGAGAGAGTGGAGACCGTTGGTCAGACCGAGGGTCACGTGGCATCCTCCCATCGACCTGACCTGACGTCAAAGAAAAAGGCCCGGCCACTGCATCCTTCCTCTTCCTCTTCCTCTTCCTCCTTATTAATTAATTCATTACCTGGGGTAATTTAGTAAAAATAAAAAATGCCAACAACAAAGAGTAGCAACTTGCAACTTAACATGTATAGGATATCAAGTTGCAAAATTAGAATAGTTTAGGATATGGAGAATCTATACACACCTCATATATTACTTAGCACACCCCAAGTGCTAAGTACATCCCATTTTAAATGAATGAAATTAACATAAATGCTAAGTACACCCCACCACATGACCAAATTTTTTTCTTTTTATTATAACCTAAAACCTATCATCATTTCTAAGCACACCTCACATCCTTACAACCGGTCACTCTCTACTCTCCTCTCTCCAAGCCCAACCGGTCCCCTCTCTTCTTCGTTCGACACACCATTGCCGAGGAGCTTTCAGATTGTTCGGCCACCACAATGGAGAGACAATCCCAAGACCAATCCGCAAACGATCTATTTGGGAGTGAGTATTTCAAATATAACATCCTAATTAGTTCAAAATGAGTATTATTTTCGCTGAGGATCACTGTTAGGGTTTCAAATCCCTTAAAATCTTGTTAAAACGAAACAAATTTAGAATTTTTTTGGGTATATTCACGGTTATGTTCGAGCATGGTCTGTCGAGTGCACAGAATGGTGTTCGACCCACGATAGTTGAACATTATTGTGCAGATTCGACCATAGTGTGTCGAACGGAAGATCACATGTTCGGTCCTTGTTGATCGAACAATAGGGATATGTTCAACCTGTGTTGGTCGAACATTAGTGATATGTTTGACTTGTGTTGGTTAAACAACAGGGATATATTCGACGCAGACTTGTCGAACAGTTCATTTTCAAGCCCAAATTGTTTATCCTCGTTAATTTTTTAATTGTTGCTTTTTTGAATGAATCTAGCAGTAAGGACTCATGTGGCATTCAAGATTTGGAATGAGTTGAGAGGAACGTGTTAAAGTGTTGGTGCCATGCGACCAAGATAGAAACATGGAGGTTTGGTAGAGATATTAGTGATTTTCAATTGTTGATTCAACATTCCAAAATTTTGGACTTGAGGTAAATTTCGTACAAGACGCCAAACAAAAATCTTATTTGTGCGTTTGTTTAGCGTTGGCAATCGGAGACCAACTCATTCCATATGCCATTCGGTAAGATGACAATTACGTTGGATAACGTATTTTGTATTACATGACTCCCGATTAGTGGATTATCGGTGGTTGTACCAGAGTCATAAAGGAGATCGGAGGCCCCTAAGAAAATGATTAGTAGGTTGTTGGGGTGTGACAGAAAGGGAGGCAGTCGATGCCCTTCAAGGCCAGAGAGGTAGCTCGGTCCGGTTGGAGTGGCTCCGGGCTCGATTTAGTAGAGATGTCACTAGTCCGGATGAGAGAAAAAGAAGACATGCAGCCCGGGCATACTTATGGTTTGTTCTTGGATGCACATTTTTTGCAGACAAAAGTGGCACACGTGTTGACACAAAAATTCTCACTCTTCTGGAGATGATCAACCGCGTCCATGAGTATGCTAGGGGAGCAGCTGTTCTAGCATATTTGTATCGACAACTTGGATTAGCATCTCGGAGTGGGGTGCGACAAATATGTGGATACCTGACATTACTGGAGGTAGCTATCTCTCCTTCTTATTTTCACGTTTTTATGTTCTTATATATCTGATTTTTATGTTATGTTCTTATATGCTTCTTATTTTTTGTAGGCCTGGATATACGAGTATTTTTCTGTCACAAGGCCAACCCATAATGTGAATTATAAGGTGGGCGAACCACTTGCTATGAGGTGGGCCCATATATCCCATTCTGCAGGAACTACCGATCGGATCTTGCCCATGAGGGATGTCACGTCCCGATCTTCCGCAGGTAATCGGCCGTACCTACTGGGCATGAATTACTGTGCCAGCGTTCCCGTGGGACTATCTTTTCAATCTAGATGTTATGCCGTACGAGCACAAGTTGCGTCCGTGCAAGACCATGATCCGAACATACGGTAAAATGACTAAGCCACAGAGTCGCACAGATAGTCCAAATGCAGCGGAATAAGAAATGAACAGACGAATGGTAACAAGTTCACAGTGGAAGAAAAGAATAACACAAATATAAAAGTAAAATAAGCACTTTATTAATATTTTATAAGTATTACAAGCGGCTATAGGCCGAGATTACAAGTCGCTCAAGTCTCTCTCTTTTAAAACAATAAAAGCGTGCAAAGTGGCTATAATTGTGGAATGATGCATAGCCGATGTTCCAAAATTATGTCTTGTATATGTGCTTTAGTTTCGGACACAACGTTCCAAGGCTCCAGAGCGAACTCCATGCCTTAGCACGCACGAAGGAATTTTTGCACCAAACGAGGTTCTCCCATACCCTGCAAGCAATCTGGTGGGTTATCAATACATGAATGCACTGGTGGAAAGGTTTCTCGCCCGCTCGATAAATCCAACACATTATATAGGTTTCATGCACCATCTATTAAGTTATCTTTCTATTCTTGCCTTAGGTTCAGTTTTATGGTATAATGTAAAGCCTAACTCGTGTGGAAGTGCACTGCGCGATATATGAGTAACACGACGATACTTACCAACTTACCATTCATCATTCCCTGTCCAAGTTAAACCAAGTTAAACCAATCACGAGTATATATATAATAAAATCCAAGAGAAAATTGCATAAGCAAACACGAGTGTCATGGACGGGGTTTCTGATTCGGGTGCACGAGTTACATGAATTACTTAGATGTGTTATACTCAAAAGTCTCAGGTATTCAGATGCAGAAATAGATACAGATGTGTTACAAAGAGCAGTTACCTACAATGCAAATGGCTCGTACGCGGTTGCCGCAATCGAGCCAACTTAATCCATATGACAGAGGGTCACTAGCATGACTTCCATAGTAGAAAATGTAATCACAAGGCAAAGATGGCTTGCAAGCAAGTATACAATGGTGGCATTGCACCTTTCCCACCCCAAACAGACGACTACTCGGTTGTTCCGTCTAGATCAGATCGACCCCAATGTCCCGGCGATCGTTCGCAGAACTTGGATTCAAAAATTCCCTTGTTCACAAGTTGTCCGCGCACGTATCCTTAAGTTTTCCAAATTCTCGCAGGTATAGATACAACTAGAGATTCAGATTCAGTCAGGATCTATCAGGTACAGTATCGACTCCCCGAACCATCAGATTTAGTATAGAACGAGTATTGATTTTCAGAGATCTTGTGATATTATCTTGCTTAACTGTCCATGATGTAGTCCCCTAGTTCAGAAAATGCTTTCGCGAACTTACGGTCCCGAAGACTTTCAATGTTCTATACTTGGCTCAGAACGACTATCTTGATAGCCTTCCTGCCTCAACTGAGCAAATCATAAATAGTAAAATACGATGATTTGTGGCATGCATATAAGTGACAAGCATTAAAATAAGACAACGAGTACAAGTTAGCATGTAAGCAGTCAAGCATTGCATTTGTGTGAAACATAATCATAAGAAAATGAGCAGTATAGTCTACTTGTTATGCCCCAGTCCCAAAATATCGAAGAACTAGCCACGTGGCAATGGCCAGTAACACAACTCCAATGGGTAAACCCAATTTAATGGATCAGTTAGAGTGCACTTAAGCTGTAATAGTTGTAGTGCCCCGCTCTGCGTAGGCACTATGTATAAGTGATATCGCTTTGCTTGCTCGAGCGAAAGTCTTCTCGGAGAGTTCTTGACCGAACCATAAGATGATTGATCAAGGTAAGTGGGCAGAACTGCATTCTCTGATTCTTACACGCCTTAATAATGAATCTTAGTTTTTGAATGCTGGTTTGCTTAAGAAGATAAGTTTTATAAGAAGAATGATAGAACCTGACCCTGCATGTTTAAATAAGAGAACTCGTATAGCTTGTCATCGAAACGAACCTGCTTGCTTAACTAATAAAAATTTGTATGCTTGTCTGAAAGAGATAAAACTTTGACATGCTAAGTCAAGAGTATATAAAATGTTACATGCTTAGTTACACCGACATAGCTATCGAACAAACCTCTGCCATGCTAAAAAGATATATGAATGAATCACTTGAATAAGTTCCTTTGAAACATGCTAAAAAAGAGATAGAAATTGCAAGCTAGATATGAAATCAAAATCGTGCTTGCCATTATATGTTTTCCTTGTCTGTTTTGCTATATCGAAATGCTATAAGTCTTGATTCGTATAAGCATACACTAATAGTGTGCCCTGATGTTCTGGTCCTACGGGATCTAGGGGGTATGCTATTAGACATGTGAAAAGATGTATTTGCTTGAAAGAATAAAAGAGAAGAGTCTAGTAGCCCGTCCTGATGTTTCGGTCCTACGGGATCTAGGGGGTGTGGCTATTAGATTGTTATGTGCCTGTTCATGTTTTCTGTATCCTAAATTTTTATTTGATAGAATGTTGCTTGTCATGCATTGGTCTTGGATAACTTGTGCACAAGATAATAGTCTCTCGAACGATTTCTGGGGTACTGGGAATCGGTCGGTCCGGAAGGGATTGTGAGAGCACCCTGATGTTTCGTTCCTAAGAGATCTAGGGGGGTATTATTGTCCATCAATAGGGTAACTCATGGGCCATCATATAGTTAGGGTGCATGTTAGGCTAGCCTTCTTGCATATCTAACTGTTTAATACAGAGACGGACAGGAAACTAGAGAACCTTATACATATATGTTTATATATGCAATTGTTGCTAACTTATATGTCTGCTGTAGGGATAATTGTTCGGCAAAGGGTAAGAAATATAAAGATTATATATATATATAGCCTGTTTGTTCATGAACATATGCATCTTAGAGTTTATCTGATAGTGCTTCATGCATTTGCATCGGTTGGACAATGGCTAGTACAGAGCTGAACCTTGGTCCTGACTTCTACTTGTTAGTAAAAAGTAACCATGTGTCACAGTTGCTAATCGTATCAGAATGTGAGTCATTGGTTAGCTGGATTATCGCTACCGATCATGAGTTTCTCGGGGACCAAAATTATATAGCTAGTTCTTCTTGTGTGCTTGAAAGTATGATAGTCCACTTAATGCTTGTCTTGTTTTGAGATGATTAGTCCACTAGAGAACTTTGTCCCTAAGAGTTAGAATATGGTGCACAATATATGCTGTGCACTGTACGATAGAGCACTGTCCCGATTGTATACTTACTGTTTGAATATGCAAAACTGTTTTCAAGCTATGTTTTCAAAAGATGTAATCTGACTATAATCCTGAGAAGCATGAAATAAACTTAGCTAAAACTAGCAAGATCACTAGTAATGTAATATTTTGCCACATGCTTACTTAGTATGAATTTTAGGGGGTGTAGCTTCTATTCAATTATTTTATACTCACCAGTACTTATAAAAGTGCTGACACACCAACAGTTTGCGTGTTCTTAGGTGCTTGATCGTCCGAGGAAGCGATAGCCGTATCTCATCCCAATGAGCCAGAAATCTGGAGTTGATGCCTTGAGCCGTATTGAGTTTGAGCTGCTTTTATATAGAGGGACATAATGTATGGAATGGTGTTATTATAATCGATAGAAGAGTGCTTGAGCGATTTGTGACCTCGGCCATGCACCGTTTATAATACTTTCGATTATCAATCAAGAGCTCGTTTTTATACACTACTAGAAAAAATGGGATTAGCGACACATTTTAGCGACTCCAAGTAAAAACGTCGCTAAATTAGCGACTCCATAAAAAATATCGCTGGACGTCGCTAAATGGCAACATTTAGCGACGTTTAGCGACTTTTATTAAGATTTTAAAAGATTAGTCTCTATAAGTTCAATTAAGGTCGCTAAACGTCGCTAATATATAAAACATTAACGATGTTTAGTATCGTAATTAGCGACGTATATATAAAAAATATTTAGCAACGTGTTTAGCGACGTCTTTGACGTCACTAAATTTTATTTTAACGACGTTTTTATTTGATGTCGCTAAACGTTGCTAAATTTTGGTTAATTAGGGCTCAGTTTTCTTTTCCCACATCTGTCAAAATTTTTGAAACTTTTTGATTTCCCCCGCCCCCCCTCTCCGGCGACCGGCTCTCCATGGCTGCGGCTACTCCGGCATCCCCCTCCTCCTCCTCGAGCTCTAGGTAATCTCTCTCTCTCTCTCTCACATGTGACACTGACACAACACACACTTGACAGACACGACACATGCACATAGATACGACACACGTACACAGACACTGACAGACACACACGACACACACACACAGACGCAGACACCCACACACACAGATACTGACACAGGCGTGACACACACACACACTGACACACACATAATATTTGATCTATTGGATGTTTCCATGTGAATTGAGGGTTGGTATCAAGGTGTTATGGTGTATGGAGGATGTATCCTAGAGTATCTTGGTATTGCACACCAAATGTTTATGAATTAGACTAGTGGTTGTGTGTGTCTATTTATGCCTTAGAGTATCATATGATATGTATATATAAATTAGTGTATTATCTATTTTCATATGAGAGAGTGGATGCATATATAGGTGTATCTCGATATATATATAGATAGGTATATAGCTACTGTTATCTGTGTTGGTGTTCATAGTGTCTTCTAGCTGTGCTTGATGTGGGAGAGGGTAGAAGAGTTGAGTTGTATGTGGGTGTCACTACTGAACTATGAGGCTTCAGGAACTGAACTCAATTCAGTTTGGCCTAGTGCATTAGGCAAGCTGGCAATGTGTTGCAGTGGTGTCGGGTTGGCACTATGAGGAGGGGATTGGTTCCTGTCATCTTCTGTAGTAGGAGAGTGTTGGTGCACACTTGAGCAGCATCAAACACATGCATGCTTGAGCAATGGTAAGGCAGCAACAAGTATAAACTAGAATTCCTTAGTACGACCTAGAAGACATAGTGTAGCAAGGTATTAACCTAGTACTGACTAGTATAAACTAGTATGGATCTAGAAGTGGCTTAGAAACATCACCATGAACTAGTTAACCCTGTTTACCATTTCAAGGGCTCTTGGACTTTGATAAATGAAAGTATGTATTATATCAGTTATGAAATGAAAGTATTGCTTATTTTAGACTTTGATAAATGGTCAGTTGTTTTGAATATTGCTTATTTTAGACTTTGATAAATGAAAGTATGTATTATATCAGTTATAATTTTTATAGTACGGTTAAGTTATGAAGTTAGGTGATAAACCACTGTATGTAATGATTTATATGATACATACTGTCATTTTTGTAGAAGTATCTAGAAATGGATATGAATTACTATCTGCGTCATCGTTCGTGGATGCACAACCGTCATCCTGATAACATGTGCGGTGTGCGGGATGAATTCATTGAGGGTGTACAGCAGTTCCTGCAGTTCGCCAAGGCGTTCCCTCAGTACATGGAAGGTACAAAAATTAAGTGTCTGTATGTGAGATGTCACAACAGAAAATATCATCCAGAAGTAAAAGTTACATATCATTTATACTCGAAGGGCTTCACACCGAATTACTATCAGTGGACCACGCACGGAGAACTTGTATCTCTAGCATCGGAGTCGGAGCCCTATGTGGAGCCGTATATGGATGTCCACGACCACGATACTTACCACGACGGGTTGGTGAACATGATTTATGATGCGGCGGGGCCTAGTTTCTATCCGGACAATTATGATGCGGCAGGACCTAGTTTTAATCCGGATAATTATGATACAGCTGAGGAGGCACCGAATGCCGATGCTGCAAATTTTATGGAGTTGCTGGAGAATATAAGGACTCCACTATATCCTGGTTGTGATGATCATTCACCGTTGGAGGTGGTTACAAGATTATTGAGCATCAAGTCCGATTTTAATATGTCGCAAGAATGCTATAATCGACTGCTCGATTTGATTGTAGAGATCTTGCCCGAGGGTGCAAAGTTGCCTAAAGACTTCTATCGATCTAAGAGGATGGTGAGATCGCTTTGGATAGAATACGAGAAAATTGATGCATGTCACAACGGGTACATGTTGTACTACAAAGACGACAAGAATGAAGATGCGTGCAGATTCTGTGGTGCTAATCGCTACAAGGCCACTGTTAGAGGAAAGTCTGTCGGTGCAAGGAAGCCTACCGATTCAATGCACTACTTGCCTTTGACACCGCGGTTGCAGCGGTTGTTTATGGTTAAGGAGACTGCAGAAAACATGAGTTGGCACAGACGAAAATAGATCGAAGGAGTATTGGATCATCCATCCGATGGAGAAGCATGGAAGCACTTTGATCGAGAGTATCTATATTTTATCGAGAAAGCGCGTAATGTCAGATTGGGGCTCTCTTCTGACAGTTTTACCCCATTCGAACTTTCGGGCTTCCAGTATTCATGTTAGCCTGTGATCTTTACTCCGTATAATCTACCGCCTTAGATGTCCATGAAGACTCCGTATATGTTCCTAACCGTTATTATCCCGGGTCCGAACAATCCATAGAGGAACATCGATGTATATTTACAGCCTTTGATAGATGAGTTGAATCAGCTGTGGGAAGTAGGTGCCAACACGTACGATGTTTCTAGAAAGTAGAATTTTTAGATAAGGACAACACTTATGTGGACTATCAACGACTTTTTGGCCTATGGAATATCATCGGGATGGAGCACCCATGGTCGTCTCTCATATCCGTATTGCATGGACCATACTCAGGCTTTTCATTTAAAATACGGAGGCAAACCGTGCTTCTTCGATTGTCATCGAAAATTTTTGCCGAAGGATCATCCGTACCAGAGGAACCAGAATGCTTTTCGTGCGGGAGTTATGGAGAAGGCCAATCTACCGTCAAGGTGGCCCGAATGCACGATATGGGAAGAGTTAAAAGATTTACCAAGTGCTATCGAAGAGCTTGCTAAGGTGTACAAGTGTGACGGATTTGGTCGCACCTATAACTGGACAAAGAGGAGTATATTCTGGGATCTGCCATATTGGAGCACCAATCTTATCAGACATTACCTTGATGTTATGCATATCGAGAAGAATGTGTTTGATAACATAATTAATACTATAATGGAGGTAAAAGGGAAGACGAAAGATAATCCGAAGGCCAGGTTGGACTTAGAAGAAATATGTAGACGTCCTGCATTGCATTTGATAGAGGAGGAGAATGGAAAGTTAAAGCAACCTAAGTCAGTTTTCTCACTGGAGAAAGTGGATAAAGGTAGACTTTGTAGGTGGATTCAGGGTCTAAAATTTCTAAATGGGTACGTGTCGAACTTGAGAAGATGCGTCGACCTCAAGGAGAACAAACTGGTGGGTATGAAGAGCCACGATTGTCACATACTCATGGAGAGGTTAATTCCGATTGCATTTCGAGAATTCTTACCGCAGGTCATTTGGGATCCATTGATAGAGCTGAGCATATTCTTCAGAGATCTTTGTTATACTAAGTTGCTCGTCGATCGTCTAGAAAAGCAAGAGAAGGACATTGCGGTAACACTATGTAAGCTCGAGAAGGTGTTTTCTCCTGGATTCTTCGACTCTATGGAGCATTTGCTAATTCATCTTTCCTATGAGGCATGTGTTGGTGGTCCTGTCGGTTATCGATGGATGTATCCCTTCGAGCGGCATCTGAATCACCTAAAGAGAAAGGTAAAAAATAAGGCACGGGTTGAGGCCTCTATTTGTGAAGCTTATGTTCTCGAGAAGATTATAAACTTTTGCTCGACGTATTTCAAACCGCATGTTGCTACTAATAGGACAAAAGCTTCGAGAAACGATGACGCATATCAGGAATCTAATGATGCAATACTCAAAGTATTTAATGCGTCCGGAAAGCCTTCGGGAAAAATGAAGAAGAGATATTTGAATGACGATGAGCTAAGGGCTGCTCAATTGTATATATTACTCAATTGTGACGAGGATCAAGTGGAGAAGCTAGAGGGGTAAGTAATTAATATGTCCTCGTTTACATCATCCCAATGTAATAGTATAAGATACTATTATGCTACTAATCAGCACTTGCTTCATTATTTTTCAGCACATATAATGATGAGTTGAGGTCTATTAGACCCTACATAACAAACGAAGAAGTAGAACAAGATATGAGATGCCATTTTCTTTCTTGGTTGAGCATATATGTAAGATGCTTGGTAATTATATTTTATTTCTGCACTTGCAAAACAAATAACTTACTATCGCTACTTTGGTATTTATGTCGATCGTCTAATAACACCCGAGACTGAATCTATTAGAACTCTAGCCAAGGGACCAATTACTGCCGTAAAAATATGGCCAAGTTTCTGTGTGAATGGGTTCAGGTTCAAGTCAACAAATGCTCCTATCAGAGACAGCTTTCTGGATCTTGATTCCACGAAAAATAGTTGTTTGTGTATCAAATCTTCGAACTACAAAGACGTCAATCCGGGCAATGATTTTTTTGGCATCTTATGAGAGATTGTGGAGTTGACATATAATTATGGCACAGAACCTGCTAATATCGTTCTATTCAGGTGTGATGGTTCGATCCGATTCAAGATCAAGGTTGGAAAATTGACAAGCATGGCCTTGTGGATATAAACTACAAGCGTAGATATCAAGGCTACGAACCATTTGTCCTATCAAGTCAGGCTCAGCTCGTGTACTTCACAACTTATCCTAGACAGCGAGGTCGGATTGGTGGGCAGTATGCAAGACTAAAGCTAGAAATACCTTTTACATTGACGAAATAGCTTATCAGGGGGACGATCTACCTCTTGTAACAAATATTGTAGATGTGAACTCAACGAAAGTTACTCATTACACGAGTAATAATGTAGAAGATGTAGAATTATCCGAAGAGGAAGACGAAGTAGATGAAAGTGAAGACGAGGAAGAGGAAGAGGAGGACGAGAAAGGCGAATAAGATAAATTTTCTGAAGATGATTGAAAATAAATATATTGTATGTAGAATATAACTATATTTGACTGTAGAATGTAAATCAAGGTTGAAAAATTGATGAAGTAGATGTACCCATTAACGAATATATGTATTATATTTTGACTGTAGAATGCTTTAAGATATGCATCACATTTTGACTGTAGAATGTACTATATATTTGTGTTTCTCTATATTCATCATATGTTATTATCAGATATGACAGGACGACACGGAGGATTCGGCAGGTCCCGAGGTAGACAGAGTGCTCCTCCGGTACTGCCTACTGCTGGTTCTGGATCATCGTCGCCCAGTACTCCAGTATATCGATCACTCACATCTCCGACTGTTGGGACGAGTAGTTCCAGGCGTGATAGTACACCCTCGTCCAGCGTTCCTCTTGCTGACGGAACCATAGGGACAGATGAGCATGTCGAGGAGGTCGTGCCTACGCAGGGCTGAGGATGCAAACATGGTGACCGTATTCTTGGCCACCCATTGCAAAGACGAAAATCTCATTGATGAGAGGTCCTCGCAGACCTCTGTAAGTATTACTTTACTTTGTGTTAATTTTAATATAACTTAGGTAATTATCGAGTTTCCAAACCTTTCTAGACCGAGTATCTTAGTCTTTGTGAGAGGGCGACTGCTAGTGCACCTACACCTGGAGAGGTTGGTACTTCGTCGCAGCCCGCTCCAGCTCCGTCGGCGGACGACCTGTGGGTGAGCGCAGTTGGTAGTCTCCAGAGGGGTACGTACTACGGTACGGGCTCCTATGGTGCCCTAGTTGCGACGCAGTCATCTAGGGCCTCCCCGACAGCTGCTCATTCCACACAGCCCTCGCAGTCGCAGCCCTCGCAGTCGCAGCCCTTGCAGTCGTCGGCCAGAGTCCATGAGGCCGTCCAGGAGGCCGTTGACTGTCAGATTGTGTCTCTCCGTGACGAGTTGCTGCGAAGGATGGAGGAGCAGCCCCGGTCCCAGCCGTAGGCGGACGTTCTGATGCTCATCGTACGATTCGATATGCTTGACTGTAGTATGACGGAGCTCCCTGATTTGACAAATGATATTAGAGCCTCCAATGACCACAATATCATGGAGCTGCAAGCGTCACAGGTATCAATGGGCGAGAGGCTGACGATGATGCAGGATTCAATGGTTTATAGCAGTACGAGGCTGTTATCTACCATAGATTCTTATAACCAGCGACTCGCAGACTTGGAGCGGACATGGCCTCCTGGTGCGCCTACATCGATACAGACTCCACAGACGTCACTGCCTTCTCCATCGACATCGATGTCAATTCCACGGGACGAGTATGAGCTGTTCTTAACCTTCAAGCGCGCCGGTGGTCAGCCTCCTACAGATCGACAGTAGTATAGTTAGTTACTGGATATTTATATTTTTTTTATTATTTAGGATACGATTATATGGATATAAATTTGCCATATTCTTTACGTTTACGATAAGATTTGTTGGATGCTTTCTTTTCTTCAAATTTTATTATATTATTCATATTTTGGTTTACAACTGATGACTGATACTTGGCCTGTATTTACCCAGTGCACTAGAATTTTCCCCCTTGGTGCTGCTATTGTGTTCTTTATTCAATTATTTCTACTATCATCATATACCTGATAATGAACCCAAGGGGGTTAGTAAACCCAGAAATAAAATTCAGTAATATTTTTTTTATTTTTTTTGAAAATTTGTGACATTTTTAGCGACGTTTAGCGACGTTTAGCGACATTCACTTATGTCGCTAAATACGTCGCTAATGACGTCGCTAAAATTGTCGCTGTACGTCGCATACTACTGACATGGCAGTATTGTCAGGTCATTAAAGACGTCGGTGTAACGTCACTATATAACTCACTAATTAGCGACATTTAGCGACTTTAATAAACGTCGCTATTTAGTGACGCGGCGTCGCTAAACGTCGCTAAATTTAGCGACACATTAAAGTCGCTAAAAAATGTCGGCATAGCGACGTTTAGCGATATTTTTTGTTTTAGCGACTTGGGTTTTTTTGACTGCTTTAAAATGTCGCTAATTACGTCGCTAAACCAACTTAGCGACATTTTTTGGTTATTTAGCGACGTTTTTAGACGTCGCTAATTTGACTTTTTCTGGTAGTGATATGCCATTGCATTCTTTATTTTTCTGCAATATATATGTCGCTGCTTCTGTATTGAATAGCTTACTTGCCCTTGTTCAAAGCTTTGGCCTTGTGCAAGCGCACTTTAGGCTTGCACGACATCACGCCCGTGCGAGGACGATTGGTTCCGTAGGGAACAAGCGAGGATGATCGGCGCCCTGTGGGACCGGGGCTTGACATAATGGTATCAGAGCAACTCGATTCTTTGCCCATTCCGTTGCCTCCGACTCTGGGTTGTGCCCGATGTACTGCAATGAACGTTCTATACAATAAGTCCATAAATATTCTCAAAATTGTACGCAAAAGTTTTCTGGATTTAATTTGTTGCTTGAGATTGTGTTTTCGTGCTTGTGATTTGCTTGTGTTTTGATTAAGGATATTGAGGGATGAGGACTATTGCTGCGCTAGATTTTTGTGAGTTTCTTCTTGAGTTTCGAGGATGAAACTCTTTGTTAGTGGGTAAGTATGTAGTGCCCCGCTCTGCGTAGGCACTATGTATAAGTGATATCGCTTTGCTTGCTCGAACGAAAGTCTTCTAGGAGAGTTTTCGATCGAACCACAAGACGATTGATCAAGCTGAGTGGGCAGGACTGCATTCTCTGATTCTTGCCTGCCTTAATAATGAATCTTAGTTTTTGAATGCTGGGTTGCTTAAGAAGATAAGTTTCATAAGAAGAATGATAGAACCTGACCATGCATGCTTAAATAAGAGAACTCGTATAGCTTGTCATCGAAACGAACCTGCTTGGTTAACTAAGAGAAATTTGTATGCTTGTCTGAAAGAGATAAAAAATTTCCATGCTAAGTCAAGAGTATATAAAATATTGCATGCTTAGTTAAACCGATGTTTGGATGATAAACAAAATAAGAGAAGAAGAGAGTTTATACGAAACCTTTCTTTTTTGCTTACAAACAAGAAAAAGAGTACAATTAATCCTATACGAGGATGTTAAGTACAATAAAAATAATTTTGGAGAAAAATTGCTATAGAAGTCTGATCTACGGTCGATCACTTTATTCCTTAGACCACACGATGATGAAGAAGTGCTGTAGAAGAAGAAGAAGCTTCAAAGGTTGCAAGTGGGATTGAATTCTCGTTGCCGAAGTTGTCAACCAACACTCTCTGTCTGTGCTCTCTCTCTCTGATCTCTCCTTGTGCTTCTTGTCTGATCCCTCTACCCTGTGACCAGGGGTCTCTATTTATAGAGATCAGTTAAAAAAATAACTGTCCAGTTAGCGTAGAAACCAAACTGTGAAGAAAGTTGCATCTTTTATGCGGCGGTTATAATAACTTCTACCCACGTTCAAATAACCTTCTGAATCTGCGTATGACACATATCCTATTATAAGATAATGCATATAACTGCTTCTCGAAGATCATGGTATGCAAGCCACATAGGTAACTGTACCTTACGTAAATATGGTTGGCATAAAAGCCAAAAACTGTCTTGTTGGCGTAAAATACCAAACTGTGAAGAAGAAGACTTCTTTTACGCTACGGTTATGATAACTGCTACCCACATTCCCATTGTCTTCTGAATATGTGTATGACACGTGTCCCTTTATGAGGTAATGTGTATAACTGGTTCTCGAAGATCATGGCATGCAAGCCACATAGGTAACTGCACCTTGCATAAAGATGGTTGGCGTAAAAGTCAAATAACTGTCTTGTTGGCGTAAAAGCCAAACTCTGCGTAAAACTTGAGGATGCATGAATAATAGATAACCAGCATAAAATAGCCAATTATCTATCACTACTGAGGTCTTAAGCGTATTCTGGGCTAAATAGCCTTATCACGTACCTTTGCAAATATAGCCGAGTTGGCATTTTTTGAGGAGATAGCATACGGCGTACTCCTATAGTTAAAAATAGCCTGGTTGGCATAAAATGCAAGGATGGTGATGTAAGCGTATTTGTCACAGTTTTAGCTCTCCCAGTCATGACAAAAATCTAAAGAATAGAACTAAATATCGTGCATTAAATACAGAGATATGCCTCCATCTCGTGCATTAAATGCAGAGATATGCCTCGAGTTTTGTACGAGAAACAGCTTTTGACGTGGCGTCTGATTTTGTCTCATCTTAAGCGTAAAAACTCATTTATGCCCATATAGAATATGCAGCATATTGTTTGAATACGTAAAAATGACTTGTATCAAGAATATATCACTAAACGACAGCCTGGATCTCTGTGCAAAAATCATCATCACAGCCGTCCTCTCGATCATCGTGCAATACTTTTGTCAGGAGTCAGGTTCACTGTTTTGTTTGACCAATTCATCCGAGGAATATAAAGAGTTTTTCGTATAACTTTATACTGCATTAAAAACAAACGTATTTTAAACTTCACGCAGGGAGGTATAGTAACATTTTTATGCCAAAACAGCCTTGAAGCGCTGCTTTACGCGGACAGCTCTGAAAATAGCTCCGAAGCTCTGTTTTACGCGGACAGCTCTGACGATCTACTTTACGCCAAACAGCTCTGAAGCTCTGTTTTACGCGGACTGTTCTGAAGCAATATTTTACGTCACATAGCCTTGAAGCTTTGTTTTACGCGTATAGCTCTGAAGTCATATTTTATGCCACACAGCCTTAAAGCTCTGTTTTACGCGGACTGTTCTGAAGCCATAATTTATGCCACACAGCCTTGAAGTTTTGTTTTACCCGTATACCTCTGAAGTCATATTTTATGCTACACAGCCTTAAAGCTCTATTTTATGCGGACTTCATGTTTGTTGGGGGTTTTGATTGTATAATACGCGTATAATTCCCCAGCATATTTTATGCTTCTACAAGACCCCCTTCAAAGTTTTCAAATTTCTTATAATTTGAAATACTTTGAATAAAGAATAAAATGGTCAAATTTGACTCGTTCTTCGAGGCTAATTTTTTGGCGATATTTAAGAAGTTGTTAGGATTTTGTATGTTCTCTTCTGCCTATATAATGGCAAGCAAGTGAACTTATTTTTCCATACTTCCTTCACCATAAAGATGGCTGCTGAGATTCATTGGGCTGAATTGAGAAAGAAGAAGATTATGCTCTTCCAGCATGTAAGGAGCCATAAAAAGAGACATCTTCAAGCAAATATTCTCTGCAATGATGGACCATGGAAGGATATCATAGCTTTTTTTGCTCGAGATAATCAGCAATTTTATATGGCTATTTGTCAAAGAGAGAGAAAGGGTCACATTGGACCACACAGCTTGCTAGCTGTATTTTTCCTCATTATGGAGCTGGACCCTGGTGGGCAGCTTGGCCGTGTCTTCCAGTATTGTGTTGGGTTTGAATTCCAATCACAATTCTAAGCATGGCCGCCGATGACGTATGGGGGGTAGGCTTGAATAATTTAAACAGGCCCAGTTTTGTATCCTTCCTCCATTCACTATTTTTTTGGCCTCCCGGCCGAAGAAGTACTATAGAAGAAGCAATGAAGATCTCCATCAGATGAGGACCTAGCATAATAGATTCCCATCATATGTAATCATGATCTTGAATATTAATAAAAAATCCTTTGTAAAATAGATTCTATCATATGTAATCATGATTAATAAACTTGTCTTTTTTTTGTACTATTGATTTGCCATATTGCTGTGAGAAAATCTGATAATACGCAGCTTCAACATGCTTGAGTAATTTTTATGTAGACTCTGATAAATATGCATCCAGTCACGTCCCAACTTTTACGCGTAAAGGAAGATGCGTAAAAAGCTCTTTAGCATTAAGTTATCTTGAAGATCCAATTGTCATACTATTTTTGGACGAGGAGTCACATAGAATTCTAAATTATTCTTTCTTCTTTGAAGAACATCTGTTTAGAACATCATCTTCAAAAGAATGGCTTTTCGAAAGATTCTTGAGACAGGGCAAGAAATATCCGCCAAATAAGCCATCCCTGAACTAGATGTAAAAAATTCTGACCAAACTTCGAATGAACTATCAATGGTCAAGGAAGAAAAGTCATCTCCAGTAAAGATAGACATTTTTAGGGAACTCCTTGGCCCTTCGTCTGATAAAGTCCTCTCGAATGAAAAAGAATAGAAAACGCTAATAAGAAGTGCATTTCCTATGTTAACTCTTGTAACCGGCTTCTTTAAGCATAAAATCCAGATTATCAATACATACGCGTATTCTACTGACTGATCTGTCCCGCATAATTTACGATGCATGTAAAATCATAGATCCATAGCATTTGAGCTTAAAATTATAGATCCGCAGCTTCTGAGCATAAAATCGTAGATCTGTAGCTTCTGAGCATAAATCGTAGATCTGTAGCTTCTGAATATAAAATCGTAGATCTGTAGCTTCTGAGCGTAAAAGATTCTGAGCATAAAATTATAGATCTGTAGCTTTTGAGCGTAAAATCGTAGATCTGTAGTTTCTGAGTATAAAATCGTAGATCTGTAGCTTCTGAGCATAAAAGCTTCTGAGCGTAAAATTATGGATCTGTTACGCATTATGACTATCTGTCTTTCTTTTCAAATGATCGGCTGACGTGGTCCCAAATCATAACCGACTATTAAAAATTGGATTTGGTTAAGGATTCGGAGAGTCACTTGAACTCTATAAATAGGCCTAGGTCATGAGAGAGAGAAAACCCTTCATCTTTTCCTGCAAAATCCTTTGTCTCTTTCTGAAAACTCTTCGTCTCTTTCTGAAAAATCTCATATTCGTCATGGCGCCAAAATAGACCTCCGTCGCTAAGGGAAAGAAAGCCGCTTCATTATCTCGCTCCACTGCTCAAGCACGAGCGACTCCTACTAGGCCAAGCGAACCTCGTTCTGAACGAAGTGCTCCGTCGTCTAGCTATGCACCGGGCATCACAGGTAAAGCTTTGAGAGAAATAAAAACCCTCCGCACATGTTGTACGTGTATGCGCAAATACGCCCACATTCTTATTGTGTCAGCGTAAAACTCCATATTTTTGCAGTTTGGCATAAAAACTCAGACTGTCAAGTTTTGGCGTATACTGCAAGAGTGTAGCACTTTACGTTTTATGCGCTGAAAGTAAATTATAGTTTAAAACTGACTTATTCTCTTGCTTTTTGCAGTGGACCTACAGATCCCCCCTCTGGCTGAAGTGATGGGCTCTGCTGGTGGAATGCTGAATTTTAACTACTTGGAGGACTTGTCCCATGTGACTTTCCACATCTCTGAAAACGAGTATCCTCAAGAAAGGGGAACTCTGATCTCGGCCCAAGGAGAAAGAATGTTACTGAGTATGATCAGTGGGGAACCCTTGACATACATATACAAAACTGAGTATAAGAAACCAGCTTTCTTATTTGGGGATATTATTGATAAGCAATCCCAAACAAAGCCCAAGAAGAAAGATTGGGTATTTTCTGCTGAGGGCACGGTCATGTTCCTGCCAAAGATGTTCAGAGATTACCCTATCTCTGTATTCTTCCATGCCACACATCCCAGAAGGATGGCATGGACTCTGACTCCTGATCTTCATGGCCAACCCGAGAAGATCTTTTATAAGAAAGGATTAAACCAAGGATCCTTTGTAAGTAGTCCCTCAGGCCCTGTCATGCCCTTCAGAGGATTACTACCGGACAGCGTCCCGAGTGAAGACTCTTCCTTGATCCAGCCATTTCAAATGGCAACTTTCTGCAATAAATTCATGGAGCAGGGAGGAGTATATCCCAGGGTTAACCCTCGCACCAGTGGATGGCTTAACCCCCAGAATCTTCGATGGGCCAGTTTAACTGCATGGGCCCTGAAGCACTTTCAGATGGAGCTGGAAAGTATTAACTTATTTGAGGCTGTGAGTGCTACTAGTGTTGGGCTGCCTATCAATCCTAATTTGTTCTTAGCTTTGATGGAGCGATATAACTCGCTAACTGGGACTTTTGCCACTCCGATAGGTGAGTTGGGCCTAGCCCTTCATGAGATGATAGATATCTCAAAGCTGCCAATAGGAGACATTTCTTATGAAGAATACGTCCCCACCAACAGTGAGTTGAAGGATACCAACCCTCGGGTAGTGGCAGTGTACCAAGAGCTGATGAGCCACTATCTTGGATGCACCACCTTCTATAGAGAGCCCTCTGATTTAGCCCATATTAACAAATGGGTATCCTACCTCTTCCTCCATCAGGCTAAAAATTCCAAGCATTACAATATTGTAGATAGCAAAGACAAACCTTTGAACCTTCTGAGCATTCTTAATGCCAACACAATCGATGATCTTACTGAAGATGCAAGGGCTCCAGATTGTGTTATCAATGAAGAGATAGGGGGTTATCCTGTAGGAACCAAATCCTACAGTTATATGAGGCATTGCCGAAAGCCCCTGTCAAGAGAAGCTCAACTGGCTGGCTTCTTTTTTATTTGGCTACGCCGATGGGTGGTATTTGGTATCGCGTCTGCGGATCGCATTCATCGTAATACCTTATGGCCCGCAGTGTATTTGGTATTTGGAACAAGATTGGTCCTGCTCTCTGCCATGGTATGCAGGATACAAGTTGGCCTGAGGGCTATTACTGATGGGCTGCTGGCCGATACTACACAGAGTGAAGGATATTCCAGAGTGGAATTACCATTCTTATATCTGATGGGATGGTTAATCCTTCACAACACCAGAGTGATGTCTCCCGGATCTGCCAGTGGTTCGGGAAATAACTTCTTGTTGAATTATAAGAATTCTTTTTGGAATGTGACTAGCGTCATAGATTGTCGACTAGCACTAAATTTTGCCCATAGTTAGAAATTCTTCTGCACCGTCCCCCCCGTACATATCAATCAACAGGGGACTAAACTTCAGGATGTAGGTCAGGGGAAGACTATTCTTTCTTTTGAAGCCTTTTACTGGTTGATCTGCATTAGACCTTCCCACCTGCTGTACAGAAGTGAGGACCACTGCTACTTGGAGCCTTATCTTCCTAGTCGTTTTGCCAGGCAATTTGGATATGATCAGTTGCACGTGGGAAATTCCATCACCAGCTTCAAATTCAAAGGTGGGCTTATTGATGGAGCTAGAGGATGACTGTATTTCATCATGGGTTGTACTGGAGCAATCTTTGCTGTGCCCGCGACTTCTCTCTCCATGGAGTTGAGCATTCTTTATTCGTACGCACAGTTTTATGCGTCCATCAATACCTTTCATCGTGATTTTGATGTACATGGAGGTTTCAGAATGTCTTCCCATAAGTCCACTGGAAGAGAGGAGATACCATCTGTCTCCTCTGATGAAGGTGATGAAACGACTGGTGCAGATGATTATTTATTAATATTACCGAGAGGCGTAATAGCTCCGCCAGCAGAGCCTCTCATAATTTCCAATAAATGAAAGGCTTCCACTCTGAAAGAGCCTTCCCCCTGCAAGAAGAAGCAGACTGCCAGAGGTCCTAAAAAGACTTCCACCAAGGGGGCCTCTTCCAGGAGTAAGCCTATTATTTCCCCTGTTGGAGATGATTCTTTGATTAGGGGTCCTTCGTCTTTTAAATAAGGAGCCTCCACAGTTCCAGCTAAAAGTACTGGAGATTCTTTGCCCGTGACTGCTGCCGCTACCACCGTTACTGGTGGTGCTTCTATATCGCCTTCGAGGTCGAGCTCAATAAGAATCAGTATACCTTTACCAAGACAAATAATGGGACTAGTCCCTCCTTCATCTCTAAGTATTTCAACCGATATTCTACCCGATGAACCTCGAGTAGATCTGGGTGATGACTGGGATGACTACCCTCTGGCGTCAGTTGGTGTACCCTCCTCGCCAGGTGTGATAGCTTTTTTAGCATCATTAAGGAATGATTTAGCTATACAGGCTGCAGAAGCACTATACATATCATCGGCCATGGGTAAATGTTATTTTCATGCTTTTTTCAGGAAAATTTAACATCAAATTGATATTAACTTTCTCTTATCTTATTTTCAGGCAAAGACATCTCGGGGGAGGGTGGAGCTGAAACAACCTCTGATTTTGTTGCAGATCCAGCTAATGATACGGCGGTGGCCATCGTCGAAGAAGCATACCTTGAAACCGTTTATCTTTCATCCGTAACTTTCCCGGATATAATCCCGCCAGTAGCAGTTCAAATAATATCAGAGGTGGATGAACACACCATCTCGACCGTTCCTCCTTCGTCGAACATGCCAGCAACTTTAACTGTTGTTGGTATCTCTTTTTTTGTTGTGCCATCTGTTGAAGCAATGACTGTGGGAACATCCTCTACAGTCATTCCAGAAAGGAGACTTACCAATATTGTGGCCACTCCCAGCGTCCATTCGAGCTTTACTATGCTAATTAAACAATATACTAGCATATTCTACCTCACTTTGAAAGAATTGATATCCATGGTACTGGAGAAGAATTTAGGCTTTGATGCTCTGAAGATGTCCTCCAAGCTCACCATAACGCAGATTAGAAATTTTAATGACGCTGAAAGAGCTAATGCGCTAGAGCAAATAGTTAATGGTTTAGAATAACTCATTAACGAATATTTGCAACTATCCCGAGGCAAGCATCAATGACTTGGTTCAGGCTGAGTATGACTCACTAACTGCGGAATTTGCTCGGAAGACAGAAACTTTAAACAAATCCATCCAGGAACATCAATAAGAGATGGAGAAAGAGCAAGCAGTATTGGTGGAGAGTATTCCTCATCTAGCTCAGTGTCGTATAGAATATGAGGGATATGAAGTGAGGGTTCAAGAATTGGAAGATGAACTTGCTCAAACAAGGGAGAGGCTTCTCAAAGCATCGCTAGTTCGCGATGTATTGGAGGGCCAAGTGAATACAGCTCAACAGAACATGACACATGTGGATGTCATCCACGCAAGTTTTATTGATTCTTTGTCCGAACTATCTCTTTTGAGCAATGATGAAGCAAGGCTGGAACGGGCTCGCACCAATATTTTAAACTCCAGGAATGAGAAGATGGCTGCTTTGGCGTAACAGATTCGCGACTTAACTGCTCCTCCCCAATGATGTACTTTTTTGCTTCTTCTGTAATCTGCTATTCCCAGAGATAATAAAGATACATTTTTTGATCTTGTGGACCCATCACTTTAGAATATAAATGATAGGCTAAGATGAAAGTGATATCAGAGGTAATATGGAACTGATATACTTAAATAAGGTTTAGCTGAATATATCTATTCAGAGGTAATATGAATATGATAGAATATAATCCAACTAAATTTGTATACAAAATACTATCAGAGGTAATATGGACATGATAGGTTTTGAAGTTTCAAATTAGTTAAACATATCTATTCACAAGTCATACGAACATGATAGAATATAATCCAACTAATCTTTGTACGTAGTATCATCAGAATAAAATCTTTATCATACTCCGTTAAGCAAGGAAGATCAAGTATAGTACTTCTTTAGGAATTTATCGTTGATATGAGCAATTATCAAATCTCCATTAGGCTTGGCTAATCTGTAAGCGCCATTTGAAAATATTATTTCAATCACATAAGGGCCCTCCCATTTGGGCTAGAATTTGCCCTTACTTTTATGCATAATGATCTTTGGCCTCTTCACAGCTAATACTAGCTCACTAACTTTAAACACTCTTTCCTTCACTTTTTGATTAAAAGCTCTGGAGATGCGTGCCTGGTAAAACTCGATGCGCTGTTGAGCTTGCAGGATTTCTCGTCTAACCCTTCTAGCTCTTGAAGTCTTAAACGATCATTATTTTCCTGAGTCAGCTCATTAGCCACTGCTATTCTGAGTGATGGAATTTGAATTTTAATAGGGAGAACTGCTTCACACCCATAAACCAATAAAAATAGGGTATAATCCGTTGGTGTTAGTACCATTATGCGATATGCCCACAGACATTCTTCTAACTTCTCGTTCCAATCTCTTTTGTTTGAAGAGACAAACTTCTTCAAGAGTTTAATGATGGTTTTGTTGAAGGCTTCCGCCAAACCATTAGCAGCAGAATTTTATGTTGTTGAGGCTATATTTTGTATCCGATTCTTATCGCAAAATCGGTGAAACACTTGACTGATGAATTGAGGCCCATTATCATAAATTATCCTTCGGGATATCCTAAAGTGATAAATTATATGATGTTTGATAAAGCTGATCATATTGGATGTCTTTACCTCAACAAGAGAAATTGCCTCCGCCTATTTGAAGAAATAATCAGTGATAGCCAATAGAAACCGATGTTCTCTAGAAGATAAAGGATTAATAGGACCAATGATATCCATACCCCATGCTTCAAAGGGCCATGATGCGTAGGATAAAAATACTCAGAAGGTTGATGTATAAAATCTGTATGAACCTGACAGGCTTTGCATTGTCTTGCATATTTTACGGCATCTGCAATCATAGTAGGCCAGTAGTAGCCTATCCTCCTGATATGATCCTATAACTTAGGACCGGTTGATGGGCTCCATATACTCTATCATGAGCTTTTTGGACAATCCGCCTTGCATCATCACCAGAGAGACATCGTAACAATAGTCCATCATATGCCCGACAATACAAACTTTGTGAAGAAGCATCAAAATAGAAATATAGCGATCGTCTTTTGATAGATGCTGCTTCTTTAGGATCCTCTGGTAAGATTCCGTATGACACGAAGTCTATAAAGGGACTTCTCCAATCTCTCTTAGGAGGAACCGTGTTTATAGCATAGTTGCGTTCTATGTGAAAATTATTTTTCATGCAAAACAAATCTCTGTTAAGAAGGATCACCGAATTCTGGGTTCTTATAGGAATAGCTAGATTTGCAGCTAGACTAGCCAGAGCATCAGCTTCCAAATTTTGAGATCGAGGAACATGCTCTAAGAAGAATCCTTTAAAAGACATTGCTATCTCGATCGTTGTTTGGTGATAAGGAATAAGGTCTGGATTGCGGACTTCATATATTCCTTTGACCCGATTGACGATCAGCTGAGAATCACCAAAAGCTTTTAAATATTCAACATCCAATTCCTTAGCCACTTGAAGCCCGATTAGTAGAGCATTATACTCTGCCACATTATTAGAGCATGGTTCACTAAGAGAATATGCTCGATAGATGATGAGTTTATCAGGAGTCACCAGAACAATTCCTACTCCTGAAACCATGTTTCCCTTGGGACCAATTCTGGAAGCACCATCAAAGAATAGCTGCCATGTATCACCTTCCATTGCCGAATTATATTCTGCAACTTCATCGGAAATGTCATCATATAATTTGGAGGTTTCCGGAATTGGGTGGGCGGCTAAGAAATCAGCCAAGGCTTGACCTTTCATGGACTTCTGAGGGACGTACACCATATTATACGGTGTCAATAGCATTGCCCAAGTTGTGAGTCAGGAATTAAGAATACTTGGCAATTCATCAATACCCGAAGTGGATTAACTCTGGAGATGATATGAATAGTTTGGCCTGTCACGTAATATTGTGTCTTCTGAATGGAAAATATTAGGGCCAAGCATTCTTTTTCTACTGGGTTATACATGTGTTCTGCTCCGACCATCATCCTGCTTAGATAGTATAAAGCATGTTCATGACCCTCATTGTTCTTCTGTGCGAGAAGAGCCCTAAAGAATGATCCATTGCTCGAACATACAACAAAAATGGTCTTCCTATGACAGGAGGCACCAGAACTGGAGGATTAGTAAGATAGCATTTGATGTCATTAAACGCTTATTGACAGGCTTCGTCCCACATAAATGACACACCTTTCTTCATTAGGCGAGAAAAAGGTTAAGATCTTCTAGAGAGGTTGGATATGAATCTCTAGATATAAGCTAGACGACCTTGAAATCCCCTATGTTCTCTGAGATTATGGGGCGGTCGCATTTCTAGGATAGCTTTTGCTTTATCAGGGTCAACTTGAATGCCTTTAGCAGTAATGACAAATCCTAAAAATTTGCCACTGGATACACCAAGAAAGGACTTTGTAGGGTTCATTTTGAGTTGATGTTGGCGCATCAAATCAAATATTGTCTTCAAGTCTTGGATGTGATTATCCTTGAGGCAGCTTTTGACAGCAATATCATCTACGTAACATTCCACTATTTTACATAAATGCTCATAGAATATGTTACTCATAGCTCGTTGATATGTAGTCCCGACATTCTTCAATCTAAAAGACATGAGTGTATAGTAATATACCCCCAATAGCGTATAAAAAGCAGTATGCTTCTTATCTTCAGGATTCATCTTAATTTGATTATATCCTGAAAATCTGTCCATGAAAGACATGCGCTCAAAACCGCACGTATTATCGATCATGGCGTCTGTAATAGGAAGAGAGAATTCATCTTTAGGACAGGCCGCATTCAGATCTCGGAAGTCGATGCAAACACGCACTTTTCTATTTTTCTTCATAACTGGGACAACATTAGCGACCCAATCAGGATATTGTTCTTCTCGGATGAATCCACAGGCTATTAGTTTCTTGATTTCAGCTTCAATAGCATCCATCATATCTCGGCAGAACCGACGTTGGTGTTGCTTTACATGCTTTGAATTGGACAATATGTTGAGTTTATGGGTAGCCACTTTTGGATCAAGACCTGGCATATCCTCATAA
This sequence comes from Iris macrosiphon, assembly GCA_036927795.1. Classification (NCBI taxonomy): domain Eukaryota; kingdom Viridiplantae; phylum Streptophyta; class Magnoliopsida; order Asparagales; family Iridaceae; genus Iris; species Iris macrosiphon. The sequence continues at coordinate 326,395,025 of JAYESA010000004.1, forward strand.
TTCCAAGCAAAGATATCGATATATTCTTTTATCAGCTGGATCATTTCTTCTCTTTCTTCTTCAGAAAGATTGTTGCTGATAAATATCGACTTTGGTAAAAATTTGTCCCCAACAATGACTTGGATAACTTTGTCTTCAGTGGGTGGTTCTTTTTGTTCGAACCGGAGTTCCCATTGTGTACCATTTGCTGTGTCCAGTATTCATTTTTAAATAGTTTAGACTCTTGTTCCTCTGTTTCCAGGGAGTGTATCAATACCATATTTACTGATAATGCTAGTGCGAATTCATCATCTGAATCGGAGGATGACAGATTACCTTGAAAAGAGGAAATGATCTCATCACTTGACTCAGAGTTGTTTGAAGTTGCAAGAGGTGTGGTATACCCTAACCCAAAACGAGTTCGTTGACAGTAAGGATCACCATGCAACGACATTTGTCTGCCTTTTCCATAGTTGAGGCCTGGCTCCAACTTTAAATCATAACCCATATTTTGCATAATTTTTAAAGCCTGTGGGCTATATCTGTGGATTTGTATTTTTCCAATATCAGACTCGAGAGAATCTTCTTGTACAACCAGTTTATTCCGCATGCGATTGAAGACTATTGGATGCTGATCATTGCGGGTAGGTGGAACAATAAAGATAGAATCTTCATGTGGCCCATATGTTATGACGATATTAGAAGTTGACGCTACTTCCCACATATATAGATGATAGAAGTCTATAGCTCCCAAGAATTTTTGTGCTATGGGTTCTATATCTTTATGAGGAGAAGATTCCTGATTAGGATATTGGGCGTCAGTATATTGGAAAAGAGAATCTTTATTATCATAAAAAAACTCATCCCCGATTATATTTACATCAGCTGACTGCTTGTTGCGCCTAAGATCAATGACTAAAGGCGGAGGTTTCTTGTTGTCACGCCCCAGTCCCAAAATATGTAGGACTAGGAATACGTAACACGCCCAGTCGTATGTATACAAACTCCAATATATGAAAATCATATACACACGTACGCTGTATATGAATATTCAATCCACCAGTGATAATATACTGTCATAATAAGTCACACACAATCTATATCTCATCCATAGCACAAATAATCAGTAGGAATAAAGACCTAAATAATAACTGGATATCCAAGAAGAGTATCGAGTCTGATGGTCGGGTGAAAACAAATCTACTACAAAATAACTATACTAAAGTAGCAACAACATCTCTAAAAGTGGCAATAAATCACAGATACTCTGAGGGTAAGTCCTCCTCAGTCTGGTAAGTAGCGTCAGCTCCAGGGCCATACTCCTATGGATACTCCTGCTCGTCCATATCTGGAAAGGGACCAGGTCCTCAGAGGGACGTAACAAGATACATAATAACATGCTAATAAATTACTAAAATATAAACATCCAATGGGTCGCCTAACCGTCTAAGTGAATGCGATTTGAGAACAACTTTCCAACATATGGGATATCTGGCTAATAATAGGATTGGCATGATTCTCTCGAAAAATCAGGGGACTACAAGTATGTCATCTTTTGAACGGCAGAGGCAGCCTGAAAATATATAGTGGTCATCATCACCCGTTTCTCCGACGGAGAATCCGGGCGTACAGAAGAAAATGTGCAAAGGAGCCCAAACGCCTTATTTGTTGTTCTTCCTACCCCATGCTCTAGTCATGTCATATCTATTTGTTGTTCTTCCTACCCCATGCTCTAGTCATGTCATATCTATAACATAATAAAAATCTCTAAATAACTGCTAGGTCTTACTAGCATACAAAGTTTCTATCAGCAGTTATCCCTAACGCACGGCTCATACGAACAGGAGGCCAGACCTGTCCCGTAGTCCGTGATCTATATGAGACTTCATAACTCGTGTAACAACTGTGTCACGGCCAATGAATCTAATGATGCTACATGATAACAGGGTAGTCTCATAAACAAGGTCAATAAAAACATATCGCGACGACACCATCATGCGCGGATGTATACAACATATAGAATAAGAATAACAGTACAAAGGTAAGGTATACTTGTCGAGCAATAGTTCTGTATAGTGCACGTCCAATATTGTATTAATTTTAGTAAAAAAATAATTGTAGTTAGGGTTTGGGAGAGTTGTAATATATATAGGGATCAAGAGGCGGTGGGAGAAACTTAGTGGTCTCAAAGACTACTGCTGCCACTGTTTCTTTTCTTTTTTTCTTTCTTTGGTCTTGGTTTCGGTTGATGGGTGTTTAGTAATAATAGGGATAAGAAGCGGTGGAATGAGAAGGCTCACACGTGCGGAGAAGGGAAGGCAAAGTTGACCTTTGCTACTACTGTTGATATTTCTCTCCTAACGGGTCCGGGTTCAAGCGGGTAGGGTAGGCTAAGAGGTTTGGGTTGAGATCCAATAGAAATTTCTTTTCTAATTAATTATATATATATATATATATATACATAAAAAATTCTAAAAATTATATTGGTGCATACGGTTAAACTAGCAACTGTCCAAAGGGTCTCCTACATGAAATAAGTTAAGAAAAATTTACAATGGCTCCATAAATTCTCTAAATGCTCAAATAACTCAAAATAAAATCTAATAAAATATATTCTCTCTATTTAGCTCATAACTATAGGTTAAAATAATTAATAAACAATAATTAATACGATTTTTAGATTTAGGGGTTTTATATTCTACACAACTTATAAAAATTTTGTCCTCGAAATTAAAACTAATCCACGGTAGAAAGTCAAGAATGGTATAAGGTATAACTTAACAAAGTAAATTTATACCTTGGTCTGTGAATAGGTTCAGAAAATGTTTGCGTATGTCATCGTCGCGTTCCCAAGTAGATTCTTCTGGCGCGCCATGCTTCTATGCCACACGGACTAAGGGAATAGACTGGTTCCTCAATATTTTCTCTCAATGATCCAGAATTCCTATGGGTTGCTTTTGATATGACAAACTTGGCCTAATGGTGATCTCCGAATGGTCGAGAACATAATTGCTGTCTGTCACATATCGCCTGAGCTACGACACATGGAATACATCATGTACTCCCTCAAGTGAAGGTAGTAGCGCAAGTCGATATACAACTTCTCCCACTCTCTCTAGCACGTCAAATGGTCCAATATACCTTGGACTCAACTTGCCGCGTCCTCCGAATCGAATGGTGCATCTGGTAGGTGATATCCTTAAGAAGACATGATCGCCCTCTTTAAACTCCAAGGGACGACAATGAAGGTCTGCCCATTATTTCTGCCTGTCTTGTGCTGCTCACAAGTATTCTTGTATCTTCTTAACCGTCTCAACAGTGTTGACCACTAACTCTGGTCCCAGAATCTGACATTTTTCTACGTCACTCCAACAGACATAAGACCTACACTTTCTTCCATACAATGCTTCAAACGGAGCCATCTGGATGCTTGCCTGATAGCTGTTATTGTAAGAAAACTCTACAAGATGTAGGTGGTCCTCCCATGATCCTCTAAAGTCTATGGTCCTCCCATGATCCTCTAAAGTCTAACATACAAGCCCCCAATATATCCTCCAATGTCTGAATAGTACGCTCTGACTGCCCATCTGTCTGCAGGTGGTAAGATGTACTGAACTTCAGACGAGTTCCAAGACTCTCTTGCATGCTCTTCCAAAAGTGCGATGTAAAGCGCGAATCCCTGTCTGATATAATACTGACTGGTATGCCGTAAAATCTCACGATCAATCTTATATATAAGTCAGCCAAAGCTTCTGTAGATTGGCCAACTCTAAAAGGCAAGAAATATGCTGACTTGGTGAGTCGGTCCACTATTACCCATACTGTATCTCTTCCATTTGGACTCTTGGGAAAACTCGTAACGAAGTCCATAGTGATGTGCTCCCACTTCCATTCTGGAATCGGAAGTGGTTGTAATAACCCTGCTGTTCTCTGGTGCTCCGCCTTTACTTGCTGACATACCAAACATTTAGCTACAAAGCGAGCTATCCCTTTTTTCATTCTATGCCACCAAAAGTGATGTCATAAATCACAATATATCTTGGTGCCTCCAGGATGAATAGAATATATTGAACTATGAGCTTCTGTCATCAGCTTATGTCGAATCTCTCCATTGGGAACATATAGACGATCACCACATCGTAATGTCCCGTCATTATGGATGTAGTCCTGTCTGCTCTCCAGCCTCTAACCTTTCCTTTAATCTTCTGAATCTGGCATCTGTAGGCAATGCTGCCTTAATCCTCTCTACTAGTGATGATTGTATTTGCAAGTTGGCTAGTGTCCTGTCTGCTCTGGGCAATATCAATTCAATGCCAAGCTTTTGCAAGTCCTTTAATAATTTCCTTTGTGTTGTCAAGAAGTAAGCTACTGGTTTTTGGCTTAACGCGTCTGCTATAATGTTAGCCTTGCCTGGGTGTTAATGTAGCTCTATCTCAAAATCTTTCATCAACTCAAGCCATCGATGTTGCCTCATATTTAACTCCTTCTGCGTAAAGACGTACTTGAGGCTTTTATGGTCTGTATAGATCTTTACTCGTTTCCTATATAAGTAATGTCTCCATAGCTTCAGAGCAAATACAACGGCTGCAAGTTCCAAGTCATGAGTTAGATAATTTTTCTTATGTACTCATAACTGTCTAGATGCAGATGCGATCACCTTGCCATGCTGCATCAATACGCATTCCAAACCTTTCCCTGATGCGTCACTGTAGATCACATAGCCTTCTGATCCTAATGGAATAGTCAGTACTGGTGCTGTAGTCAGTCGGTTCTTCAACTCTTCAAAAGTGGCTTGACATTTGTTGGTCCATATAAACTCTTGATCTTTGCAAGTCAACCGAGTCATAGGTATTGCTATCATTGAGAAGTTCTCCATAAACCATCGATAATATCCCGCAAGTCCAAGGAAATTTCTCACCTCCACTGCTGATTTAGGAACAGGCCATGTCTCGACTGCCGAGATCTTTTTTGGATCAACAGAAATACCATCTCCTGTAACAACATGTCCAAGAAATGAGATTATGTCCAAAAAGAACTCATATTTACTGAGCTTTGCATATAACTGCTCTTTTCTCAAGATCTCTAGGATAATCCGTAGGTGCTTCTCGTGCTCTTCGTGGCTTTTTGAATAGACAAGTATATCATCTATGAAGACGACCACGAACTGGTCCAAATACTGATGGAAGACTCAATTTATTAAGTCCATAAAGATAGCTGGAGCATTGGTTAATCCAAATGGCATGACCAAAAACTCGTAGTGCCCATATCTTGTCCGGAATACGGTCTTCGGGACGTCCTCCTTTCGTACCTTTACTTGGTGATATCCTGATCTCAAATCTATCTTTGAGAAAACCTTGGCTCCACTAAGCTGATCAAATAGGTCATCAATACGTGACAGTGGATATTTATTCTTTACTGTCACTGCATTCAAGGTTCTATAGTCAATGCACATATGCACTGACCCATCCTTCTTAGGTACAAACAACACTGATGCTCCCAGGGTGATACACTTGGTCGGATGAAACCTTTATTTTCTAGTTCTTTCAATTGTGTCTTTAGTTTATCCATCTCCTTCTTCGCCAGTCTATAAACATGTGATGCTATGGGTGCTGCTCCGGGTGTTAATTCAATCGAAAATTCTACATCTCTATCTGGAGGTAGTCCTGGTAATTCCTCTGAAAAAACATCTTAGAATTCTGAAATAATGGGATAATAAATAATATCGTCCATTGTGAGCTGCATACCATCAAGGATTTTTGTGGATCCTCGTGCAAACTCAAGTTCAGGCTAGCTTGGTACTTTGAAAAGAATGCTTCCTCCAAAACAATCAAAGAAAGCATGGTACTTGCTCAGCCAGTCCATTCCAAGCATAATATCAAAAGTTGGCATAGAAAGGACTAAGAGTCGGGCATTCATCTCTTTGCCACGTATCACTATAGGACATGATCTACAAATTCTACTAATAGATACAACTCCTCATCCGGTAAGAATTCTAACATAACTAGATAAAGGTGTGGAGGCAATATTGTGTTTGGCAATAAAACTAGATGATATGAATGAATGGGTAGCTCCCGTATCAAATAATGTCACAGCAGGAAAAGTAAAAGCAAGAGTGATACCTGCTATGATATCAATCTCCTGATTCATGTTATCCACTTCCATTACAAAAGCTTGTCCGTTCCTCTGTGGTTGTCCCTGTCTGGCCCTCGTGAATTGCTTCTCTTGTGTAGGTAGCGGTTGTCCTTGCTGAAATCCTTCTGCTGCTGGAGGTCGAGGTGCTTCTGGTCTAGTTATTTGCTGGGCTGGCGTCAGTGCTGGAAGCGCTAGTCTCTGTACTGGCAGTGGAAGTGTCTGCTGTATTAGACAATTTTTTGCCAGATGCTGTCCAGAACCATATCTCATACACTATCCCAAACGGATCAGACAGTCCTTTGAGATATGCCCGTGTCTCCCACAATGATTACATTGGGGCCTATCTATAATCTGGTATGGTCCCGCTCTATGCTGATACTGTTGTTGCTGAGCTAAAGGATGTCTGATAGGTCCTCATTGTTGTGTTCTTGCTGGTCCTTATTGTGTCCTTAGCTGACCTCCTTTTCCTTGGCTGATGGTTTCTTGTAATCTAGCTTCTGTCAGTAACTCGGCATAAGAGATCCGAGACTGAGAGCTTGTATAGTGTTGGAGCTCCTGAGTCAATCCGCGATAAAATCTCTTAGCTTTAGCCAAGTCATCTGGTATCACGGCAGCGCCATATTTACAGAGGCAACTAAACTCGCCATTATACTCGTCAACTATTTTATTCTCCTGCTCCAGGTGGAGAAACTGATCGTACAATACATCTCTGACAGTGCCCGGGAAGTACTTCCTTTCAAAGCACTCCAAGAACTGCTCCCAAGTCTGGTATGTGTCCAACTGGCGTTCCATAGATTCCCATCGGTGATGAGTATTACCATCTAGAAGCGTCCTTACACCTGTCATCCATAGGTCTGCAGGTAGCTGTGATACCTCTAATAACTTTCGAGTGTGAGTGATCCAGTTGGTAGTTTCCTCTGGGCTCTCAATACCTTTGTACGGCCTCAAACCCATCTGTATAAAATCCTTTACTGAACCAACACTAGCTCGAGGTACTAAAGATAATACTTGAGCTGGTACAGTAGTCTTTGAAGCCATCCTTTCAAGTGATGCCAGAAACTCTTATCTCTGTTCTGCTGCTTGCTGTCTCTGTTCCTGTATCATCATCTGGAAGAATTAGAACAATTAAGCCTGGCCATCCTGCGGTGTTGATGAGACTGGAAGGTTCCCATTAGGTGGAATGGGAAGATCAGATGGAACTGGATTATGAATCTGTCTATCTGGTCCCAGAAGTCTAGGAATTATTGAGGTCCCTTCTTGAGTCTGACCATTGAATCCAGGAGTTATGTCACCATCGGTGACAGTACATCCCTTCTGCATATCCATCTCTTTACAGGTGATGTACACAACGATTAAACAAAGTACAAGAATCAAACAGGATGCAAGCATTAAGATAGAATATAGAAGCATAAAATATGCTGGGAAATTGTTCGCGTATATTACAGTCAAAAACCTCCAACATACATGAAGTTCCTCCCCACGTAAAATAGGGCTTCAAGGTAGTTGGCGTAAAATAAGACTTCAGAATTGTCCGCGTAAAGTAGAGAAGCGTAGAGTAGAGCTTCAGAACTATCCGCGTAAAACAGAGATAAGATAATTTAGCGTAAAGTAGAGATTCAAAACTGTCTGTGTAAAACAGAGTTTTAAGCTATTTGCGTAAAACAGTGATTCAAGGAAGTTTGGTATAAAATAAAGCTTCAAAATAGTTTGGCATAAATCAGATATTCAAACTGTCGGCATAAAACAGGGCTTCAGACCTGTCTGGAAAAAAGTCTGCGTAAAAGTTTCTGCGTGTAAAATCTGCCCGCATAAGTCTGCTTAAAAAGTTTGCGCGTAAAAGATCTGTTGCGTAAAGTCTGCGCGTAAAAGATTTGCTGCGTAAAGTTTGCACGTAAAAGATTTGCTGCGTAAAGTTTGCGCATAAAAGATCTGCCTGCGTAAAAATCTCTGCACGTAATATCTAGCATACGTTGTAGCGTAAAGTTGTACGAGGAACTCATGAGTTTGTCAGTCAAATCAGTAAACCTGACATCTGACAAAAGTACTGCACAATGATCGAGAGGACGACTGTGATAATAATTTTGCACAGAGACCCAGGTTATCGTTAAGTAACATATTTGATACAAGTCATTTTTACGCATCGAAAAGAAAGAAAGTGGAGTCTTCTGAATACGCTGCCTACAGAAATGAGTTTTTATGCTCAAGATAAGACAAAATTGACCACCACATCAAAAAGTTATTTCTTGCACAGGGCACTAGGCATATCTCTGCATTTAATGCACGGGATTTATTCTTGACTAGGAAAGCTAAGGCTGCTCATAAATACGCTCACATTATCATCCTTATATTTTTACGCCTAATTTAGGCTATTCTACGCTGGTTATCTATTGTATATGAATCGTCAAGTTTATGTAGGGGCAGTTACCTATGTGGCTTGCATGCCATGATCTTATAAAGGGATACGTGTCTTGCGTAGATTGAACGTGGGTAGCAGTTGTCATAACCGCAGCGTAAATGAGGCAAACTTCTTCATGGTTTGGTCCTTTATGCCAACAAGACAGTCTTTTGGCTTTTACGCCAACAAGGATAAAGGGCCTGGTCATAGGGTAAAGGGACTTTGGCGTAAAACTTGTTTATCCAAATATAGGATGGTTGAAAGGAAGGATGAGGTTTCAGTCAAGCATGGATGAGATCCTTATACTCTATTCCTATACGCAGGCTTGTTTGGTACAGTTACGTAACTAAGACAATATATTCTTGACCTGCATGGGCCACCACCAAAAATATGTCATGCCCCAGTCCCAAAATACCAGTCCTAAAATATGTAGGACTAGGAATACGTAACACGCCCAGCCATATGTATACGAACTCTAATATATTGAAATCATATACACACGTACGATGTATATGAATATTCAATCCACTAGTGGTAATATACTGTCACAACAAGTCACACACAATCTATATCTCATCCACTGCACAAATAATCAGTAGGAATAAAGAGATGAATAATAACTGGATATCCAAGAAGAGTATCGAGTCTGATAGTCGGGTGGAAACAAATCTACTATAAAATGACTATACTGAAGTAGCAACAACATCTCTAAACAGTGGCAATAAATCACAGATACTCTGAGGGTAAGTCCTCCTCAGTCTGGTAAGTAGCGTCAGGTCCACGACCGTACTCCTGTGGATACTCCTACTCAACCATATCTAGAAAGGGACCAGGTTCTCAGAGGGACGTAACAAGATACATAATAATATGCCAATAAAGTACTAAAATATAAATATCTAATGGGTCGCCTAACCGTCTAAGTGAATGCAATTTGAGAACAAATTTCCAACACGTGGGCTATCTGGCCAATAATGGGATTGACATGATTCTCTCGAAGAATCAGGGGCCTACAAGTATGTCATCTTTTGAACGGAAGAGGCCGCCTGAAAATATACAGTGGTTATCATCACCCGTTTCTCCAGCGGAGAATCCGGGCATATAGGAGAAAATATGCAAAGGAGCCCAAACGCCTTACTTGTTGTTCTCCCTACCCCATGCTCTAGTCATGTCATATCTATGACACGATAAAACCTCTAAATAACTGTCAGGTCTTACTAGCATACAAAGTTTCTATCAGCAGTCATCCCTAACGTACGGCTCATACGAACAGGAGGCCAGACCTGTCCCGCAGTCCGTGATCTATATGAGACTTTACAACTCGTGTAAGAACTGTGTCACGGCCAATGAATCTAATGATGCTACATGATAACGGGGTAGTCTCATAAACAAGGTCAATAAAAATATATTGCGACGATACCGTCGTGCGCGGATGTATGCAACATATGGAATAGGAATAACAATACAAAGGCAAGGTATACTTGTCGAGCAATAGTTCTGTATAGTGCACGTCCAATATTGTGTTAAGTTTCGTGAAAGAAGAATTGTAGTTAGGGTTTGGAAGAGTTGTAATATATATAGGGATCAAGAGGCGGTGGGGAAAACTTAGTGGTCTCAAAGACTACTGCTGCCGTTGTTTCTTTTCTTTCTTTCTTTCTTTGGTCTTGGTTTTGGTTGAGGGGTGTTTATTAATAATAGGGATAAGAAGCGGTGGAATGAGAAGGCTCACATACACAGAAAAAGGAAGGCAAAGTTGATTTTTACTACTACTGTTGATATTTCTCTCCTAACGGGTTTGGGTTCAAGCGGGTAGGATAGGCTAAGGGGTTTGGGTTGAGATCCAATAGGAATTTTTTTTCTAATTAATTATATATATATATATATATATATATAATTCTAAAAATTAAATTGGTGCATACGGTTAAACTAGCAACTGTCCAAAGGGTCTTCTACATGGAATAAATTAGGAAGAATTTATAATGGCTCCATAAATCCTCTAAATGCTCAAACACCTCAAAATAAAATCTAGTAAAATATATTCTCTCTATTTAGCTTATAACTATAGGTTAAAATAATTAATAAAAAATAATTAATATGATTTTCAGATTTAGGGATTTTATACTTGTTCAGATTGATCACTAGAGGATCATTTCCTCCTTTCAATTTTGTTTTGCCCAAGTGAATAGTCATAGGTTCCATGACTTTTGGACGGGTAGTCCGCCCTTTCACTTGGATTGACAAAGGTTGCTCAGCAGATGGTTCTCTTGGCTCCTGGTGGGATTCCTCCTCCATCTTGTCTGACACCTCCTTCATGTAGTCTTGAGTGTACAATATGGCATCAGAATAGTATGACTCAACTCCTTTGAACGGATTGAGATCAGCAAATTCTGTCTTCACTGTTCCTTGAGCATCTACATATTTGAAATATTGATGTAGAGTTGAAGGAACAATATTGTGATCATGAATCCGTGGTCTACCCAACAGAATATTGTAAGACACCTCTGAATCAATGACGTAGCATGTAGCCAATGATCTAAGGTCACCAATCTAGATTCTCAGACGAATCTTCCCCAACGGTCTGCTTTTCCTAGCATTGAAGCCCACTATTATAGTGGTAGTGTACGCCAGTTCACTTGTATGAATTCTCAATGATTTTAGCAGACTATGAGGGATAATGCTGATCGACGATCCCGGATCTATGTGAATCCGGTCTACCTCAATGGAGCCGACGTATCCTGTGTAATAAAGAGGCCTGTCATATTTGTTATGTTTCAACAACATATCCTCTTGAGTGAAAGTGATGTTAGGGACCACTTCCATCACACTATGGCATTGAGGACATGCCACAGGCTCTTTATCAGGGGACTTGAGCTGAGCCAAGCATACATCTGCTTGTATTAATGCTTCATTCAAGGCTTGACGAGTATCTTTGGATAGCCGAAGTAGCTCAAAAATGGACAATCTGGCTGGAGTATTAGCCAACTGAGCCAAGATGTCAAAGTTATATGGTTTCTCTAAACCTTTGTTTTGAATATTCTTCAAAGGTTTATCGAAATGAACTTCTTTTTGCTTGCCTTTGTCCACCGAAGTTGGTTTAGAAGGACCTGCCTCTGATATAACAGGTTCAGGCTCTGGAGGTTTGGTAGCTGAAGTGTCTACCGTTGCTTCTTCATGATTCCCTCTATATTCTTTGAGTTAGGCTTTCCCAGACCGTGTTCCGATTGCTAAAGCCTCTTTCTCCGATGCCGGGAATGTTCTAACCATATGACATGGTTTATATCTTGATTTTTTCTTAGACTTAGCCTTAACAGCTTTAGTCTCTTCCTCAATTTCTGATACTAGATCAGGGTGGACCCACATGATCTCTTCACGCTTGGTAGTTAGGGGCACTAAATCTTGATTTTGACCCCTGGAGGGAGGAAGATTAACAATATTCATCATTGCCTGTGGGATAGGTACCACACCATCCGGTACTTCTTGAGGGGAAATATTGCCAAATTAGAGTGAGATCATATTTGTATTGATCGTCTTCTCGTTATTACGCAGAGTGATGGCCTTGGCGTCGATCAACTCTTGGATTTTTCTTTTCAGTACATAGCATGCCTTTGTGGGATGATGTATGTATCTGTGGAAAATGTGGTACTCAGGATTATTTGTACTGTCGACTTCATTTGGATGCTTTATCTCGGGTAGAGTAAGCTTGTCACTTTTGACTAGACAATCAAATATGCTCAGAATATCATCGTCGTCAAAAAAATATTCTTCTTTAGGCCTGGAAGTCCCAGAATTCGTCTGCGTAGTTACTGAAGTATTTTGCCTGGACGTGTTGATTGCTAGGGCTTTCTTTCCTTTGGACCTACGAGTATGGTCATTATTGGAAGATGAACGCTTCCCTCTATCAGAGGTAGCGATCATGATTCCGTTGTCACGAGCCTTCCGACTGTTATCTTCAGCGGCTACTACCGATATGATAAATGAGGGGCCAATCATGGAACTGATATGGTCCCATGAATACTGAGATCAGTAAAAGAAGGTTCTTCCTGCAAATGTCCACCAAGACTGAATCTGAAACTCCTGTAGGCATCTGCAAAGTAGCCTGACGAAAACGTTCAATGAAAGTACGAACATTTTCTTTTTCCTTCTTCTTGACTTCGATGAGTGATGACATAGACATGTCCATTCCTCCCTCGTAGAATCGAGCAAAGAATAGAGTCTTAAAATCTTCAAAAGAAGTAATGCAGTTGTCAGATAAACTACGGTACCATTGGTAAGCTACTCCAGACAGACAGCCTTTAAACACTCGAGTGAGAAGGGCATCATTTTCTTGTAATAATACCTTCATCATGCTGAAGTAGTTCATATACTGGCTTGGCGACGTCTTTCCCTCAAACAAAACTATAGCCTATGGTTTATATTTTGGTGGAAAAGGGATCTCATCCCAAACAGCTGGATATGGCTGGTTAATTCCCAACTTTTTGAGCTGATCTTTATGCTTCAAGGCATTAAATTGGGCTTTTAATTCCCGAACTGCCTGTATCGGATCTTCAGTTGGGAAAGGAACAGCAGAGAGGTGAGAGATCGGATGTATTGTAACTCCAATAGAAGATAATACATTCTCCGGGTTAGGAGGTTGAGGAGCAGCTAATTCTTGATTTTGAACAGGCTCCTGGCTTACATTGGATGGTGGTATGTCTACCCCCACACATAGTTGAGTCAGAGGAACAGGTGTTTGAGCTGTCGTAGCTGTATGTTGAGTCACCTTCATTTGGTGCATACTCTCCATTATGGCCTGCATCTCTTTAAGTGATGCTTCTAATACAGCGATGCGTTGTTCAATACTTTCTGATGGGGAAGCTTTTTCATGTTCATCTCCCACAGCATAAACCTCCATTTCTCTGGATGTCACTGAGGGATTAGTATAGATCTCTTTAGATATTGAGTCTATACTTTCAGCATCAAATTCAGACAACTGGGGACCCCCAGTGTCAGAATCCGAAGAATACGAAGCTGATTGTCGTGACCTCGAGCAGGTGTTTCGAAAAATACCTTCTTCAAAATTCTTCCAGAGTCTGTCAAATCTCCTTTGGCTTGGAGTTTGAGAGGGATGACGTCTTGAACTTGACCTTCCTCTAGGAATATGCGAAGCCATGTTTACTAACACAAATGTTAGTTCTTCTTTCTGTAAGAATAAAGAGTAGAGTCAAAAACTGACCGTTTTGCTTTAGAACAGCAATAGTTAATTACAATCTTATGACTATTACAACAATATTCCCTAGGGGGTATAATAGACATATTAGGAGATCCCATGTCTTTGCGTTTCTGGATCAAGAAATCACGCAAATCAGGTGATTAACCGAAGAAGAAGAAGACTTATTCTGCCTTTTTACATCAGTAGGAACGTGGAGATTAGAAACCACAATCCTTTTCCTACCATAGGAATACAATAATTCACCCATCTGAGTAGCATATGATCCATCATCCATCTGAGGAGCGTATTTTTCTGTGAAATAGGTCTTTTTTACGCGGACAGACTTATCCTGGCATAATTTGAAGTTTTGTACAGGTTCGCGTAAAACTGGGACAGTCCTCAAACGGTCTCCAGCATCTTGCATTATCTGAAGAATGGGAACTTTTTTCTCTTGTGGGCGTACAAGCCTAGAGGTTAGGAGATTCGCCACTTGTTTTTCCTTTATGTGATCAAAGGGTCCATCTACCTCATCATAGACGGAAGAAATATTTTTACGCACAGGGCGTATTTGAAATTTCTGAATTAGCAATGAGACCTTGCCAAAAAATTTGTTTGCCACGTCACAGACGGAAGACAAAATTTTACGTGCAGGGCGCATCTGAGACTTCTGGATTGGCACTGGAGCATTGCCAGAAGTCTTGTCTGCTATATCATAGATGGGAGACAAAGTTTTATTCATAGGGCACTTCTGAACCTTCTGGATTGGCACTAAGGCATTGCCAGAAGTCTTGTCTGCCACATCACAAACGAAAGATAAATTTTTACGCACAAGGCGTGTTTGAGACTTCTGGATTGGAACTTAGGCATTGCCAGAAGTTTTTTCTGTCACGTCACAAACGGGAGACAAATTTTTATGCACAAGGCATGCTTGAGGCTTCTGGATTGGCACTGAGGCATTACCAGAAGTCTTGTCTGCCAGGTCACAGACGGGAGACAAATTTTTACGCACAAGATGCGTTGGCTGTGTTGTCACAACCTTGTTGATCAGAGAATAAGAGCTTGCAGGAAGGGTAGAGGACGTCTTAGGCATCCACACTTTACGCACCTTCCTATTGTTCTGGACAGAGGGGGAATAAGAGCTACCCCCTACATGAAGTATATTTTCATAAGCAGATTGGTCGAACTGGACGACCAAAGTCTTCTTCGTCGATCCAATGGATACATCATCGTATTGAGCAATTGCTTTCTCGTCAGATGATAAATCATCCCCAGCAGAGTTGCTATCTTGTGTTTGATGATAAATAAAAATAAGGAAGAAGAGGGTTTATACGAAACCTTTTTTTTGCTTACAAACAAGAAAAAGAGTATAATTAATCCTATACGAGGATGTTAAGTACAATAACAAATGATTCTGGAGAAGTATTGCTATAGGAGTCTGATCTGCGGTCGATTACTTTGTCCCTTGGACCACACGATGATGAAGAAGTGCAGTAGTAGAAGAAGAAGAACCTTCAAATATTGCAAGTGGGATTGAATTCTCGTCAACCAACACTCTCTGTCTGTGCTCTCTCTCCCTGATCTTTGATCTCCCTGTGCCTCTGTTTTTCCTCGATCTCCTCCCCTGTGATCAGAGGTCTCTATTTATAGAGATCAGTCAAATAACTGTCCAGTTGGCGTAGAAGGCCAAACTGTGAAGAAAGTTGCACCTATTATGCGGCGGTTATAATAACTGTTACCAACGTTCAAATAACCTTCTGGATCTGTGTATTACACGTGTCCTATTATAAGGTAACACGTATAACTGCTTCTCGAAGATCATGGCATGCAAGCCACGTAGGTAACTGCCCCTGCGTAAAGATGGTTGGCGTAAAAGGCCAAATAACTGTCTTATTGGCATAAAAGCCAAACTATGAAGAAGAAGAAGAAGACTTCTCTTATGCTGCGGTTATGATAACTGCTACCCACGTTCTCATAGTCTTCTGAATCTGCGTATGATACGTGTCCCTTATGAGGTAACGCGCATAACCCTTTATGAGGTAATACACATAACTACTTCTTGAAGATCATGGCATGCAAGCCACGTAGGTAACAGCCCCTGCGTAAAAGATGGTTTGCGTAAAAGCCAAATAAGTTGTCTTGTTGGCATAAAAGCCAAACTCTGCGTAAAACTTGATGATGCATGAATAATAGATAACCAGCATAAAATAGCCAGTTATCCATCACGACTGAGGTCTTGAGTGTATTTTAGGCTAAATAGCCTTATCACGTGCTCTTGCAAATATAGCCGAGTTGGCGTATTTCAAGGAGATAGCATACGGCGTACTCCTATGGTTGAAAATAGCCTGGTTGGCATAAAATACGAGGATAATGATGTGAGCGTATTAGCCACAGTTTTAGCTTTTCTAGTCAAAATAGAACAAAATCTCGTGCATTAAATGTAGAGATCTGCCTCCATCTCATGCATCAAAAGCAGAGATATGCCTCGAGCTCTGTATGAGAAATATCTTTTGACGTGGCATCTGATTTCGTCTCATCTTGAGCGTAAAAACTCATCTATGTCCATGTAGAATAGGCAGCGTATTCTTTGAATGCATAAAAAAATAACTTGTATCAAGAATATATCACTAAACGACAGCCTGGGTCTCTGTGCAAAATTATTATCATAGCCGTCCTCTCGATCATCGTGCAGTACTTTTGTCAGGAGTCAGGTTCGTTGTTTTGTCTAACAAATTCATCCGAGGAATATGACGAGTTTCTCGTACAACTTTACGCTGCATTAAAAAAAATGTATTTTAAGCTTTACGTAGGAAGGTATAGCAACCTTTTACACCAAACAGCCATGAAGCTCTGTTTTACGCGAGCAGCTCTGAAGTCATATTTTACGCCACACAGCCTTGAAGCTCTATTTTATGCGTATAGCTCTGAAGTCATATTTTACGCCACACCTCCTTGAAGCTCTGTTTTATGCGAACTGCATGTATGTTGGGGATTTTGACTGTATAGTACGTATAAAATTCTCCACCATATTTTATGCTTCTACAACTGGCACTCCCTCTGTGCACAGAATATCTGTGCTCTACCACAGTCATATACACAAGCCCAGCCTTGGCAATGTGCTGCACTGCACAAGTAGGCAGGCCCCCACCTTGTTGTATCCACAGTAATGTTCTTCATCAGTCACTGATACACCTCCCATTAACCAATTTAGATGCCAACAAACCCCACATATATATAAAACTAGTACACATACAAGTAATAGCTAACACTAGATAATTTTATACTAATAACCAACTGTAAGTTACAGTTGCTGCGAATGAGTGCTGATACAGAGCTACCCATCACTGATACACACCTAACCAACACTCAAAACCCACATGTACATTACCATAGCCTTCATCTTTCTGCTTCCAACACACATGTGCATAACTTAACAATTTCTGATATACACTCCCTTACTGATGTTAAACTCGAGCAACACTCACTCAATCATTGACACTCTCCTCTCCACCAGGTCTAACCCGACCCCAAGTTTCTTTCTTGCAACTTATGTTGTTGTTACTGCTCTACCCAAACTTTATACCACTCCACTCTCTAATTGCTCACCTGCAGTACTATTGTTGGTATATACATACATACATACATACATACATACATAAATACAACTATACACCTAAACTAATGAGCCACAAACACTGGCACATAGGATAGAAGGGACACCCACACACACAATTGTACATAGTCCCCTCATATGCACACAGTCCACACACAGATACCACACATTGTCATAATACCAAACATTAAGCATGTATAGCTAGAATACAATGAAACACATCTAATTAATGTGTCCAAATCACCAATTCTTCATATAGAATACTTCTATATACCAAATATAAATACTAATAACTATTATAACTAATTATAATAGAAATCAAAGAGAATTATTCAAAAACACACAAAATGGCCCCCGTATCACACGATATCGTACTGTATCATGATACGACCTACTTGTGTCCAATTATGGACATGTATCACGTCCTATAATCCCGATCTAAGTCTAATTATATCTAATTAGTCTTATGACACAGAATTAATGTGTCAATCTCGTAATTTCTCTAAAATTCATACAAAAAGCTATGTAGAGGACACAATATACTACCAAATAGCCTAAAACTTATTTCTATAGGTAGCCCTATGCCATGGGATAATTTCTAGTGGTCAAATGAATGATTTATGAGCTACAATAAGAATGAATTCAGAAATTATCAATTGGAATATGGATTCCCAATGAAAATCCCAAGTGGAGACGAGCTATTCACCAATGCTCTTCCTCCTTGTGCTCCTGGCTTCTCTAAGCTCCAAGTCTCCTTGAGGGATGAAAATTAAAAGGAATGGAAGTGAATTGAGAGGGAAATTAATGGAGGAAAAGTGGGAAAAATTGGGGATCAAGATTTTTGGATCAAAATAAAATGCAAATGAAGGAGAAGAGAGAGAGGGGACCCCCTTATATGTGGCCGGCCCCTTCCCCCTTCCTCAAGTCACATATTAAAGTCCTATTTGCCCCTACATGAGAAATTATGAGGAATAACTAAGGATGGATATTTTAAAAAAAAATTACACTAATACAAATTAAGCTAATCCACCTAATTAGTTAGTGTGAATGGGTTTATTGGGCTTAGTCTATGTTGGACTCACTATTTGTCATGACGAGTCTAATTTGGTTCACAAGTGTCAAGTCTAACTAATAGGCTATTCCACTAACTAATGAATAATAATAGCACAACTAGAAATATTAATTATTAGCACGATAGATATAATTATTAATCAAAAAATAATTACATGCAATTTTTAGTAAGGACTTGTCGACCAATCAACGTCCTTTCCCATCTAGACCATTGCACCAAAACTTCTAATACATATCCACACAAATGGAAGTTATATTTAGGAAATTTAATCTTTTTTTAAATAATGACTTGAACTTAGATTGCTCGATTTAATCTATGTCTCTGACAGTGCAATAAAAATTCTAACATTATATATTTGTACATAGATAAACAAGATTCCAACTTGGATTGCTACAAAAACTACATAATTGTATAAATGGGTTAAGAATTAGATATTTCATCTGTAGTAATAATATATATATATATATATATATATATATATATATATATATATATATATATGTGTGTGTGTGTGTGTGTGTGTGTGTGTGTGTGTGTGCTTCGGGGCGGAGGGGGGGGGGGTGGTTCAGTTACATCTCTTTTCTCTCTGAAGTAAAATCTGTTTGGTTTGCTTGCTTTATATTCAAAATTATGAATCTTTTTAGACAAGCCCTGGGTTCATGGGGTTAAAGTTGAACTTCCAAAGTAGGACAAACAAAAAGTAAATATAACAAAAAAAGAAGTAAATATAACTGTTTGCTTATTCAAGGTGTGTATCAAGTCAGCTCCAGTGTTGATCTGGTTTGATCAGGTCTTGACTAGGATGGACTTAGATTAGTAGAGAGACAGGTCGAGTTGGACTTTAATAACGAACTTCTAAATCGTGTCCGAACTCAAACCCGGGTAGGTTCGGACCTGGCTGGATCTGGACTAAATTCGGGCTGGGCCCGGATCAACCCTCGGGCCATCCAATTTTTTTAAATAAAATATATACTAGAGTATAGTATTTATATCATATTTATATACATATCCAACACCAAGTAAAGTGGGTCTTGTCGTTAGTGGGAGAAGTTATAGCTTATTTGGAAATTATGCCTTCAAATCCTCCAATCTCTATTACAAACTTATTTTTTAAGTATACATTATTTAAATATTATTGGTTTTTAATCGGACCTAGAGCTGGTCCAGGTTGAACCGGACCTACAGGTAAGAATAGATAAGGTCCGGGTCTGACCGTGCTGGGGTCCTGGCCAAATTTTGGACCATCCCGCTAGTACACACAGGACCGGCCCGGGGGGTTGGGTTGTACCAACCGAAACTAATTTTGGTTGTCCTTGAACCTTATTAGAAAATAATAATAATAACAATAATACAAACTATCACTATTAGGTTTGTGTATTGCACTATTAGGTGTTGGCACTTGGCAGGATACAAACTATCACTATTAGGTGGTGGCACTTGGAATCAAATTGCAGAAAAAGTGTGGAGGTAGTGAACCCAAATGGCATTCAACGTCACGTGTACAAAGTTCCATGTATATCGTCGTACATCTCAAAAAAATCTAATTAAAATATATTTAAATTATATATACAAAAATTTATTGTAGCAAAATTAATTTATATTAAATTAATGCAAACAAAATAAGTTTAACCAAATTCAAAATAAAGAAACAGTCTGCCAACTGCGTTGGGGAAAAACAGACATAAAATATACGTGGAAGCAAGCGTAGAGGAGTGGGACCCAGCGGTGGGACCGCAGCCGATTGACCGCCAACAAAGTTGGCAAAAATTGTCCTTGGACAATTTCTGCCAAATTAGTTGGCAAAAAATAAGCAGTGGAGCCCGCGGTCGGTTGGGTGGGAGTGAGGAGTGGTTTGGTTTGGTGTGTTTTATTTAGTTATGTTTTGGTATTTTTATTTAGTTTTGTTTTAGATTTTGTATTTTTTACTTACTTTTTTTCATATTAAAGTATATTTAATAATACAAAACTAATATTTATTTTTTACTTAGTTTTGTTTCTTTACTTTGATTTTTTTATTACTTAGTTTTTTTCTTTTTTTCATATTAAAGTATATTTTTATATTAAAGTTTAAATTTATAAGAACAAAAAACTAAGTAAAGAAAAAAACTGGTATTTTTTTTTGTCCTCTAAGAATTAGTTTATTTTAAGGGTTTAATTTTTTTATATGAAAAAAAAGAAGACTAAGTAAAGAAGAAAGACAAATAATAGGTTGGAGAATGGTTTGGTTTTTATTTGGGTTTGAAATTGGATCTGGGTCTATGGATTAGGGTTCGTTTAGGAGTCGGTTTATGTCCAACGGCTATTTCACAATTGCTCTTTCAACAGCTCTTTTATTTTTTTAATGTTCATATACATCGTTCGTCTAACGTTCGTTTCGAAGTTACCTATATAAACATAGTATTTGTTTCATATCAGCATATCAAATATTGCAAACAAAAATTTGCTTTCTTTCCATACGAAGTTTTTTCTTTCTACACAAGAAAAGCTCGGTTCAATATACAATCTTTGAAGTCCATTTTCTTGTTGCCATGGATCGAAGTCTAGCAATATTATGCTCGCTTTGTGGTGTACTAAATGGATTATCTTATGAAGGAGGTTTAGATGAAGTTCTTTTAATTAATCAAAATATTTTGTTTGATAATTTATGTAATATAATAATTAAAAAAGTTATTGACTATGAATTTTTATTGGTACGTATTTATCTATCGAATTGTATAAATTTAGTTAGTAAGCAAGCATAAAATTTTATTCTAGAAGTTAATATACAATCATAGTATATTAATATTTTTGTGACTCCACCACCACCACCATTGTTGGAGTAGGTGGGGTTCCCAACCTGTGGAGAATATCCCAGAGTGCGACGAGCGCCATCTGTGTGTCAAAAAAGCTCAGGAAGTGCATCGAGTGGCGTATTTTGGAACATTTATGGTAAGCAAATATTATATTATATTTCTATCTTTGACTTGAATTATATATTTATGATTGGATCTTTCATTTATTAACTTTTCATATAATTGGATTTCTAATTTATGGTAAGTCAATTTATGATTTGATTTCCATTAAATATATGATTGAATGTAAAAGGATTTTCATAAATATTTTTGGCTTCCATATATAGATTTTTATATGGAAACCATAATTCATACAAGGGTTTATATAAAGGCTCATACAATATACAATAATATAACAAATAAGAGTGCCATTGCAACTTTGGAGAGAAGAAAGAAGGACTGGAGACCGTTTCGGTGAAGGAGATCAATTTGGAGTATCTCATTGTCTTTTTTTCTTCATGGTTATAATCTATTTTCTGTTCCAAAGAGTTACGGTGATATGTGTTGGATCGATCTCTTTATTCCATTAGTGGATATTCTTCAAGGTTGGACTGATCGTCCCGTAATTTTTTTCATCTTGATTTTCTACATAAAATTCTCTTTGTTTGTGATTTATGTTTGGTATTTTTTGGTTTGTGTATTTTGCTCAGTTCTCTCGCAGGTAATCTCTGGTTTAGAGAACGGCTTTAACATTTTGTTCCCAACAATGTGGTATCAGAGCCAGGTTCTAAAATTTTATAAGGGTGTCAAGGTTGACAGGCAAACCAGAGAGAAGAGATAGAGATGGGAAGCCGGTGTGCATGATAAACCAAAATGGTTCCAATTACCACTATTGGCAGAGCAAGTCTAAGCATCAGTACGAGAACTTCGAGTGATATCATTATGGCATAAAGGGCCACATCAAGCGGAACTGTTTCTCTTGGAAGAGAGAGAAGAAGGGCGACAAGGGAAAGCAGGACAAGAACACTACAGCGAATCCCTCAAAACATAGAGGAAATATGATCATTGTAGGTGATGAGGTTGTCATGAACCTCGCCTGCGATGAAAACTCTTGGCTGGTGGACTCAGGTGCTTCAGCGCACGTATCTCACAATAGGAAACTATTTGCTACTTACACAATATGCGACTGTGGAGTATTGAAGATGGGCAATGGAGATGTGTTGAAGGTTGTTGCTATTGAAGATGTGCATTTGAGGACAAAGATAGGTGCAGTTCTTTTTCTCAAAGATGTCTGTCATGTCCCTGATATCCGTTTTAACCTGGTGTCGGTTGAAAGGTTAGATGACGAATGCTTCTTTAATTTCTTCAGAAACGGTCAGTAGAAGCTTTCCAGATGTTCGATGGTGATTTCCATAGGAAGCAAGAGGTCCAGACTCTACTATATGGAAGAGAGCACACAGGGGGAACAAGAGGTGAATGCAGCTACTGATGCGTCTACCGAGTTATGGCACAGACAGCTCAGCCATATCAGCGAGAAGGGAATGAGCTACTTGGTGAACAAGAAGATAATTTCAGGTCTAAAGTCTACAAAATTGGAGAGGTACACACACTGTTTGGCAGAGAAGCAAAATATGATGTCTTTTCAAATTCACCCAAGTTCAAGAAAGCCGGCGTTGCTTGAGTTTATTCACTCGGATATCTGCGGTCCTATGAAGGTAAAATCCATTGATAGTGCTTCTTATTTTGTAACTTTTATTGAAGATTATTCTAGGAAGGTATGGGTCTATGCCTTAAAGACCAAGGATCATGTGTTGTCCACTTTCAATGAGTTTTAAGCCTCCATTGAAAGGAAAATGGACAAGAAGCTGTTCTATGTTCGGTCGGACAATGGCGGTGAATATATTAGCACTTTGATGTATACTGCAGAGAGCAAAGGATATGACACCAGAAGATTTTGCCAAAGATATCTCAGCTCAAAGGTGTAGCAGAGAGGATGAACAGGACACTGATGGAGAGGGTACAGTATTTATTGTCATAAGCAAACTGATGGCCCATCCGGTCTCAGTCAACTTAATTTTGATAGTTAACTAAATCATGCATTGATATATCGCATCTGAAGCC
The DNA here is from genome assembly GCA_036927795.1 of Iris macrosiphon. Classification (NCBI taxonomy): domain Eukaryota; kingdom Viridiplantae; phylum Streptophyta; class Magnoliopsida; order Asparagales; family Iridaceae; genus Iris; species Iris macrosiphon. The sequence goes on from JAYESA010000004.1 coordinate 326,418,290, forward strand.
TCAACACTGCTATTGTATGTCACCTATATTACGTCTATTTAAATATAATCTTTTATTTATTTGAGTCTAGGACTAATATACGCTGAGTCGTATTGGCAAAACCAAGAACCTATAAACCAGATACCTAGTCCACTAAAATAAACCAAAGAACCTATCCACCAAATCAGGCCACATTTATTTATAAAGTCTACCATACTAGGAGACCGAACTCGGACCGAACTTGGACCAAATTTGGTTACTCTTTTGGTATAAAATCAACCAGTTCAATAGCTCCTGATTTCTTGGCCCAATGTTTGGAAATTTGAATTAAATCCTGACCAAATTCTTACCGAATTATGTTTGCCTACAACCTATAAATATATTTGGAATTTTCATTCTTACTCACTCAACTAACTTAACTATTCTTAAGTCTTCTATCCTATTGTGAGTAATCCTCTAAACCTTAACTTTTTTATCCCAAAAATTAACTTTCTAGCCTTCCTAGTGCCAAGTAAAATCTCGATTAAGAAGTCTTCTGATTTGTAAAGAGCTTTGTTTGGTCAGTTACTCTCTCTCTCTCTCAAGATGTGAAGTTGCGAGACCTCAGATCAAATCTCATAGTGTAAAGAAGTGACAAGCCTTCGGATCAAAGCTTGTGATTCACTATTGGTGATTATAGTGGAAAAACTCTGAGCTTGAGTTCTCGGGACAGGACTAGTCCTCTAAAGAAAAACCAGTATATATTTTAGTGTTTGCATTTGATTTCTCTCTCTACTTCATTGCTTTATTTTATTGTCTTTATAAACACTGTTAGTTAGCAACTGCCTTCATTTTGATAATCGTAAATTGGTATATTATTTCGCTATACTCTATTCACTTCTCTCTAAAATTGCCTCACGGTCCTTCAATTGGTATCAAAGATAGTTCTCTTGATATTTGGCTTAACATCCTAAGAGACTTATGGCAACTGTTAGATCTATCCACACCAATAATGTTGAAGGCCAGTCCATAAAAAGGTCACCCTTATTTGACAGTACTAACTACATATACTGGAAGACGCGTATGAGCTTCTACTTAAAGTTACTTAATTTTGACCTTTAGGCTATAGTAGTAGTAGAAGGATACAAGCAGCCACCTAGAATAGTCAAAGATGGTAACCTTGTAGAGAAGCCTCATGGTAAGTACACAGACATCAAAAAAATAAGCTAGTCTTGATGATAAAGCTATTAATGCTCTATTTTTGTTGTAAATAGAATTGAATTTAACAGGGTCTCTACTTGCAGAACTTTGTACGAAGTATAGAAACTTCTTGAGGTCACTCATGAAGAAAATTTCCAAGTGAAGGAATCAAAAATAAGTCGTCTAACACAAGTGTATGAAGTATTCAAGATGAAGAAAAATGAGACGATCACTCAAATGTTCATAAGATTTCTAAATATTTTTAACCCTCTATTATCACTCGGCAAGGAGAACAGCAATCACGAGAAGATTTACAAGGTACTCAGGGGACTCACCATGAACTAGACTCCCAAGGCCTCTGTAATCATAGAAGACCACGATGACCCTCGAGACCCTCATGGGCAAGCTGATAACTCACGAACTGGATCTCAAGGAATTTGAAGAACCCACTACCAAGGAGAAGATGATCGCTCTGAAGGCATATCACAAAAAGGTCACCAACTACAACTCCGACGATAATGATTCTCGAGATAAGAAAGTTGCCCTGACCACAAGAAACTTCAAGAAATTTCTAAATATTGAGAAATTAAAGAAGAAGGAGCCAACTGACAACCATGATGAGAAATTAAAGAAGAAGGAGCCTATATGCTATAACTGTAATAAGATATGGCATATAAAGAAAGATTGTCCAACCCTAAGAAAAAATTATCATATTTACTCATCCAGAAGAACATCATCATAGAAATATACAAATACTAGTATTTGGCACAAAAGTAAAGCTAGTGAATCTGAAGAAGAGAATCCTCGAGAAGCAGCAAACCTATGCTTCATGGTGTTTGCTGATCAGGTAACTAATAATGACTCTTATGATGATTTTATTTTTGATGAAATAGGTAATACTTTTATTGATCTACTTGATGATTTTAGGAAAATTAAAAATAAGTACAAGCATGCTAAGAAAGATGTTCAAGAATGTAAAACTAAAATAGAGAGACTAACATCTCTACTAAGTGAAGTAAAGGATACCTCAAACAATTCAGACAAGAATTCTAGACTTAAGCTTAACCTCCACAAGGCACTTGCCAGTCTTGACAAAAGCTCTCAGGAGAACGCTACACTTAAGGAAAAAAATCGAATCTAAAAAGAAGAAGTATTTCATTGCTACGCGTAGAATAGATGCTCTCATTGGTAAATATGATAAAGTATATGCTACCTCTAAAAAGTTAGAGATTAGATTGGGTAAACAGGTCGAACAAACCTTCACCCAACCTAACACGAGAAACGTAGCAAGACAAAAGAACACTCACAGTTATGCTCTACCTACATGCATAACAGTTCATGCAATCATACCTACATGCATAACAGTTCATGCAATCATCATGCACATAGAACCAAACACAATCATGCATTCTATTATAGATATCCAAGAAGACCACAAGGAACTGCTTCATACAATTATATCTATCATGTTGTACCAAGTATCAATTACACAGCTATATGTCACTACTGTGGTAAGAAAGAACATATATCTATATTCTGTAGAATAAGAAAATTAGTAGATATGAATATTTATGCATGGGTACCAAAAACTAACACAGCAGGACCCTCAAGGAAATGGGTACTAAGGGTTACATCTATAACTCATTTTATAGGTGGACCAACCCTCTAATGCTAGAAGCAAGTGGATTCTCGATAGTGGTTGCTCACGACATATGACTGGTGATGCTAACCTATTTATAATGATATCGATGAAGAAAGAAGGTTAGGTCTCCTTCGACAATAACCTCAGAGGATACATTATTAGTAATGGTAATATAGGTGTTCCTCCATATCGTGTCATAAAAGATGTCTGTCTAGTAACGGAATTAAAATACAACCTACTCAGTATCAGTCATCTAGCTGACCATGGTTATGGTATTAACTTTATTAAAAATAAATATTTTATTTATGAAAGATCCACTGGTAAGGTTATCTTTGATGGGTTCAGGGAACATAATATATATATTTTTTATCTGACAAAAGAAACTGACTATACAGGCAAATATGTAAACCTTCTGATTTTTCAGGATTTTAAAAATCAATTTTCTGAATTTTTCTGGAATTTTTCTGTGATTTTTTACTAAATTAAATCAAGGTATTCAGGTTATAAATAATTTTAAATGTGTTTATTAAATATTAAAATATTATGAAAATAATATTTTTGGATGTTAAATAAAATATTAGATATAGGATAATTTTTTTGGAATTTATTGGACCCCTGAACCATTTTTAAAGACCTAAAAACTAAATTATTTTAAATAAACTAAAATAAACCCGGTTTATTTTTGAACCAAACCAACCCGGACCGACCCTGAACTGACCCGATTTATTTTTGAACTTAACCCAAACCCTGCGGGTCGGGTCGGATCTAAACCCGACCCGAAACCCGTACCCGAACCCGTAGTGTAGATGCTACAGTAACCATCACCCCCCTGAAACCCTCGTCGGCCGTTATAATTTTTGGCCATTTCCGACGGTGCCCCGCCTCCGCCGCGGCGGTTATGCCTCCCCGACTCCTCCGTTCGTAACCGCCGCCAACGGCCGCCCAGCTCCTACCCGCTCCACCTATTTAAACCCCGTAACCCCGGTCGTTGTCTCCACCATCTCACCCGCCGCCCGCTGCCTCATCGAGCCACTAGCCACCGCGAGCAGCCCAAGATCCATCTATCTCCGCCACCCTCTCTCCTCTGCCACCACCGGTCTCCACCTCTCTCCCCGTAACCCTAGCCCCGTCGTCCTCGCCTCTCCCCAGCACAACGAGCAGCCCCGACCACCTCTCTCCCCTGCCTCCAGCCGCCACCGTCTCCACCGATGTCCCATCCAGCCCTCGCCCCTAGCCACAGATCTCTCTCTCTGTCATGAACCCCAGAGCCCGATCCCCATCACCCATTACCGAGTTTCTTTTTGCCTCCCCCGCCAACGAGCTCTGCCAGCAGCCGCCTCCAGCTCCGGGACCCAGCCGCCATGACGACCCCGACGAGCCGCCACCGCCTCCGCCTTCCTCCGGCCGCAGCAGCTCCGACGATGAGAAACCCTAACCCTAGCATCCCCACTGCCGTGTTGCGAAGCCTCGCGAAATACGAGTTCCAGCTTTTTGTGGAGCCCTGTTCAGGTAGTTGTCTCTCTCTCATTGTTGCCCCATTTCTTATTCCGTCTATTGTGCATTAAATCCTGCGTGACCCTCTCGATACCCGTACAACCCGCTCGGTGTTTCGCGTCTTGTGGCGATCGTGAACTGCGATCCAAAATCAGGAAAATATTCGCCATATTTTTCTCCGAAACTGAGTGCGGCCCGCCAAACGGGACAACTTGGTCGTGTGCGAACTTCACCGAAAGGTGCGCACCATTAATACGGATGCGTGAGAATTTGCAAAAGTTAATTTGGATGTGCATGCACACCGAAATCAACGCATATCCGTCGATAACGCCCATATTGGCCCTTTTCTGGAACTTATTGTAACTTCATGTACGCACGTCATATCGAAACGAAACTTATGCCATCGAACTCGTAGCAATATGCTGGTCCTGTGACCCAAGTTTGGTTTGATTCTGAGAACGTTGACAAAATCGTGAATCGTGGGCCCCATGCCCCCCCTAACGGGCAATTTTGTGATCGGCTCATCGGAATCCAGTTCTGGATATTCTGTTGGTTTTGTATCGTCATTATGGACTTGTTAACACTAAGTTTAACAAATTTGGAGAATATTATCTCTGACATATTTTTTGGTGTGAAACGGGCCACATGTGGACCCCGCTTTGACCAAAAACTGTTACTTTTGCCCCTGTGTCCAAATTGGACTTATGGACAGGCAATTCTAGCTATTTGATATCTTTTGAGTATGATGGTAATGTCTATTTCAGCAACCGGAGGAGTACCTCCAGAACCCGCTGATATCAGAGCCGTAGTTGGTAACCAAAACCCAGGCAAGTGTACCTTGCCCTACTTGCAGCATCTGTTTATACTATTATCTTGATTTATGGCTGTAAGATTTCTGTTCAACCTAGGACAATGTGACATTACTTAGCATTCGACTAATATTCAGGTGTCAACACTGTACGCAGAGTTGTGTAATATCATCTAGACATGGATATCGAGACACTATATATTTTGTGCTTCTCTTATCAAGTACGTCATACCTCAGGACACCTGATACTATTCATGAGACAAAATCTTCCTGAGATATTTATGGTGATTCTGTATAGGATATAGGTTTATGACATATACTTTATACATGCTTAGATCTCATTATGACTTGTTGCATTAGATATGATCTTGCGTGACATGGACATGAGACATAGTGAACATGAGACATGTGATTACATTGGGTGGGGAGAGTTTTACCATACAAAAGGCTGATTATATATATATATATTACTTTACTGGAGGTGCCTTAGACTCTGACACAGAGCTTTGGCATATTTACTGGCCCTTCGAGAAAATACTGTTATAGGTTTCCCCGACACAGAGCCTGTCGTAGTCTCAGCCTGAGTATGAATAATGCTCTCACTTGCATATCACATAGCTGGTTACATAGTTTATCCTATTGATTCAATTATATTGCACTGTATTTATTTTGGGCTTGAGTTATTTTGTACCTTGCTAGGTCCCCTGAGTACCTGGATCTGGATTATGTCTCTAGGTTTAGCGGAGGAGATCTACCCCGAGGTGTACGGGACAGGAGCAATCTTTGGAGCAGTAACAGAACCCGAGGATGAGGTGATCGCTGATGATTTCTCCTTAGTATATGCATATTCTATACTCAGTTATTTCTTTTGTTAGACTCTTTATTTTCAGTCTATTGAGTTGATGTATCAAACTCATTATCGAGTTGTTCTCCGACTTATGTTTTATGGAGACTTGATATTGCTTTATATTTTTGATATTGTTGTATTCATTTCTGTGGATGAGATTAGTATATTAGACCCCTATTATTGTTTTACAGCTTACGTACATCCTGATAGGTCCATTAAATTAGGTTTGCCCATCGGTGTGTGCTGTTGGCCATTGCCACGTGGCTAGTCCCTCGATATTTTGGGACTGGGCATGACAAAATATCTATACGCCAACAAAGATGATAGCTGGCTATGGCATATGCGTCTCGAACACACAAACATGGACATTATTGCAAGACTATCTACAAAAAAACTCGTAAGAGGCTTATCAGAGATTACTTTCAAGAAAGATATGGTATGTGCTGCCTGTGAAAAGAATAAAGCTATTAAATCTTCTTTTAAATCAATCAACTCTGTAAGTACCTCTAGACCTCTCCAACTCTTGCATATGGACTTGCTTGGACCCAGTAGAGTCGCCAGTCTTGGCAGTAAGCTTTATGCTTATGTCATTATTGATAATTTTTCTAGATACACGTGGGTTTATTTCCTTGCAAATAAAAATAATGTATTTTTTGAATTTGTCACTTTTTACAAAAAGGTTCAAAACGAAAAAAGTTTCATGATTTTTCGTATCCGAAGTGATTATGAAGGCAAATTCAAAAATAGTGATTTCAAAAGATTTTACAATAAAAATAGTTTTTCTCATGAATTTTCTTGTCCTAGAACTCCACAACAAAATGGTGTTTATTGAGCGAAATAATAGAACTCTTGGCGATATAGCGAGAGTCATGTTAAATCAGTATAAACTTTCAAAATACTTTTGGACTGAAGCTGTAAGTACTTCATGCCATATTTTGAATAGGATTCTTATTCGACCTATATCGAAGAAAACTCCCAATGAACTTTGGTTTAGTAAAATTCCCACAATTAGTGATTTAAAAGTATTTGGCTGCAAATATTTTATTCTTAATACTAAAGATAATCTAGAAAAAATTGACTCCAAGGCCGATGAAGGTATTTTTTTAGGTTATGCCAACAAAAGTAAAGGATTCAGAGTATTCAACAAAATCTCATTAACTGTTGAAGAATCAATCAATGTTACATTTGATGAACACAACACTCAAGCACTAAACGAAAGCGACGATGAAGGTAGTCAACCCGCAACCAACAAGACATCAGAAGATTCAAATAGTATAAGTCATCCAAAAAGTCTGCCAAGAAGACTAAAGTTCTCCATAGATTATCCTGAGAACTTGGTAATAGGTGATGTATCGAAAGGTATAAGTACACGTTCCTCAAATAGAGGTATCATTACAAATAGTGCTTTTATTTCTCAAGTAGAACCTAAAAATGTTGATGAAGCTTTTGCTGATAAATTTTAAATTTTTGCTATGCAAGAGGAACTCAACCAATTTGAACGCAATCAAGTTTGGGAACTTGTTCCTAAATCTAATGATTATACAATCATTAGTACTAAATAGGTTTTTCAAAATAAATTAAATATGGATGGTTCAGTTACATGAAACAAAGCACGTATTGTAGCTCAAGGATACAACCAAGAAGAATGTATCGACTATGATGAGACTTATGCTCCTGTTGCTAAACTTGAATCTATTCTAATACTTTGCGCTTTTGCTAGTTTTTATAACTTAAAACTTTTTCAAATGGATGTTAAAAGTGCTTTTCTAAATTGAGTTACCAAAGAAAATATTTTGTTAAATAATCCCCTAGTTTTGAAGATTTTAAACATTCTGGCCACGTATTCAAGTTATAAAAGGCTCTATTCGAACTCAAACAAGCCCCTCGTGCTTGGTATGAATGTCTTAGCTTCTTTCTAGTTGGAAATAGTTTTTCAAAAGAAAATATTGATACTACCCTTTTTATAAAAACTTCTGCTGATTCTTGGTTATTACTGCAAATATATGTTGTTAATATTATATTTGGATCTACTAATGAGATGCTATGTAATGAGTTTGCTAAGTGTATACAGAGTAAATTTGAGATGAGCAAGATGGAAGAACTGACTTTCTTCTTAGGATTGTAAATCAATCAAGATTCATAAGGAACTTTTACCCATCAGGCTAAGTATACGAAGGATTTGCTCAAAAAGTTCGACATAGACAATACAAAGCCTATCAAAACTTCAATGGCAACATCCACCAAGATTGACCTTAATGAAAGCATTAAACCAACAGACATACGTAAGTATAGAGGTATGATTGGTAGTTTATTATATCTAACTGCTAGTCGTCCAGACATTATGTTTGTTGTATGTCTTTGTGCTAGATATCAGGCTAATCCTAAGGAATCACATTTGTGCGTAGTTAAGCGTATCATCAGATACCTTAAAGGGACTTTGAAGGCAGGCTTATGGTATTCCAAAACCATGTCCTTTGACCTTGCTGGTTACTCGAATATTGATTTTGCTGGATGCAAAGTCAATCAAAAAAGCACCAGCGACACGTATTATTTCCTAGGAAAGTCTCTAGTCTCCTGGTTTAGCAAAAAACAAAATTCTGTTGCATTATCAACAACTGAGGTTGAATATATCATCGTAGGACGTTGTTGTACCCAAATTTTATCAATAAAGCAAACCTTAGAAGACTTCAATCTGCACTATAAAAATATTCTTATTTTCTGTAACAAAACTAACACCAGTAATCTCACCAAAAATTCAGTATGCCACTCACGCACTAAGCACATAGAAATCTGTCATCATTTTTTTAAGGGATCATCAATCATACGGAGATATTTGTTTAGAATATGTAGACACGGATCATCAATTATCTGACATCTTTACTAAACCTTTAGCTGAAGATCGATTCAACTTTATCCGTTGAGAATTAAGTCTTTTGGATTCTGATAAAATATAAGAATCATAAAATGCTTTACAATTTTTTTTGTCACATTTTTTAAAGTTTTCAAAATTTTGGATACAAGCCGAAAGGGCCCTTCTGTCAACAAGGTATAAATAACCTAAGCGATACGGTATTTAAGTGTCTTCGGACCACCGCTAGCTAGGATCTGGCCCCTACAGCTACTTCGAGATGATTTAAACTCTTGAAAACATACGATTTAAGTTTAGCACTTATTGTTCTGTATTCATATCAAGTCAAGAAAGGCATAATATCGATTAAAGTTATATTGAGATTCTGAAAATAAATGTCAACAGAATTCGGACCGTACTCGGGCCGAGCTCGGACCGAACTCAGTTAGTTAAATTCTAGAATATGCTATGCCATTTAATTCACTTCCTAATTTGAATTTCTGTTACTCTATATATTGATCATTTCGCTGCTCATTGATTCAGACCAACAAAAAATTTTTCTCCTCCACAAATAACCGTAGCATTTTTCTCCAATATCCTCTCCTAATGGCCCCTAAAAGGAAACAAGATTTCTTTTTCGACTCTCTTTTTTGTCACATTATGCCAAATATATGTGAATTCGACGGTTTCACTTTTCGAAGCCTCAAAATTTTAAATGATTGGTTTAATAATTTCTCCAAAAGACACATTTGTTTTGGCCATCCTATTGATTTTACTTCTCAACACAAAGACTATCTATCTACTTTTCAAAAACTTTAACTTAAAGAATTTGTTCCAATCCATACCAATATTTACACAAATGCTATTCAAATATTCTATTGTAACTTAACATATGAACATGACACTATTTTATCTATATGAACATAACACTATTTCATCTAGAGTATATAGCATTTCAATTGAATTTGATGCAGATTACTTGGGTAAAATCTGTCGTATTTCCGCTGATGGACAACCCTTAGTCAATATCACGCAAGTTTAATTCGATCATGACTTAACCCTAGATTCTTTCAAGAATATCCTTTGTCACCCTCTTGAATGTTCACCTGATAAATTTTATGCTAGATACTTGAATGGTCACTTCTTTGAAATGTATCACAATATCTTTTTAACTTTTCTACCTAAGAAGGCTTACTTTGATGAGGTCTCTTATCTAGAAATATCAGCTTTATATCATTTATATTTCGGTATTAACTTCAATGTTCCATAGGCCATCTTATCTAAAATAGTTCAATAATGCAAGAAAGGGCGTCCACTACTATATGCTATGTACTTGCCAACCATTTTCAGCTATTTCGATATTTCTTTGGATACTTGTCCAAATCTTTAGGAACCTTTATACCTCAATCGAATTCAAAAAATTGAGCCAACTATGCTTTTACCTTATAACTTATCATCAAACCCCAATACTCATCATGTTGATTCTGTCCCTCCTGCTGATGACCAACCGCAAACCTTAGAGTCTATTTTCACTCTTTTGTGTGATCGCTTCCGCTAAAAAGATATACGCAATTGTGCTACTGATCATCGCCAAACTCTTCAGACTCAGGCTCTTGGCAACACTTTGATAGATATTCAGTACACCCTATCGAAGCACCCAGTCGGACCTTTTCTGATTCTCCGAAATCCAAATCAACAAGGATTTCGTATTGATCACTCATATGTTCAGCGATACTTAGATCCAGTTGATGTCTTCTTTGATCTAAACAGAATACTTGAACCAGATGATGAAGATGAAGAAAATAACAACTAGTTACTCAATTGATTTGAATGTTAAAAAGTTTACTTTGAGATGTTCTACTATGATATTTCTGTTACACATCCACTTCTGTATGTTTTCTTTCATATGAACAAAATTTTAAATACAAATTTTTCTTTTGTCATTATAAATATTATCCTGTATACTCATTACTCTCTTATTTTTCTTGTTATCTCACCGATTTCGGAGGAGCATGTAATTTTGATCAAATGACAATAGGGAAGAAAGAATACATGATACTAGCATACAAGACGATACTTGATAGACGTTGTCTTCAGTATATCAACTGCTCCACAGTTACGGGGGAGCCTTCTATATCAAAGATTTGCAGTATCATTCATAGTTTGTCAATTATCAAAATGGGAAAGATTGTTATCCCATCCAGTCTTAGTCAACTTGATTTTGATAGTTAACTAAACCATGTATTGATATGTCGCATATGAAGCCTCAACACTGCTATTGCATATTGTCTGTATTACGTCTATTCAAATATAACCTTTTATTTATTTGAGTCTAGGACTGATGTACACTAAGTCACACTGGCAAAACCAAGAACCTACAAACCAGATACCTAGTCTACTCAAATAAACCAAAGAACATATCCACCAAATTAGGCCACATTCATTTACAAAGTCTATCATACTAGGAGACCGAACTCTAGCCGAACTTAGGCCAAAATTATGCCGAACTCGGACCGAACTCGGTTATCCTTTTGGCATAAAATAAACCAGTTTAATAGCTCCTGATTTCTTAGCCCAATGGTTGAAAATTTGAATTATACCCGGACCAAATTCTGACCAAATTTTGTTTGCCTACAACGTATAAATAGGATTAGAATTCTCATTCTTACTCACTCAACCAACTCAACTATTCTTAAGTCTTCTATCAGATTATGAGCAAACCTCTAAGCCTTAACTTTCTTATCCCAAAGAGCAACTCCCTAGCATTCCTAGTATCAAGTGCGATCTCGGTCTATAAGTCTTTTGAGTTGTAAAGAGCTTTGTTCGATCAGTTACTCTCTATCTCTCAAGCTGTGAAGTTGCGAAACTGCGGATCAAAACTCGTGGTGTAAAGAAGAGGCAAGCCTTCGGATCAAAGCTTGTGATTCACTATTGGTGATTATAGTGGAAAAACTCTGAGCTTGAGTTCTCGGGACTGGACTAGTCTTCTTAGAGGGAAATTAGTATACATCTTGGTGTTTATATTTGATTTCTCTCTACTTTACTATATTACTTTACTATCTTTATATACAATGTTAGTTAGGAACTGCCTTCATTCTGATAATCGTAAATTGGATAGATTATTCTGCTACACTCTATTCATCTCCCCTCTAGAGTTGCCTTACGGTCCTTCACAAATTTGTCGGGCAGCTATTAGGGTGAGGCTCTTTACACATCTACTTATATTATTAATTTATTTCCTAGTGCTCATTTGCAGGATGATATGCCTGACAAAGTGTGGTACGACAAAGAGCCTTCATACAATCGTATATGAGTGTTTGGTTGCAAGGCCTTTGTGCATGTAATGAAGGACGAAAGATCCAAAATTGAGCCGAAGATGAGGCGGTACGTCTTTGTCGGTTACGGTCAAGATGAGTTTGGCTATAGACTCTACGACCTAGTGGAAAGAAAGCTCTATAAAAGAAAGGACATGGTATTCGTCGAGAATCAGACCATGAACAACACTCAGGATTCTGATATGCCTTCTGAGGCTGAGAAATTTCCTGAGTTAGAGTTATTTTGCTTCGAACAATTTCTAGAGGATATCGTAGAGGATCCAGTTATGGGGGAGCCAGTATA